>JAUTXW010000602.1:0-1200000 GCA_030620095.1 Kuschelorhynchus macadamiae | reverse complement strand
GTTTTGCCTACTGTCGTCAGGAAGTAAATCGACAAAGTTAATTTCAAATCCAAATTTTTGAACAGTTTAAACTATCGATTTGTTATTTTGTGAACTAGATATTGCAATGGACATTTTTTTTAAATTTTAGAACTAGGATCTGTCAAACTTAAATTTAGTTTTTGTTTTCAAACTATTAAATTATAATTTAGATTATGCCGACAATTGTTTCAATTATTTTCGATAGTGACGGAATATCTATAATACAAAGAATTTTTAATTCGGTAATTGAAATAAAATAAATTTATCAGGCAAAATAGAAATTAACCGCAAGGGGATGTGTGGAAATATACTGTAAACATTTCAATTCCCTATATTTAATAAATATAGGTTATCATTGAAATTACTTAAATTAAAAACTGACTTTTTAAAATATAAAAACTGCAAGTTTCAGAAACAATAATTATTATATTAAACTAATTTGGTCGACATACGCAATAATCCAATAATTGATATTCATATTTTAAAGACTCTAAAAATCGAATCTAACTTCTTAAAAAATTGATCAACAGGTTACAAAAATATTTATTTAATTGATTTATCGATCGATTATTCTTAAAAATCGAATAATATTAATAATCGTATTAGCGAAAAATCTAGATTATACCTGGATATGATATTAGGCCTTGCACCAATTGTTATAGATTTGAAAGTAAGTATACTTTCGTGAATTTTGTGTTTTTGGACTTGTAGTGAAAGAATAGTTACCGCTGAGCTCCAATTTCGTATATTGACGTGGGTTTTTTTTTTGTTACTTACCACATATTTTTTATATTTCGGATATATCTAACTGTTCTACCTATGTTGGCGCCCAATTTCGAATCGCTCATCTCGCCAGTTATAAATTTAAAATGAGACTAAGGAAAGACAAGTTACGTCCTCAGATCCTTTGAAAGAAATACCGCATTTAAAATTTCATGAGGTAGACGACAGGTTAATACAAAATAATGGAATGGGATGTCAGCGTTTGTGCTATATTTTTAAATTGAATCCTAGTTCAAGAGCTTACACTGCACTCACAAGGGCGTTGATGTAAATGCAAAGTACACGAGAATAACACAATTTATATTCTGCATGTAGCATTTAACGAATTCCTAAAGGATTTCATGCGAGACCCTCCTTTATGGTATCGGTGGCATACTTGATAAAATATGAGAAAATATTCGGAAGCGCAGAGTCCATGTCTTAGATCAATTAATACTTTAACCAGTTTTATAAAATATTTGTATTTTATATAAGTCTTATATTATATTCTACAACTTTTGCCAAGGTTTGCTTTTATAAAGTTCGCTATAATTTATAGCACTGACAATGGTTTCTTAGGATATCTGTCTGAACCAGCGCCGACTCAGAGGAAAATTCTGGGAGGGCAAAAGAGTCGAAATAATGTTTCTTAATTAAAATAACAAGTAAACATAGTCAGCAGTGTCAGAGAGAACGAGTTGAGGTATAAGAAGTTGTTACAATGTGACATGTCATCAGAGGTAATGTTTCTTATGATAAAGATGTATATTTAATAATTTCTTTCATGTTTTTAAAAATCGCACTTTTCTGCCTATAAAGTAACTACGAGTATAATTAAGTATAATGGCAAGTAAAAACTATTAAATATATAACTCTTTAAGGACAAACCCAGGATATAGAACACAGGAGTCATATAAAAAGAACTTTTTTTAATAAATTTGTTATATTACAATCAAAATATTTTTTTACCTCTATTATCGATCATAAAATATTATTTTATAAATAAGTGTTACTTCAGACTCGTATTAAAACTATTAACGTTAATACTTTTTGTTAACGCTCTGGTTGAAACTAGAGACACATTTTTTTTTAAAACATTAAGATAAAAAAAAAGGTAACAGCTCAAATATATATAAATATATATATATATATATATATATATATATATATATATATATATATATATATATATATATATATATATATATATATACATCCGTAGAATCATAGAATCTAGCTAATAAGTATAATAAGTTTAAATCCACCAATGTGGGTTTGCTATTAAAACAAAAACATTCTCTGAAGGAGACTCACATTCAGTTGCACAAAATAATCATTCTGTTTATTTAAAATTTTAAAAGTTAAATAATTGATAGCGAAAAATGAAATTAAAAACTTTTAAAAACATCATGGGACATCATTTTGTTAACTAGCAAACACGGTTTTTAAAGGAATTTTGAACACGAAAGTAGAGGAGGCATGAATGAAAGGATAGAAATATTATTTTTAACCTGAAGAAAGAAATAGAGAGAGTATACCAAATTGGTAGTTTGAAGGCACAACACAGAAGGATGACGGGTTGAAAGAAGTGTTAAAGGTCGTGAGAAACCTTAAAAGTATACTAACCTGCTGGACACTCGAACTGCATAACGTATATTTTTGGGGTATTTTTAACGTTCGATATTTCAAAAACGGTAAGCTAAATTGAAATGCGGTTTTCGACGTCAGCTTACTCAAGGTGTGTAGATTACAAACTCGACTGGTGGATCGCCAGATATGATGGGAAAAGGTTTGTACAGGGTGTAAACTAAAACTCTGCATTTTTTACAAAATTTCATTTAACGATATTTTTTACAAAACAATATTTTATTTATTGTCATATACACCAAAAAACAATTTCTCCCGTTTTTTGAAATTGCCATTTTTTCGGAATATACAGGGGATTTTCAAAAATTTGTACATGGGTTCACAAACAAAATCCCAACTCACTAGTGATAACTCAAATCAAGCTCACTGTGGTATTGTTTTCATTATTTATGACACTGCTATTAGGAAAAAATATAATAATATTATACAGGGGTCTAAAAAAGCTTACAGTTGATTTAATTATTAAAATTTCATGATTTTGCACATTTTTATGCATTGAACATTGAAAACTAAAGAAAGTATAATAAAACGTAAAAATTTTCAATCCCGTTAGTTGATTTACATAAATTAGAGTATTTTACCGAAACGGTTTTTTAAATTCCATCCTAACCTCACTTCCAAAGAAATTAGCGGTGCAAATGTATAGCGCTACTTTTCAACAATATTGTAAAGTGTTTTTTGAATATATTCGATTTTTTAGAACTGAATAATTATTATAACGAAATTGTAGCATTATTATACCTGGAAAGCAAGTACCAGTAGCGTTTTATAATAATTTCATAATTATACCGGGTGGCCAAATAAACGTGCAATGTACTGTATCTCGGAAACTACTGATTTTAGAAACTTGCTGTAAATTTTTTTTTAACTATAGTGGCCAAATAAATGCTGGAAAAAATTTTTCAGTTTCTAAGATGACCGCTAGGGGGCGTAACAGCAAATGAAAAATACATAGAAATGCCGATTTTCGCTGGATTTTTTATTATTTCCGCTAAATTGTAAGATGGAAGGTTTATGGCCTGTGCACCGTCTAATCTTAGTTGGCGTTGCGATAAAAATGTCATGGATTCCATGGATACGACAAAATGCTTAATTGGATATTCTTCCTTGTTTGTCATTTTGACGTACTGTTTCTTAAACTCATATTTTTACATTTTACTTCGTGATTTTACCTTTTATTGATTTTTATTTTGTTTGTTTTTTGTGTATTTAATTCATATCTTCTCGATACGGAGACTAACTGCTGCCGAAAGGCAAAATGCCCTTAGGCTCTTGGACCAAGGCATGTCTCAGCAAGAAGTCGCAAATTTATATAATGTGAACCAAAGTCAAATTTCGCGGCTAAAAACAAGATTTGAAAATACGGGAAACGACGCATATCGGCACGGTGGTGGTTGGGTGAGGAAAATTAGAGGAAGGGCAGAAATAAATTTAGTACGTAATACGCGCCAACAAAGAACGAAGTGTTCCAGGAAATTGAACGATGAGCTGCGTCGTACAGCTGAAGTGCATGTTTCTGATCGTACTGTAAGGAGGACATTAAACAGAAACAATTTGAGGTAAAACTTTATCATAGCAAGCATTAAATTTGCAAGGTCCAATTTTTATCTACATTTAAAAAAATCTTATTCAAGAAATTCCCAAACCATGAGTAATATGGAAATATCTGTAACATCGAAAGCAATTTATTATTACAAGTAGAGGTCAACAAGTACGAACTAAAAAATAAAATCAAACAAATTTTTTAGAGCACGACGTAGAGCGAAGTGTCCTCGTTTGCTACCACCTCATCGTGCAGCGCGGTTAGCATGGGCCCAAGAACATCGAGATTGGACCATCAATGAGTGGAGAAACTGTTTTTTTTGCGACGAAACAAGGTTCAACCTCATTCATTCGGATGGTAGAATTCTTGTTTGGAGAGAGCCGAATGAAAGGTATGACGAGGAAAACATGGCACCTCAAGAAGCCTTTGGAGGCGGAGGCATTACAGTTTGGGCGGGGGTAATATACAATGGGAAGTCTGATATTTTCACTACCAGACAAACAGTTAATGCTGTAGTCTATAGGGACGATATCATACTTCCCATTGTCGTGCCATATGCCGCAAATTATGGACACGATTTTCTTTTGGTCGACGATAACGCACGGCCTCATCGAGCGCAAATTGTAACGGAGGCTTTGCAGGTCAATAATATAAATCGTATGAATTGGCCTGCAAAGTCTCCGGATTTGAATATTATAGAGAATGTGTGGTCGCATTTAAAATTATTAGTGAGATCAAGAGATGTTGCCCCAGAAACCTTGAACGAGCTGTCCGAAGCCATACAAGAGGAATGGAACAACGTCCCCCTAGATTTCATTAATAATTTAGTGCACAGCATGTCTCGGAGATGCCGTGAAGTTATTCGTCTGCGAGGAGGGCCAACCAAATATTAACATGGTTACGTTTCTTTTCTTTCTTCTCCTTTCTCTTATCCCAATCCTACAAGGGTTATTTTTTGTTTTTTTAAGGTGTCTAAAAATGTGCCATCGTAGTTAGGTACACTCAAACTATCCAGGGTTTTTCACATCTGATAGTACTGTACAAAGAGGTACCAAGAATGTTATCACGAGTATCAAATACCTCCATTGGTACCGACTTTCATGACCATCAGATTTTGTTGCCTATTCTAAACTTTTTCTTCGCTGTAGTTGAATTAGGTTAACAAATAATTGTTTATTATATTTTAGAATTTTAGAGTTGAATACAGGTATACTATACTATACCTGTGGGTATTATAATATTGAGTGGAATCCAATATGTTACAATATACAGGGTATTGAAAGATGCTTAGTTGGGTTATGGATCAAGTTATAAATGCAAGCTATAGTCCTGTCGATGTTTCGTTTTATTTTCAAGACACTATAAGATCTTCAAAATTGTTGTAACATTTTAAAAACCTTATATAATTAATTTAAAAGTAATCCAGGTGCGATTACTACCTTGGTTACTACACTAATTATTATTAACGTCTTTGAATGTCCTGAAGATCCCTTAAAATAAAGCGAAACGTAGACAGGTATCTAACAGCTTTCATTTATAACTCGGTCCTACATACCTCAAGTAAGCACCTTTCATAAAGTCTCTTCGATCGTTGAAGGAATAAAAATATTATTTAATATACAGGGTGCTTCATAAAAAATCTAGAATTTACCGCTAATTTTTAATTGAAGCGGACCTGATAGAACATGTCTCCTTATGTGAGTAACCAAATTCTTACTAAGACTAAGGTCTGCTGTTTAGTTCGCCAGAAACCATCACCATGAGACACTCTGTAAAACTACGAAATTCCTATAAAACGCTACTGGTACCTGTTTTATAGGTATAATAATGCTAGAATTTCGTTATAATAATTATTCAGTTCTAAAAAGTCAAATGGATTTAAAGAACACTCTACAATATTGTCAAAAAGCAACACTGTCCATTTGTGCCGCTACTTTCTCCCAAAGTGAGGTTAGGATGGAATATAAAAAACCGTTTCGGTGAAAGACTCTAATTTATGTAAATCAAGTAACGAGATTGAAAATTTTTACGTTTTATTATACTTTCTGTAGTTTTCAATGTTCAAAGCATAAAAATATGCAAAAACATGATATTTTAGGAATGAAATCAACTGTAAGCTTTTTTAGACTCCTGTATATTATAATTGTATTTTTTCCTGATGGCAGCATTGTAAATAGTGAGAATAATACAACAATCAGTTTGATGTGAGCTATCACTGGTGAGTTAGGATTTTTTTTGTAAAACCATGTACAAATTTTTGAAAATCCCCTGTATATTCCGAAAAAATGGCAATTTCAAAAAACGGGAGAAATTGTTTTTTTGTATCTAATCATAGATTATTTTGGTGTATATGACAATAAATAAAATATTGTTTTGTAAAAAATATCGTTAAATAAAATTTGGAAAAAAATGCAGAGTTTTAGTTTACACCCTGTACAAACCTTTTCCCATCATATCTGGCGATCCACCAGTCGAGCTTGTAATCTACACACCTTGAGTAAGCTGACGTCGAAAACCGCATTTCAATTTAGCTTACCGTTTTTGAAATATCGAACGTTAAAAATACCCCAAAAAATTACGTTATGCAGTTCGAGTGTCCAGCAGGTTAGATGCTCTGCAAAAGTTGTAAAAAAAATAATTATCCAGACAATAGCAATGCAAAAAACAAAATGGGAAATAATGTAGGTATGTAATAATGTTAGTTATAATAGCATCAATGTCATTTATAATATGGAAAGTTATAAACTACTCATCGGGGGCGGGAGCGTCCAGACACTGAAATTTATTTTTTTGTAATGTTAAAATATAACCGTATATGGAACTCAGGTTCTGGGTCTCACTCTTTTTGTTTATGACTGAGTGTTGGAGGTTTATATGTATCATTTCTAGAAAAATGAATTTATAATAAGAGAACGCTTTAACTAAAATCTCAGAGCCACTCTAGTTAAGGGAGTGGTTTTCTTTAATGAAATGTTCACTGTTCAATGAACAGGACGGAACCTCTCTTCGACAGTCGCTCTTATGCGATGTAATTCTGCCTTTAAAACTTCTAGAGGTTTGTCCTAATTATGATAACTTATACTCACTACATGGTATTTTATAAATTATATTGTAATTCTCTAGCAGTGACAAAGGTGTTTTCATTTTAGTGAACAAGAGAGCTACAGTTTTTTGTTGTTTTCTCGCTATCTTATTCTCAGTATTTTTAAAAATATTGATACGTCTATTAGTAAGGTTGTCAAAATGTAGAAGAGAGACAAGTCTGGAGGAGAGGACCCTCTATTTTAGTTGCTATTAAGTTGTTTCCTTTTTTAAATTATTTGTAGAAAAGTTCTGAGGAAGGGATAGATTAATCCCGAAAGCTTGACAAAATAACAAATGATCCTACTCCTTTATTTGGCTTTTTATGTATATAAACTGCATCATCAGCTAAATAAAAAAGGAGGCCAAGCGTACGAAACTCCTTATCGTATGATCTCTAGCGCTTTCGAGAATGCGTATTCTCTTCCTCAGGACACTTCTGAATTAAGAACAAAGAAAAGTTAGAAAATTGCTTATAAATTTAATTATAAATCTTATCAAAGTGAGTTAAAATTAAGCAAATCCATTACACATCATACATGCCCTAATGTAGTACTTAAATTACTTGATGTAAGGGTCTTACATATATATATATATATATATATATATATATATATACACACAAATATATTGTTAATTATTTTCTTGGGTACAGGGTAACTCACTGAAAAATAAATCTATAGTTTACATCGACGTTTCGTTCAATATATTGAGCTTCCTCAAGATGGAAATTTATTTTGTAAAATAAGAACATATATAGTTAATAGTGTAAAATTTAAAACGATTAAAAAACATTATATCATAAGCAAACAATGACAGTCAGAAGAAAAATACATTCAAAACAAATTAATATTATAGATAGTAAGTATCTTGGAAATAAGTCGATCTTATGGATGTGTTTAGATAGCAGTGATTTCGATAGGTGTGGAATTCTGCTTGTTTGTATATAAAAACGAGACATTTTTTTACTTGTATTTTATTATTGTTATACAGTGTTTGGTTTTATGCTATTAATGAAAAGTACAGGGTAATAATAATAAAATACAAGTAAAAAAAAAGGAAAGTCTCGTTTTTATATACCAACTAGCAGAATTCCACACATAATCAATTAAAAGACTGTTATCTCAAAACATTCTTTAGACCGACTCGTTTCCAAAGTACATACTATGTATAATATTAATGTGTAAATGTATTTTTGTTGTTTCACTCATTTTTAATGTAATGTTTTCTGAGTGAATGTTTTTTCACGATTTTAAATTTTACACTTTTAACAACAAATGCTTTTATTTTAGCAAATAAATTTACATCGTGAGAACGCTCATATTGAGCGAAACGTCGATTATTTTTCAATGATTATATATATATATATATATATATATATATATATATATATACTAAAAAGAGATAAAAATGCGCTTTCACACATGTTTATCGAAAGTTCTTGGCCGGAAAAGATATATGTAGAATAACAGAAATATATAATTTCTGTAGGAGCAAAACGGCCTGCAAGAAGAATTGCTTTCGATTATATATATATATATATATATATATATATATATATATATATATATATATATATATATATATACCACTTTTTATCCACTACTATATGCGCATAGTTTAATACAAATTCAAGTAGTTTTTAACAGTGATTTTCTAAAAACTCATTAGGTAGCCATTTTGTTTCTAGCCATTCTACATTTAGTTTTTGTACAAAATTTGGAGCCAGTTGAATAAGAAGATTTTTTCACGTTGATTTTTCTTAAATATTTTATTGAGCCGCCATTTTGCTATCCGTCTTAAATCCACAATTTTACTTGTTTTTCCTTGCAAAAATTTGAAATCTATCTAATAAGTAGCTTTTTCAAGCTAATTTTTTAAATTATTTTATTAGGCCTCCATTTTGTTTTGCTATCTTGGATTCGTATCAAAATATTATCATTCTCATGTAACATTTGGTTTTTTTTGCAAAATATGCGGTAAGTTGTATAATTAGGTTTTTGATGTATTCTTTTTGTAATAAGATACCATTACGTTTCGCCCTATTGGATTTTTATCTGAAATAATGCCGCGAATAAAGACAGACATGTTGTTGCCGAGGCAGACAGGCTAACAGACAAATTGACGAAATTGAGAAAACATGTTTTCTGGTTACTAAGGTCACTAAAACGTGAAGATCTGTTAAAACCTGGGAGGATTTACGTAGGAAGAAAGTAAAAAGAACTATGGCAAAACATGAAATACTGCTCAAATATGCTTATAATATTTCTTGGTACTTTTTGAAATGAAATATTCAACATGATATAAAAAAAAAAACAATTTATATGCCTCTTGTTTATTTAAACATATTAATTCATTTCCCCAGAATTGTCTGATAATAGCGTTAGTACAGAAATAGGCTTATTTAGCTATATCAAATGTCAATATTAATTGCTATTGTAGCGACTAAAAAAAACCGCTCTGCGTTTGTTAGAAAATAATTATAATTGACAACAGAATTTCGCAATTTAACTGAATATAAACTCTGAAAATTAATGTACACATTCAAACCTTTCGCAAACATTTAGCTATTAAATTTTAACTGTAACTTACAAATTTGGCAGCAAAAATTTGAATTGCAAATAGTTTATGGAAATATGACGGCTTTATCGAATATTTTTGGAGGACATCTTATGGATCTAGTTCGCATACAAATTCAAAGCCGTGCAATATCACGCGATCCTAACAAGACGGTTAAAATAACAATATCAGGAACTTGCATTTATAACTTTGTTTTAAATTGGAATTATCTACAGATTATTAATTTTATGAACCAACTTTATTCATAAAACTATGTAGGCAAGGATAAAAATTCTGGGATAAAGGTATAGAAATTGGAATTTATATTTTCTCAAAAAAGTAAGGCAGATAAAATTTGTTCACCAATAAAAAGATAAAAAAATGATTATTCTATGAATACTAACATTTTTATGTGTGTGGACACATGAATGAGGGATGCTTTAATAACTGAGCGTTTACTATTGTATTAAAAATTGAGATGAAAAAACTATTTGATCGAGGGTTGCATTGAGAAGAATGAGATGTCGTAGTCAAAGAAATTATGAACTAATATGTTTTAATTATTTGAGAAAGACAATTAAATCTTTAGCTGTCTTATTAGAGAATCCTAAAGAAGACAATGTAACTCAAATTTCCTACCTTTTATTACATCTGAAATATAAGCAACATTCTGAACATTTTTATGTAGCGTTTTTTATCTCAAACTTCAGTTGTTTTTGAGATATTGACTATAGGCAATTGAAAATTTCATATATTGAGAGACTGTGGAATCTAAGTGGCCTAATCTAAGACAAAATGAATTGCCCTATCCTGTGTCAGTTTTTTAGTCTTGGGCACTAGCTCGTCATGACCGAAATTAGGACAAACAAACAAATGTATGCTTAATTGTCGCAAAAGATTGTTAAAATTTTATGGACAAAGCGAAATTAAAACGGAAAAAATAATAAAACAAGGAAAAAACGAATTATTAATCGAAAAAAAAATTTGTTTTCGATAGGTCAATGCAAATAAATAAATTGTAAATATAACATTTGTTATATTCGTAACATTGCCGTAAAGCGGTTAATGAATCCAGGTGACCTTAACAAAAAGAAATAAACAATACATATGCGAGGTGAATAATTTCGATGACATTAAAATTAAAATTACGCGAACTTAAACTCTAATTTGTTATCATTATACAAGCAAAATAATTGAAGTTAAACAAAAAGTGTCCTGAACTAATATATCAATTAAAGTGTATTAAAAAAATAATAAAAAGTATTACTTTAATCTAATATGTAACAAAAATAATTAATGTTAACGGCCTATCAGACAGTTCATTCCTCATAAAATATTTTTGGATGCTATGCAACAACATGACACCCAAAAAGATTTAAGTTAACAAGCAAATAAAAAAACATTTTAATGAGACTCATTCAATATAAAAATCATTAACTCAGTAAAAAGGTCTTTCAATGAGGTACGCTTTGGTTTTTTTTTCGAAAGAGTGCAAACATAGGGATTGTTTTTAAATGTTCTGGAAGATGATTGTAAAGTTTTATGGCGTTGTAAATAATTGATTTTTTTATTAATTCTGTGGAAGGAATAGGAAGGTATGTCATGTCTAGAGTTTCTGGTAGGATGTATATGTTGTAGCCTTTCCGGGAACGTGTTTATATGTTTTCTTATCAAACAGACGATTTTTAAAATAAATAATGCAGGAAGGGTTAATATTTCATGTTTTTTGAAATAGTATTGGCAGAGCGCTCTATTATTTAGATCAAACAAATATTGAATTGCTCTCCTTGAAGCCTAAGAAATTGCTCGGTGGTACAGCAGCCCCAAAAGGGAAGGCCATAGCAGACAACAGATTCGAGTAGAGAGAAATAAGTGAGTCTGGCAGAAAACATGTTCAGTTATCTTGAAACTAATCGAACGGCAAAGCAGACGGTAGAAAGTTTTTAGTTAAGGTGTTAATATGCTTAGACCATTTTAGGTTGTTATTTATATTCAAACCCAGGAATTTAACCGACTCAACGTATTTAATATTGCTGTTAAGTAGCTGAAGTGGTTGTAAAGTCCCCTTATAAGATAAGGCCACCGTTTTATCCACATTGGAGTAAAGCAGATTGTAATCGGACCAAGCCTTACTCATAACAAGGTTGTTGAAAATATTAGAATGTTAGGACGTTGTATCAAAATCACTCCATGTTATGCTTGTGTCGTCAGCAAAGAGAGAGATTTTTCCACTAATTTTTAGGTTGCTGATATCTGATATATGGTTCCCGAGATAAGATTTAAACCAATTTATTCCATACAAATTCAGCTTGCTTATCAAAATTTCATAGCAAGCAGTCAAGCTTAGTCACAAAAAACTGAGGCGATCTGGTGGTTGTTATTGAGGGATAAGTAGACGTCGCTAAGCAACGAGAGCATGGCGACACTTTTGCACTTGTTGGGTAAAAATCCAAACTAATTCAGGGATATTATCTGATGTTTAAGGAAAAATGGCATAAGACGTTCTTCAGTAACCTTTCAATGAGTTTTGATAGAACTGGTAACCTAGCAATGGGGCGATAATTGCAAGAGTTAGTTTTTTTAGCCCCCTTTATGAAGAAGAATAATTATAGCTGTTTTAAGGCATTCAAGGAATATACCTTTTATAAGGGATTTATTTAGTGGTGTTGTAAGGGCCTCTATGACTGGGAGCGGCAGGTTCACGAATATTTTAATTGACAGGCCATTAGTGCTACGCGAAGATTTGTTTGTAATCTTATTCATTTCTTTCAGTAGTTTATGCTACTAACAGAGCTTAAGAAAAGGCATTTAACATTTTTGCATTCATAAAATAATCATTTGGGTCATTTGACCTTGGCAAAATCTGAGTCATAGGGTTTGATTTGTTTCTGAGGTTCCCGTTTCCCTTGCATGCTGCAGCTCTCGGCGGTGACTTTTTATATTGAGAAATTCTAGGAGTTTTGCACTCGGATTTAAGGCTATTTTTATAGACATTTGTTTGATTGAGTCTTAATACAGTGGCGTGCTTATTTTTTGGTTTTCCAACAATATGCATTTAAGGTCAAAAACTATATAAACACCACTATTTTAAAATGTCGTTGAATATAAAATGTTATTATAATTAAAAAGTATCGGATGCTACATTTATACAAAATTTCAGAGAGAGTGTAGTTCTCATATATTAAATTTGCCAATGTTTCGACGTTTATTTTCGTCTTTATCAAGGCTGCAATAAAATAAACATGGTTTAGTGGTACATAATTACATTATTTGATTTTTTTTAGATAAATATGTTTATACAAAGAAAATACAAACGAATAATTTTAATTAAAATTCAGTAGCGCTTCGTGGCGAATTATATTGGGAGGTCAATAACAAATTTAAATATAGGCATACTTAAAATAAATATAAATGTTTTATCTTTAAATTAAGCTTTAAATTCTCCTGAAGTTCAGGTCGACTCTTCGTTCTTTAGAATGTTAAATGACACGTTCGTTAAAACTGCACGCACATTCCTTTTATAAACGATTTCTCGATACTTAACATTGCTAGAGCGTATAGTCTATCTTGGCCTAACTCCTCAACAAAATTTATAAGCCCTCGATTTTCAGACAAAGCCATTTCATCATGACCACGTAGTGCCAGCTCGAATACCCTACAAAATTTTACACAATCTATAATTTTGTTTAAAATATAACGATTTTTGGATACATTTTCGATAAAATATCTAAGGGATTTTCTATAAGCTGTATCTAGCGGAGTGCGAATATCAACACTTCCGACCGTAGCATAGTTCACCGAACATTTCAAGAGATCTGCAGAAAAAGCATGTTATTTTATTTTTTATTTTAAGTGTTTTAAGTCTTTAATGCCGGTTTTGCACCATAATGTGTCCGACGAGTCCTTAGAAAACAACAAACAAACATAACAGTAAAATGAGTTAAAGACTTCACAACCACATATCCAGTTAGCTAAATCGTACATACTTTTGCGAAAGTTTCGATGAACCTCTTTATTTCTGTATTTACTAGTTTGTCGTATACTAAATTCTGGCAAATTGCAATCACTTACCTTGAACTCGGTTATTTTCTCAAAATTGAGTTCAATAGCACTCTTTAGTTGTGTAATTTTCTACACTACCCACATTTTATTTCATCTACATTCACAACTTAAACATAGACCACTTTGAAATTGGTTATTTTTGCAAAATTAAGTTCGCAAGCAATTTTTAGTTGTTTATTTTCGTCACTACCAACATTTTATTTCCTTATATTTCCAACTCACACATGAATATTAAAAATAAAAAAATATATATTACAAAAAACATTATATAACTCAATTTTCATCTATTAAAAACGTCCGAAACAATATCGAGTTAGAATATCGACCTCTGAACAATTGAACTTCCGCATGCCGACGTGATGCCGCTCGGTAGCTGTGAAAATTTCGGGTACTTTCGTCAAGCTTTAAGGAATCAGGGCAATTCGGACTGCCCAGCCTAGCTTAGTATAGCGTATTTCATTATGCCTAAGGAACGCAATGAGACCATTCGAACCGCCACGCGCGGCTAATACTATAGCGTATTTAACTTTTCCCAAGGCTCGCGTTTTATTACAACTATTAGGAGGTCAAAGGAATAATTTATTTTCTGAAATATTTTGGGGGGTCATTGACCAAATGACCCTAACGAAGAGCCGCCACTGTTAAAATTAACATGGTATCAACAGAACTACAACCACAAAGATGCTAACACGAAAACTTTAAATAAAATGTCTTAATCTTAATTTAAAGAAAAAAATTCGAATACTCATTTGCATGTTAAGAACGTTTTCTAAAAATCATCGTGGACCTTGAAAAGTATTCAGCATGGGTCAAAGAACGATTGACAATCGAGTCAATTTATACCATTTGATATATAGCGAGGGCATTTGTAAGAAGGCAGTAGTAACTTTGTCCAGCTACACAAAGTTAAATATTTTAAACTGTAATATATCCAATATAATTTAGAATTTTTTGGTAGTGTATAACAATTTCTGTTTATTAATATTATTGTTAAGATATTTGAAGTTAAACTTCCGACACCTTGTATATATGGATATAATATAAATTATCAATTTCAAACTGTACGAATTGGATTATTACAAAAAAATTGAGGTCTCAATTATTTTTAGCATGGATTATTCCATCGTCAATTTTGAAGCTAAACTATAAATATATATTAATTAACTTGTTTACAAAACTGCAAACCAACATGGAAACCCTCATTCGAATAATATATGATTTATATTAATTTCCAAAAACCAGTCGCTTATTAAAATGAATTACGAGTTAATAAAATGGAACGTTATGGCAATTAATAGCTCAAACAAAAGATTTTCACCAACGTTAATAATCCTGAAATGTTTCGAAAATACTGTAGATTAAAACATTGACACGATATATTTCGTGACAATGAAATACTTAAGTCAGGACATAAGCTGATTAAAAGGCACAGTTGATCGATCTCCCGATAATATCCCTAATGACATATATTTTATAAAGGATTATGTAACTGGTCATTGTATTATAATCGTATATCTTCGACTGAAATATACGACCAGGAATTTCACTTAACCTGCCATAGCAGTAATAAATCGACAATGCAATGTTGAATTATCAAAATAGTAGTAGATTGCAATATGTTATATCATATTTTTATTCGTACCGGGTGACATGCTATAAAGTACCACTTTCTTTAACTTCCTCATTTTTATCGCACAGAAAAACTAAACTAAAAACAGTGATCCAGAGGATTTTTTCCCCTCCGAATCTGTCTTGTGATTTTTAAGAACTTTAAAAATGTACAGGTGATGACGAAAAATATTTTTTTTTTAAATGGAATGCTCTCTCTTTGAAGAGTTTGAAAATGCCATTTCAGAACCTGCTCCACTATATGTGACCCAAGAATTCTTTTGAACACGAATCTCGACGAGTGGATTAAAAAAACGGAACATGGCCTTCAAGTAGTCCCGATCTAATGCCTATGGACAATTTTTTGTGGAATTGTATTAAAAACTAAGTTCATTAACGTGAGAAAGTCAAATACTTGATAACCCAAGAAGTAAACAATCTAAATGAAAGAAATGCTAATTTTATAGAAAATGCAATAAGACACTTAGAAACCTGTTACCAAAAATGCATCCAAAATCAGGTAGAAAATACTAGTTGCGATTACTTTATATTTTTGCTATTACTTTTTTATTGTTATTTCTATATAATTAGTTAACAAAGCTTTGATTCTTGTGTTATAATATTTGCAAATTTACATATAATTATTTTGGTTTAGGTGACATATTTTGAATGTGTAATCAGATTTAATTAATACGATACTAGCCTTCTTTATTGATAGACATAACAATTTTTTCATTTACAATAAAATATTTTCTTATTCTGATTTCTTCATTGGGAACACTCACATGAATTATGATAAACATATTTACTCTCTTCTTTCTAGTAAAATTTCATTTAACACTTTAAGAACACTTGAACTAGTGGAAAGTTTCAGCATACAAAGCTCTTGGTTTATCATTTATCAACGCTGCTTTCCTTTATTTCTGCTTTATATTGCAAGTTAAACGTGTATTTTCATTATTTTAAGCCCATTAGTAATTTGAAATGAAATTGAACATCATAACATTACAATTAAATATAACCTTTAAAATATCAAGACTTTTATGTAGATTGCATCTTACACATCCCAAATGATTTATTCATAAATCATTGTATTATATTTTGTTAGATATGTTTAGCTTCTATAAATTAAGGCAAAAGAATTTTGTTTTACAAATATTTGTATTTAGGCCTCTCTCTTCTCATCTCTATGGCCTCTTATTCTTCAGCATTCAGCCGGGTTTGACAATGTCTAGTTTTCATTTCGCCATCTCTATTTGGGGAACACTAAACATTGTCGGGTACTCAGGGTGATTTTTATGTACCTTGTATTTACTGAAATCGGATCTAAAGTCAGGGTTCACTGATTCGACAGTCTGCTTACTGTAATGTCCTAATCCTCTTCAAAATTTTCGACAGAACTGCCGAACATGACGGAAAAAATTTTGATGTCATATATTTATTACATTGGTTGTAAATATTGACAGTACAATCACACTTCAGCTTGAGTTAAAAGAAGGCTCGTTTTCAGTTTTACTTTTAGTGGAAAATGGTCCACAAGTTACCAGAAAACGTCTCCCAAGATTTTTCTTCATTGTCTTTCACTCAATATAACGTACAAAAAATCATAGTTCCGGGTAGGGGTTGGAAACCGGGTGGGATTTCATTACTACACGGCACATGACTTACACTCTTTACTACTAAAATTACAGCAACTACTACTAGAAACATGGGTTGCCTTTCATACAGGGTTTCCGATGATGTTTTGACCAGCCAATATCTTCCCCATTGAAGTTAATATAAAACAAGTTTTTGAACAGACGGTTATTGGTTGCAAGAACTACTAAAAGTAGCGGTCTCTTTGCGTATACACGCTATCTGAAAAGAGAACTTGTTAATGACAAATTTGTTTTCTTTAAATTGGCGCCCTATATAATATTGCTTTTATTAAAAGTGTCTTTTTTGCTGATTCTAAATTAAGAAGTTTTATCTATCTATCTTTAACGAGGACTGATAAAATTAACAAATCCTTTAACAGGACGTAATGCGCTAGAGAGAAAAAAATATTTTCCACATAAATGTGGAGTCAGTAGGAACTCATCTCTTCTTGTGGGGGAATTTTTAGCAATTTTTTCAATTGTCCTTGAGGATAAAATAAATGTATCAAACTTGGTATATTTAGGAACAGCAGGGGTGTTATATTTACTGAAATAAAAGTGTCATTAAAAAAAAACAAGGTTACTGATATTAAATTAAATCTCTAGTATTTGATATTTTAAATTTTATTAATATCTATAATCCTAACTTGAGGGCGAAATATAATAAAAAAACCTCTGCATACGCCACGTCGGAAGTATTTCAGAGGTACATTTAGTTTAGCAAAACAAATAAAACTTATTGTTTTAGTATATTTATAAAAGTTGATATACCCAATAATCTTGATTCTATATCGTAACAAGGGTTAACTTAGTTGCGTTGAGTTATGCTAGTTCAGTCTGTCTAACTTTAAGCGAAACATTAATATCTCTGACGGTATTGGGTTGCTTAACAGATGGCACGTCATATTTTCGAACATGGAGATACAAATTAACTCAACAAGTTATGATACCCACAAAAACGACTCACTTTTTTTATGCTATATGTTGTATTTTAAGACAAAATTTTTATATTTTGGAGTGTTCTGTGGCATTTCAAAAACTATTAGATAACAAAGGTGGAAACGTAAATCTAAGACTACAAAAATTACAATACGTGAACAGTTAAGAAAGAAAACTTAGAGCCTTTTTAGCTTTTGCCACAGCTGCAATCTAGTAAATAGCAGTCGCGTGCGGGAAAATCCCTTTCCACATGAGTTACACGCCATCGGTAAATAAAAAACATATATTCAAATTTCAACTAAATTACTATTTCTATTATATTTATTGTTAATTATGAACGAACAGTGTAGAGTTTTACAAATTTATTACCAATTCAAATTACTGCTTCAATGGGTTGTGGTTTGGAGCAGAAAAAGGAAATATAATAATTTTCAGATATCATGGTTTTTGGGATTAGACCGTGTCAAAATGGAGCTAATGTTTCACTCTCGATGATACGAGGCATCTTCAGGGGATCTTTAATCCACGAGAGCGGAACACAAAATGGACTTGGAGAGATTTAGGCCGGCTTTTTATTGTTTATGTGTGATGTAGACTGTAGCCCGTACCTCTGTTAAAGATTTAGGATTCTTGTAAATTTTAATAAACCCTCTAATTTCTCATTTATAGAAACCCGAGACCGACGCAAGAGGTTTAGCTTATTTTACATTGATGGCATATCCAGTGGATGTTAGAAAATCTTGATCAGAAATCAAAATAGCTCTGAATACTAGTGAGTTAATAACTGATTTCTCTTGTGTAGATGGTGATGGGAATTTGTATTTCAGTATCTATTTGAATGCTTCAGTTTTCTTTACACAGAATGCACCAATGTACTATTTTCATTTCTTTGAACATATACATATAGAAACGGAATTGTTCAATTAAATTCTGTTTCCATTGTTAACTTGATATTATGTTGTTGTTGATTGAGGTTGTCCAGAAATATGAGGAGATTATCCTGCCCATGAAGCCAAACATCAAAAGTATCATCTACATATCAAATCCAGTGTTTAAGTTTTAGTGGAGCGGATGTTCGAGTAATATCCTTAAATGCATAACTGCCCATGAGGTTTGTTCATAAAAAGCTCCTGGAAAAATAAAATAAGTAGATGTAAGACAAGCTTCCACTAGGTCTGTTACGTTCTTATCAAGATTATTTTGATCCAATATGTCTCATGTAATGGAAATTGCGTTGTTAACAGGAATATTTATGTATAGTGATTGTACATGTAGAAAACCGACGCGCGACGCATACAAATAGATACAAATGTGGAAAACCTGTTAAATTAGAAATATATTTTTTCGGGTTGAAATTATTTTTAATGAGACATTCTATTAATTTTAGATTTTTCAAATAAAAAAAAATATAAGAATATAATAGATTATATTTTAAAAAATAAATAATTATTGTACGCGATCTTGGACGTATAGTGCCACAAAAAAACAATAATTTTTATACAGAAGCCTATTCATTTTCATTTTGGTTTTACAATTGAAAAAAGAATAACATAAAGTCAACGAAACTCTATAGTATTTATAATAAAATTTCTGGTTACTGGAGCATTAGAAAATGTACAATCGCCCTGTATAATAGTGACTTATTAGTGAAGTTATATCGTAATATTTAAAAAAGTATAATTATTTTAAAGTAAGTGAAACCTAATGTAACATTAGTCGCATAGTTTGTCTATAATTTTATGGTTCACATTGTATATTTTTATTTACAAAAGTTATATTCATAGGCTCGCAGGATTAAGTTGTACCTATGAAAACTTTTGATCAGGATGTCGCGAACTGCAAATTTTTAGGAAAATTGATTGAAAGCCATTTCCCATTTATATTTTAGTTTCGTGAATGCATGCATGCAGCTGCTCCAAATTTTGTAGTTCGAAGCATGTTCACTTCACTTCAGTTTAAACATTTTAATATGGAGTGCAATGTGTTTTTATTTTATCTTATTTTAAGCAGTTTGTGTATGTGCTCTTTTAGTTCATAAGTTTTAATTTAATTTCCTTTGTACGTTTTTTGTCGTATGTAAAAGCATTGTTTTTATTATTTGACATAAATAAGTACTCTACCTACTCTTTCTCTCTAAGTTCGTCCGTGCATTTTTAGATCTTCTCAATATATAACTAAAGGAGCCGATTTTCCAAAAAATCTCTCTATTTCTAATAGTGTAATGTTTAGGTCAGTGGTCGCCAACCCGTCGATCGCGAGCCACCGTTAGCTCGCAAAGACATTTCTGGTAGCTCACAACATATCTTGTAAAAATCATAGAAGCGTCCATAAATGTAGAAAAAAAATCAGAATATGAAAAAGGCAGCGGGAGTGCTCTGGTCAGCTGCTAAAATTGACCAGAGCGCCAGCATCGCATGAATGTTTGAGAACACATGGACGATCTAGATTGCTTTGAACGCGATAAACGCGCATGTCGGGCAACAGGCTTTAAATTTGTTAGTACACACAGTGAGCAATAAGAAAGATAATGGAAAGCAGTAGTAAGAAAGTAAAGACATTCAATATTCATTCGGAATGGGAAGAACAGTATTTTTTTAAAGGTTAAAGGTAAAAATGTACGTTTGTGTTTCGGTTGCTAAAAAAGGAAATATTGAAAGGCATCATAAAAGTGTACATCTGAATTTTAAAAAATATTTCTCGTTACATTCTGCCATCAGAAAAGAAAAATTGAAACACTTAAAGAACCAGTTAATTAGACAACAGTCAATTGATAAAACAGACGTCTTTAGAAGCTGCAGATTCCTAATTTTCCAATTTAAAAAATAGACGAGATTGTTTCAGCAATAAAATCTATGCAGCTTTCTGCTAATGCAGTGATGAGAGTGGGAGTAATGGGGCAGGATATTTTTTCACAGTTAAAATCTGACTTAGATACCTGTGTTTATTTTTCTCTTCAACTGAATGAATCAACAGATGTGGTTGACACCTCCCAGATGGCCGTGTTAGTCAGGATGGTTTTTAGTGATTTTTATGATTAAAGAAGATCTTTTGAAAGGATATACCACTGGAGAGGAATTGTTTTCTCATTTAAACAATTTTATCTTTTGAGAAAATTCCAATTACAAAAATGGTAGGCTTGACAACTGATGGGGCTCCAGCTATGGTGGGTTGTAATAAGGGTCTGGTAGCATTTTGTCGTATAAACTTTTTCCACAATTTATGTGTTACCATTGTATTATTCATCAGCAAGCATTATGTCGAAGTGTTTTAAAACTAAACAACAGCATGAAATTGGTAGTAAAAATTGTAAACAAGATTAGAGTACTAGAATTACGAAGAAGATTATTCAAAATCTTAGCCGATAAAATTGATTGTCAGTACAAGTATCTACTTCTTCAGTCTAAAGTGCGATAGTCAAGTGGAGGACGAGTGATAACACGTTTTAATGAAGCCATAGTTCATCTGTCATAGTTCAGTTTTTCAAACAACACGGCGAACCGATTCAGGAACTGGAAAATTCAATTTGGCTTAGAGATTTTGGGTTTTTTGTGGATAAACAAGATTAACGAACTCAATCTGCAACTTCAGGGAAGAGGTAAAGATCTGGCGGAAATGATTTCCGAAATAAATGCATTCATAAAAAAACTGAGTTTTTGGAACAAACCTTAGTCTACCGTGATGTCAAGCATCTTTCTGTTCTTTCAGAGAAGATATCTCAAAATACAAAAGAACCTTATGACAGTAGATCTCATGTAGAAATAGTTTCTAACTTCAAAAATCGCTTTAGGGATTTCAACAAAATGACATTGGTGGCTCAAATTGTTGTTTCACACTTGATGGAAATTGACATCCAACAGTTTGCAACTTGTGCTATGCAGAACTTTGGTGAAGACATCACTGCAAGTCAAATGGAAGTGATTTAGCATTGAAATCGTTAGTTTCAAGTACAAAATGTATCTGGCCTATAGTAAATAAAAATAAATATTTAGTTCTAAAAGAGTTATTTACTTCGACCTATTAGTGCAAATCTTCTTTTTCCAATATGAAGTGTATTAAGAATAAATACCGCACTCGCCTTACAGATGAACGTCTGGATAATTGGGTTCGAATGGCTGTATCAAATTACACTGCAAATATCAAAAACATTATCGATGGATCCAAGTGTTAACCTTCTCATTGAATGCGCGCATTTTTTATCACATGTTCTTGTTTAAAATTTTAATTATAATGTTTTGTTTACTTTCATTAAGTCGTATGTCACATGCCATTAAGGCTATATGAAAATTTTGTTTATTTTTAAGGTATGTATTAGTATTAGTTAAGTACTTATTAATTACATAAAAACATGTAGGCGAAGGGTGTACAAAATAGCATAGGGTTTTGAAAAGTGACTTTTTTTTACTGAAAAAATTTTTCTTTTTTATAAACAACATATAGAATTGCAATACCATTCAATCCTACGTCTCTATTCATAGAAAGAAATAATGAAAAAATAACTATATTTATGAAGCTTAAACCTAAACAAAAAACTACAAAAAGTTCATTTTACCCACCCAGTTTGGCCTTTTTGTCCACACCTGCGCACTCGGCATGGACCCAGTTTTTACAGGTGGAGCATTTCAACCAAACTTCTTCAAATTTTGACATCCTATATTGCTCAGTGCAATAAATGCATGTACAGTCGTCTTCGTCGTCGTTTGCGAAAGGGTCTTCTTCCTCTTCAGTGTCAGTTTCGATTTGTATTTTTCTAGTTACTCTCCTTTTTCTTTTCTCAGGTACAGTTTTTGTATTGCTTTTTTCTTTTGCTTCTTCTATATTTGGTGTGGAATTTAGCACCGTAGTTTTGTTCCTCTTCCTTTGTTTTCTTTTTCCTTGTCCAGAAACAAAGGGACCTATTGGAAGCGGACTTAAATCAGCTACAGTCGTGTTAAGCACGCTGTTTGTTTTCTTTGAAGTTGTTGGTTCATCTTCCGTTTGATTTTCAGCACTTTTTGTTCACTTATTCCTGTTTTATTATTTTCTTTGCTTGTAGTAGGCAGATTGTCATCACTAATGGAAAAATTCCAGTTTTTGCAAAACCGTTAACAGCGTTTTGAACCGTTGCGGCTTTTCTATATGCTTCATGGAGCAAAGCACTTGAAATTGTGTTATTACCCTTCCCGGACGACTTTTAAGCCACTTGGTAATTTCTTGATCAAAATATGTTTTCAAGGGACCAAAAAAGGATACATCCAAGGGCTGCAGTCGATGCGTACAGTGCAAGTGGTAAGCAAGAAGCACAATTCCATGGTCTTTTGCATAAATAAGGGCATCCAAGTACTTATGGCTTGAATGACCATCCACAATCAAAAGAACTTTTTCTGTAGGTGAGGCTTTCGCATATTTTTGAAAGTGATTTAACCACTGTACAAATACTGGTGCCGTCAACCATCCTGATTCCTGAGCAATGCCAATTGCTCCGGATGGGGCGTAATCCAACAACTCATTTTTCATGTTTTTACGTGCAAATATTAGGGCAGGTGGAATGTAACTGCCATTAGTACACATGCAGCAAACTAAGGTCACATGCGATCCTCTTTCGGTGCTAGTAATGGCACCAACTTGCTTCCTGCCACAAGTTGCAAACACTTTTTGAGGACGCTGTACGGTAGAAAGAGCAGACTCGTCAACATTATATATCCTCATGTAGTCGATATTTTCCTTCTTGATAATATCCTCCAGAAGAGTGAAAAACTGGACAACTTGTGGTGTATTAAAAGCTTGTGCTCTTGCCGCAGATGTTGCCTCTTGCTTGCGTAAGGAAATGTCAGAATTTCTTCTTCTAAACTCTCGTAACCAACCTTTGCCAGCGCCCTTCTTTTCGTCATTAAAGGTGTGCTGAATCCCATTTTTAACAGCTAATTGATAAGCCAGCTCTAAAACCTCCTTTCTTCTTAACCCAAAAAATCTAGATTCCGTTAACTTCAGGTGTTCAACTAACTCCCGTTCTACATTCTCCGAGAAAATTGATTTAAATCGCCCAAGCCGTTTTTCTCCTGTTTTTATAGACTTATTTTTGTTTTGAGCATGCCTTCTAAGTGTCGCTTGAGGGATACCATACACTTTAAAAGCCCTAAGCCATCCCATTTCATTATTCGCAACAGCTTCTATAGCCCTTTCCATCGAAGCTGAGGACCATGATTGCCTGTTCGTTTTTCTAATGTAGACACGTGGCATTATTCTGCAAATAAAAAATTAAATAATATATTAAAAAAATCAATCGGTTCAATTGTAGGCTATGCTATTTTACCCGACTATAACACAATTTATAAAACTTGTTTTTTTGTAAACAAACTAAATATTTTAATTATTATAAAAGATGTAATTTACTGGGCAGACATCAGTAAGACATAATTTAAATTAGCCAACTTACCTTGTGAGCTGTGATGATTAAAAACACGCTACTTTTGTGCTTTGTTTAAAAAACTTTTCCGATCCAAAAATAAATTGAACCATCTCTTAGCTTGCTAAACGTATACTAAACGTTCTGAAGCGCTAATAAGTAACACGGCGAACTTCGTTACGATTGTTTAGATCGGAAGAGTTCGCGACAAGTCGGAAAAACACTGCCATGTCATTTGACCCCACTATGTCATTTTGTACCGGGTGGCCAACTAAGAATGGACGCCGGCCATAACCCGCTAACCGTTAATCATATAACTTGGGGGAAAAAAATTATTAGCTAAATCGACTAAGAGAAATCGCTGGAAAATATTTTGAAGTTCCGCATATGGCCGCTAGGGGGCGCAACTGTTATGGTCAATCAGAAAAAGGGCTTAAAAAATATTCATGTAAAGGTATATTATAAATACTGCCATCGTAAAGAGTAGAAAAATTGTGATTTTTTTGTTAAGGATATTTTGCTCTATCTCGTAAAATGTAGTGGTGGGGGAAGGTCAAACATGTTTTTATTTAAATGTCAATAACTCCGTTATAAGTCAACGGAATTGAACAAACTAGGTCTCGTTTAAAAGAGCCCATCTTAACTAATAATCTGATGTAAAAAAATCCGATTTGATTTCGCCGTGGTAACTAGAGGGCGCTGATTGACATCACAACAATTATTACGCATTATTTTGAAAATTTTAAATAGCACGCTATATCTCTTTTAACACAATTTAATAGAGGAGGGAATTCTCAATAAGTCAGTGCAAATTTCAGCTTTCTAACTTTTTTCAAACCGGAAATATAAATAAAACAAATATTAGGGCGCTGGGTACGCAACATCTCCCTAATCTGTATGGACATAGCCTACATCACAATAATTCAGTAATAATACCACAGATAATATTCAACGCAAATCGCTAAAAATTATACTAATGTTCTGAAATAACCACCAGGTGGCGCAGTAGACGTCAATAAGTGCAATATTAAATTTTCATTATAATGGAAAATGAAAGCCATTTAAATGGAACGTGTGAAAGAAACGATAATAAAAATATAATTCAATTAATGCCGCCCTAAATGTTCAAATTGTCGGCCATCGTTTTCGATGCACTTATGCATCCTATCTCGCGTGGATAAAACTGCAGCCTCCAGTTCAGCAACTGAAATAGTATTTATACAGTCTCTTATTCGCTGAATCATATTTTCCCGTGTAGTGGGTCTGGTGGCAAAAACTAAATCTTTCACTCGACCCCATAAATAAAAATCAAAACACGTTAGGACGGGTGACCTAGCTGGCCATGGAAGGGTGCCGCCTCGCCCTATCCATCGGCCAGGATAGTGGGCATCTAAAAATTCCCGAACGTTGACGGCGAAGTGCGCTGGACAACCATCGTGCTGGTATACCAATCGTTGTCGGACGTTCAGAGGTACGTCCTCCAACAAAATCGGCAATTCCTCCCTTAAAAATCTTAGATATCTCTCACCATTCAATGGATTATCGAAAAAAAATGGTCCGATAATTCGTTCGCCTAAAATCCCTGCCCAACAATTTACAGACCAACGGCCTTGGTGCTGGACTTCGCGCATCCAATGTGGATTTGTTCTGGACCAATAATGTGTATTGTGAAGATTGACACGTCCATCGCTCTGGAAGGTAGCCTCATCGGTCCACAATATTCGCCTCAGAAATTGCCGATCTTCCCTCATTACACCCAAAAGCCAGTGACAATGGTTTAGTCTGTGATCAAAATCTGCAGCAGTCAATTCCTGATGCAGCACTATGTGATATAGATGTAACCTAAAACAAGATGAAGATATTTAATTGATGTTCCAGGAAATTATTGGTTTTCTAGGCTTAAAGACCTATGTGACATCAGAATCACGTGACTTTTGTTAAAAAATATGTCCAGTTTATATTTGCAATGTCGTTGCTTACCTGTGCTCTTTGAGTATATTTTGAACAGTGGTTCGCGTTACTCCTAGGTCTAGCGCAATAATTCGAGTACTTAGTTGAGGATTAAACTCGATATACGCTAGCACATTAATTACATTCTCTTCGGTGCGTCCTCTGCGTTGTCTGCGGTATACGGGAATATGCACGTTTCCAGTGGTTCGCAAACGTTGGATCACTCGAAGAAAAACCTTTTTACTTGGGTGGCGTCTCTGCGGATATTCCTGCGCATATACTCTTGCAGCAACCGTAGCATTTCTCAAACATTCAAAATAAACACCTATCATGTCGAATAGTTCTTGATTTGTATAAATCATTTTGTTCTTAACACAACGCAACACGAACAATAACAAATTTTGAACAAGAAAAATACGAACTACAACAATAACATGAACAACAGCAACTAGAAAAACTCAAAAAACACGAAAATCTCGGACAAAAACGCGAAATGATAGCAATACTATTAGGAAATTCAAGAACGATAAATAGCAACTAAAAGGCACTGACAAGAAACTATTGTTTATTTTTTGACATATTACTTTCAATTTTGTTTTCACAGCCTACTATTTTTTTTGCTTGATGTAGCAGAAAATTGCTAAGGAATTATTATTTATCTATGTTTTTAGTTTATTGTTATTCTTGTACATAAATTGTCGATTTTAAGAAAGACGGAGATTTGCAACGGTCGAATATATTAGGATTTTTCTTATTCTATTAGTATAATTTTTAGCGATTTGCGTTGAATATTATCTGTGGTATTATTACTGAATTATTGTGATGTAGGCTATGTCCATACAGATTAGGGAGATGTTGCGTACCCAGCGCCCTAATATTTGTTTTATTTATATTTCCGGTTTGAAAAAAGTTAGGAAGCTGAAATTTGCACTGACTTATTGAGAATTCCCTCCTCTATTAAATTGTGTTAAAAGAGATATAGCGTGCTATTTAAAATTTTCAAAATAATGCGTAATAATTGTTGTGATGTCAATCAGCGCCCTCTAGTTACCACGGCGAAATCAAATCGGATTTTTTTTTTACATCAGATTATTAGTTAAGATGGGCTCTTTTAAACGAGACCTAGTTTGTTCAATTCCGTTGACTTATAACGGAGTTATTGACATTTAAATAAAAACATGTTTGACCTTCCCCCACCACTACATTTTACGAGATAGAGCAAAATATCCTTAACAAAAAAATCACAATTTTTCTACTCTTTACGATGGCAGTATTTATAATATACCTTTACATGAATATTTTTTAAGAAACAGCCCTTTTTCTGATTGACCATAACAGTTGCGCCCCCTAGCGGCCATATGCGGAACTTCAAAATATTTTCCAGCGATTTCTCTTAGTCGATTTAGCTAATAATTTTTTTTCCCCCAAGTTATATGATTAACGGTTAGCGAGTTATGGCCGGCGTCCATTCTTAGTTGGCCACCCCGTACACCCTTCCCCTACTTATGTCAAATACAACTATGCATTATTTCGTTTAGGCTAGCTTCAACGCTGGTTACAAGTGGGTAGCTCACGGTTTGTTTCTAAATTATCAAAGTAGCTGAACACCTTGAAAAGATTTGCGACCACTGGTTTAGGTGGATATTTATCTCTGAGAACTGGCCTAATAAGGAAATCGAAAAATTATACAGACGTTTGAAAATTAACAAATATTCAGTCGTTCCACTTAGTAATATGTGAGCACTGTATAATGCAATCAAACGTAACCCATAGATTCCGATTTTAATTAAAGAGCGACCTTTGCAGTTTCAGCGGAGCAAAATAACTTGAACTTACATTGTTTATGCAACTTTAAGATATTTTACGCTTCGTAAATTCGATAAAGTTAAAACGGTGCGCGTTTGCTGTACGGAAAGCACGAGAGAGTGCTGCAAGGTTCGTTAAACAGGAACAGTTTCCTTTGAAGGTGAGTTATTTACGGAGGTGGTAATTATTTTCAGTTGAATCGACTTGATTTAAATAAAACGCTCGCATATTACATTGTTGTGTTAATTAGCTGCCGTCAAGGTAATGTGAGTTAGTATTAAATGACATGAGTAGTTATTAAAACGTGTATACATGTGTCCGAAAATGACAATAAAATTTCGGGGCCGCTTTTAAACGAAAATATAATAAATATAAAAGGATATTAAAAGCTTTTATTCATATACTATTGTTTATTTCAAGTGTGATTACGTCTCACACCTCAAGCCTCTAAGAAAATATTCAACTTTTTAAAATTTCTGTATTTATGTAAGTTTAATTATTTTTTACAGTTGAATAGTTTATAAATAAAAGTTTTTTTTTGTACTTTTTAGTATTATTTTTTACGCATCTTGTATAAAACATTTACGATTGGACACTATAATATTGTATTGTCATCGGGTTTCCCAAGTAGAATACGTTATTGTGGTCACAAGTATTTTCATTGAAGTAACCGGAACTTGGTGTCGCCATGTTCTGTTTAAGCTGAGACTACGTAGTCATTACCAAAATGGGGAACAATTTTAGGGTAACTATTTTGTGAATAACATGTAACTGTGACTTCGACTATTATGTGGATAGTACGGAATTGTGTAGTTTCATTTAAGTAGCCGAATAGTAATAATTCATCCAATTCGTCACTTCCTTATTTCTGTCTTTATTCAATACGTTTTAAAAATATGTATGGTTCGTTTTAACACAAACAAAACAGTTATAGCGACTACACTCAAATTGGGAATTTGGTGTCGAGCGTATAGAATACGTTATTGGTATTTGAGGCAGGATACATGCGTTTCACTTAGTTTTGCTGATGACAGTTGTAGAAAAGTTACGCGCTTTTAAAATTCGTTAATTTTCATTACATTTTGGTCAAATATATTGGCCAATTTAAATCTCAAAAATGTGATTTTGGACTTTGGTTTAAATAGTAATTATCATTAAATAACTTATTATAAAGAGTGATTCTTTTTTTCACGTAATGTTTTATTTGTATGCATTTTTAATCTTTATACTCACAATAACAAACATTATAGCTAAATATTTATAGGGGAGATTGGAGTTTTACTTTTAGGTTGGCTGCATTTCTTTACTAAGAAAATTACTTAACATCAAGGGTTTTGGATTCTTTAAATATGCAACTGTCACTTATATCCAATTACAATGAAGTCTTGAACACTGAGGTGGTACGAATAAAGTTATTTACAAAGTTCTTATTAAACCTATACTGTATATTATTACCAAGCGGTTACCATTTAGGTATATTCCGCTGGTTCTTTAAAATGTAATGCGTTGGGTCGGCGTAGCATGCGGAGAGTTGCGGTACTTAAGTCACTATAATTCTGCCATCTACCATAACCATAACCTTTTATTTCGTTTTTACTTTTTGATTTCTTAAAATACCGCTTTTGGTTGTTTTGATCAGGATGACATAACCGAGTTGTGATATTTTTAATTTTTTTGTATAAAATGTGACTGAGTGATGAAAGCTACTTTTTTTTCTTATGGTATGTGAAGCCATTGCGAACTATTTTAATTTGTTACTCCTATAATAACACAACACATACATAACTAATTAATAGCTGTAGACCGAATTACAATGACTTTAGAAGGACAGTGGCGACAATAGAAGCCCACCCGCCAAATTGATGCAAAATTTCTAAAGGTTTAAATGGGGGCACCCATATTATCGTTAGTTTTTCGCAAAATATGACTAAATTAATGTACTTTCATATTGACAACCTCTGTCAGCGTCAGTTGTAAATGTAGGGTTATGTTAATGTTTTATTTTAATAGTCTATTCGAACTATCTAGTACAAACTTACTTTTTCATTTAGATTTTTAACAAATAACAATGTTTGTGCAAGCGATTAATGAGAGCTGTCTGCCAAGTGAATTTAGTAATTTAATATGTACTGAAGAAGGCTCACAAAATAAAGTTTCTTTTATGCTGATCTTAGAGAGCTACCTCAAATACACTAAGACGTGAAACAATATTACCTTTTACAGCAAAATAAAACCAAAATATAATAATATGCAATATCTAATAACTTTTACAACATCACAAACACTTAATTACAAGCAAAAAACAGGTGAACCAGGCTTAAATACATTTCTGCATATGGCCAATGGCTGATAACTTCCTGTTTGAATCAATATTCATTTTAATAATCACAGAACTAATATAATGAGACACTAAAACAACAACTATTGTTGCCACTGTCCTTATAAAATCACCGACCGAATCTCGTACCAGCAGCGCGCCCCCTGTCTCCGGCACCTCAAGTACAAGAAGTAATAGTTTACTTGTAGTAAATAATTACTGTAATTCTTACTTCTAAGTTGCAAGAGAAGAATAACGACTGGTAATAGCCAGTTTAAAGCAGCAGACGCTAACTTTTTCTACTCTGCAACGACTCGTTTTACCTTATAGTAATACGTTATAGGAGTATATTTGAACGTAATGGGGTAGTCTCTGCAAAGTTAAAGAAGGTACTGATACTTAAAAGGTGTAATTTGGTAAACAGATCAGAAACAGTAACTTTGAATAATTACTATTATGTAACGGAAAAGAAATGACGACCTTGGAGTCAATTCCTTAAGTAGTTGCTTGGCAGTAGTTATTATATAATTACTTTTCATGGAAAATTACTAGTATTATTCTTAGTAACAAATATATATATATAATACATATATAATACTTAAAAACGTGTAACACAAAATGTTTGTTGATATATAGTAGGATTATTAGTAATAAATATGTAAAAACTGTTAAAGAGTAGTAGTGGAAACAGTTGTAGCTACTTTAGTACTTGCTGGGAACCATACTAGCTAACTACTACACTAACACACAAGTGAAATATAATAAAAACTTAAAAAAAATAGGTTTTCAGCATTCACGATCTGCCATGGATAAATCATATTTTATTTTAAAAAAACACAATTTTACAGTCCGGTTCTAAACGAAAAAAAAAAATAGATTTTTTTCAAATATATTACCTAAAACGCCAATGGATTTCACGGTTTGAGGTACTTAAATTTATAATTCTTTAAATTGTTCATACTAAGAAAACACCAACGGCTCAGTGGTTCAAGGATTTATCTATACAAGCTTAGCTCCGATCAAATCTCTACGCCACTGAAGTCCGTAATTTTATAGTCTTAGGGTACTTACGTAATATTAAAATCGGTTTACGCGATTTAAAAAGTATTTTTTTAATTTTATTTACCGTAACAAAATCTACCCAATGCCAATTGTGATTCTTAGATATAGGTATAAAATATTTGTATTTTATATACGGTTTACAGCCTTAGGCATATCCTCATATTTAAAAAAAAACAGATACTTCTGAAAATATCAATTATCCACGAAAGTGATTTCTATAATAATATTGTTTAAAGACATTTCTATACATTATTTTTTTACCCGATTTGATTAAAGCCGTCTTTTCAAGTTGTGATTTTTAAAAATACATATCATAAAAAAACCCAAGTGTCTACGCCAATGAATTTCAAAATTTTTTTGTGTCACGATAATAAACGAAATTATTTATATTTTGAGCTTGACTAATATTGTTTTACCTGTTCACAAGAAATCATTTTAATTTAATTTCATACTCCTTAAGAAGTTCTACGTCGATGATATTTTTGATGTACATTTTAAAGGAATCGCAAAAAAAAATACTTGGATTTTAGGGGGCAGTTTCATCCCCCTAGCTCTACCCCGTAGAGTGAAAGAAAAATATAAACCAAATTTAACGGAGTTTGTCAAATAAAAACATATTTTCGTTTTAGGAAGTTGAGTTACGTATTTACCATTCAGTGGAAATAACCAGAGCCAAGTTTTCCAGAGGCTCAATGTAAAACATCAGTGGGAACTTTTTTTAATTATCAGTTTTTGCTTGTCATGTTTTGGCTTTAAAATGGAGATTTTTTCTTCGTCAATTCAACATTTAGTTAGTATCCTTAATTGAAATTTCTAAATAGTGGGCACAATTTTTTCAGTCAATACAAAATTACAAATAGTTGAAAAAAAACTGTCACTTATTTTAACTTTGACAATATGGAATGCCTACATAATTCGTTTTTTTTTGCTTAAGGACAGTGGCGTATATTAATGCCCAAACCTATCATACCTATATACCTATCTAAACCAATGACTTCTGTATATTTTTTAAGCCAAAATATTGAAGGTAAAATCAATCAGTACCAAAGAAAACATCTTGCAGTCACAACAAACACTGTTCATGGATCTTCCTGTTGGTTTGTCGTTTATTTCAGCGGAATATAAGCATGTCTTGTTGATTGTTCAGCATGGGCTTCCTGATTTGGTGATAGGATACTCGGCTTTGGATGCAGCGCATATGTATTCGAATGTCCATTCAAGAAAATGAGCTTTCTTAATTTTTTTTTTAAACAAAACTTATAATAATAAAAATGCAAAGTAGGTTGGGTTAGGATTGGCTAGAGCTGCCGTAAAGAAAGGGTATTAAAACCAAGAATATTTTTAAAATAACCTATTCTGTTCGGTAGATCAATTCCTTTAGCGTTAGGTTAGCTCAGTTTCGTCGATAAAAATTATCATTAAAGCTATAAACCATCATTAAATAATATCACACCTAAAATAATCTCAAAAATTAAATTTGAAATATATATTCTTTCAAACCTCTGGTCCCAGATCGCGTTAAACATTTATTCCTCTCAAAATATAATTCTTGCCTTTGCGTCGCCAATTGCTATCCTGAAAAAGTGACAGTTTTCTTTAAAAAGCTCGATTTTACCCAATCGATGTCTTGTAACAAACATGTGTAGCTTTTGATATGCTTATTCTTTTCTGTACGTGCCTTCGTACCAATGCTCTGGTACGAGGGCTTAAAACCAAGCAAAAAATAATCTCGCATGCTACAATTCGAACATTTCCCAAAAATTTGTTTAACTGAACGAGCATACACGTTTCTTTTATTTTAAATATAAAAATTTATTAAACGAGATAAGCTTTCATTTAAAGTTAAGATTTTCATAATTATATCCAATTATTCGGTATCAGTATTACACATCTAGTAGATATACCTTTATTTATTATTAATAATAAATTTGATATCTAATATGGCGATATAAATCTTCTCATATTTTTTATGTCTGCGTGTTTTGTATGACACTCAGTTACCTCGGACAACCCCGCAACGGTCCTATATCATCAGCACTGCAATATCCGGCTCGAAGGACCATAAAAATGTTGTTGGATCATAATAACCAACCGATCTGGTAGGTACTTAATTGAGATTAGCTAAATTATAAATGACTGTCTATAACAATACAGATACGTGATGCTAAATACGAGCTCAAAAAATAAATAAATTCTAAATATGTGACAATAAAATTCGTTCATTCCACTGCAAAGAAAGGTCACAAATGTAAAGGCCTTTAAACCGGAAGTTAATACGTGTCGACGTATTTTTCATAAAAACAGCCTAAACAAATATAAAACATGCGGGATTTTATAATGAATAATACACAAATTATTTATTAAGCAGAATGGAACAAACGACATACAATTTTGCCTATTGATAACATCTACAACCCTCCTAATACATTGGATTTTGTAAAATTAAATGATAGTCAACTTTCTTTAGTGCAGTTTGCATAAAGTCGATACCTCTTATAAATTATATAACTAAATTAACTAGATAACCCTCTCACTAAACATGACTAAAATCACATAGCTAAAAACTTGTTTGATCCAGTACGCTTTAATCTAAGCCGAAAGAAAATACACAAGTTTGGTGAGTCAGCATTTTGAAACGAATAAATTGTTTTTTTTTTCTGCAGATTGTTCAAGACACATCGGTTGTGTAAACATTAATCAAATGCGTCGGCTTTCCCTAGACAATTTTTTACTTTGTTTTCCTGGAATACACATCATTTTGCAGTAGACGATATTTTGTTTTCTTTACCTAACGCCTCGTTTAAAGATGAGCGTTCGTACTATATGTCTGCATATACAGTTATTCACTCACGATAAGTGGCCTATTAGTAAATCTCGTGAATTAGAAAATATTTGACATTCAAAATTGGATACTTGCTATAAATGACATTGATCTTTCCAATTATATTATGTTGACGTTTGAATCGTATTCGTATTCCATGGAAACAATACATAATTCTATATCCGTCCCTGCATCGAGTCGGATTATTATTTCTATTTTAATAGTTTTGAAATTTTAATCTTTTCGTTGTGGGTTAATAATTAAATTATTATCATATAGAAGTTGATTTTGTGTCTCTCTTTTTAAAATTTTATATATATTGTAACTTTTTAATTTCAGCAAAATGTAATTCTCATATTTTTCTTTAATTTCTATTTACTAGTAACTTAAATTATAAACATAAACCGTTTATTAAACGTAACTTATAAATAAAGCTTTAATTGCAACATTCATTTTATTGTCACAGTTCACTTTCAGAGTGGTTCCGAACTGAGAAATTTGGCATCATCGGATTATTGACAAATGTCTACCTATCACTACTTCGAAATAAGCCTTTTAATTTGCACCACATTTGGTTTGTAACCCTTCAGTTTTACTTCATTTGTTTGGTCAAATACCTATTGTTCATTCTGGAAAATAATTAAAGTTCTGTAAATATTCAATATTTGTGACTTTATAATGTGATAAACTATATTCGAACTTGTCATGTCATTTGTCACTTCACTTATTTTGGTACATTTTTGCAAAGTAGTAACCTGGATTTTTAGAATATAAACATCTGGAAACAGAAGGGGTCGTTTTATTTTCTTCAGCTAACATCCTTTTGGCAACGAGTGCCGTTTTGTATCTGACAACTAAATCTGGATTTTTCAGGCCCAAATTAGGGGATCTTAGACGTCAGACCTCATAGAAAAGTTTGGTATAGGTTTATCTTTTTGAATTGGAGAGTATTTTGGTGATTTGTTGTAGCAAACTAACTGGTAAGTCATTTGAGCACACATGTATTTAGAAATTCAGAAGTCTTATTTTTGCCTTTAAATCTTTCTAGGCCATTCTGTGAGGGTGAAGAAGCCACTGTATTGAATTTGATTTCAACTGTTGCAGTTAATTCAAAAGCAGAGGTAATTATTTTGTTTTTATTTAATAATGGAACCTGTTATTTTTCTTAAAAATATGATTTATTTAGTTTATGCAACTTTCCGAGTACTAAAAATGTATATATTCAGCTGGCATACACCTTTAGCTCATCAAATGTATTAGTAATTCATTAAAACGTTGTTCTTTTTAAATTTGAGTTATTAAATACAGAATCTAACAGCTATACAAAAAAAAAGATGTCTTAACGACCTATTAGTAGCTCTAATACTACCCGTATGGTAACAGGACAAGAGTATTAGTTTTAGTTGGATCTTTTTATCATTTCAAACAATATTTTATAGTTATTTTTTTTCAGTTAGTGCTGTTAAAATTTGTTTCTAAAATAGTGACCCGAGAACCTTCTTGGAGGATCAGGTCATTTTTCTCAAATTAGTAAATTTAAATGTTATATTAAAAATAGAACATTGGTACTTGGAGAAGTTGTTAATTATATCTATTAAAACCTTTCTGGCTGGAATTTACCTACCTAACTTATTTACTTTAGTTCAGGGTATAATGGATACTTAAAAACCAGTTAGTTCATTCTCTAAGTATATTAGTCTCTGGAGGAAAACCTATGTATTTATCGGGATTTTTGCCTTGGGGGTAATTTTCTTTTTTTTAGGTTTAAATGAATGTTTTGCTGCTGACGAAGGCAGAACAGATAAACCTTTAACATATTTTCATTTTTGCTGTTACTAATAATAATAGAGTATTGTGTGTTATAATTCAATTTGTTTTGTAAGAAACAGCTTACGTGATCACGTTGGCTAGTACCTGTGTATGAAGATTTCATTAATGTGTTTTTTTTTTGGTTTTTAATTTATCTTTGTAGTTTATCTCTTCGGTCTTAAAGCTTATAGTTCTTAGTGAAACGTTTAATTTAATTTTATTATTTTAATTAACTTCATAAATTCTCACATTTTGCACTAACATTTAATTTAGTCATTTATCAATTTTCATAATCTATATATAGCGGTTTTGATTATTAAAAATTATTAAGTCCCTTCTTAAGATCTTAATTTTATACATATATTTTAAATATAGAAAACTGATTGTAACTGATTGTTGATTGTTACCTATTAATATTGTTACCTTTTATGGTAAATTCCTTCCATTGCTTTTGTTCTAAAAGATCTTGGTAAACTTGTATTGTGTATTTACACTGTTGTGCCGCAATTGTTGCATTTTTTTTATTAAATATCTTTGTTTTTAAACATTGTTTTGTTTGATGAGTTTTTAGTTTTATTGGTAAGTGGTAATAATTCAGGAGTGGTACCTCAAACAACTGAGGCAGTTTGCAGTTCAACTGGTTTGGAGTTGCTGGCGCCCTAAAACGAACCCCTTTCCCTCTCTCCTTATTAACCACTGCTGATCTTTCATTATTATTTTTTTATTATTATTACGCTAATAATAATATTTTCAAAACCCGCTAAGAGATGATTTGTAAATATCTACACGTGGAAGCCTTGGGAAGTGGGGAGGCCACTTTTGATTTTATAGTTATCAGGTGCAATTTTAAAACTATAGTTGCCTCCGAATTCCGACTGGGTCTCACTTGTAATTGCTGATGCGCTCACTGAAGGCTGACATACAATTAGTCAAAACGACTCAATTTCATCGCTCATGATGACAAATAAATAAATTGAATTAACTGGAACGGTGGTGCTTTTATGTAATGTCGTTCTGAAATAGCGTTAACGTTTGCGATACGTAATTATTTTCGTCGTTACATCCTGCCTCCACATCCACTTATGGCGTAATTGAATCGCTATCATTAATTAAATTAATAACATAACGCTTACATGGAAGTACACTTGACTATCGTCTCTGATCCATGCTTACAAACACCCAAAGTAATACACGTTATGGGAGGGAAGTACGTGCCGCAGACATCAATTAACGTTAAAGAAATTCAATTACACAGCACTATAGCATTAGGTTTATATTAAAACCTCTTAAAAGCCGGTTTAGATTGTAGACAAATTTTAGCATATTTCCATAAAATATATCCAATAGAAACATTTATTCATCAACTGTTGTGTTTGCGTTTTAAGATATATTTTTTCTATCTACGTTTGATAGTCACAGTTACACATTATATATATATATATATATATATATATATATATATATATATATATATATATATATATATATATATATATATATATATATATATATATATATATATATATATATATATATATATATATATGTTTTCAGTGTTTCCGAATAGAGAGAATAGTGTCTCTATTCGGACGCGAGAAAGAAAGCTTCGAAAAGGCCAAATGTGATTTTGGAAACGTCACAAAACTGTTCTTTTCAGAACGACAGTAGTGAACGGATGTACACCCGGAATGAAAACACATTGTATTTTTCACATTATATATATATATATATATATATATATATATATATATATATATATATATATAAGAAAAAATTAACGGCCATTCGGACAAAATATTCTGCCTGTGGTAAGCTTATCCAAGTATAGGGTCAAAAAGTCATGAACCATTATACTTATAACATATAACAAGCCTTTAAACGCTTTCCATCATCTCTACCGGCACAAGTGAGTATGTCGCCTTTGTTCCCATAGATGGCACCTCTTACTCTATGGGTTAATATCTCACTGCCTAATATTTTTATCATTTTTATTCAACATACCGTTAAGTGTTTTCCATCATCTCTACTACACGGATCCATTGTAGTGCTGTATTCTGCTAAGACGCGTGGGGGTTAGATAAAATAAACATAATTGTTCAGAAAAAATAAATAGTTTTGTTCTAAAGATTTTAACGCGTGACGCTATTGGTATTTTTACACAAGTCTTATTCCTTAAATCTGAATAACTTTGTAGTTTAGTAATGCACAGGGAATATTAGCCTTTTTAGCATTGGCTTTGTGGGTAAAATACGTACAATTTTGGTTAAAAAATACAAGTGAAGGCATCTATTTTGAATACTCCTGTATGTATTTTCTGCATAATTGTATCACAATAATGCACAATTTTTTCTGAATACATTATTGAGAATTAATAAATAGCTTTTTTTTAACCGTGCATATTGACATGAATATCAAATTTCCGTTACCAAAAATAAAAATTCAAATTTGTGCAATAATTTATTATTATTATCTGCACCCCAAGATTTTTTATATCAGTTATAGTGCTTCGAAAATGAGATGATTTTTGATTATTATTCGATATTCATAGCACTTCCATCTATCAGAATATTGCTGACAGAAATTTCTATGAATTTTATGTCTGGGAATCATTTACATACCTTTTATACACCAGGACAATAACCACTCTATACCATTTTTAGACGTACTTCTAATAAGAACATACCATAAACCAGCTTTCTCTGAAAGATTCCTTAATTACAATTTTTAACACACCTAATAACAAAAAATAAATATAATATAGTAAGTATAAAAGAGTGCCTTGGTAGAACACTGCGAGAATTTACAACATTCCTTCAATTTTGATAAAACCGTTATTTTAGCTAATGAAACGACTGAAATATATAAATTTCCGCTTTACATAAAAATCCAGTATTAACAAAAAACTCTTTCAAAACAACAGATATAAAACAACAATGTACAAAATAACCTTTAATATAATATTATATATTTTAATTTGTCACACTTGAAAAATCATTTCCATTATAGCTATAGTATATTCAAATGATATACAATCAATTTTGAAGAAATCTTTTAGTTTTATCTTTATTATTGATTAGCTGCAAATAATCTTACATAAATATATGAAAAATCTAAAAGAAAAATTTTTTATTTATTATTATATGACTCCCACCTATAGGACATGTATTAACAAAGGCAGAGAAAAAGTGTAAAAACAAAAAGGGTAAGGCAAGAAATAAGTTTTTTAATGGAATACCCTGCATACTGTTTATTTTTGTGAAAGGCAATTCTCTACTGATTTCACAAATATATAATTTGATTATATTGGCGTAATGCGTTTATCAACAATTTTAGTTTAACTGCAACATTACTTGTCATATAAGTCTGAGGTAATATTGTAATATAATGCAAAACTTGTTACAGTTAAACCAAAATAATTAAAAAACGGGTTGCGATAAAGTAGTCCATATATTTTTGAACTCAGGAAAAAAAGAACATTCATAAAAAACACAGAGTGTTCCATTTAAAAAACGTATTTCGGTATATTTTTAAAGGCATATATAGAAACATGCGGTACTAGTTTGTTTTTTTCATAAAGGATTTTGGCGGTTTAAATGAAACCCTAAAGCTTTTATATTTACACATTTTCTGTATCTTCGTTAACAAACCTACAGAGGTGTCAAAATACAACGACTCACCCGGTACATTTTTGAAACAACTCAAAAAGTAATTGGCACTTTCTTAAATTAGGTAATCAAAAAGAAGGCTAATAATTTCTTCATACCAAACGCATCGTAAACAAGGCCTTTTCATATTCAACAAAAATTGGGGAAACAATATAAATAGCAAAATAGTTATTTTTGTAAAGAGAAACTAAAATCGTTTTTTTTTTGGGACCAATCATTGTCGTTTCCGGAGGTTAATATAGGTTAATAAAGGTTAATATAAAAAAACATATACATTGGGGGATAGCCGCAAATTATTTTGGCAAAAGTCTACGGTCGCTACTCTCGTCTGCCGGCTTCCTCAACGCACTTGGCAATATTGCGGGTTAATCCCTCGGATGGCTTTGAAAAGCTTGCATCCATTTAGGGGGGTCTGAACGCTGCCGTGTCTTTATCGATCTATTGCTTAGCTATATTGATCTATTGTAATATACAAATATGGTAATGGCTGCTACTCAACCTTGATTTTAATCTAAGTCTTATTATGTTAACTGTGGTGTGCCATGTAGATTGTGTCTTTTATTTTTGATTTTTAATCTGTACTGTCAATTTTAAATGTAGTAAGATACGCTACAGTTCCCATTTCTAACATAAATTTTCTAAAGAACATTGCCCCTTCAAATAAAAAAACTACTTCATTAAGGTCGAAACGTCGACTAATTATAACAATATTTACATTTTATTGACCGTCATTCATCCTAAAACTCATCCAAAAATATATCTATTTTAGTTTTCTCCTAAGAGAGAAAACTACTCAAAAATTAAACTTCATCGAAAGCATTTATTAATGGAATATTATAAACTTTCCTGACTGGTTCCGGTAAAATGAACATTTTATTTTCAAACTCCTCGACGTTCAATATAAAAAACTCATTTTTGAAATTTTACGGATGATTAAATAATTTCTCTTCTATTTACCGACGCTGGCAGCGACTCTAGAGGAGTTGTTAAATGTTACCACTTTTCTTAATTACTCAGCTTCAAAGAAAACTGTTTCTGTTTAACGAACCTTCAGACACCCGTTCGTGCATAAGGAATTCGCAGCATTTCAACTTTGGAAATTCGCAGAGCGTAAACGTATTTATGTTGCACAAAACGGGATGTATTTTAAATATTTTGCGCTATTGGTTTCGAAAAATTCTCACTTGAAGAGGCACAGACCAGTGCTGTAGAATAAAGTCTAGTTTACATTGGCAGATTTAGGAGTATAGGGTGTCCCGTTTTCGTTGTTTTTATGGGGTATCTCTCTTATTAGTGAAGATAGAGAGCCCAACCAAAATTTTCATAGCCCTTTTTCATTTTTAAGATATAGTGCGAAATTGAATTTTTGGGCCACCCTCGTATTTCGGTTGTTGTTGAACTTATCGAAAAGGTAAAAACTGGCTTTGATACAGTTTTGTTGTAGAATCCAGTGGCCTAGTCAGATTTTTTATGTGAGCTGTCGTTTTTGAGATATAACACAAATTTGTAATTTTTTAAATGGGACACCCCGTATATTTTTATTTTATACTATTCAGTTTACAATAAGATTCTCGAAAATATCTAAGAGTATATACTTTTCTATTCGAATCGCCCAGTAATTTTCATTTTTTTAGAGACTAGCTCAGTTTTTGGTAGTAGGCTGTGATTGCCTAAACAAATCAAAAGAAAATTTTGGTCATGTTAAATAAATTACTTGTCAAAAACTTCTGGTTCATTTTAAAGCCTTCTTAGATTACCGCAACAATTACACTGGCCAACAATTTTTTGTTGTAACACAAATCAGAATAGTACAATCTAATAGAATGGACCTATCCAAATACGAAAATGACAAATAGAAATTTGTAGCACGTAGGGTTTTCTTGTTAGAGTTGTAGAACCATATCGAATGTTACGATACTTAATAGCTATAGAAAAAATGATTTCAGAAAATTCTTAACCCTGTTTATTGACTATGTTTACAGTTTTCGCCTATTAAACATAGCATACATCTAAGAGAAAAGCAAACGAGAAAAAACCTTAATTTTTTCAGTTTATGAGGTGTCCTATCTTCTCTCTTCAAAAATCAACTGTAGTCACCCATCATGGCTGTATTCCATCGTCCTTGGTACCGAATTTCCATTGTTCTGATATCTGGTGAAACCTTTCACCCTGCTCGTCACTAACAGCTCCCAAATTTTTAGGAAAAAATGACAAATGGGAATGGAGGAAGTGAATTTTTAATGACATTCTGGCACCAAGCGCTTTATAGGCATCTAAGAGTTCATTAACTAATTTTTCATAATTTTATATCCATATTGTTGCCTAAAAATCCTCTTACTACATTAACAAATGGTTTGAGTTCCTGCCTGTTTAACTTTTCCGTAAAATTGACATCATTCAGCAATTTTCTGATTTGTGGCCCAATAAAAATGCCTTCTTTTAATTTGGTATCACTTAACTGGGGAAATACTTGTCTTAGGTATTTAAATACATCACCATCTTTATTCAAAGCCTTCAAAAAGTTTTTTCATCAGCCCATGTTTAATGTGAAGAGGAGGCAAAAGGACATGTTTGGGATCAACAAGAGGTATAAATTTAACATTTTGAGATCCCGGTTGAAATTCGCTTCTTTCTGTCCAAATTTTTATTACATAATGCTGATTTATTGCAGGATTGTCCCATAAACAAAGAAAACAGCAATATTTTGTAAATCCCGTGAAGTCCCACTAAAATCGCTATAACTTTTAAGTCCCCACATATCTGCCATTTATACCTATTGTAGTATATTTTATCCAAAATCGAGCGCATATTTTCATAATTTTTTTTCATTGCAACTGAATGGGCAACCGGTATAGAGGATTTTAAATTTCCATTATGCAATAACACAGCTTTTAAGCTATATTTAGATGAGTCTATGAATAAGCGCCACTCACGGGGAGAATGTTCAATATCAAGTTCCTGCATTAAACTGTCTATATCAGTACACGCGCAACGAATTTTCCATACTGTAGAATTCAGAAAACCTAGCATTTCTTTTCCTAAAATTCGTTATTGTTGTTTCTTTGGTCAATAGGGTCCGTTCCTTAAGACGGGAATCCAGAAGTTCTGACTGTTGCTTGGATAACCCCAAATCACGTACTAAATCATGTAATTCACTTTGAACAATCAAATGTGGCTCACCTGAACTGGGACCTGTGGCAAAAGTGGGATCGGTGCACTGTTCTTCTGAGCGGCTTGATGATGCGTTATCTCCATTATCTCCCAAATCAATAGATTGCCAATTTAAAGGCGCAATCGGCACTAGCAAATTTGCATTATGAGGAACAGGTCGTACGGCAGATTGCAAATTTGGATATTCTATATTGTGCTTTCCCTTTTTGGAATAACCTTCAGTCTTTGTCAGGCAAAAATAACAATCGTCAGAATGATTGGTGGGTTCTCGCCATACCATTGGAACTGCAAAAGGCATACTTTTTCTTTTTCCTTTCATCCACTGCACCAATTATACACTACAACTAACACAGCCCACCGCTTATCTTGATCCCCAATTAGCACACCAAAATATTTAAAGTAGGCTGTTTTTACATTTTCGGAAAATGGCCTGGCTTGTGATTTCACCAGAAATTCTCCACAAATATAACAAAATTTGTCAGGAGAAATTTTCCAACTTCGGCGCGTTTGGCTCGACATTCTCGTCTTCACATACACTTGCTTATCGATACACAGAGAACCACTCAATTCGAAACTCAACAGAAGAGTGATGTTTAACGTTTTATTTTATGTCTAATGTTGTAAATAACCCAGTCTAGGTAATTTTTCCGTTGTAAAATGGACCAATTTTAGCCGCCCCACAATAAAATTGTTTACCTGCCATTATAAAAGGTTCTAATTAGGCTATTAAAAAATGGTACGTATTAGGGCTTTCCGAATATATTTTTTTAATTATTGGAAGGGTATTTCCACTGTGAAAATAATAAGCTGGCCTATGTTAGAAAAATCTTTTCGGTCAGTGTTATTTTAAATTTTATAATAAAAAATGGCTAGAAACCCGACGTTTTCTAATGAAGAAAAATACGACATGTTTCTCTGCTTTGCACAATCTAACGAACATGTGAACTATATTTATTAAGGCATGCTTAGAAGACCCTACGATATTACATTTCTTAGAATGAAAATAAATCTAGTTGATTTCGGATATATCAATAAGCCACGAAGCAAAACCTATAACAAGGAAAACGAGGAAGACGTAGTTAATGTTCTGGCGTCCATTGATGTAGATACTTCAAGTTCTTGCAGAAAAATCCATCAGAATGTTGGGGTTCCAAAAAACCGGGTACAAAAAATTTTAAGGAGACAAACTTATAAACCATTTAAATTCAGATTGGTGCAACATCTACCTCCGGGCGACGCGAAGCGTCGTATGATTTTCGGTAACTGGTATCTGGAAAAATGCGATAATGACACTGGCTCTTATAGAAAATTAATACGGTCCGATGAGACATATATAAGTAGCTCAAGAGTATTAAATAGGCATAATTCTAGGTACTGGTCGCAAGAGAAAACCAGCATCGAATATTTCCTGGCGAACGACAGGGTAGGTTTGGGTTTAATATTTCTTGTTTCATATTGGGTTCAAAAATAATGTATCGTATATACCAGGGGAGTTTGGATACAGACCGGTATTTCCAAATACTGGAACTTATTCTACCGGAATTACTCGATAATCTGCCTTTGGCTTATTTACGCGATATATATTTTCAACAGGACGGAGCACCTGCTCATAATTCCGGTAGAATAAGGCAGTATTTCGAAAATAATTTTCTTGGAAAATGAATAGGGACCAATGGTCCTGTAAGATAGCCGGCGAAATCGCCAGATATCTCGGTTTTGGATAACTTCCTGTGACGTACTTCAGAAAACAAAATATTTAGGACAAGACATGACACCTTAGCCGATTTAATAAACGCCACAAGAAAGGTATTCAATGAAATGCAACAACGACCGATTAGTATTATCAATGACTTAACAAGAATACGGAAATTATGTAGGCTTTGTGTAGGGCAAAATGAATATCATTTCGAGCAATATCTTTAGAGTATAGTTTTAGTTTTCTGTTTATTTTAGTGATCTTTAGTGGTAGGATTAGTTTTTCTTGTTGTTAGTTGCTGTTTAGAGGTAGAATTATTCAAATAAAAATACTTTTCAAGATTGATCGATTCACGGGTTTAGCAGAGAAAAACAGGGTAATAATAATTCTTTTTTAAAATTATAACAATGTAAGATAAATAATGCTATGATAGTTATTAAAAATCTACTTACATTTTACATTATAATTATTGAATTATTAAATTGCTAAAATTTGAACATTTTTTGTAAAATAGTATAAAACAAGGATATACAATGTAATAATTTATTGTGGAATTTTTAAAAAAATTCTTCCTACTATAAACAAAATATACCTGAAAAATTCATTAGTTTTGTAAGTAATCCCAGCCTACTACCAAAAGCCGAGCCTGTCTCTAAAAAAAAATGCAAATTGAAGACATCGGTGCAATAACCAGGTAAGTCCTATTTTTTAAAATGCTGGGAAATTCAAAAAAACGTCATATTATTCATTTGACAAATGAAGGAAGTACACAATTTTTTGAAGATGTAAACAAAGCAACTAATAACTAATAAACAAGGTTTTCTCTAGAAAATTAAATACGTAGCTATTTAAAAAAAATTGAAGAACATTTGGACTTACCTGGTTGTTGCTCCGAAAATATTATTAAAAAATGTCAAAATAATGTACAAAACATTTTTAAAAAAGTGAACAAAATAACGAAACTTAACAATCAAACCATATCGGCAAATACGTTACATAATAGAAGAATCAGAGTAATAAACATCTTCAACTGTGTCGTTGACCTCTTGCATCACTTCATTATTTTCTGGTTCTCCAAAGATCATTCTGTAATACCATAGATCAGCAGCTGGTACGTATTTAGACGAAAGGAGCTTAACATCAGCAGCTTTTTTCTCCTTCAGAAGGCAAAGGATAGGGCTGTATCATTGGTAAAGTTGGAAGAGACAATGGCATATTTTCTTTTTGTATATAAAACCTTGTAAAAAGTGGGACTGCCGTTGAGGTGCTGCATTCAGCATAATTAGCTCCTTTCTGATATTGAAACAATCGGTATGTAGAAATAGAAAACTTAACTTTTTCTTTGTTCATGAAAGTAGTTTTGAAGAAAGGTTTGAAATAGGTTGCAAAATCCATGATCATGTCCTGATTAACGTCAATAACTTTAAACTTCTTGGAAGTGGAGCGTACGAGGTCTTTCCACCTATCAGGGGTATGTACCCTTTCTTTGCGTCTCTTAGCTTTTTCGATCAACGCAAACGAGCGGTCGCAGGGCAAAAAGCTGTGCCCTGGCTCTGGATACTGGTGGATAATCTTCGAAATACCCTTCTGGTTGATGTTTGTAAAAGTATACAAGTATTTTACTAATGTTTGATTCTTATTTTGGGCGAAGGCATTGTCGGAAAAAAGATATAATGTATGTACAGTGTCAGGCAGAAATGTATTTATATAATGATTCAGGAAGCTGATTACTTCATTACTCCCCTTTTTTGACGTAACTTCATCATACATGTAAAATACAGAAGTTCCACTTTTTGCAGAATGCACGCAAAAGTTATACACCCAGAGTTGTCGTTTATAAAAGACATCGCCAGCGAGAACATGGGGTAACGGCAAGTTCTGTTCATAATCAAAACATAGCACTTCGACAGAAGGGTCATTTAAGGCAAGTTGTGACTTCTCTTTTAATGAAGTATAAAATACTTCAGATTTACGAATGTGTAGCTGTTTCTCAACTTGCAATGAGGCTTTATTCTCAGTGCTCTGCTCTGCATTGATCATGTTTTGCAGACGATCACATGTCTGACATGTATCCGATCTTGGTGAGCCAAAACTTATATTAAAGTTTTGTACAAAATAACGATGATAATAGTCGTAAGTTACCTGTGGTTTGCTTTCTTTGCCTTCTTGTATGTCTGCAAAGACTATGGGCTCATATTTTTGTAAAAATAACTTGTGCATTTTGGTGACGTTCAACTCTGACGGCAAGTAGTATCGCCCATCGTTTTTCTCCCTGCTGTAATAGGATGATCGCTTTGGAAAACTTCTTATATGATCGTCTATTGTTCTAATAATATGATCGGGGATCTTGTTTGGCCTGTTTAAGTGTCTTCCCCTCATGTCTGGTTTGGACACAATATTGGATTTTAGAGATTTAGCAATGTTTTCTACCCTAAATTTTGTTATACCATGTATGGCCCACATTGCATTCTTGCAAACTGGATATTCTTGCCCACTAACACGAACCTAAAAAAAAGATAGCATCTCAAGTTATAGCAAAAAATAATGCTTAGAATATAAGGTATTACTTTATATTTAAAAGAAACTTCTTTTTCTTTTCTCGTTTCAGTCCTACTCCGTTTTCTGGCAACATTTTTAGACGCTATCAAACCAGCCAAGTAAATATCTTGCTTTTGTTTATCGCCAATTTTATTAAATTCTGCGAAGATCTTCTGAATCTTCTCATCACCAATCAACTCAAAACATTTTAATCGGCATACACATGGTGCTCCAATCCTCCTTGCTGTTAGTACGTTTCCTTTGGCAGACCTTTAATAACAATAAACGTAGATTACTTACAACAATCTGAAATTACTCGCACTTCATTAATGACACCATGTCTAATCTCATGAAATATATACTAGTGATAAAATTATTTACTATACTATACTATACTACCTACTATACTACAATACTATAATTTATTATACTAAGCATATTTTTTAGCTATCATGCAGAAACAAATAAAAATGAAACTTACGTATGTGCTTCTCCATTTGCTTTTTTACTTTTCCTTATATTTCGGTCCCATTCTTCTGGACAACGAGTGCGTTTTTTTCGTTTTTTAAGAGGAATATTTTGGCTTCTCTTTTTCCGTGCTTTTTTAGTTTTTGGTTTGGATTGACTAGACTCATTTCTCGGATTGGGCTCGCTTCCTGACGACTTAGATTGGGTACCCAGATCTTGACATCCCTTCTTCAATATTTTCTTGCCTTTTGATTCAAAGCTCAATAAAACACTCTTTTTTATACCGCTAGGCCCGGGTCTGTTCTCGTCGCTCGGATGGTATTCGCTTCCTGACGACTGAAAAGGTTCGTCTTCAGACGACGACATTTTTGCACCAAAATTTACGTGTTAGGCCAAGAGCGCGACAAACCTTCCTGCACAACTTACTCCTGCATACTAAATCATACGTGCATCTTGCCACGACTCTGCTACTCCCACTTCAGTCAAGTCCCCCACCACTAGAAACCGGTTCGGTGCAAAAACCAGGCATCTCCTGGACTTGCCTGGTTTTTGCTACCAATACTTGACGAGTTATGTGAAAAATCAATAGATTGCACGTTAGGAGCGGTGGACTTACCTGATTTTAACACCCAACGATCCGCAAGAATCTAAGGTTCGAGAATATGCATAAAAGTAAATTTTCATAATTTATGGACTTACCTGGTTATTGCACCGATGTCTTCAATTACTGGGCGATTCGAATAGAAAATTATATACTATTATATATTTTCGAGAAGCTTATTTTGAACTGAATAATATAAAATAAAAATATACGGAGTGTCCCATTTAAAAAATTACAAGTTTGTGTTATATCTCAAAAACGACAGCTCACATAAAAAATCTGGTCACTAGATTCTACGTGAGAAATATTTTGAATTTCACCCTGTATCTTAAAAACATAAATATTTTTCCCCAAAATTGTGTGATCAGCGGTTATTAAGTTATGGCCGGAGACCATTCTGAACTGGACATCCGGTACAAGCGTAAAGGAGCTAACACAAGCAACAGAGAAAGTCGGACTCTGTAGCAACAAGCAAAAAAAATCACGATTAATTTGCTATTGGGGGGATCATAACATTAGAAAACGAGATCAGCAATTAAAAATATCTGGGACAAGAAATCAGTATAAGCAGGCTCCACTAAACATATGAACTTTAAAGAAGGATTTGTTTTGGTTGAACAGCATATGGAAAGTTTTGTATTAATGTTAGCATTTAACAGTAATATACTAATCAGTCTGAAGAGAAAAGTGTTCAATCATTGTATCTTACTGGTAATAACGTATGGTGCAGAAACTCTTACACTAACGAGAACTAGAATTCACCATCTAGAAGTTGCTTCCAGAATGGAAAAAGTATTAGATTGCAGGACCGAATATGAAACACAGATATCTGTCAGAGAACAAATGTGGACGATATAAAAACACGGATCACAACACTCAAATAGAAATAGGCAGGACATATTACAAGATTCAGAGACGACGGTCAATCAGAATATTAAACTGGCGACCTAGTGCAGACAAAAGAAGTAGGGGAATACCACCAGCACGTTAAAAGGACGATATAAAAAATGCAGGTCACTGGATTAGGCAAGCGCAAGATAAAACAAATTGGAGAGGTTTAAAGAAGGATTAGTTTTGGTTGTACAGCATATGGAAAGTTTTGTATTAATGTCAGCATTTAACAGTAATATACTAATCAGTCTGGAGAGAAAAGTGTTCAATCATTGTGTCTTACTGGTAATAACGTATGTTATAGAAACTCTTACACTAACCAAAATTAGAATTCACCATCTAGAAGTTGCTTCCAGAATGGAAAAAGTATTAGATTGCTGGACCGAATATGAAACACAGATATCTGTCAGAGAACAAATGTGGACGATATAAAAACACGGATCACAATACTCAAATGGAAATAGGCAGGACATATTGCAAGATTCAGAGACGACGGTCAATCAGAATAATAAACTGGTGATCTAGTGCAGACAACACACATGACGATATAAAAAAATGCAGGTCACTGGATTAGGCAAGCGCAAGATAAAACAAATTGGAGAGGTTTAATGGAGGCGTATGTTTAGAAGTGGACTCAATGTGCTGGATGATGATGATGATATAATATAAGAATTATTAATGAAAAAGATAATTAAAACTATCAACTATTTTACAAAATTAATTGTGTCTTTACATTTTATATTTACGTACAGCATCAGTTTCAGAACATGCCTTTTTGGGATACACAGTGTATTGTGTTCGAAGAGATATTAATTACCATGGAGGCATAAGCGAAATTCGCAATTTTCCACTTTTATAGCTACAGAAAAGTTTCTCAAAGTTCAAAAATTGCTCCCTGAAGATTTTGCATTAAAAAGATCTTAAAAGTTAAAAGTTACTTTATTATTTAAAACTTCTTTCATCACATTTCCTTTCCGTTATGCTTTTTCCAGTTATGAGCAACATCAGAGTTCTGTATTTTTAATTTTCACTTCACCGAACTTTATTAGTGACAAAGATATAAGCCGTTTGTGAAGTTTGGAGTATTTTATATAGCGAGACTTGCTAAACATATTGAAAAAAAAAGGAAATATATTTAATCTGAAATACAAAAAAACAAACTTATTTACCTCCACGCCTTGTAATTGATACGTAATATATAAAGCGTACCTAAGAGTGTCTGGTTATTGTATATGTATTGAAATTGGCCGAAAAGTAACAGCAGCCACGGACAGACTAGGCCTACTTTCTACTTTTAGGCTTAGTTTCCATATGTAGTTTTCATTACGTTACAGTATGTCAGTCGCTTTTTTTGACTGGTTATTTTAAATTTATTGAAATTATCCGGAAAGTAATTGCTGCGGAGAAGAAAGTAAGTCTACTACATACTTTTATGCAGACAGCAATGTACTTTTTTCAATTGGAAAATGGTAGCTATACTGCCGTCCTAATGAAAAACGCAGTTTCTCTGATAAGTCAGTTTTGAGAAAAATGGCATTGACCGTTTTGACTTAATTTATTATATTCAAATTCTTTCGTAAATTGTTGTCAAAATATAAATATTAATATGTATTTTGAGATTAATTTGACAGTATTTGCATAATTTATTAAAAATATGCTCAATGAGATGCGAACTTGCCATGTGAGTTTGTGGTATTAGTCTAGGGTTGCAATACTTACTGCAACAATGTAGGAAGTCATATTTTTTTGAATTAAACTGCAATCTTTCCTAGTATTCAACATATTATAGACAATACTAGATAGTCGAAATGAAAGTTCTAGGTTGAATATTGAATACTTATAATACATATACACAAATCACGGCTGTGAGAAAATATAAAATATGAAGATAAAAAGGTACAAGATATTTTAGTCATTGGTGAATTATGATATTGCAGTTAATTGAAATACATTAAATATATACACTTCAATACATACAAACATACATTGATTATATAACATAATCACTCGAAAGGTGTAGTCAAATCACTAACATTGGTATTTTCTTGAATAATCTCCCTAAAAACCTTCTCTTATTTAACATTAAAGCTCACTGAGAGCTACTTACAAATAGAAAAATTGAAATGGTAATAGCCTTATTTGTTCCCTCATTATCCTCTGGAGTCCGGACTACTATAAATTAGGAAACTTTCGAATTTTCAATTTGTATTTTTTAGTCTTATTTTTAAAGTTAGCGAAAAATTAAAAACTTTCTTTTTGAAGCTACTCAAAACCCTGATTTTCTATTCATCCGAGAGGGCCTTAACGGAGGGCTTTTATTTAATGTTTCTTTATTTCTAGAAACAGAAATGAGACTACAAAAATAGAACGAATCAAAAATTCTTTTTACTTGTTAGGTAAAAAATTATTACCTATTGGATTTCACAATCTTAAATTGTCGAGTCCTAACACTGGAACCTGTGGTTCTAACCACACTACACCACAAATTGCTACGTTCTGGACGCGCGTTTCGCTAACCAAGTTAGCATCATCAGCAGCTGATTTAATCTAAAGTAACTAAGTAAGTTATTTAAAAGCTGACAGAGGAAATATGGTTGTCATACTAGACAAAACAGATTATCTTGAAAGAGTAGACCATTTGATTCAAACTGGTCCCTACGATTTAATTGAGAAAAACCCGTTATCAAAAATGATAACAGAAGTAAAAAACATCTTAAAACACTGTAAAAACCTTGTGTCCGATAAACTAAAATTTAAACTAACACATAGTAACCCACAGTTATCTAAACTGTATTGCCTTCCCAAAATCCATAAACCTGGGAAGTCCATGAGACCTATTGTTTCAGCTGTTGGATCACCAACGTACAATATTTCAAAATGGTTAGTAGAAAAATTCAGCAGATTAAATATCTCGTACGATAACTTTGAGGTTACTAACTCGTTAGAATTCTTAGATAAAATTAAGAATGTTCACTTAAAAGAGGGTGAAATTTTAATATCTTTTGATGTAAGCTTATTGTTTCCTAGTGTACCCATACCACTAGCTTTAGAGTACCTAAAGGAACTACTTGAAATCAATAATTTGAAGAAAGAAATTATTCATGAATATTTACTTCTTACAAAATTATGTATGAATCAAATTTTTTTTCAGTTCAACAATAAATATTATAAACAACTTGAGGCAACTGCGATGGGCAATGGCTTATCTCCGTTCCTTGCAAATTTGTTTATGGGTAGATTAGAAACCCAGTTCAAAAAAGAACTCAAGTATTTCCCAAGGATGTGGTATAGATACGTAGACGATATATTTGCTATTTTTGATACTAAAACAGAAAATTTGGATACTTTCTTAGAAACATTAAACAATAAATATCCTTCTATTAGTTTTACGTACGAAAAGGAGAACAATGGGCAATTACCTTTTCTCGACACGTTAGTTATCAGAAATAAGGATACATTAGAATTTGATATTTATAGGAAATTTACTAATACTGATAGGTATATAACATCCGACTCATTTCAATGCCGTCAACACAAAATGGCAGCATTTCATTTCTTAACTCACAGATTAGTCAATTTTCCATTAAGTAAAGAACGTTTTGTATGTAATGGATATAATGGTAATTTTGTACACAAATTAGTAAATAGACATAAGCATAAGAAAATGTTAAAAGATGCCACTACTCTTCAAGCACCTGAGGCTCCCAATAAGTTAATAGTAATCCCATATTATCCCAGATGTACGAGAGGTCTAGAAAAAGTATTTAAAAACGTAGGTTTTAGAGTAGCCTACAGAACGGAGAACCGTTTAAAAAATCTCGTTGGAAACTCTGAAGACAATGTCGACTTGAAGGAGAGGAGTGGTATCTATGAAATTAGCTGTAATGACTGCGATCTAAAATATGTTGGGCAAACTAAACGCTCCATAAACATTCGTTTTAAAGAACACATGGCACATTTAAGATATGGAAGAACAGAAAAGTCAAGAGTTGCCCAACATGCTTTAGAAAACAATCACCAAATAGGAATAAATAATCTTAAGTTGATTAAAAATGTATCTAATAATAAATTATTGGATGCATTTGAGAGTATAGAAATATTCAAATGTGGTAGGAAAGCACTAAATAAAGACAGAGGGCCTATTCCCTATAGTCCCCTCTATTGTTTACTTGACAACGGTGCAGTCGGGTGCAACCAAGTGTGACCACATTTACCTATAAGTAGCCTCGGTTAGGATAAGTTACTTTAGTTTATATCATCTGCTGATGATGCTGCCTTGGTTAGCGAAACGCGCGTCCAGAACGTAACAAGTTGTGGTGTAATGTGGTTAGAACTCTTGTATATTGATATTAAATTGTCGAATTTGAATTGGTTCGAAGCTCACGATTGAGATCTTGGAAACCATAAGAGATACAAGGATGCTTAAACTGGGGTAAAGTTGCGCATTTATGTGCCTAGCAGCATGCCGTTTAGAAACTTTAAATATTCTGAGTAGCTCCGAAAGAATCGTTTTTATTTTCCTAAGTTTATTAAATTACATATCTTGAAATAAATATCACATCATTGTAGCCACTTTTTCCTCTACAAAATCACGTTATTAGATTTTATTTCCGAGAGTCCATCCTCAACTTCATTTTTAAAATACGTACCTGGATTTCTTATTTCTTTTTTGGAAGCTTATGACCTCCCAAATACAATGATGTATCATACTTGCCCAAAAAATGTTGTCACAGATACATATTTATTATTTAAACAGAGCCGTATATCCATCTCTAACACATTGCTCCTTAAGGCTATATTCTTTATTATGCATTTTTTGGTTTAGTGTCATACATCATTGTATTAGGGAGATCATAAATTTCTAAAAAATGAAGTTGATGATGGCCGCTCGGAGACGAAACGCCGGTTTTTAAATTTAATAAACGTAAGTAGAGGGGAAAAAGTGGCTATAATGAAGAGACACTTTAAAATCTCTAACTACTCGGAATTAAAAAATTTTCTCAACAGCATATTCTTCGGCACACAAATACGCAACTGTGTCCTAATTTAATCATCCTCGTATCTCACGGTTTCCTAGATCCCAATGGTAAGCTTCGAATTTGTAACAGCCTTTATATAAATATTACTGCGCATTATTATTAAATTTGCGCTCTAATGCTTACCACTCTGCTATTCTCCATCACTCCGAAATCTCACAAAAATTCACTAATAAATACCATTGATTATTATTTACGATGAACCGATGCGTGCTTACACATACTGCGTTTTATCATATCAAAGTGTGATGTAATAGTGCACGCCTACATAATAAAATACAGCATAATCGGATAGATACGGCTCTTTAACCTAGTGATATTAAGTTTAGCAAGGACATGATGACGTTTCGTGAACGTATACCAAGAGATTGCAGTTAATTTGGCACTTCACGGCGTTTGTTATTAGCGATAAAGAGTTGCTGCGTTTTTCGCAGTAACGGGTGACGTTTAACTACCGCGATGAGGTTACTGCATACTTTTTTGGAATTTTGAATTAAGAAAAATTTTTTTTTTTTGAAAAAATGGATTATTAAGTGAAAAATGAAGGATCTGATTGTATCAAAATGAGAAAAATCACTAAAAATTGACATGTGCTTTTTGCTAGGACAGCCGTATATTTTAAACGTTTGCCTCATAAAAAGGAAGTTAAATTTCAGGTTTGTTTTTTTATTTTGCTTTGTTATGGATTTGTTTTTTATATTTTTTTGAGTTAGCAAAGGATCATAATGTAAATAGTTTAGTAAGAATAATACTGCAAATCGTCCAGTTATAATTCATTTAGTACTAATTTTTTATCTCCATATATGTGTTTAAAATTTTTAATGTCAGCATTGTACTAAACCAAATCCGGTGCCTTTGTTTTTTCATGGGTTAAAATAATTTAAATAAAAGTAAGATGTTGTTAATTTTTGTGCATTCATAGTTTTTATTATAGTGATCGAAATAAAAAAGTAAAGAAAAAATTTGAGCATAAAATCGTCTTAACAAAAAGGCGGACGTAAATTACAGATACATGGAATCTCATTTAATATGTATACGTTGTGGTCATCCTAAAATAGAGGACACTGCACACGATGGATGCACGGAAACTTACCTTTAATTCGAAAATTCAATAAAATCTAAATTTGTTGCCTCTAAACCTTTCTTCCCAAATGAAAATATGCAAAAAGCCTATAGTACAGGACAGATTATCAATTAAACCGAAACTGTTTGATTGTATATAAAATGTGGGATAGTTAAAAAGCCTAAATGGTCCAGATCCGACTGTGATGGGATCTTATGTGAAAGGCATTAGGGTCGAGACCCGTTTTAGAAGAAAATACATTTACAACTGGACACGAATCCCTTTGATGGCCACCCTTGGTTGCTTTTCTTAAGGTACATATTATGGGAATGTGTTTAACAGGGATTCAATTAAAAGTACCGATGAGTATTGCATGATCAGGACTGACTTCTAAGTTTACGTGTGACAGAAGGTGAAACTGCCTCGTTTAATATTCAGTAAATTTCGATATTTTTTTAAAATAGTTTATAAATAATGCTTACCTAAAAACGTTGCGAAAAAGGCAAAAAATTCTTGTAAACAATTGGTATCCGACAAAAATATTACCTTCAGTTTGAACAATCGGAGCCCTATGTATGCTTTGTGCGACGTTTTTTTCATGTAATTAATAAATAATCTTTGTCATATTTAATTTAATAATCTTTAATACTTTAGTTTATTTTCCCACCTTCTTTTGACCATTTGACCGTATGAAGCAGCGTTTACTGATTAAAACTTTGATTGTTTTCGCTATCCTTACTCTTTACAATGTATTTCGTTTTACCTATAAGAGTAAATTGAGGCCAGGTCGCATAACGAATGTCCCCAGCGAAATTTATAAAATCTACAAACGTCGAACTTGGCGCTCTTTTCAAGCGATCAAAATGTTTTACGCTTCCCGAATTCTGCAAATCTAAAACGATAAGAATTCGCCAATGCAGGAAGCAAGAACGAGTATGCAGGGTTCGTTAAGCAGAAACCGTTTCCTTTGAAGCCAAGTAATTAAGGAAGGTGGTAACATTTCACAACTTTGTCAGTTAAAAGAGATGCCTTCAGCATGCGTAAATAAGCAGAATTGTTTAGCCAGCCGAAAGTATTGAGCAAATACCTCGCTTACGGCAAGCGGAACATTCGTTTTTTAGGCGAGGACGCCGAAATAAGGAATCAAAAATTAAAACAATAATTTGCTATCAATACTTTCTGAGGGTTTTTGCTGCCTTTAGAGGATCGGCCAACATACGTTTTTCAGATCTAAATGTGTGATAAGCTTGCACAATCATGTTGAAATTGAGCCCAGCCGATCCTATATAAAAAATGACCAAATATAAATTCCAAATACCAAATAGTAACTAAAAATAAGAAACTAATAAATAGGGATATTTAAGTAAATCCCCTGCAGAAATCTGCTTTTTTTTAAGTTTTCGACATTCGAATTTCGATAATAATTGTTAAGGCATGACTGATATGTAAAATTTATTACTTTTACATACACTTTTATTAATAAGTATAGTTTTGTTTTCAATGTGTGGTTAAGTTTTTATTATATGTTCGTGTTTTGTGTTCTATAACTTTTTTTTTCTTAAATATTCTAGCTAATCGTTTAATTTTGTCTAAAAAATCTCTTATATAAATTAAGAAAATATATGTTATAAGTCTGATTCGATTATGCCTCAAACATGGTTTTTTAAAAGCTTGAAAAGTATTATTAACAAAAACCGACTAGTTGAGTACATTAAAAATCTCTGTATAAGCTAACTAATATTTTCTAAGTTCTTTTAATTTTTTTACGTACTGTAGATGTACCTTTATAAAAATATGCATGATGTACGTTAAATTAACGATAAACGAATATCGGTGTTACATAATTGGCGCCCAACGGTGGGCTGTATGTGTCACTATGTCTAGTCCAGTTTTCTGTAAGGTCTAATAAAACTGTAAATCCATGGTATGGATTAGTCTTATCTGCATCCCGGTTTACCACCCCGATTGGAGATATTTCTAATTCAGAATCAATTTCCCAATGTCCTAGCCGGAACCACTTGATGCTGCAATCCTAGCCCTATGTAGCATGCTATGTGCGACGTTTCTTCATGTATTTAATAAATATTATGTCATATTTTAGTTTGTCATTTTTAAATAATTTTCTAATTATATTCTTTCTTTTTGAAAAGCATTGACCTATTGATCGTATAAAGCAAGAAATTCGCCAATGCAGACAGCCAAAGCGAGTTTGTAGGGTTAGGTGGTAAAGTTTCACAACTTCGCCAGTTAGAAGAGATGCCTTCAGCGTGCGTAAGTAAGCAGAATTGGTTAGCCAGCCGAACGTATTGAGCAAATACCCCGCTTACGGCAGGCGGAATATTCATTTTTTAGGCGAGATCGCCGAAATAAGGAATCAAAAATTAAAACAATATATTGCTATCAATACTCTCTGAGGGTTTTTGCTGCCTTTAGAGGATCGGCCAACATACGTTTTCCAGATCTAATTGTGTGATAAGCTTGCATAATCATGTTGAAATTGAGCCCAGCCGATCCCATATAAAAAATGACCAAATATAAATTCCAAATACCAAATAGTAACTAAAAATAAGAAACTAATAAATAGGGATATTTAAGTAAATCCCCTGCAGAAATCTCATTTTTTTTAAGTTTTCGACATTCCGCCAGTTTCTATTTTTTGTTTGTTTTCTTTATCTTTATCTAAATAATTGTTAAGGCATGACTGATATGTAAAATGTATTACTTTTACATACAATTTTATTAATAAGTATAGTTTCGTTTTCATTGTGTGGTTTAGTTTTTATTATATGTCTGTGTTTTGTGATCTATTACAGTTTTAATGTTAAATATTCTGGCTAATCGTTATATTTTGTCTAAAAAATATCTTATATAAATTACGAAAATATATGTGACAAGTCTAATTCGATTATGCCTTAAACATGTTTTTTTTAAAGCTTGAAAAGTGTTATAAGTAAAACCGACTAGATAAGTACATTAAAAATCTCTGTGTAAGCTAACTAATGTTTTCGAAGTACTTTAAAAATTTTTACGTACTGCAAATGACTTTTATAAAAATATGCACGATGTACGTTAAATTAACGATAAACGAATTTCCGTATTACAGAATTGGCGCCCAACGTGGGGTTATATGTGTCACTATGCCTAGTCCAGTTTTTCTGTAAGGTTTAATAAAATTGTGTAAATCCACGGTATGGATTAGTCTTATATGCATCCCGGTTTACCACCCCAATTGGAGAAATTTCTGATTCAGAATCAATTTCCCAATGTCCTAGCCGGAACCACTTCATCCTGCAATCCCAGCCCTATGTGGCATGTATGTACAACGTTTATTCACGTATTTAATAAATATTATGTCATATTTTAGTTTGTTTGTTTTTTAATAATGTTTTAATTAATAGTTTTATCTTCTTTTAAAAAATATTGACCCATCGAAGCAAGCAATTCGCCAATGCAGAAAGCAAGAGCGGGTTTGTATGGTTCGTTAAGCAGAAACAGTTTCCTTTAAAGCCGAGTAATTAAGAAAGGTGGTAACGTTTCACAATTTTGCCATTTAAGAGAGATACCTTTAGCATGTGTAAATAAGTAGCACTGTTTAATCAGATGAACGTATTGAGTAAATACTTCGTTTACGGAAGATAGAACGTTAGTGTTTTTAGGCGAGATCACCGAAATGAAAAATCAAAAACAAAAAAATGCCTTGCTCTCTTTTCCACGTGGGAGATGCAAAGACCCTTGCGGTATCCTCTCGACATTGAGCTCAGCCGATCTAATCTAAAACGGAGTAAACAAAGATATTTAACTAAATTCGCTACAGAAAGTTGCAAAATACTCTCAGATATTCACAGTTCTGAAATGATTAATGTAACCATCTACATTAACAAGTCCTTAGAAGCTAACTAAAAGGTTCTAGGTTTTTTTATATTTTTATCGCACTGTAAATTACTCTTATACAAATATGCTTGATGTAGCGTAAATTAACGATAACCCAGTCCCCATCTTACAGATTTGGTGCCCAGTGCGAGGCCACACTTATCATTATGCCTAGTCAATTATTCTGTATGTTTTAATAAATGTGTATACAACCAGAATTAATCTTATAGATAAATTGCTGTTGTCTGCCCTCCATAGAACGTTCCGATTCGAGTATATTTCATTACAAACCAAGTAACTAGGCTTTAGACGTGCACGAACGAAAAGGTCACTGCACTGAAAAAGCAGTTCAAGGACGTGTAACAAACGATATTACATATACATTTATTACATCTCTCCAAAAGCAGCGTGCGAAAAGAAATAGGGACTTTAAATTCAAATTACAAATAAACGAGCATTGTTTGATTTGCGCGTTGCCCTGATTTCAATATGATTAACGAGACGTCAGATAATTGTTAAAATAAAAAAATATATGTTGGCTCGTAACGAATATCATATCTAGGGTGAAACGTAACGAGGAGGATATGTAATCTGAAAGTAAACGAGCTATGCAATATCAAGTAAAATTAATCGGTATTTTTGTACTGAAATCCTTTATTATTTGTTAATTAAAGGTATTTTTATTATGTTATAGGAAATTAGTGATCTAAAAAGATGATTTTTTTTACTAAAAGATATGAGAAAGGTGGTGTGTTCTAAGAGATGTAATGAACATTTCTTCTGAAATACTCCGGTTTCCTGTCTTTAACTGCAGACTTTTGTAGGATATTGTAGAATTCGCCATGCATAATTTTTCCTTGCCACAATGTGGTCATTTTTCCCATTTTACTGGAAGAGAATACGGTTTCTAACGTATTTGAATTTCTCTTTTATCGTTGTAGCCTAGGGCACGTAATCTGTAATTAACTAATTTATTATCTGTTAAACACTAGATAGTTTTTTTGTCATTTTTACTAGATAGGTTTTTTTCAGTAGTTAATCTTTGTTCTATCTAGAATGTGTAAGTTTCAAATTTTTCCTGCTTTTCCTGTGAGCACATTATAACCAAACACCTATACTGAAACCTCATTTTAACGGGCTTATTATAGTTGCCACTAGTTCTAAAAGGCTGTGAAAGCGTTGTTTACTTCATATCAATTTTAAGGCCATCTGCATTAAATATCTGTAAGATTACATGTAAGTTTTGAATTCCATACACCTAAGGGATGTCACTAAATAGTCGATTTAGAAAGGTAGATGGAAGTTAGAACCCTAATAAGTTTGAAATGTAAACTTGGTGAATGCCTCTGTTGATATTAATTACTGTTATTATTATAACTATTTCATAATTCTGCAGTAGAGTGTTTTCCGTCATTCTCTATTTAACCAGTTTTTTTATAATTATTAAGATAAAATACATTTTACGGAACCTGAATAAGAATTAAATCTTATTAGATCTGAATTTCTGAAGACGCAATTATGTTTTTATGCACGTATAGAGTTTTTGTTAAAACGTTTTCTATTAAGGCTTGTACGGGAATTCTTTACGACTTCAATAAAAGAGAGCAATTAGAAATTTTAGATCGGCTCTAAAAATTAGACGTAAAATAAAATTCATACAATTTAACGTCGTTAGAGAGGACATTAAAGGGCTTTGTACGAAGCCGTAACATGTAGGTGCTGTGTAACGATGTACATATTTGGCATTATTATATTAAAGAATATTATAATGAGTATGTCCTTAAACAACCCTTTGTACTGTAAATGCTATAATCTCAATCAATTTGCCTTATTCAAAACGATATATGTCTAAATACAATGAGGGACACTTGAAGCAAATCCATTAAATTTTCATCCATTTCATTAAGGCATATTTTTTAAACTAATAAACCGATATGATGGAATTTTTCACCATCGTATACTGTTATTATTTGACTACTCATTGGCTCCCTTATTTTGATTACAGTTTTATTACTTAAATTATACAAGGTGGAATAAATAGTGGCGATTTTGGTTAATTGATGTGGTCTGTTTGAAGCAGCCACATGCAACCAAACCTTCATGTTGACATAGAACGGTTTTTCACTTATACTTTGATTTAAGCTTTTGTGCTTTTTTCTTAAAACAATCCCAGTAGTTTCGCTTTTTAGATCCGTTTAGATCAAGGTTTACTTGAGCAAGTAGAAACTGTGCCATTTAAAAATTATATCTACAGATGCAATAAAAAGTTAATCGTAAAAAAAGCTTATGCAGTAAGAAATAAAAATTGAACATTTATTACCGAGTTGGTCAATTTTTTGACTTGGAAAAAAACAATTGCTTAGCAATTTTTATTGCGCCTGTTTGTCAAAATAACATTTAAACAACTGATAGAGGAGTATGTTACATAAATATAGAAATGTATGCTGACATTAGGCTTTTCATACTTACTAAATTCTATTCAGGTTTTCAGTTGTTTATGAATCTGCTACGAAAAGTCAATTTAGATACCAGTAAAGTTTGGCACATGAATTTATATGAAAATAATGTGAGTACCAAACGGTGCAATGATCATTCGCGGTTGGCTACATACATTGTTATTGTTTAAATTATACAGGGTGGAAGAAATAGTGGCGATTTTCAGTCAAAGTTTAACTGATGACGCGGACTGATAGAGGAAGCCACATGTAACCAAACCTTCATGATGACGTAGAACGGGTTTTCACTTACGTTTTTATTTAAACTTTTTGAGATGTTATTTTTTGTTAAGCCTTACATTTTTTAACTGTGGAGGAAATTGTTTGAAACAATTCCAATGGATTCGCTTTTTAAATCCGTATACTTCAAGGTTTGCTTAAATAGGAAAAAATTAAACCAATTACAAAATCTACAGGGTACAACCAAAAGTGGACGTAAAAATGCAACAAAAATGCGAGACTTTTACATAAGAAAACTTACTAAGTTGGATAAAAATTAAGCAATGAGAAATCAAATTTGGACATTTAGTACCGAGTTGGTCCCTCTACAGCTCTAATTACATGCACCGTCTTGGCATGCTGAAAATGCAATTGTGAATTTTTTGAGGTGGAAAAGGACAATAATTGCTTAGCAATTTTTATTTCGCCTGTTTGTTAAAATGACATTTAAACAACTGATAGAGGAGCACGTTAATAAATATAGAATTGTATGCTGACATTAGGCTTTCCATAAATACCATATTTTTAAACAAACGTATCACAAGTGCTTTTAGGTAATTTTTTTATAAAAAGGTAATATAAGAAGCATGTTACCTGAAGAGTCTCTGGTTTATTGAAGGATCTTCTTTCAATTCTATTCCGGTTTGCAATTGTTTATAAACCTTCTACGAAGAGGTAATTTCGATTCCAGCCTGAATGCAAAAATTAAACGTACTGACCGGCGCATTGACAATTATGTACTTTTTTATGTATGTTATATGATTATTTGATTTTTCCACTTTGGGTCCTAACACTGGAACCTGTGGTGGAAGATAGATCAAAATACAAGAGTTCTAACCACACTACACCACAACTTGTTACGTTCTGGACGCGCGTTTCGCTAACCAAGTTAGCATCATCAGCAGATGATATAAAATAAAGTAACTTATCCTAACCGAGGATATTTATAGGTAAATGTGGTCACACTTGGTTGCACCCGACTGCACCGTTGTCAAGTAAACAATAGAGGGGACTATAGGGAATAGGCCCTCTGTCTTTATTTAGTGCTTTCTTACCACATTTAACTATTTCTATACTCTCAAATGCATCCAATAATCTATTATTAGATACATTTTTAATCAACTTAAGATTATTTATTCCTATTCGGTGATTGTTTTCCAAAGCATGTTGGGCAACGCTTGACTTTTCTGTTCTTCCGTATCTTAAATGTGCCATGTGTTCTTTAAAACGAATGTTTATGGAGCGTTTAGTTTGCCCAACATATTTTAGATCGCAGTCATTACAGCTAATTTCATAGATGCCACTCCTCTCCCTCAAGTCGACTTTGTCTTTGGGGTTTCCAAGAAGATTTTTCAAACTATTCTCCGTTTTGTAGGCTACTCTAAAACCTACGTTTTTAAATACTTTTTTTAGACCTCTCGTATATCTGGGATCATATGGGATTACTATGAATTTATTGGAAGCCTCAGGTATTTGAAGAGTAGTGGCATCTTTTAACATTTTCTTATGCTTATGTCTATTTACTAGTTTATGTACAAAATTATCATTATATCCATTACTTTTAGCTATATTTTTAATCCGATTCATTTCATTGTTAAAACGTTCTTTACTTAGTAGAAAATTGACTAACCTGTGAGTTAAGAAATGGAATGCTGCCATTTTGTGTTGACAGCAATGAAATGAGTCGGATGTTATATATCTATCAGTATTAGTAAATTTCCTATAAATATCAAATTCTAATTTATCGTTATATCTAATAACTAACGTGTCGAGACAAGGTAATTGCCCATTGTTCTCCTTTTCGTACGTAAAATTAATGGAAGGATATTTACTATTTAATGTTTCTAAGAAAGTGTCCAAATTTTCTGTTTTAGTATCAAAAATAGCAAATATATCGTCTACGAATCTATACCACACCCTTGGGAAATACTTGAGTTCTTTTTTGAATTGGGTTTCTAATCTACCCATAAACAAATTTGCAAGGAACGGAGATAAGCAATTGCCTATCGCAGTTCCCTCTAGTTGTTTATAATATTTATTGTTGTACTGAAAAAAATTTTGATTCATACATAATTTTGTGAGAAGTAAATACTCATCAATAATTTCTTTCTTCAAATTATTGATTTCAAGTAGTTCCTTTAGGTACTCTAAAGCTAGTGGTATGGGTACACTAGGAAACAATGAGCTTACATCAAAAGATATTAAAATTTCAAATTCTTTTAAGTGAACATTCTTAATTTTATCTAAGAATTCTAACGAGTTAGTAACCTCAAAGTTATCATACGAGATATTTAATTTGCCGAATTCTTCTACTAACCATTTTGAAATATTGTACGTTGGTGATCCAACAGCTGAAACAATAGGTCTCATGGACTTCCCAGGTTTATGAATTTTGGGAAGGCAATACAGTTTAGATAACTGTGGGTTACTATGTGTTAGTTTGAATTTTAGTTTATCGGACACAAAGTTTTTACACTGTTTTAAAGTACTTTTTACTTCTGTTATCATTTTTGATAACGGGTTTTTCTCAATTAAATCATAAGGACCAGTTTGAATCAAATTGTCTACTCTTTCAAAATAATCTGTTTTGTCTAGTATAACAACCTTATTTCCTTTCTCAGCTTTTAAATAAAAACATTCCTTTTCTTCAGTCCCTGGATAACTTCAGTGTTTTTACGAGAAACATATTTTGACTTGTTGTTAACAACGTTTTTTGAGATTTGATTTCTGCAAGCCTCTCTAATGAATCCCTTAGTTGACTCTGGCACGTATTGAATGGAACTTTCGATATTCCCTATAATAGTTGGTAAACTATTTTTTACTGGAGGTTCTGTAAAATTCAAACCTTTATTCAAAAGGGCGATTTCTCTATTATCTCTATTATCTCCACTTTGGCTATTAAGTTTCGTTTTGACGTTTCTGGACCTTTCAGATTATTAGTCATCTGTGTAGTGTATATAGGGATTTTGTGTGTATTTTTGAGCACAACTGGAGTCTTTGTTTTAAGAAGTGTGAGAAGTTTATATTACAAAAGTTAAAGGATTTTTTTTTAATTGTACAAATTTGTTATAGGAGAGAGAAAACGAATAAATATGGAAAATCTGTCAAAAAAATACCAACATGTTTCTTTTAAATTGTATACTCTGTATAATATTATTTCAAATAAATACAACCGAGAAAATTGAGAAGAACCCTTCCGTGAGAGGCAATAAGTTAAAGGGAGATAGAGGGAGCTTTCTTTTGTAATAATCCATAGGATCAATAGGAATTCAATAGCCCTTCACACTTTTCGTAAATTAACTCAATTATTTTTACAGATAGAGGTATCAAACCTGATGTATTTAAAATCAGTATCAAGGGGCTCATTTAATGAAATAATAATATACAAGATGTTCTATTTAAAACAAATTTGTTGTTATTTTTTGACAGCTTTTCGATGCTTATTCGTTTTATCCGATGAAAAATTCTAACAATTCAGAAAAAATCCTTCAACTTTCATTTATTAAAGCTTTCTCTTAGCTTTTAAAATGAAGGTTCCAGTGGTAATCCAAAATATATGGCACCACCCTGTACAGTGGTTATTTTGTGCCGTTTTATATGAAGAGTAGGGTTAGTAGGACGTCAGGACGTATATGATAGAATCGTATGTTTAACTAAACATTTTAGCATAAGCATGTATGATCGATTGTACGATTAGCTAGGTTGAGCACGTGCGTCAACGGATGGTCATGGTATTAGAAAATTTGAGTATACTTATACAAAGATTATGATGTAATTTCCCTATTTATCAAATTTGAATATCTGACAAAGGCAGATGTTTTGGTTTCACATGAGCGCGTATGATCAGCTCGTACGATTAGCTACGTCTAGTCTACGCTAAGCACGTATGTCGACAGATGGTCAGCGTGTTCAAAGCAACGTGTTTATATGCACAGTATCCTGCATCTGAAGGTGGGTGCATCTCATATGAATCATCAGCACTATATCACAGGTCAAAACAAAGGATCCTTAATGGCCATATACTCCATGTAGAACTTCACTAGGCTCTATTTTACTTTAAATTATTTTGATTAATTAAATTTATTAAGTATTGTGAGATATATTCTATATTAAATATGAGAGTGACTGTGAAACCTATTTAGATATCATATACTATGACTTTTTTGTTCTAAAAAAATAAAATTTGATTCAAAAAAGATTTTTAAATATTATGTAGGCTTTTTCAAAACTATGGAAAAAATTACCCCTGAAAAAACAACACCAATTTTTTTTCTCAAATGGCACCCTTGTTATTTTTTTTCAATTTGTTGAAATCAATAGCATTAGTAAAGGTATAATTATCTAAAACCAAGGTTAGAAAAACTCTGTACGTTTTACAATTATAGCTTTATGTTTCAAAAATATACAAGCTAATAATATTTTAATAATTACATAAAAAATCTACATAACAAATGTTTTAGTTATTGTTTTATTTAATTAGATGCTTAAATTGAGCTCCACCGGCTTGTACACAAGCTCCATAGCGTCTTAAAACTTCCCTGGAGCAAGCTGCGTTAATCATAGGAGCTGTAATTGTTTGATAAGCTTCACAAATTCGATCCTTTAGTTGTATAACGCTATTAAATGGTCTTTGATAAACGATGCCTTTCAAATAATCCTAGACGAAGAAATTCATTGGAGTCATATCAGGAGAGCGGGCGGGCCACCTAATAAGGCTTCGATTTCCAATCCACTTTTCAGGAAACCTTATGTCCAAGTATTGTGTGATATGTTGTGCATTATGTGGTGAAGCACCATCTCGTTGCCACGTCATTAAACGGTTCTCTAAAATGGGTACATCTACCAAAAGATCAGGCCATGAATTTTGAAAAAAATTTAATGTCATTCCGAAATTATAAAAGCGAAGCCCAATAAAATATCCATGAAATACTGCAGCCCACAAGTTAATTCTAAATAGCGTCTGAAAACGAGTTTCCGTTATCCATCGAGGATTATTTTCAGACCAATAATGAACGTTGTGTTTAATCAATAATCATAAACCACACAGGATAGTTACTTCTCGTAAGCGTAACATTTGCCAGATTCCCACCGACCGCAAAGGACAATGACCGGGTGCGTGACGTACTCCGGCTCTCTCAGTCTAAAGATTTAGTATTAGTTACATTGCTCTGTAATAGAAATTCGCCTTTTAAGTATTGTTTTTTTCAGTATTCTTTAGTTTTCACAAATGGTAATAGATCACACAAGTTTGAAAAACTGGTAAAACTTCTTTTGTAACTGATATATTTACCTTTGTAGAAGTTTACATATTAAAAAACAATGTCGGGGAATATGTGCATATAATTGCAAAAATAGATAAAAAAATTACTTGCAAGGGGTAACTTTTCGTAGGTTTCCGAAATCAATTATTATGAAAAAACGGTGGGTACACCGGTGCAGTTGATTATTTATTATTATTGTATTAATTTTTCAGACAAGTTCTGTTTGCTTTTAACATATTAGAGATACTTTTAATTTGAATTATTGCTCCAGATTTTTGCTTTTTTAGTATCAATGCATATCTCAACTTTGTTAATTAATCTAAAAGTTACATACTTATACTTAGGTATAAGAAGCCTCTGTAGTTTTTGTGTTTTTTGTTTCCGTTTTCGTTGTAAAAGTGAATATATTTAGGTAGTTTTTGTAATTTCTAGAATATAATATTTTTTAATTTTGGAAAAAAAATATGTATGACTATAAGAACAATTATTAAAAAATCGTAATACCAAGCTTTTACTTTCCTATTTGAGAATCACTTTACTTTAGATTAATACATTTAGATACTTAAATTACGGAAAATTGCTTATTTCTATTTAACGATTTGGGGCATCCTGCTTGAAAGAACATAATGCAACAAAATTTCATAAATTAAGAAGGCATTCATAATAATATATTTTTGTATTGATATAATGTTTAAACTATTTTGTAATAATTTATTTTTATGTTCAAATATAAATTTTTAAAACATTTTAATAAACAATTGACCATTGCTTATTGAGCGAAATGCATACAGTAATGTAGCTCTATTAGTTTAATTAATTGTATGATTTGTCAAAATTTATAGCATTAAAAACCAAAATAACAGAATCAAAAGGCTAAACCATATCCTCTTACAGAAATAATGCATGAAACTTGTTTCGAGCGGGCCAGGCGACGTCACTGTAGCAACGCTCGCTCGCACTAAAACGGAAATAAATCGCCGATGTAACTATCCTGTGTGGTTTACGATTCTTGGTGCTTAATAACAACCTCATTAAACCAAAGGGGCACTAAAATCAATATATTTGCTTAAAAAAAAATTTTTATGCTATAAAATCCCATACGAGTTTTTCTTTTACTTGTATTTGGCAAAATTCCTAATGGAAAACCCCGTATTTTGCAAATACGGGTATTTGATCTGGGATATTGTCGAGTTTACTTAGGTTAATTATATTATCTGACAGATACTGGTATTTACCGTAGAAAATTCACTTATTAATAAAATTAAATAGTAACACATGCTTTTTTATGTTACTTTAATTTAACAACAAATGGGAACAAAGTGAATTATATATAAGTAAAACTCTTACATAATTACTGTTATTGAGTAAAAAACACTTTTATTGAACAATAACCTTTTCTGGAAGGTCCTCCCCAAATTTTTTTTCGAGTATCTGGCGTGATGGAACCTAAGGCTTTGAACAAATTGTCGACTTTTTCTTGCTCAAACCCACTGGGTGCTGTTTTTATGGAAGGTGTTGGCATTTCACCAATATATTTTTTAAGCAAAAAATCCAGTTTTTTCCATTCTTCACTGGATTTGCATTTGTAGTAAATTTCAAATTCATTTCTTTTTACCATTATTTCAGCTATTTTGGCAATATAGAACTTAGGATTTCGGTTTTTAATTTTTATAGCCGAACTGAGATTTTTCCATAATTGAAAATCTTTAACTTGCATAGACTTAATCTGTACTTTTCCTTTATTGCTTGATTGTACTGCAGTTTCAAAGTCTGGAAAATCATATGTCTTCTTTTGACGCTTTAATGATTCTTCTACCTGGTGAAGAATGAATCTGCAGACATGAAGGTATGCCCTGATTCAAAATAGTTTACATGTATGGTTTCTGCGGCTACACCTGGCGAATTTACTATATAAATCAAGAAACACAAGAAAGTCCAGTTTTTGTTCTGACTAGAACAGTTGTCTAGCCACAAAGTAATATTTTTAACATCCCTATGATGCAGGAAAAATGCATTAAATGCATTGATTATGTCTTCTTGACGTCGCTCACTTATGGCCTCATGCCACAAAACAGCAAAGGGATGAAAATGTCTAATTTTTGCGACAGGTACAAAACTTTCATTGTGACTATTAGGCGATGAGAAAATATTGCTTTTTTAAACATTTCCATCCTGGGTGGCATAATTACTTTCTGAAGGTCAACAGACACACATAAATGATCTTTGTCTTCATTATAGTTTTCTTTGTTCAATGTGTATCTTTTACGAGATTCTATTGCCTTCTCAATGTGATCTTTCAAAACTCATTCTCCGAAAACACTGGAAGCACTTTTGAGGTGGTAGCCAGCACTTTTGATTTTTTTATAATAACTCTACAATTTAATTTACTTTAATATTTCTTGCCATATATTTTAACAAACTAAAAAATGCGCGCGTTATTTTCAAATACGAGTACCCGTTTGATAAAATACTAGAGCGCTTCGGATTTTATATATTTTTAAGTTATTTTCAAATACGGTTTTGATATTATTCGATTTTATATATTTCAGATACGGTGATTTAACGTAGGAAAATTTGAAATTTACAATATTTTAATATGCTAAGGCAAAAAATCTCTTTTTTCAATTTTTTTTCAAATACGTGGGTTAGGCTTAGCACGACAGTATATGAGTAGATATTAGTGACTAAATTTGTATGATTTATTTTAAAGGCAACAAATTTAAATATCTAACATAACAGCAACAAAAGTTGTAGTGGACAAAATATTTACAAACTGAAGAATGCGGTTGCATGTTGTATAAAAAAAGTTTGTTTAAATTCAAAATATTTAAAAAGTAAACGTTACATTTTTATCCTTAAAAATAAAAAAGTTGTAGCTTGTAGCATTAATTGTGGGAAACTCTGTATAAAATTGCGAGGCAAAATACCCGTATCAGATTGAAAATACGGGGAGAGCGCTTATTAAACCGAAAATACTAGGTTTAACTTTAGTATATCATAACCTTTAGCTACTCGCGTACCAAATTTTCCCGTTACTACTCGCGTGGTGTATTTTATACACCATTGCATTTTTCATTGCAGCGAGATTATTTATCACTTTGTATATATTTTAAAGAACGACAAATAATAATACTAGGTCATTTTGGTTGCCAACACAGTTTTATTAAAAAAAAAAAAAATGTAAAAAATTATCAAGGTTTTAAAAAAAAATTATGAAAAACTTAATGCTAATATTATGTAGAATAAAACAACAACAAAAATGGGATTCAAACATTTTCCACGGGGTTTGCCTATTCACTAGAAGAATCATGTACTTTACATTTATGGCATGTAATAACATTATCACTATGTTCTTTACATACTGATCTACTGCAAAGGCCACATGTGATTGTTGTAACTCTGCTTTTTTTTCTGCCACAGATAAAGCACCTCCCTCGAATTTTTGTAGGAGGCTGTTGGTCCATCTCCTCTTCATTTTCTCGATACTTAAACAAAAAATATTTAATATCGGTTGGTAAAGTTGGAATTTTAGCTCTTTCTGAAAGATGTGGTCTCATCAGCTTCAAAGCAAGCGTTTTCAAGAAAAGTCTTCTGTATTTGTAGGGAGAATAAGAATGATTGGCATTGTATAAAACTTAACTATTAATTCCAGCTATGTTTAGCAACTGAAAGAAAAAAGTCAAAGGCCAACGTTTTGATCTTCTACTGACAGAATATGTGTTACACATTTTATCCACTGTATCCACTCCTTTTGTCCGGTTGTAGTCAAATATAATTTCCGATTTATTGGTATTTGGATCGATTGCAGAATCATCGTGCATTGTTGAAATCAAAACGACGGATTTGTTTTTTTTTGGAACGTATGAAACTATTGTTATTTCCCTTTGGAATCCAAAAATAGATGAACCAGCCGCTCTAGTTTTGTTGGGCAAAAATTCTTGTGGCAACTCTCGTTTATTTTTTTTCAAGGTTCCAATCATTGTGATCTTATTTTGTAATAATTCATGTGCCAAAGGGTAGCTTGCATACCAATTATCACACGTTAAATTTCTATTACTTCCTTTCAGTTCTTCAAGTAAACGGTGAACTATTGCAGTTGGAGTATTCGGTACGTTGTATTGTCCGTCTGGTTGTTTTCCACAGTACAGCTCTAAATTGCTAACATAAAATGTTTTAGCGCCACAAAGGACGAACACTTTCAAGCCATATTTAGCAGGTTTGTTGGGAATATATTGTACAAAATTGCACCGTCCTCTGAATGATATTAGCATCTCATCAATTGTCACAAATTCACCAACACTGTAATTTTTTTTGCAATTAACTACAAAGCTGTCCAATATGCATCGTACTGCAGTCAACTTGTCCGTTTTTTTTCTTTTGTCTCTGGTTGATTTGTCATCAAACCTGATAACGCTAAGCAAAAATAGAAATCTTTGGTAGTTCATACAAGCTCGAAATATTTCAGATCCTGTCCCATCCTTTGTCCACAATTCCAAAAAATGAGTGTGATTTTGCTTCTTAGAACCGGAAAGAAATAATAATCCAAAAAAAGCAAGCAAGCAAGGTTTTCGTAACGTCTTTTGCGTCTCGCTGTCGATCATAGTTTGGTCGTACTAGTGAAATTTCTAAATTTGTACATTGAACAATCTGCTCAACCATGACTTCATCAAATACTTTCATAAAAGCGCTCATCTCATCAGTTATATCACGTGCGCGCTGCCTTGGTCCCGGGAATATTTTCAATAAATTTTTCTTACTGGTTTTACTAAATTTACTCACAATTTCATTTTTCGACCATACACTTTTTTTATCCTTTCCAACATACTGATTGTCTAAGTCAACTACTTCTCCGAAATCTGAATTTTCCATATTTTCATCCATGAGTTCGTCTTCTGGAATATCTAAGTCACTCATTTCCTGCTCCGAATTAGTATGGTGATCAGATTCTTCTATAAGCTCGTCTTCTGACAAATCTGGTTCACCACCGACCTCTTCTTCAGAATCGCTATCAAAAATAACCTGAGCCATAGCTTCCAACTCATCTTCAGTTAATTTTTTGGGATTTTTAACTGCTACTCGATGCCTGAAAATAATTATTATAACTAAGTATATAACAATTGAATACATATATACATATTTTTAAATAAGAAAGTATTTTTTTTACGCAGAAAACCAAAAAAATACAACTTTTCAAAATACTTACATAGTTACTCGCGTTGGCGTATTTTGTACACCACTCAAATTCTTGCAAAATATCTGACTACTCTATTACGCTATTAAATCGACACTGCGCGTATATCCGGAGGACATATCAGGCAAAGGTTAGCGAGCTCGGCGACCTTGAAAAAGAAATCGTAAGAACTCGGCAGCGTTCGGAACAAATTTGGTGTATTTTTTCCACCAGCGCGAGTAGTTAAAGGTTAAGTTATTTTCAAATACGGTTTTGATATTATTCGATTTTATATATTTCTGGTTCAGATACGGTAATTTAACGTAGGAAAATTTGAAATTTACAATATTTTAATATGCTAAAGCAAAAAATCTCATTTTTCAATTTTTTTTTCAAATACGGGGGTTAGGCTTAGCACGGCAGTATATGAGTAGATATTAGTGACTAAATTTGTATGATTTATTTTAAATGCAACAAATTTAAATATCTAACATAACAGCAACAAAAATTGTAGTGGACAAAATATTTACAAACTGAAGAATGCAGTTGAATGTTGTATAAAAAAAGTTTGTTTAAATTCAAAATATTTAAAAAGTAAACGTTACATTTTTATCCTTAAAAATAAAAAAGTTGTAGCTTGTAGCATTAATTGTGGGAAACTCTGTATAGTTCACAAAATAGAAATATTCCTACCTAACTCATATTAATAATAATAAAGATATGAAGTCGATTTTAAATTAGTGATGCCCACGATATTCTCGTTTGCGAGAGTCTCGTCTTGTTTTGCCTCGCTTTCGAGACTCGAGACGATTATTTTTCCTTGTAAAAGTCTCAAAGTATCGCAGATAAAAATGCCAGATATTAATTAATTATTCTAATTATCGCGAATGTTATTTTTACATATTTTTTAAATCCACATAATACCGAAGTCTTGTGTTTACAATAACATTGCCTCGGACAAACGAATGAAATTTGGTGTTTACGTGCTCTTTTTAATATTTTAAAATTGCAATTCGGCATAATAATTTTGGTCATTGCAATAAGTTACGACTATCATGTTTAAAAATAAGGACATACATTTTATAAAGACTGACGTATAAGACTAATGGCGCAGGTCCTTTCAAACCTCAGTGTACCAAATCTCTTGTTCTTTTTGTTGTCATTAAATTTATTCTTTAGACGATTTTTTTTTAATTTATTAAAAATCGTTTTAGTTATAGATCTGTCAATAAAGACGGTTAGAGCTTGATTTTTTGGTTTGGAGTTGGTTTAAGTTAGTAATATAAAATAAAATCACTAAGTCTAAGTATCAGTCAAATATTAAAAAGATGACACGGGCGTTTCGCCCCTGCGAGCATTATCGGACCTACATAAATGAAAAACCTAATATATCGATGTTCATACAATTAACTCTGACTATAGTTACCTTAAAATTAATAAAGTGAAATGTCCAATTACATATTAAAAGATACACACGCTACATACTAGACAAAAGTAACAAGAAGCGGTTAGGTCTCTTAGCTAATTTGAACATTGTTGTTTGCATATATCCGTGATGCCTTAAGGTCGAGGAGCAGATAACTCCAAAAAATTTGCAATGCGAAATTTGCCTTTAAAGAAAAAAAAAATGAAACAATGAAAAAACGAAATATTAATCGAAAAAAATCATAATTTTCGATAGGTCAATGGAAATACATAAAGTTGTAAATATAACATTCATTATATTCGTAACATTTTAAGTGATTTCAATGTTTTTAATATAACTTAGGATGACTTTCAAGTCTTCATAAATCGGAATAAATTTAAAGTCATCTAGAAGATTTTAAGGGACTTAAGTCTTTCCAATTATATTTTCTATAATTAACAATAAACATGTGGCTAATTTTATAGCATCATTTCCTCATATACAGGGTGTACCTCAGGACGACATTTTAAACGTTTCTGAAAAACCGATGCGAATACTTAAATCTGTGTTTTAAATTTTGATTAGGCTGGAATATTTTTTTAGATTTTGATACTTGCCATTGTGTTTAAAATAATAATCATTTTACTGTAAATTTGACCATGTTAGGAATTATAATTTATAATAATTTTGTCTATTATAATATTTCGAATTATATAATATTTAATGATTATCATATTTTTTTTAATTAAGCAATTTGTGTATTTGGAAGTATAGATTGTATTTTTCTCTGTATATAATTTTGTTTTTGTTCGTTGAAATGAAAATTAGAACCGTTTTTAATATTTGTATTTCATGTATCTGTGATCGATTTCCGTTTTTTTTTTTTGTACTTATCTTGTTAGATTATTATGTTTTTGTTCATTAAAATAAAAATTAAAACTGATTTTGTTTGTGTATTTCAATTAGATAGGAAACATAAAAAATTTGCGGGACTTTTGCGAGACTCTCGCGCGAGACGTGAGGCGAGACGGGAGGCGAGACGGGACTTTTATTGCGAGACGAGACATTCTACTTATGTTGTGAGACAAGACGAGGTTTTTCGAAATCTCGTCTCGTCTCGTTTCATAGGCATCACTATTCTAAATTCGATCCAGAAATATTTTCGACCCTGGTTTAATATGAATACTGTTTAGGGAACTGTACAAGCCAAATCACACGAACAAAACAAATTCTGACCTGTTCTAAACCGGTACCAATGTGTGTGTTGGAACGAACTTTAAAATTTTCGGAGAATGTATCACAAATAAACTTCTAGATAACTTAAAAATTAATGTGACTCTTAAAACTTAATTTTGAGTTTAAATAATATTTGAGGAATCTGATAGAGCAACAGTAATATTCGGCTTTAGTTATTCCTATGTTTTTTATGGGAAACCAATAAAACTATTTACAAATAATTTTATGGGATTAATTAACATTCATGCTTGAATAAAAGGGCTTCCGTTGGTCATATTTTGAAATTGTATATTCGAGAGAGAGCAGAGTATATTGGTCGTATTCAGAAATATTTTAGGGGTTTTTACTGCCAGTAAAACCGAAATTATAAAGTTTATTTGCAATCCGAAAAGTTATTTATACGTTTAGAGTGATGAAATTCCTGTGGACTAATATATTTTACTCTGCTCATATAGTAGCTGAAGTTATATTCTAGAAAGTTTAAATTTGATAATGAAATATATAACCATTGCGCGTCGTAGTTATGAATGTTAATTAAATGCTTTAGGGATATTACAGTTTTAACATTAAATACAGATAATATGGAAGTTGATTTGATACAAAACGCTACTTCATTCAGCTACACATTTCGGTAAAAACAACTACTCACTACGATTTTAGAATCAAATATATACATGGCTGTTGTCAAGAAGAAAGTAAAGTTATTTTAATGAGGTTTTTAAATTTTGGTTTTAGAATGAGTGCCCTAACATATTTTATTTTGCAATTTTGCATGTTTTACAGGTTGGTAAAGCATATTTTTTTCACAGTGGATAAGACATCACAATCAAAACTTAAGTTACTAACTCACGAGATGTTTCTATATCTTTCCAAAAATTAGAAGTATAGAATTTAAAAAATGCGATTTCTTTCATATTTCAAAAATCATAAAAACGATTTTGAAGCCTAGCTGCATATTTAGTGTAGTTTTTATCAGTCTTTACTTTCCTCGTAAAAAGGAAAAAGTATGGTAATCGTGAAACAAATCATCCTCCGACATTTTTTCGGATATTTGGGTTTCAGGGTCCCTAAATACCGAAAAACATATTTTCTCAATTTCTTCCGGCTGCCTGTCTCTCTATCGGACTGTCTATTCGCGGCATCGCTAAAAAAACTACTTAACCGATTAACTTTTGGTCAAAAATTAAAGATCATATGGGGGTGACCCAGAAACATATTGGTAAACCTAATATGGCAAAACAAATTGGAGGCCTAGTAAAATTAAAAAAAAAATATTACAGAAAGACTGCTTATCCAAACTATCTCAAATTTTGCACAAAAGTCAAATATTATGTAGAGGTCAACTGGAAAAATTTTGGTACGAATCCAAGATGCCCGCTTAATAAAATATTTAAAAATTCAGCCTGAAGAAACACCTTACTCGACTTATTTTAAATTGTAAGTTATAAATAATTATTGTGTTTTTTTCGCAACTGAATAAAAATATTTAACTTTAAATTAATTGAAGCAAATATTTGATATAATTACATACCTTAACATGTAGACTAGTCTGTCTACGGAATGTGCGATACATAATATAAACAATATTATTTAAGAAAGCATAAGAAATTATTTCATTTACCTTAAGTTTTTATAGACACCTAGTAGTTGTATTAATAATATGAACACATTTAAATATAACATTATAGATGGCTGCAAACTATCATTTTTTTCATATGTAGGTTACATGTCAAACAAATTGACAAATTTTAAAATTTTGAAATCAATTCTTTTCTATTATTTAATTTAATGTTTCTCTCTTACGATCGGCGCACTGATGAGTCCCGATAGGATGAAAGTATTTGTACAACTACTTTATGTGCAAGCATTAAGTGTGATACAGAGATAAAATGGTAAAGTATGAATTCACGATTCAACGTAAAAAAATCTTATTTATTTGACTTCAAATTTTGCAGATTTGCAGAAAGTTAATTATGATACAGGGATAAACTGGTACGGGTCCAACATGACGTAACAAAACGGCGGTGTATGTCAATGTAAAAACTACTTATTGAATTTTTATGTCTAAAAGTGAGGCATAGGTAGAAACTGGTAAAATGTTGGTACGAATCCATTATGATGGAACAAAATTGCACCTAATAAAAATGTTTGAAAATATAGTATAATATGTGTTACTACATGGGAACTTCAAAATATACTGGAGAGAAACATCAACATATTTTAGTAACACTCATTTGTTTCTATGGTGATATCTGTCACCCTGAGTACCTACAACTAATATGATGTCATTCCGTTTAAAGATGCCAGCTGTTAAAATTTAGAAATCTCTTAAAATAAATATTTTGTTTTTCATACTTCCTAATTTATAATTTTATAGGTTTTTTTTTTAATTTTTCTGCCAAGAAATGATCATAAATGTGTCAGACTGCAGGTCTGATATGATTTTGTCATGTTTTAATGTTTTTTATTAACAAATTATAAAACAGTAAACCACTTCGGGAAAAATTATAATATGTATTAAAAGTTGTTAAAATTTGGCCTTTAACTATTTGGTAGTTACTATCTATATATGAATTTATGCTGAACGTTCATAACAAATACATCTGGAATTCGACGTATTTATGCCCTAATTCGATCAGTTAAATCTTCAATCGTAGGGAGTCTGTTAAAATAAACTTTACTTTTCAGAAGCTCCACAGGAAAATATCCAAGGGTGTCAAATCAGGTGACCTTAGCATTGGCAGGTGCCGCATAATGAGGTAATCCCCATCTTATTGAAATCACATAGGTTCAGTTGGTGTAATAGGCTTCTTGCCTGGGTAACATTAAAAGAGATAACATAAAGAGATTAAGCCTATTTGCAAAAATTCGGATAAATCACCGCAGTTCGATTAGTGTCAAAAAAATAAGGATCAATAATAGAGTTCTGAAATATGCCATCCCAAAAGTTGACTTTTTCAATATGTTGAGTATGGGCAACTTGAATTCAATAAAGATTTTCCGTAGACCAATATCTGCAATTATGACGGTTCATAGTGCCATTGAATGAAAACGTTGCCTCATTCGAAAATAAAATATTGGAACTAAAAACCGGGTTCAGGTGGCAACGTTTCTGTATAATTTCACAAAATTGGATTCTACGATGGTTGTCATCTTCATTAAGGTCATGAAATGGTTTAATCTTATAAGGTTGATATTTTTTACCTCTGCAGAATATTTTCAATAGAAGTGTGGCTAATATTTGAATTTAAGGCTATTTGTCGGATTGAAGAATAGGGACCCTATACGTTAGCAAAATGTTGAGCTGATTATCGTCAATTTTTGGCATGCCCTAGGTAAATCTGTTACACACCCATGTTCTCGGATTTTTTGCTCAATGTTGATTTGGAAATTGGTTGGCGTGTTTGATCCAGATATACCTCACAAGTATTTCAATCCTTTGGTTCAGTGACAACATTTTGGGAGTGGAAAAAAATTAGATACTTCAGAACTGACACCACTGTCAATCGTGACATGCTGGAAACCATACAGGTAAAACTCATTGTTTATTGCAACTACTATGTTAAAAATGTTTATTCGTAACAACATTTTAGACATATAAGAATATTTCCAAATAGTCGAAAGCCAACATTTTAAATAATTTTATACGTTCGAACAAAAACATTAAAACTGACATAATCATATCAACCTGCAACATATTTATGTCTATTTCCTGGTAGAAAAATTGAAAAAAAATCTCTAAATATATAAAGTAGAAACTATGAAAAACAAAAATTCATTTTAATACATTTCCAAATTTTAAAAGCTGCCTTATTCAAACGAATTGATAGAATGACATCAAATTTGGTATACGTACTTAGGGTGAAAATACCTTTCAAAAGAGGTTTCACATGACCCATGTTGCCATTTGAAAAATGTAGACATATATTATTACTTTGACCTACATTTTCTAAGCAATTTACTTAAAATATTAAGTATTTTATAATCTACATTTCTATTATAAAAATATAGTATGTTTTATATAAATTCACATATATATATATATATATATATATATACTTATATACTCAAAAAATGATAATGACTTAAAAACGTAGTGCGCTGAACACCTTTTCATAAGAGCGACCCGTTGAGGAATTACAATCAGCAGTAAGAAATTCCGCTTCAGACTCCCCCCCGCACGCCGCGCCGGTGCGTTCGGATCATCGGTGGCAGAAGCAGTTTTGCATCGTGTCGTGTATCGTGGTATTTGTGGTATCGTAAAAGTTAGACGAAATGTTTTCGTTGTACTATCCGGTCTGCATTTTATTAGAAACACCATTGTCCCGGGTGGAAAACCGAGGACAAAACAGACTTTTTAAATATAAGCCGAAGGATCTAAGCCTGTCCTTGAAATAGAAAAACAAGGGAAGTCAAAGACAGCGTTTTCTGTCGTAGCTTTCGAAATCAGTGGTATTCGGATTATACGTGGATGAGTATTTATTTAAACAAACTATTTTGTATGCCCTATTTAACTGTAGGTGTAAAATCAAGCATATGGAATAAAGAGGGATTCAATAATTTTGGGAATGTAACGAGAGGTTGTAGTAGGCATGAAGCTTGTTTGGAACATATTCAGTGCGCTATTTCGTTTGCAAATTTAAAGAAAGGGCTCAGTACAATTGAAGACGCTTTGAGGGAAAATTCAAGGGTGTATAAAAAATGTTTAATGACAATGTTCTTCTAAATAGAAGGTTTATGGAGTTACCTATTCATGCGACTGCTTTTGATGATTGGGTAAACAAGAAATGGTATTTCGGGGGCACATTGAATCTGATTCTTCGGACAATCGTGGGAATTTCAAAGAATTTTGGACTCCTATATAGCGATAAGCAATATAGACATTCAAGAACACTACAAAAAGATGTCTCCCATTTTTTCTGCAAATTCGAAACAAATGAATGTTACTAAAATATGGGAAATTTAAAAAATCGACGTGCTTTTTGTTCTTTTTTAAAATATTGTTTCTTTCCGGTATACTTTGAGGTTTTCAGGCTTTATTGTCAGACTGTATGTGATTTTAACAGATATTTTTGAGATATAAAAGCTCCAAAATTTTTTTTATTCACCAATGCTACCCGTCAGTAAACAGGCAAATAGACGCATGGTTCTAAACATCAATGTACCTAAAACATTTTACATGCAATAAAGACAAAACAAAAGTTGTTTAAAATTACATTTTAAAAAATTTTATTTATTGCTTAAAAACCAGCCGTAGTTTATGTAGGCGGGATGAAACCGAGAAAAATAAGCTTGATATTTTACCCTTCCCACTACCACAAACAATATATTTAAAAATTATCCAACCCTTAGTAATTTTTGCGGTGTAATAATGCTGATATATATTTGCAAACAAGTTTCTGTTTTAAATCCTGGACCAAATATTAAATATTATTAAATTGTATTAAACTATCCATGGAAATAACTTCTGATGCATACAGAACATTTTGCTAATCCCGTAAATACCGAATAGTTGTTAACACTAACATGGACTTTGTTAGCTGTGGGTTTTTAGGCGTAAATGGAAATATAAAATCCGTTTATCCCGGACTTTAGGTTTGGCAGATAAATCTGAAAACAGAAACGAGTTAATGGTTTTAAAGCTGTTAGTGAAAATGTAAAAGTATAAATATTTACTGCTAGACTAAAAAAAAATGTTTCAAAGTTTCTATATATTGCACTAAAATTTACATTAACCAATTTCGCGAGGGGTAAACCGCTGAGGTATGACAGTGTACAAAACCTGAGCATTACTAGGAACTACAGGGAAGCAGTAGGCATTAGTAATAATTAATGGGAATTAGTAGACATAAGTAGGAAGTAGTAGCCTTTACTGCGAAATAACATACACATAAATAAATTTAATAAATAACGCGTTACATTACAAAACTTTTGGTCACATTATAGAGAAATTCCCATTTTCCTTAGAACAATCGAGTGAAGGCGAAGTCTAGCATAGCTATTCTTCTAGCTTCTAGAATAAACTTATAATTGATAAGTATATAGATATGTTTTTGCACTATTCAAAGTTCTACTTCTACAGAGCACTCGTATACTCTTCCAAGCACATAGCATCCTCAGAACCAAAATTAACAACACCCTTACTTTGCTTGCATAGTAAATATACTCAGTTCCAAAAAAAGTGGCACTTTATTTTTGACCCAAGTTCAAGGTCTTATATCTTTTAAACCAGTGGATCGATTTTGACAATTTTTTTTTTCGTAAGTAGGTAAAACTTTTGTCTTTCAACAAAAATGCAAAATTTTTCAAATATTCTTGGACAATAATATAAAAACTAGAACTATGCTTTTTTGCTATTTTTTGACTTGCTGTGAGTATTAGTTGAGGATTCGTCTAGAAACTGTTTACACCCAACATGAAAGAAAAATCAAGTAGGTACTCTGGCAAAATGCAAGATTACAATAAAAAAGCTGTAATTCACAGACATTTTAAAGACACATTAATAAATGGAATAACAAATTAGTCTTAGAAGAAAGGTCTTTCATCTAGAGTGTAAAAATGTTCTATACAAATATTGGATTAATACACAGTATGATTAAAAAAAAACAGATCGAATGTCTCATCGTTGTCGAGTAAATAGAACCTCTCGTATAAACGAAGAACGAAAAAGATGGAGCGCTTTGTGAGTATCGGATAAGACTTACAGTTCACCGAGTGGCGGTTCCCGAGAAGATGTTTTACTTTAGGGGCAACGGACGAACTCGCTTCCCAGGGATGATTGGGTGCAGATCAGCAGGAGAGAAGACAGGGTCTGATAGCACATAAATTCCATTATAGATTTCCACCCATTATAGTAGTTTAAGAAGATTTATCTATAACACAGAACCAGCGCAGTTTCGGCACAGATGTACACAGTAAAAGTAAATCTTTATTTGACGAAATAAACAGTACGTTTAATACTTCTAACGGGTGTAGTATTAATAATAAGATATAAATTATATATTTTTTTATAATTAATTTAGAGTTAAGGTAGAGCAGAACAGAACCATCTATGTATATGTTACAAGAAAAGCAATAAATGATATGGAGTGCGTAAGAGCCGACAGAAGTTGCATATCTAGCTTGATTAAAGTTGGACTTATCCGGCAGTGACTTTGACAGTTCATAAATATGGACGTAATTTTTTGTTGATTGATAACGAGTTCTTTCGTGAATAAAATGATTGGTATGAACTAACATTTCTTAGAAATTGCAAAGTTTTAATGCACTGTTTTTATTTTTTTGGTTAGCTTATATTTATCACTAAATTCCGTTACATTTTTCAATGAATTGGTAGTTTTGCAATAGCAAAGTCCGTCGAAGTTTGTCATGAAATTATATCCAACAGTTAAATAGGTTATCTGAACGTATAATTATACATATTTTATGACCTAGTTCGACCAACTTTTTTTTATTATGATTATTTTTAGTCATACAGGACGGATTTTCAAAAAGGGAGCTGTTTCATGTTTGGCAAAATGAACCAATATGTGATTATATAATTACTAAAAGTGGTTTGGAAGACTGCGATGGATATTTTCGTAAGCAACTACAGATAAAAATTACTGGGCTCTGTACAGAACATAAAATACGGTGGGCTAATTGTCATAATATATTGCGGCATTTCTTGGATAAAAATAATCATTGGTTAAGTGATAAATATTTTTTTAAAGCAGACAAAATTCCAAAAAGAAAAAACATCGACAGACCCAAATAGGTATTTGAAGAAAATAGCAATAAAACTCGAAACTCGTGATGCAGCACAAAACGTAAATTAAGAAGCAAGTTATCAATAAAAAAACATATCAATCTTCTAGTGAGAAAGTATCCTTAAGAAGGGCAGCTAATGAAGCATTAGCATTTTCTGTAGATAAAAAACTGACAAAAGACCAGTACATATCGATGTGTCAGATAAACACAGCTCACGTCTCGGATATTTTTCCTAATTATAATATACTCCTTGAGAGTAAAAAGCAATGTTATCCAGCTAAAATTGAAATTTCCCACTATTCTGGAGAGATAGAATTGTAGTCATTGCTTGACCATGAGATACATTGCTTAGTTGCAGTACAACTAGAGGTGTTACAACAAGTATGTGTAGTAGGCATTGATAATATTCCAAAGTTAAATGTGGTATTTCAATGGGGTTGCGATGGAGCCTTTGGGCAGAGTCAATATAAAGTACTCTTTTTGACTACGCAAGATGATGTAGATGGTTCGTTTACATTCGTTGTATCTATTGTTGCGGATGACTACATATTCCGCTACTGGTAGTAAAAGGAGAAAGATAATATTGTGATAAAATCCTCTCCCTTCATCAGCAAAATATTGCTACCCAATCAAAGTAATTTTAAAAAAAGATAGCCCAGGGTTCACTAAAAAAGAAATAGACAATACAAAATTACAAATAGCGGCATTATCGTCAACTAAAATAGAACTAGAAGATCGTGAAATTCATGTAGAACAGGAACTTGCACTCAAAATAATTGACGAAAGATATGTAGTGTGTTTTCAAATCAAGCAAGTCAAAACTGCCACATTTGTGGAGCAACACCTTCTCAAATGAACAACCTCAATATTATTCCTACAAGGAAAAGTAATGAAACCGCAATGACTTTGGGCTTGCACATATCTTATAGATTAGATATCAAATCGTGGCAAATAAGAAAAAAGAGTAAATCTGAAGTTGAAGCCCGGGTTATTGATAGACATACCGACGCCAGGATTTAATACGAACCAACGATGGTAACAGCGCACGACGGTTTTTTGAAAATACAACTTTAGCATCTCCTATCACTATTAACGATTAGCGCTGGGTACAAGATCAATCTACAAAAAATCGAAAAATACTGTTCTGAAATATAAGTACACAAGTATTAAAGAAGCCGTATTTATACTCGAAATGATGTCGGGGGAAGCTTAGGAGGCCCGGAATAAGGACTGCAAGAAATTTCAGGATTATCATACCCGTACATTTTTAAGAGCCGACACAATGGCGGATCTAATGCATATGTTATTGTAAAAAAAATCAAAGATATATCTCCTGATGTTTTGAGACTACTACAAGATTCAAGACCTAATGAAAATGAGGGTATATAACTGAAAAACACATAACATTTTTTTAGAAATTTTAAGAAATAACGATTTTTTTGTGCATTGTTTAAGAAAGGTAGAATTTTTCAGTTAAGGGGGAACTGCATGCAGTATTATGGATCATTTGCAAGCCTTCCGCCGCTGCAATATTATGTTAAAACTATAAGAGATATGTATTAGCTTCAATGTGATTTCAATGGGGAAATATGTATAGTTGGGCGCTAAATGCCATTTTCTATGAAAAAATCTAATCTAGAATTATAAAATAGAAGTAGATTTGTCCATTTTCGATCACTTTTTGACACAGATGCCGTCGGATATAATTTTTTTTCCACAAAATGGCTCTTTACCGCCTTGCATTGATCCTTCGTCTGCGTAACGGCAAAAATTGAAATTTGAAAATGGTAAATCGTACTCATGTCTTCGTATTTCTGCTGCGCGTGAACGTAAATTGCCTATATATACCCATTTTTTTGATGTCGGAGGTGCAGGAAGGTTTTTCTAATACGTAGGTACCTTTTCATCTTAGTTTGAACTTGACTAGACCTTGTCGCTAGTTTTTCACTTTTTGCGTGCAGTTCTCCCTTAAAGAAAATCACGTAATCTATTATTTGTTTTATATCGAATTATTGATAAAGTATATTTTCGATAGAGTTGAATCGTTTAAAAGAAATAAAATGTATAAATATTCACCTTGGACTAAAAAGGGTCGCAACCTAGGTAAGAAGTAACATCCTGAACATTTTCTGAAATGCATTATAGCCATTTCGAAGGCATTGCTCACAGTATACAGTGTAAGCAAGGCAATTAGAAATGTGAGATCTTTGAAAAAACAAAAAAAATTAAAACTTTAACACCCATTATCTCAAAAACGAAGGCTTTGCAGACACATGTTTATATGAACTTTTGGCCCTAAAATGAGCTGAAAAATTCCAGCCACGAATTAAGTAATACACTCTATAACTCTTTTTGAATTAAAAACCAATACTCTATATCAAGATTAATAAAACGCCTAGAGTAAAAATTAAAAACCGCTACGGCAAAAAATTCCATTCTAAAAGTTTTATCAGAGCTGGTATATCGTAATTATCTTACGTCTAACATATTTCTAAATGCGAATTATAGGAAAATCTACATAATACATTAAGTTAATGTTTGGTAAATTCTAGCTAACTTTTGACATAACCTGTATCTAAACTTCCTAATACTAATGTAATGGTATAACTACTGAATATAAATTAGTGCTTACATATTTGTTCTGTATATAGGTTGTTACATTAACGCTCCACACAGAAAAAATTGCCTGGTGGAAATAAGTATTTGACCTATATTTCATTTAGACAAAACAATATAAAATTGAATAAACAATATACTTCTAAGAAGCAAATGCACATGTTTGCCAGAAATCGAAGATGTATTTGAAAATGAAATAGTTGTATTTAATATCTACATATTTCATATTATAGGTATATTATATATCATATACCATATATTGGCATATTTAAAATTATATATTTGTATATTGCTTTACAATCCCATGTGTGTTTTATTGGCAACTTTTCAAAAGTGCTATTATACTGAACTTAAACTTAACAGGAAAAGCATTATTCAACTATTCATGTATTTCGTTTAACACAATATTGTCGTATTTTATAATATCTATCGACCACGAATAATAAAGTATTTTATTGCATCAAGATACCTAGAGATAGCGCCACTGGTTGCCTAGTTACCGTATCGACTTTCTAAATCGAATGACATACCACTTTGCTTGTTTCAGTTTTCAGTGTTTGGCTAATTTGGTTTTCCTATGAACGTTTGGAAAGTAAGCCCTTTTCACACGCATACTAGTGCGGAAAATTAGTTTTTGCCGCACTAGTTCAGAAACTAATTTACTTTCCGCACTAGTGCTTGAAAAAGACAATTTTTTTTCAGCTGTATCAAACGTATTAGATATTTTTTTTTTCAAAAATTTTTAAAAAACCCGCTTAACAGAAAGAAGCAATTTCTCACCTAGATTTGTATTTTTTCAATATCTTAAAAAATTCAAAAAATCATCCCAGTATTTAAATTATAATTTTGACATACATCGTATTATAATCTCATTTCATTCCAGTTAGCTTAATGTTAAGTAATCTTAGTTACAATTCATTCATTTTTTGCACACATATTCTTGGATGAGCCCTATTTAAGTTTAAATATGCAATTTATATGTACGTTGTTGTATTTTAAAGAAAGAAATTGATACTTGCTACTTGAAAATGCAAATATCCTATATATATAAAAATATAATATATTAATAGTTTAACTGACTCTAGAAACCACATGTATTTAGGAATTTTTTTAACTATCTTTACAGTATATTATACACGGCAAACTGCGCTATCTCTCACGGCTTCTAAAATAAGGTAGAATTCCATAGCTATCCAATAGTAGGATTACAAATGTATAAAATACATGTGAATAAAATATTTTCTCTAATTCTAAACTTCGTGTCACCTAACAGTTTTGGAGATTACAAAAAAATATTATCAACTTAAAATAACATTTCCATTTTTTTTACTTCGAATATAAAATAAATGTACTATTTATTTACCGCATTTGGCTTTGTACTTAAAGTAACAAATGCTTCAGTATTGCTTTTTGTCACCTTGGAAACCAATAGTCACTTTTTATTGTTATTGTTACATACATGTTCATTTTATTTACTTTTCTTATTATACATAGTTTTTTTTTTAATATTATACATAGTTGTATTATTATTAAATAATGTATACCTCAGAAGAAAGAGTGGATATGCTGGAATGCTATTTATCGAGTAATAAAAGTCCAGCTTTTGCTCAAAGAAGGTATACTACTAAATTCCCTCTAAGACGCCACCCAGAAAAAAAGATTTTTGAAAGAGTGTATCGGTGTTTGCTTCATTTTGAAGAATCTCCTGAAACGTCTACCCGATAAGCTGCTCTAGACTTGAATATTAGAAGAAAAACTATCCAAACTTATTTAAAAATAAATGGATGGTAGCCTTATAAATATTTACCGGTGCAAAAATTAGAAGATGAAGATTATAACAGAAGGTTAGAATTTTGCAATATTTTAAGGGACATTTTTGAGACAATATTTTTCAAAATATTATTTGGACGGATGAATTTATATTCAGTACTTCATCAGCATCATCAAACAGTCTGTATCGTCCACTGCTGAACATAGGCCTCTCTCATTAGCTTCCATCCATCTCGATCTTGAGGGCTCTGAAGCCAGTTTGTTGTTATGCGCTTTATGTCGTCTGTCCAACGGGTTGGGGGACGCCCTCTGTTTCTGAACGCTTCCTGTCTAGGACGCCATTCCATGATTTTCTTGGTCCATTTTTCGTTAGATATTCTGGCTACGTGTCCAGCCCAATTCCATTTAAAATGAGTTATTCGCCTCACTGCTTCTGTCACTCTTGTTCTTCGGCGTATTTGCCCATTTGGTACCCTGTCTCTCAACGTGATTCCCAGAAGGGAGTGTTCCATGGCTCTTTGAGCCACTCGAACCTTATTTATTGACCTTTTCCTTAGTGTCAGGGTCTCTCCGCCATACGTCATTACCCGTAGGACGCATTGGTCAAACACCCTAAGCTTCAAGCATACAGGGATATCAGTCTTGAAGACATGTTTTAGTTTTCCAAAAACAGCCCACGCTAATCCAATTCTTCTTTCAATCTCGCAGGTCTGATTATCTCTGCCGATTCTTATTTCATGCCCCAGGTATTTGTAGGATGTGACTTGGGAAATTTGGTTTCCGTCTACCGAGGTATTTTGGCTAGCAACTAGATTTGTCATGAACTGCATTTTGGAAGTGTTGATTAAGAGGCCAACCCTGTGTGAAGCCGTTATGAGTTCCCTGAGCTGTATTTCTGCCTTATACACACTGTCCGAGATCAACACGATATCGTCGGCTAAACGTAGGTGGGTGAGGTATTCCGCGTTAATATTAATCCCTGCGCCATCCAGTTCGATGTTCTTGAACATATATTCTACTAGAGTGGTAAATAATTTTGGCGAGATTGTATCACCTTGACGGACCCCACGTGCTACCCTAAATTTGTCCGTTTCTTCACGCAGTCTGACACTCGCTGTTGCATTCTCGTAAATGTGTTGTATTACGGCGGAATATCTGTAGTCTATTCGATAATCGGCAAGTGCTTTGAGCCTTTCGGTATGCTTTATGGAGTCGAATGGTTTCTCGTTATCGACAAAAACAAGCAGGAGTGCTCTATTGTATTCCACACATTTCTCATTTAAGGTTCTAATAACCATCAAGTGATCGTTAGTGCTGTACCCGGATCGAAAACCAGCCTGCTCCACGGGCTAGCTTGGGTGTTAGCCGCCTGGTGAGAATCTTCGTGAACAGTTTGTAGAGATGGGGAAGTAAGCTAATGGGTCCATAGTTCTTCAGGTCTGCGATGTTTCCCTTTTTGTGCATGATAACGATAACTGCGTTATTCCATGCCTCGGGTGTTGTAGATTCTACAAGACATTTGTTAAATAGCCTCGTTACGGCTTCCAGAAGACATTCCCCACCCTCCTTGATTGCTTCAATAACCAGATCATCTCCTCCTGACGCTTTGTTGTTTTTCATTTCTGCCATGGGCTTAACAATTCTTCTCTGGTGATCTCTGGCATTTCCTCTGATCCTTGATTTGTGATTCGAGGAATATCTTTATTACGTTTTGATTGATCGTCGCTATGATATTGTTTTGAGTAGAAGTCTTCTACGACCTTTAGAATCTCTTGTCTGTCCCTGACTACTTGCCCACTTGAGTTTTCGAGTTTAGTTATCTCGGTCCTACCTATTGCGAGTTTATTCTTCAATACTTTCATGCTTTTATTCTCTTCTATGACTTTTGTTACCCATTTTGTATTGAATTCTCTAGTATCCTTCCGAACGGCTTTCGAAATTTCGTTGTCCAGCTCTCTACGTTCAACTTGGTCGTCTGTGTTGTTCTGTAGGATGTCTCGCTTACGATTCATCATATTTCGAGTTTTTGTGGAAAGTCTCTTATCTCTGCCATTTCGTTTAGAACAGTGTTTGCTCTGGGCCTCACTACTTCAATTGCGTGTTTAATAGGAAAAATTTACATTATCGGAGAAAAGAGGTAAACACACAGGGAAGAAAATAGGGGAAGGTTTGGTGCCCAATTTGGCATTCGAGAATTCTGGGGCCACTATTTTACGAAGAAAATTTAAATTCTACAAGTTATTAACAACCATTGAGCAATGATATTCGACAGCTTATTGAGAACCTAGTGTCACCAATAGAACTTCGACATTTCATATAGCAACAAGATGGCGCTCCTTGCCATAGAAGTCATGACTTACTTGTCCAATCGTTACCAATATTGGATTGGAGAAAACGGCAACCTGGCGTAACCATCTAGGAGTCCAGACTTGACTCCTATGGACTATTTCTTATGGGGTACCCTGAAAGAAATTGTATATAAACAAAAATCAAGAACATTAAATGAATTGCGGCACAGAATCGAAGAAGGTGTGAATGTCCTTAATGAAAGTCAGCGTGTGCAGAAAGCAACTGCATATTAAGACACACACAGAGTTTACACAACGTATATAGCTCAAAATGGCGGACATATTCAAAACTTATTACAGTAATAATTAGTGTTAGTTGTTGTTAGTTTAGTAAGCACGATAATGTTTTATTAATACAAAATTTGTTCTTGTTATCATTAAAGTTAAAAAAAAAATAAAACATGATAATTAAAAAAGGAATCCACTTAGTTACTTACTCCATGCTGACAGATTACTTACTGCATGCTGACAGAAAAGAAATAAGTCAGTTATGTAATTCTTGTCAACTCGGAGCTATTTAATTGTAAAATCATCATTATAAATATCTGGGATTGCCGACTTACAATATAGTGAGATTAAAAATCTGGCATCACTGTAAAAAAAACTTAATAATTCCTAATTATTACATGGGATGAAATACTCAAATTTTAAACAATGTGTGCAAAAAATTAAATGAAAAGACATAAATAGGCTATTAGCTGAAGATAACCACCGATAATTTCGTAACAGAGCGTCACAACCTCCTATTGTTATATATCATTGAACTCGCCTTGAAGAGCTCTGTTCAGACCTATGTTAATATGCAGGGTGTTCTGTTTAAATAAATTGAGAAAATTTAGGATACCTAAAATTTGGCTTTACTGGCAATTATTTATTTGTAATAAAAAATGAACCACTATATGGCGAAAAGGGTAAAGCTGTTTATTCCTTAGCGGTCAGAGAGTATTCATACGTTTTTAAGCAACAAGCCTGAGATTAACAGGCAATAAGTCCGAAACGGTGAATCAGAGACACATATTATTATATATCGTTAAATTTGTCTTAAAGAGCCTTATCCCAATTTGCAATAATATATAGGGTGTTGTATTTAAAATAAGGAAGTTGATACTTGTCCACGAAAATCCTTACGCTGTGTATGTATAAAAATGTAATATTTTAAAAGTATAAGCTACCTATTACAGTTTCGAAATAAGGTAGCTTCCTATAATAAACGGTCCACCCTGTACACGGGTCACAGTTTTCGCCGATCTTCCATCACAATATTAGCTGATTCAGGAGAAAATATAACTAATATTAAGAGGCCTGGCGTATGGAAATCCACTACGGTGGCAGAAGGCTGTTTGGAAGACTTAATAGAGAACAAAACCGAGATTGCAAATAAAATTTTTACCAAAAAGAAAGTTGAATGTGAAGCTTTTTCATTTCCATTAACAAGTAGTACAACTTATAATAAATAGTGTTTGAAATTGACGTCTCCCCTAAATGTATATAAGCATTTTAACCAACAATAAATAATTGTTTAATAAAATAATAAATTTAAAATATTTTTTTATTTTTATTTGTGAATAGTAACATGTATGTGCGTTTTGTAACTATTTCTGAAGGTTGCTAAAGGTAAATGCAGCTTAGGATTTCTGTCAATTACATTTGACATATTTTAAACTTCTAATTTGTGTTGAAATCTAATCTGAAGTAATCAATTCTAATATATAAAAATGTTACTTCATTTCACCCTCCTCACTAAACTGCATTTGCTAATACATAGGTACGTAATTTATGCACTCTCATAGGAAAAATTATGTATTTAACTAGTGCGGAAAGTGAGTTTTCCGCACTCGACTGCTTACCGAACTCCACTATATGTCGTTCGGTAAACTACAGTCGAGTGGAAAAGTATCACTTTCCGCACTAGTTAGGTATAACTATTTATTACTGATACCCCCTTAAGAAGCCTTGCTAGAGCAAAGAAGTATTATTAATTTGAGTTGCATTTATCGAGAAGAAAAGATGTGTTCCTATAACTATATATGTACGTACAAAAAGTGTATAATGTATATTTCATTATACACTTTTTGTGTATTATGCAAATTTTATTTGATTGAACGAAATTATTTTTCTGTGCGCATGTATGAATATACATAAATAAATAAATAAGGCCTTTATATTATGGATTGAATAGACATTATAACTAGTATTATATAGTCAGGTCAACCTTTTCACAGAAATGCTGTATATTGCAAACAATCAAATATATCAACAAATCGCAAAAAATAGTTTTTTAGAATTTGTCTAAGATAATTTTGGTCAGCAGCAAAAAAAATGTTTTGAGAATGGTGGACGTTAACAAGCGTTTGCAAAAATACAGGGGTTTCATTTCCCGCCTTTTATATACTACTTTTTATAGAAGTATGCAGTCATGAAAGTACAAGCATAATGTACCCAATAGTTCGGCCAAACGAGCTCTAAAAACCGCATCCCAAACAACAATAATTTCGCAATTGAAATATCCATCTTTAAACAAATTCTTGATGCACTATTTTTCGCCAGCAGTTTAGATATCTGCTGGCGTTATTTTCTTTTGCATGGATACATTTTTAAAATTTCACCATTCTAAGCCAAATAATGTTTCTATTATTATTATTTTATATTACACAGGCCAACACACATTTTGGTGCTTGCGATTTTTTAACTGTTCCTGGGTAATTTTTGGATGCAGAATGTAAAAAAGTTCTCAAATTTTGTCTATCAGATCTAGTTAAAAAAAAATTGTGTATATTTTTTACGTTATAACTGTTATAATTTATAATATTACTATTGCCAGTTAAAAAGACACATGGATTTAAGTATTTATTGCAAAAATTTAATTTACATAATTACATTAGTCGCTAATCATATAAAAATTTTCTTTTATACGACTTTCTAGAATGGAGTTTACTAGGGCAGTCTCGCTGAAGTCTCCAGCAGTGGTCCGCAATCATGTGGCTATCCCATCGTCCTTGATAACGATCTTCCATAGTTTTAATATCCTGATGAAATCTTTCCACCTGTTCTTCACTACAATCACCTAAGTTTTCTGGAAAATTATCTAGGTGGCTGTGGAGGTAGTGAACTTTTATACTCATGTTACAGCCGAGAACATTAAAATTTGAAAGCATAGTTTCCACTAATTCTACGTAATTTTCTGCTTTATGATTACCAAGAAAATTTTGTACTACTTGAACAAATGAACACCAAGCGTTAGATTGAGTCTTGTTCATTGATGTGGTGAATTGCGGATCTTTAATTAGTTGCCTTATTTGAGGACCATCAAATATACCTGCTTTTAATTTTTCCGTGCTAATGCTAATGAAATGTACATGACAAATACCCAAAACAATTTTCATCTCGATTTAAAGCCTTCACAAATTGCTTCATTAGGCCTAGTTTGATATGCAAGGCCAGAAGTAAGATTTTTTCTCTTGAAACCAAAGGTTCGTTGATCACGTTTTATTTTCCTTGAATCATGACATCTCTTGAAGGCCAATTTTTGTTAACCCAGTGCTCATTTTTAGCTCTGCTGTCCCAAAGGCACAAAAAACAAGGATATTTTATATAACCACTCTGCTGTCCAAGGAGGAAGTTAACTAAGTAAACTAATGCAATTGTTTTATATTCTTCCTTTATGGTAGCAGAATGACCAATAAGAATTGAGCCATATTTGTTACCGCTATGTAAAAGAACACATTTTAAACTACTGTCAATAAAAAGGCGCTAATCATCTGGAGTATATTCAGGCAAACCCAGTTTTTTAAGAGCCCTTTTATATTGTTACAGAATACCAAGTAATTTTCCTGAGCGAAAAAAGGCAGCAGATACTTATCTCTTTTACGATAAAATGTGATATTAGTACCTGGACAAAGTAGATTTTTTTTTAATCTGGATGCAAGTAATTCAGCGGATTCCTTTGAGAGATTCGGGTCTCTTGTAAGATCGTTTAGTTCTTCTTGATTGAATCACTGCGGAGTTGCTAAATCTGCTTCAAATTCGCTGTCGTTTTCTGATTGAATTCTTTGAACTTCGTCAGACGTTGATGTTTCTGTATCATCTTATGTCAGTTCGGGTAGACTGCTGAATTATGGAACGGGTATTTCTTCCGAATGCGCTACAGGCCTTCTTGTAGAATCTAGATCAGGATATGTCCATTTGTGTTTATTGTTTCTATTTATGCCTTTAATATTAACGAGACAAAAATAGCAGTCGTCATGATGGTTTCGCGGTTCTCTCCAAACCTTGGTACACCAAACTTTAGGTACTTCCTCTTTCCAGTTGTCCACTGTCGCAAATGTTCAACACAGGTTTTATATATGAATATGGAGCCCAAGATTTATATTGATGTCCTAAATGAACGCCAAAATAGGCAAGATAAGCTCTTTTCACAAAATCAGAAATCGTTTTTCTGCTCTCTTTCAAAGTGTATTCAACACACACATAACAAAAATCATCGGGATGATTTACACAGGTACGTCTGCTTGTGGATGCCATTGTTTCAGTTTAGTGTCTTGATACTACAAAACGACCAAAATTTACACAAAATGATAGCACAACTTTACTTGGGAAAACTCAGTAATATACTAAATCGAGTACAGCCAAGCAGGTATAGAAGGATCGGGTCATAGGCAATTACAGGTATAAAAGTAATTAAAAGCAGTGTATTGAGTAGTTCCTAGTATAGAACATTAGGTCAGGAACAATTCCAGGTATCCATTTGGTTAATTAGATTCTGGGAAATTTCTATTTTGACGATTAAGTACATATTTATCTCTTTATTTGTTGTCTTTTATCAGAAAAAAATATCAATTAACCTGTAACCTGTATCTCAAAAACTAGAGCTGATAGAAAAAATCTGGTGACATTTTTGGAATCAGCACATTAAAAATATCTAAAATCAAATGTTAGATTTCTGGCACCAAATTTTTGTTTTCATTTTGTTACCCTGTGTTATTATTAATTTGTCAAAACCAACATAAATTAAACTGGTTAATAAAACATATTCTCATATGAACCGGACTTTGTCGGTGACGCTCAATACACATGAAAAAATTGCTACTCACATCACCCGGTTAATAGGTCAGTAACTCGCTTGCAGCAACTGTGGAACCCCATAACAGTTGCCGTATAACGCAATCAAATTAATAATGTACCAAAAACAGTTCGCAGCTGGTCTCCGGACGGAGTTTTTCGGTTTTATGCTCGGTGAAATTAAACAGTTCCCGCTTTTATCTCGTTAACTGTAATTTTTAAAACTCCGACGAAATTACACATTATAAGTTTGGGAGTCTGTAAAAGATACTTAAAGTTTTCCTTGGTCTAAGTTACGTTAATTATAGCGTTTTCATTTAACTAATTACAAATGAGACTCAACGGCAACTATGATTTTAAAATTACGCTTGAGAACTATAATAAGTTAATAAAAATATAAAGAGGCACCCCGCACTAGTATTTTTGTCAGAATTTATAAAAGGATATATTTTAACTTTTAAAGAAATATACCAAAAATGTACTCTTAATGAAGATCCTATAATGATTGACCTAGCAAAATAAAAAAAGTCGAATCAATAATCAAACACCATTCAACAGTCCCTTTTAATCGACAAACCAATGCACATAAAATAGTATAATTACGCAATGATATAACTACGCATGCTTCTGGTGATTGTTGTCAATTGAGTTTTTGGTCATAAATTCAACCCCCATTAATGTTATTTTTTTATAGATATAAGAAAAAGGTAAATAAATACAAATTTTCTTCAAATTATATAATTTTACTAGTGCTGTTTGCAGTTGTACAGGGAGTTTAGTTTTCATAAAATCAACATCAATTTTTGTCTTATAAATGTAAACACCCTGTTTATTATACATCCTTCAAATGGGTCTCTGATTTTAAATATACTAGATTTCATACCTATTTTGAGAAAAACTTTGCTATTTATTCCTATTGACTCCACTGTCTAGTAGAACGTCTTCCGTCTGACTATAACATAATAGCTCTTAAGGCAGCGATTTAGTAACTTTTTTGTTAATTCATACATAGATATCAAAGTATATGCCGATTTACAAAAATAAACCACCCTGTAAATCAACAAACTGCACAAAAATTAATAAGAGATTTTACTTAACTTTTTTTATATCTTTAAGATATCTGAAGGGTAGGTGAATCATCATAGAGGTAATTATAGCAATTAAAATAGTTTTGTGAAATACACTGACATAAAAAAAAAGTGACGAGCTAAATATTTAAGTATATTTTGGTATCTTTTGAATGCCTTGTCGCATTCTGTTGCGCTTTAAATTAGTCAAAAGAAAATTTTATAGACAGTAATTCTGCATTTCTGTTTGGCAACTTGTTTTATTCTTTTATATACAGGGTGTAATATTGTTTTTTGCAAATTTTTGAAATGCCCTCTAGAATAACGTAACTTCAGAAAATTAGTAAATGATAGTACATAATGTAGTTAAACCTACCTTTTAGGATCATTTTTGGCTTGTGATTCGTTGCTCTATCTCTATTTTTAAAGGAGATACAATGTTAAATGTAAAACATTGTATTTTTACCATATTATCCATACAGACTCACAAGCTTTCAAAAAGATCTAGTAGCCTTGGAAATTAAAACTGTCACAAGGCCATTTGTGTTCTGCTAGCTTGTTCTCAAATGTCAAACAGAGGTCAGATACTGAGTTCAACACAATCTAGGTTTCTTAAATGGAACAAATGTTTTTTACAAAAATGCAACGTTTTATTAAAGGTAAATAAACAAAGATTGATTACAAATCCCCTCTTAGGACTAAAAAATAAATAACTAATATGTATTATTTCCACCTCTAGCTCTAATTACTGACTCTACACGCCTTGGTTAACTTCTTATTAATCGAGAAATATTGTTCCAGATTTCTACAAGCGCCATGCCAAGTTCCAGTGGCGGCTCGTGGTGAATTATATTGGGAAGTCAATAACAAATTTAAAAATAGGCATACTTATAATAACAACAAACATTTTATCTTAAAATTAAGCTTTAAATTCTCTTGAAGTTCAGGTCTGCTCTTCGTTCTTTAGAATTGGAAAAATGCTGAACGTTCGTTAAAATTGCAAGCACATTTCTTTCATAAACGATTTCTCGATACTTAACATTGCTAAAGCGGATAGTCTATCTTGGCCCAACTCCTTAACAAAATTTATAAGCCCTCGAAAAACCCCTGGATTTTCAGACAAAGCCGTTTCATTATGGCCACGTAATGCCAGCTCGAATGCCCCACAAAATTTTACACAATCTTTAATTTTGTTTAAAATATAACGATTTTTGGATACATTTTCATTAAAATGGCTAAGGAAGGTGCGAATATCAACATTTCTGACCATAGCATAGTTCACCGAACATTTCATGTGATCTGCAGAAAACGCATGTTTTTTTATTTTTTCTTTTGAATGTTTTTTTGTCTTTAACACGGGTTTTTCACCATAATCAATCCGACGAGTTCTTAGAAAGCAACAAACAAACATAACAGTAAAATGAGTTAGAGACTTCACAACCATATCCAGTTTAGCTAAATCGTACATACTGCGAAAGTTTTGATAAACCTCTTTATTTTAATTAAAATTAAGTTTATTATCACTATTTAGTTGCTTATTTTTTTGCACTAGTCACTACCAATATTTTATTTCCTGTATATTTCCAACTCACATGGATCATAAAAATAAAAAAAATATATAATACAAAAAACAGTATATAAATCAAATTTCATCGATTAAAAACGTCGGAAAAAGTATCGAATATCGACGTAATGCTTCGACCGATCGATCGAATTATGAGAAGAGACCGGGAGATGACCCAAATCGTGATTTCATATTGTTAATCCGTTCGGATGCCGCTCGGTAGCTGTAAAATCTTCGAGTACTTTCGTCAAGCTTTGAGGTAATCAGGGCAGTTCGGACTGCCCAGTCTAGCTTAATATAGAGTACTTTATTATGCCTAAGGAACGCATCAAGATCATTCGAACCGCCGCGCGCGGTTAATAGTGTAGCATATTTAACTTTTCCCAAGGTTCGCGTTATATTACAACTATTAAGAGGGACGGTCAAACGAATAATTTATTTCCGGAAAAATTTTGTCATTTGGTCAATGACCCTATGGAAGCCACTGCCAAGTTCTTCTAAATTATGTGGCACACGAGGTCGTTTTCTTAAGCATTGCTCCAGTTGGTCCCACAAATGTTCTATTGGGTTTAAGCCGGGGCTTCTGGCAGGCCATCGTAAAGGTTCTATTATAAAAATATAGTCTTGGCTTATAAGGTGGGCAAATGGAATAACATACTGCTCTAATATATCGAAATATCCCTGAGCATTTAAATAATTTCTTGGTAGCACACACAATGATCTATAGAAATTCCTCCCCTTACCATCACTGAACTACTACCAAGTTTTTCTTTTTCTAACAATATTTCATGTTCGTATCTTTACTCAGGCCGTCTCCAAACTTTCTGTCTTCTATCATGATTTCAAACAGAAGCGTGACACGTCATTTGCAAGTGAGGGGGAACTTTATCAATATCGATAGTGAAAAGACCAGTAAATCGAGAAAAATTGTTTTCTTGGGTCTTAAAATCCTAAAAATGCTTCTCAAGTTCTGCCAGAAGGCTTCTCATTTTCTGAATATATTCTGTATGATATTGGTATACTTGTGCTTTCCTGATATGCCTAACAAGTCAGAAAATGTGACAGATTATCCTCTGCTAACTGTTTTTCCCACAACATCATCTTACACTTGAAAACTTTCACATGATCATACATATCTGTAATAACTTGACGTGGTCCTTGCAATTTCGTATTTAAGTGTGACAAGTGTTTTGTGATATCTACCATAAATAAAAGATCTTTTAAAAAAGGTACATCGACATCTTCTCCTTTTGTTTCCATGAAAACGCGTATTTCTTCTTTGAGTTTCCAGAACCGTTCGAGTAAAATAGAACACGAAAGCCATCACACCTCTGCATAATATGGTAAACCAGTGCACTCACTTTCTAAATCACGTAAAAATGCAGAAAACTGTCGCTGATTAAGGCCTCGTGACCTTATGAAGTTTATAATTTTTTTCACTGACTTTAAAACACTTTCTAACTTGATCACTTTTGGGCATAAAACTTCTTGGTGGATTATATAATGAATATGATGAAAATCTTGTTTGTCACTGCCCGTTTCTCTGATCTTTGTCTCTAATATTTTAAACGAAGCCATTTTTTACTCCAGTCATTGAACGAGCTCCGTCTGTTGCAACGGAACACAGTTTGGACAAATCTAAATTGTACTTTTGCAGAAGTCTATAAACAGCATTGAAAATATCCTTCCCAGTTGTTGTATCATGCGATATGAAACCTTGAATCACTGCTCCTCATCCCACTGTACTTGCTCATTAGCGAAATTTATGCGAGTCCTTCGATGTTCGGGAAGCAATTTTGAACTGGTCGCTGGAATCCGTGGTTTCAACCTTATAACAGTACCACGTACTTCTTGTAGGCGTCTATTGGTCATCGTCGCGCTCTGAAATCGATTCCTACTTGCTTGAAGGACAATAAACCTGTATATTACTCATTCTCAAGAAACCTTTGCTTTGCTCTTCTGGCTGTCGCTACAATAATTCTGGCTACATTCTCTGGAGTTACTTGTCTAGCTATTATAACTACTGGATACAAGTCTGAATGGTGCAGATTTTATTATTTAATAATTTGACGTCTATTTGACGTTTCGAGATACGCTAGCAAAACACAAATGGCCTTCTGACAGTTTTAATTTCCCAGGCTTCTAGCTCTTTTTGAAGACTTGTGAATCTGTACAATAATATAGTAAAAATGCAATGTTTTACATCAAAAAATTGTATCTCCTTTAAAAATAGAGATAGAGCAATAAATAGAAAGCCTCAGTAGTCTATAGGTTTAAATTACGAATTACGATTTATTGTTTTTCTGTAGTTACGTTAGTCTAAAGAGTATTCCAAAAATTCGCAAAAACATTGTCACATATTACACCCTGTATATAAAAACAGTGGCACAGGTCTACAAAAACAGAAATGCAGAATTATTATGTATGAAATTTCCTTTTGACTGATGCAAAACGCAACAAAATGCGATAGAGTTGAAAAAATATAGCCCAAACTACCTAAATATTTAGCTTCCCACTTTTTTCAATGTCAGTGTATTCTGTAGAGTTACATTGTCAAAAGTGGAAAATTATTGATGCATATTAAATATTTAAATACCACCCTTAGAAGGATATCGTTGTGCCAACTCGTATTTACATAGAAAATTTATCAAATATTTAGCGACTAGACACAAAATAACATGCTGTAAAATCAACTAAACAATCGTCAACGAGGCAGTTAATTCTAACCCACAAATAACGCGTCGCCAACTAATAAACTGCATACGAGTGTAAAATATGAACGTATATATTTGGCTGATATTACCCTTTTGTTAATATTCGGAATAATTTACTTTCCCATTCCATCATACCTCTATATTTGGAGAATGTTTCGTTTTGAAATGCATCTATATTGTTATTAGTTAGTTGTATCTAAAAATTAATTAACACGATTTGTTAGCCGATATGTAGTATTCGTAGATCAATAGTAGTTTGTGTAACGTATCACAATTTACCGATTCCATTTTGTTGCAGAAACCTCGAGAAACTACTTTGTTGCACTGCTTTGTGCAAAATAGTCCTCTGAGCTTTTTTCTAAGAAACAGTAATATACAGAGTGCCCCTTATAAGATCAACTACTCCCTTATCTAAAAAACCATAACACGCAGAGAAAAAAGGTAATTGCAAAATTTCATACTGCTACCTGAATTTTTTATTTATAATATTTTTATTTATAGAGGGTCTTTCGTTTTTCCTGGACATGCATCAATTTTTTTGTTTTAAATGGGGCACCCTATATATAATTCAGAAATCGGACTCCTCTTACCTATACCTATGTGTTATCATTCAGCAAAAATTTATTTAAGTTAAAAAAAATAGAAAAACAAATATTCGGAATAGCCAGCAGATAGCCGAGAACGTAAAAAGCTTTAGGCTTATATCTAAGTTGGTACAGTGGGCCTGGGTTCGAATCCTATTTAGGTGCACGATTTTTCAAGCCTACAGCTAATATTAGTGGTAATAAAATCCAACACCGCACATTTGAGTAGTAGATCAAGTGTGGCATTTGGTATAACCTGCATCGTACAGTAATTTGCTCTTTTTCATTTATACAGGGCGTTCCAAAAAGTTTTGCATACCAGACAAAGTTTGACCGAAAAACATGATTTAGCAGCTCGTCGTTAATTAATGATTTTCCCCTTTTCCACTTTTATAACTGAGATTATATGCGATATATATGAGAGGTGTTTTTCATTTTCAACCTATCAATTTAATTAACGAAAACAATTAAAACAAATTTTCCAACAAGAAATTATGTTTTTTGGATTTAGACCGTGTTAAATAATAGGAATCACTTTCGCCTGCGATCGCGCTAGGCATCGAGCGAGGATTTAGGTTACTTTACTGCCAGAGTCTGCGCGAGCTTTTGCTTATTTGTAAGAAGTTTGCGGGGCCATCCGTTGGAAAAAACTGAAACTAAAAAAGAAAACGCGAGATCGGTCCAGGTTGATACGCGGAGCCAGTCTGTGTGCGGGGCTGTGTGTTTCACTCATCTTATCATTAAAAATTGAAGAGACAAATTTAGGTAAGGAATAACTTAACTTATTTTAATTTATTTGTATTTTATTTAGCTAGGCTTTTTTGTATAATTTTTACAATTAATTGAGTAACACAATTATAATTAAGGAATATACACAATGACATGTCTTATGATATGTATGCATAACATTTGCCCTTTTTGCGGCCTAAACAACTTCTTCAAGGCAGTTTAGAGCTCCAGTAAACGCAAAACATTCAAGCAGCAAGCAAGTATCAAAGTTAATAACTAATCGCGACGAGCCGTCATATCACGCCGCTCAACAATGAAGATCAAAAGGCTGCAGGCCCGTGGTTCAGAAGTTAAGCTGTAGGTCCCGTCCAAATAGTTAACTTTATGACGGAAAAGACGTTAAAAAAGCTAAGCAAGTATTCGAAAAAAAAAACGAAAAAATGCAAAAATATTAACATATGTTTAAAATTTTCTGTTAATTTAGCAAGTAAATATAATTTTTAACGTCAGACCTCTTTTAAATTATACAAGGTGTTTTATACAATAAGCTCAATTCAGAGATTTGCGATCCATAAAACTTTTTAAGTTACAATTTTTGAAATATACCACCCGATATACTACTGTTTTTTTAAAAAGTTCTGTTATTTTCAAGATACAGACACTATTTTTAAAAAGCATATAAGTTGCTAATTTCATAACAAAAGGGAAAATTTTCTTTATATTTTCCCCATAGTTATTTTGCTGTTTTTATAAATATTTTTACTTTATTTCCATTTTGTGACCTGTAATGAACTAGAACTTATAAACTATTTTCACAGACTTCCCTCTTTTTGCGTAGCACAAAGAGTGCCATGAAAAACAAGGTGCCAACATAAACGTCAGATTACTATTTATTTTCTGTTTATTGTTCATCCTTTTTAGAGTATTCTCAAGAATAAATGAATGAAATTAATTTTATTGAATGTTATATCGAAAATACTAGAACTATTGCACTTACTCTAAGAGAATACCAACGAAAATATACTGGCAGAAATGTTCCAGAAAAAGGTGTCTTCAGACCAATTGAACCGGACCTGAGACTACATAAATTCTTGATACACCGAGGATGGAATAAATCAGGAAATATCCTGACCTCCAGCTGGATATTCGCTGGAGAGGCGCATGGAGACTTAGGGATCGCCAAATCCACTATTAATATTTGCAATAAGCTAATTAAATAAAAGTCTTATATGGTTTGTGCCCTTCAATATTTGGAAAGAAATGACATTGATAAGTGAATGGAATACGTGTGTAAAATAATAGAAAGCCAATTTCTGGAAAATATTATCTTCAAAAATTGCTGGACCGATCAGGCGACATTTACAAAGGCTGGAATTTTCGATAGAAACAATTCTTACTTCTGGGGACGGGAAAATCCCAGAAAATTTAAAACAATTAACATTAAGGTTGTCAAACTGATCTCTTGTGGTGCGCTATTTGTCAAAATCCAATTATTCGTTCTTTTTGCTTTTCAAAAAAGTTTAAATTGTCGGCATTATTTCCAATTATTCCAGAAAAGTATAAAACCTTTGCCAGAAGTGAAAGGCGATACCCACGAATTTTTTTTTACAATATGACTAGGACACCTTACTATAACAATATTGAAATTGGAAATTGTATTGGTAATCATTTACGAGAGTTAACAGGATTAAATGGGAACATACAATGGTCATCAAGAAGCCCAGATTTATCACCCCTGGACTATTTTTGGTATTTTATGGTGAACATTAAAAACTAAAGTTTATGAAAACATATATTGGGGAATAAAGGCTAAAATACAAAAAAATTAATTATTAAAGGAAAATAATACATTTTTGAGAGTTTTGCGAAAACTAGAAATAATTTATGCTACATGCATTTACCAAAATAAAGGACATGTGGCTAATTTTTTATAATAAACGTCTAAAAAATATACTCCTCAGTCTGAAGAAAATATTAGACATATAATTTTTTGCAAAATCGTAACAGAAAGGTGTACGATGTTTTATACACTATCCATCTTTTAAAAGGAATTGAGTTCGGGAATTATACTTAGGGTGTCCCATTAAAAATAATAAGAAATTTGATATATGCCTAGAAAAAGCGAAATACCCTGTACACATTTTAAATATTATATCGTTAAAATTACTCTCCGGTTTATACACGCCGAGCCATTTAGAAACAAAAATTGCAGTTTTCTTTTCATATCTTTCCTTATGGTAAATACCCAAAGAAACCCTTTTATTTATTTTAGCGGTTGGTGTGAAAATCAGTTCCATCAGGGTTAGGACTGAATTTTAATACATTTTTGAATAGTAGTGTACATGAATTCTGTTAGCCATTCTTTAGCCCTTCATAAAGTCGTATCGGTACCTCCCGAGATAAAAACGACTAAATATATCAAAAACTTCATCTTTTTCTAGAAGACATAGATTTATATTTTTTTATCGTCGAAAAATTGGGTAAAATTGAATTACCATTAAAAATCCTTTTAATAGAAAACGGAGACATTTTTCAAGGTGTTTTGACCGACATGTCAGAATAAACAATTTAACAAAAACACAAAATTTTTTATTATTAGGATTAGTAAAAATGGATTTACAAACTGAAAAGTAGACAAATAGCAAGTATTTAATGCCTAATTTTATAGACAAAATGAAGATAGTTAAATTACAAAGTTTTATGCTTATATTTTGCTTTATATGCGGTATTTAGAGTATTGCTTACTCTAATGTGTGTGATTTCATGTTACATACATATTATTACATATCTTTAAGTACTAACTTTTATCAAGAATAAAATTTTCTGAGAAATCAATAATTAAAAAAATTCTCATTTATTTTGAACTCTTTGCCGGTCACTGTTTATCCTGTTTTAATATAGATACACTTTTTAGGTCACCCAAAAAATGACTTAACCAGGGCTAACCAAACGTATACCAATCGGCGCGACGCTTCAGTGTATTTTACACTATAATTGGGACACCAAACTAGCAATTTAGTAACCTATCCCCTTATTGTTATTTTACAGCTACATACAAACGCCCATAATCCATGTGTAAAATTGTAGCACGACGACCAGGTACCAATACCGTCATCGAACCGTATTGTTGAAAAGGCCAAAACTTTAGAAACGGCCATGTAAAATGCATGAGGGCATCACAGTAATGTCGATTTAGCTTGCTTGGCGGAATATCAATGGATTATTTGTATACCCTCGGGCCGGTTTTAACCTGAGACATGTTCGACCCGTAAAATATAAAAAGATATCTTCATTTTACGTTCAGCCGGTGTGACACTACATAATTACTTCTAGTTTTTTCATGAAACATTACGGTATGCAAAATCTGTTATACGAAGCGCTGATATTATGGGAATTTTAAAATTCATTTTCTGGAAAATCTGGTTCTAGAGTTGAATTTATACATTAACATTCTAAATATGAGGAATATTTTCATTTATATTTATATTTTGTAATTTAAACAAAAAAATAATGAGCGATTCGTTTTCCGTATGGCTTTCAGCAAACAAATGTAGAACATTTTTAAATGCAAATATAAAAATCCCACAATATAGTATCATTTTTTCCCTTCTAATTACGACATGGTCTATATTAGTGGCGATTTTTTTAACGTAGTGTATAAACATAAAGGAGAGTCAAAAATGCGTCAACTGAAATCCAAAAAACTTGAATTTATACCTCACAAACTGTTTTTTTGTAATTCCGCACTGCCATCGGTACAGTTTAAAAAGTTATCGGAGTCGTAGTGAATTGAAATTCTCGATTATGTTGCTGCACACAAATCACATATATATGCGGTGTCGATGTAGGCTGCCGACAGAAATCTCGATAGTTTTGCGAACGAGTTAGATGTTTAGTTAAATATAAAATTCATTTACTAAAACATCGTTGTGTTTTTTGACAAAAGTAAAAATACAATTTTCGACATTCTTTAACAGAATTTCCTAAAGCTTACAGTTTCTTAAGAAAAAAATTCTCGTGCTAATAATATAACATTCCTCAGACCATATAATTTTAGAGTAAAAATTCCTATTTGTGTTAATATTTTGTAAATACCAATGACAATAGCTTAAATGTCTGTTAATTCCAATATTTCTTGAAGCCTAGATTACGAAAACCAACTGCTTCCTCAGCTTTTCTGGAAGAAGTTGTGGTATGGGTCTAGTTTTGTCAAATATTAATTTCATCCCGTTGTTGTTTATTGTTGTGAGTTATTAGCTGATATTTGCTAAAGAATTCAAGTAGGTTCCATGCTGTGTTTAATTCGACTGGATTTTCTTTTCTTTTTAATACCTATATAATAATATTATAAATAACACCAAAGTGAAACATACCACTCAGAGACGTGCAGTCCATGGAAGCAAGGGAAGCAGTGCTTCCTCCAAAAAAAAATTACAAAACATCTTCTAAAATGTAATTTTTGAAATAGGAAACCATTAATTTAGTTTATATTAAAAATGCTTAAATATTATCTTAATTATCAAGCACAATAGAAATCGAATAGAACCTACGCGGGCCGCTAGCTTCTCTGCAGCGCCAAGTCCTGTATGCTTTCCTGTGAATCGAGCCAGAGGTTATTGAACTTTCCAACGGCTGTTTGCAATTTGTGAATTTCAGTCGCGTGCTTTAAGTAGGGGCTGAAGCTATCGTTGGAGTAGGTTCGTTGTTTGAACGGCTATCCGTGTGTTGTGTGATACGTACGTCGCGTCGTGCATGGTGCGATATGGAAGATAATAATACGGACGCGGATATGCAAGTACCGTCAACTTCGGCTGTCGGTAATAACATTGAAAATGTTGGCGAATTAAATAAGAAGAGTGTGTGTAAATGTGCGCTGTGTGTCTTAATAATAAAGGGATTTTCGACATTAAACTTCGCTGATAAGCTTCAAATAATTTCGAAAGGAAGGGCAAAACCGCCTATGAAAAATTTAATCATAAAAATGAAAAGCTGTGTTAGACATTTTTATCCGTAAAAACAATACGAACAATTTAAATGGCTAACAGGGTGTGAAAATATAAGTAAATTATTTTGCTGGCCATGTTTACTTTTTGAAAATGAAAAAGGTCTCTGAAATAAAACTGATTTTTCCGATTTAAACAATTTCCATAAAGCTGTAAAAAGACACATTATGTCCAAAGCGCATTTGCAGGCCTCATAAAAGAAAAAGTCTTCGGCAAAACCAGAATTGAACACGCCCTTAATAAACAGTTGGAAATTAGTCACCGCCAACACAATGAACTATACGATAAAAATAGGCAAATATTAAGAAGACTTATCGATGTTGTTTGTTTTCTCGGACAGTACGAATTGGGATTTAGAGGTCATGACGAAACGAGGGTTTCTTCAAATAGAGGAAATTTTGAAGATTTACTTAGTTTAATGGCTAAATATGAAAATTGCTTAAAAAATCATTTAGAGCAGTCTAGCGTTTTTCGCGGAAGGTCGAATCGAATCCAGAATGATTTAATTTCCGCTGTTGCAACCATTATTCTAAAAAGAATTAAGCAGGAGATTGGCGCGGCGCGGTTCATTGCTATTGTTCTGGACGAAACAACTGATATCACTAATTTTAGCCAATAATTATAGTAATACGCTACGTTAAAACAGACGGAAGTATTCAAGAGCGATTTTTAGGTTTAAAGAATGTGTCCGAAAATCGTACAGCAGATGCATTATATACCGTTACTAAATAAATTAATGGACAGAATATAACGTTACTAAATAAATTAATGGAGAGAAAAAATTAGTTGCTCAGAGCTATGATGACAATTAGGGGATCTGCAAGCTAAAGTTCGAGAAACTTTCGCAAGTGCTGTGTTTGTCCATTGTTTTGCTCATAAATTAAATTTAATCCCAGTCCATCAATCACATTAAAGAGTGTAAAGTATTTTTCGTTACTTTAAGTGGCATGGCTGCTTTTTTTTTTAAGTCAACAAAACGTAAACAAGCTTTGGACTTCATTATCCACAAACGATTGCCCAAAGTAACTCCTATCAGGTGTAACTATAATGGAAGACTTGTGTTAACACTATCTGAAAATTGTGAATCACTGATTGAACGATTTGAGAATATAATAGAAAATAACGAAACGTGGAACTCAGAAGCAATAAATAGTTATTATTATTATTTGAACACATTTTCAGAAATATTGCCATTCTCGGACAATGTTTTTAATATATTACAAACTAAAACAAATGATATTGCTTTTTGCCTAAAAAAAGTGGATGATTTTAAGTCCATGTTAAGCCAAAAAAAGAGATGACTTTGACCTATTTTGGGAGAAAACGATTGATGATGAAATATAGAGCCACAAGCCAAGCGTCTTCGAACAGACAAAGTCGGAGATGTTCAAACATCATACAGACGCCTCTTTTATGAAATAATCGATCAAATTCAGCAACAAATAAACTATAGATTTAAGGGTTTAAATGATTTTAAATTCCTCGAGCTCTGCAATTTTGATGCACTTAAAGGAAAAACTTTTCCAGAAGATGCGTTTAAATCTCTTCTTCTTCATTATGGCCAGTTCTTCGACCGGGTGTTACTGCGATCTGAACTAAAAGTGATTTACGAAACTGATGACATTAGCGCAAAAAATAAAACTAAGGAACTGATGCAATTTTCAAAAGACAAGGAGCTGGAAAATGCCTACACCGAAGTGTCGAAATTGTGTGAATTAGTATTGACAATACCTACCACAAGTTCATCAGTAGAACGCAATTTTTCAACACTTAAACGTATAAAAAATTTCGTGAGAAATTGAACGGGGCAAGAGAGGCTTTCGCATACATCGCTGTTGTCTATTGAAAATAAACTTCTTAATTTCTTAATCTAAACCTTTGTTAATTGTCTTTGTTTTTTGCTAGCAGCCATATTTTATTAAAATGCAACAATAAATAAGGAAATATAACATATTCAATAACTGTAGTCTAAACAAATAGTAGAAAATAGGAGAAAATTTTGGTGAAGTTTTGTTTATATCTTTTGGTTTGCTTTACACTAATATTAAGTTTGCCAACACCAATTTTGACCTGAAATGGGTTTTCTTAAGAAGATGCCCCTAAAAAAGTGCGTTTTTTAAATTTTTATTAAATATCTAAAAACTTATCCTTGTTCGGTAAATATTGGTTATATACCAAATTTTATTTCCTTTGAATTGTTTTCTAGGTTCAGCGGCGAAAAGACCGCAAAATTAAATTAATCTTCACCGACGCATGCTTTTGCTCGAAGGCACCGGCTTTTCATCGGCATATACAATATAAAAGAGACAAATGGAACTTAATTTTATTGTCTGTTTATGCTTAGTTTAAACTGATACCTTGTATAATTTCCTCGTCTTCTTTCATTGGTTTTCTAGGTTCAGTAACTGAGAAATTCAATTGCAATTCATTTCTCTTTAAGGGCTCCGGCTTTTTATCGTCATCTACTATACAGATAAAAGACAAACAATAGAATTTTAATTTTGTTATTTGTTAATGATTAGGTTAAACTGATAACTTTTATAATTTCCTCGTCTTTTTTCATTGGTTCAGTGACTAAGAAATCTAACTCCAATTCGTTCTTCATTTCCACCTCATCTTCTGGGCAACTATTTCCGCAGTTTGAGGTACTGCGGCTAAACTCTTCTTTATTACAGCCCCAACTTCTTTGATAATTTGTATTGCACTTACAGGAAACAAGCTTCAATATGTCTAGGGGAGCAGGTGGTAACAAGTTAGTCACAGGTGCAAGACCAATTTTCAATCTTTGCATCCCCATTCTTTTTTTCAACACCCAACCAGTACTGTGAGCAATTGCACTGTATTTATTCGTTTCTTTTTGAATGTTCCCGCGTTTTCTCTTTATAATCAGAGTATCCAAAAAACATTTAAATGTTTCAGGTACAGCGGCTTGACTTTCTTCAAGAAAACAATCTGGTGTAGGGTAATCTGTTGTATTGTATACCTGTGTTCTGATATCTTCGCAAATAATCTTTTTTGTGTCTTCAACAACTCTATGGCCTATCTCTAGTAGAAATTATCAAATTTCCTTTAATCTGTTCTATCAACTATTCCATGGAGAACTGACATTTGTCATCATTGCATTTGGTAGACCCTAAAGATCTTTATAACCCTTGCTGTGATACTTGGCAACTGCTGCGATCAAATCAGCCTCTGGCTCAATGCGCTCAATTATAGACCTCCATAATCATCACTGCATGATGTTACTGCTTTCGGAACTCTATCCTTCATAGTGTCGAGAGTATGTATACACTCTTGCGCTGGCTTGGTGGTTCCCTCGATTCAGCAGCTATGAATTCTTCAATAATGCGTTTTTCACACAAAAAACAATGACTTCTAAAATTAACCTTAGGTGTTGATGACCGTGTAGAAGTAAATGTCGTACTTCTCTCTTTTTTAGCACTACTAACGAAAGTAGCAATCATTCTGTTATTTGTATATACCTTTCTACACTTTTTATGCACATATACACTTTTTATGCACACTTTTTCTCTTAAACAAACCCCCTGTTCATCGCTTATTTTTCTACTGACTGGTGCAATTCCTCGACTTTTAACGGTTGATACTAGAGTTCAATCTTCCAGGGAAGTATCAAAAATAAAACACATCGACATTGTATCACTGTAAAACGCTCTCACTAAACTTAGTACACACGAACACTGTAATTTACGAACGAAGAGAGTCGTACAAATTTTCTTTGCTACTTTCGTTTCTACAAAAAATAGCAACACTTCGCGAAAACCGGAGATCTTTCTCTTTACGAATAACTGAGATACCTATAATAACAACGAAATCCGGACACCCTGTACAATGATTTATACCACAACATGCCGTAGTTAAAGTAACAGTAGTTAGTCTAAAATGCCGTAGCTTCATCCCTTTACTAAATTAGTTAGGGCAAATTACCCAATTAATTAACTTGTAGTCTCCTGTATCAACCCAATACGTCACAGCTGCTTTATAAGATCTAAATGTACAGAATCCTTCTTTTTTTTGACCTCTAATAAATGTCAGTTTATATTGAAAATATCAAAAAAGTTAAATAAAAAAATAATTGCAAAGTTTCAAGTTTTCAGATACATTGTTTTAATTCTTTCGTTGTTGCCTTAACTTCCACGCCATCTGAGATATTGCCGCAAAATTAATTAACCAAGTAGCAATTTTTAAGTGTTAAAATATTTATCCTTAAATGTTATTAGCTATTTATGATATACACTAAAAACCAATTGAATTATTTCCTTGAATTTTTCGGTTTAATATTTTCTCGGGTTTCCTACTGCACAGTAATAAATATTTGCTCAATAAAATAATTCTGTTCTGGCCAATAATGTTACCTCTTTTGTACATACTTTTTTTTAATAAATTTAGATCGTTGTAACAGCTATCGCAGAAATAAAAATCTTTGACGATCATAGACGTGACATACTCTTATGGCATGATGTCATCTCTATCCAATCCTCTTTGGTAATTACACGAGAACAAATAACCTGATATGCAATGACAGTTAGTACTTAAACTACATGCGCGTTGAAGGCGTCTTCAAATTTATAGAGAAGACTACAACTCATGACGAATTTATACTTAACCTCAGCGTAACTTTCTTCAAAATGTTTCTTATAATTTGTTTCATTTAAGAATTTAACTACCAAACATTTTAATTATAGGATTCATCCAAGAAAGGTATCTGAAAATGCTGAAAGCTGTTGGGTTGGACAAGAAATGGTGTCGTTACGTCCAATATATTCATTATGCCGTTGATTTTAAGTTCTGACAATTTTATATTAGATCTAAAATGTTAATATCTCAAACTGCATTCAAAACTGTGTTAATGGCATTCAATTTAAAATCATTTAAAATGGTTTGATGACACTTACTTCTTATTTCTGGATTTCTTTTTTCGATCATGTAATGACTTCTTTCAAATATTATAACATATAAGTTTATTAAAATTTGCAATATAGGTTCTTCTTACTTGCTCTTGCCTTCTCTTGGTCTTTGTATTTTACAGCAACAATCGGTAATGTCTCTATAAAGAGTACTTCATTGGGCCAAAATAATAAATATGATAACCCTGAACCTTGAGGTGATATTAGATCTTTATCACCTATCCTGATATAAATTTAATGAGAATAAAATATTAAAATCTAATAAAACAGCCATTGCCGCAAAAAAATGTTTGACCATCGTAATGTAAAAAAAGCACTTTTCAACCATCATATGATAATAAAATGGAGTTTTTATTTACAAATCGCTACACTCATGCCGTAGGTATTCTGTTTTATGATATTTTCAATTTTTTCTACAAAAAAACAGGGAATTTGAAAAATAAGTCCCTGTGTTCTTTAGTTTTTTCGTTGAGTTCTTCACCTACAATTTTTTTTCTCAAACAATCTGCAACTCAAAATCGCCCTTCAATAACAATTAACGTAAAAAAAATGTGAACCTTGTCTTACCGTTCATTTTCATGATCGTAAAATTTGATACACAATTACTACCAGTAGGGTGAAATTGAATATAAAATTGCTTTTGTTTTACGTACTTAACTTGTTTATAAGGTTTATTGATATATACTCCCAAAGTAAATAGAAAATAAACGGATGTTCCAATCTATACCACAACCTATGTGTTATAGCATCTGTTTCTTGAAAAAATGACAATAAACTACTCAACTTCAGGCATAGTTTGTAGAGATTTTCATCAGCATCATAATTGTACTGTAGCGAGATGTACAAAAAAATAGACTTTTAACAATCTAAACTCAGTTAAGGTTTATAAACTCGTGGTAAAGTTAACATCAGTTTCTGTATTTTGGGCTGAGATTGATTAATAGGGATAAAGCCGAGTTTTCCATGCGATTCTATTTGGAAATTAAATTGATGAATTGCAATGTTTTAGCAAATTTTATTAAGAAAAGTTAAAATATAATGTAAAAAAATGTTCAAAAGATATTAAAAATAGTTTAGTTTAAAATGCAGAAAAATCTTGTTTTTTGAATTTAAAAATAATTGATAATACTGATAATAAGGCAAGAGGCTCTCAAAATTTACTGTAAATTCATCTCCTGCTTTAATAGACTCTTAGGTTCGATCTGAAGATTTCATCCCAGGGAGGTCATTTTTATATTTCGCACTATTACGGGGCAACAGTGACCAACGAAAAAATAGCTCTTTATCTATCTTTATTTACTTCCAAATGTTCAATTTCTTGAATTACCGTAAACACATTACCATTATTTATAAAAACATTCACTTCACTGTTTTTATCACAAGTTTGGGCTGCTTTCTCTAATGCTAATTTAATGTGATTAAGGATTTTTGTGTCTTTTTAGAGCTTTTCTTAAACCTCAGCTTTCGCCCACAACTTTCTGCAAATCATTGACTATGGATTCTTGGCTGTAGTCTAAGTATGTCTGTGTCCCTAACTACCTTTTAAACAATCTTAAAAATTTGTATCTTATATAGCCCAAAACTATACTCTATTAAGTTACAAAATAAATTAAATAAGTGATCGACTCCACCCCAATATTGTAGTAATCAATTTGACCTCAGGTAACAAAATCAAAAGTTATGATGTAACCGGCAGTAGTGTAAATGGCAAAGTAGGTTTGGAATAAGACAAGCTATTAACAAATACAGTTCTATATGTATAAAATGCGTGTTTAAAAAGTTTGAAATACTGCGCAAACTTTTAGAAGCATATTTTTAATACCTGCCTATTTAATAGCTAATCATGTAAAAAATAACTTTAAAGAAAGTTTTACCTACATAAGATTACTTCGTATGTCATTACTGAACGAGATTCTCACACCACTGCACTGTAATATATAGAGAAAACACCCTATATAAAATGTATTGTATCAAATTCAACTTGTTGCAATAATGGGCAACCACGCAATAACCTGTTTTGCTATGTCAGCAGGTCAACCACCTTCCCGAGCGTATATGGCAATTAGATTGCATTTTTTTAAAACAGATTTTGAGAATATACTTTGGGTAATGTTAAGGTGAACATGTAGTTTCATTTTGCTACCCTTTGTTTCAACACTAAGTATTACATGGCGACCCTGCCACTTGACGATTTTTTTGTGAAGTTATTAAGATGGGTAATGCCAAGTTGACCAAAATAAGGGATTAAGCTTAGCAGAGATTTTGCTTATAATTTTGGTTGTGGCAACGGCAATTGTTGCAGTAGTATGGGCCATTAGACATGTTCAAAGGAAACAAAGGCAGACAATTAGAAGAGAAATTTATAAAAATGAGCTGCGAAAATCCAAGGATGATTTAAAGATGGAAGAAACTTAAATTTTTTTTTTTAGGGCGGTATTTTTCTTGTAGGAGAAAAAAAAAAAAAAGAAGAAAGAAAAAGTAAAGACAATTATAAATGGAGTTAGAAAATTTGTTATGTGTTAATGTAACTGAAAATGTAAATAATGATGCAGGCATGTAAGTTTAATTATTATAATATTATGTTATTGTTTTATAATTATAATCGCAAAAATATGGACCCAATTAGCAAGTTTAATAAGTGAATTAAATTTTTAATTTCATGGGAGACAAAATTATTGAAATTTTACATTCATTTAAATATATTCGAACAAATTTGGTAAAATTAAATAGCGAAAGACGAAAAAGCCCTATTGTCGAATCAAAAGTTAAAGTGGCAAAAACTTTATATTCTCAGTTAGGTAAAGAAATTACTGATTTAAACGTAAAAATAGAAAAGTCTGAAATAGACAAAGAAGATATTTTGACTTTTAATAACATAATAACAGAAATTAAAAAACTTTATAAGGAAATTTTAGAGTTTGGAAATAAAAATATTAATAAAGATAAATTAAAAATGTCTTCTTTTGATCTAAAAATAGCTACAAACCTTTTACCGGTCATGGATGATACAGAATCTACAACTTCTAAATTAATAGAGGCTTTAGATTTTTATTCGTCAACGCTTGATAATGATAGTCAACCTTCTTTAATTAAATTTGTTTTGAAAACGCGTATTTCTAACAACGCCAAATTACGATTAGGTTTGACTTATAATTCTGTAAATAATTTAATTCTAGATATGAAAAAACATCTCTTAACTAAAAAATCAGATACGGCCCTTCAGGCACGCTTGTTCTCGGCTAAACAGGGTGAAAAATGTATAACGGATTTTGGTAAAGAGTTAGAGGATATTTTTGTAAATTTAACCATTACGCAAGCAGACGGAAATGCCAATGCTTTTGATATTCTAAGACCTATTAACGAAAAGGTTGCAATAAAAAGGTTTGCATGCGGACTTAAAAATCAAAGGCTGGGCACAATTATATCTTCCAGAAATTTTGAATTCTTAAAGGACGCAATAAGGGCAGCTCAAGATGAAGAGCTGGGTAATCAAAATAATTCAGGACACATTTTTAATTTTTCTCACAGAGGAGGGGGAAATTTTAGAAATTTTTCCAGAAGACCAAATAATAGAACAGGAAATTCTGGTAGATATAATAATTATCAGAATTTTAATAACGGAGGAAATAACAATTCAAATTGTCGACGAAACGCTTCGACTAATCAAGGTAATTTTAATAATCAGCGGTTTTCTAGAAATCACGGTGGTCGTACATTTACGAGCGGTAATAGGAGAGGATCTCGGGCAGTAGGTCACCGAATGCATTTTGCGGAGCACACCGGAAATTCAGAACAATCCTCAGCTGATATACAAGATTCAACATTTTTTCGTGCCTAAAAATACTAAAAATAAACAGTTTAATAATATTTTTACCTATTCAAAAAACTACTCGAATGCTGTTTCTTTTTGTGTCAATGGTAAAAGCTTAAAATTTTTGGTAGATACGGGTGCATCATTAAGTGCCCTTAAATTAAGTTGTTTAAATTCAAAAATACAGTTACACAAAGAAAATATTGAAATTAAAGGCATAGGAGGTAATTTAATATCTGTGGGATATGTTTATTTAGATCTTTGTATAGAAAATGCGATATTTAAGCAAAAATTTTATATTTTTAATAATTTACCATGTCAAAGTGATGGCATAATTGGAGAAAATTTTTTGAAAACTTTTAAGGCTAAATTAGATTACGAAGAAAATACCTTAACTATTTTAAATCAGTATAATAAAATAAATACATTAAAATTAAATGCGGATAGTGAGAATATATTAAGTGTTCCCCCTAGGTGCGAAATTATACAGTATGTTCCTACAGGGTTAGAGGATAAATGTGTACTTATGCAAGGTGAATTATGTGAGGGTGTGTTCATGGCTGGTGTAATTGCACAACCGATAAATGGTAAAGTACCAATTAAAATTTTGAATACAAGAGAGACAGAGGTACATTTGAGAAATTTTTCGCCAAAAGCGGAAAGTTTAAGCAATTATGAGTGTCATCAATTTAACAGCCAAGAAAATTCGGCTACTCGAGTTAAAGAACTATTTAAAATTCTTAAGCTTAATCATCTAAACCGCGAGGAACGAGATTCTATAGAGCAAATTTGTGCCAAATTCTCAAATATATTTCATATGCCAGGAGATAAGCTTACAGTTACTAATTTATATAAACAGTCAATTCAAGTTAAACCAGATACTCAGCCGGTCTATAGAAAGCCATATAGGTTACCTCAAGTACATAAAGAGGAAATAAATAGGCAAATTTCTCAAATGTGTCAGGATGGAATAATTGAGAGTGCGCAGAGTGAGTGGTCTTCACCTTTGTTGCTTGTACCAAAGAAAAGCGATACGAATGAGGGAAGAGCTAGGTTAGTATTGGACTACAGATTTTTGAACCCATATATATTAGATATCAAATTTCCGATTGCGAGTGTAGTCGATATTTTAGACTCCCTAGCAGGTGCACTTTATTTTTCACATCTAGATCTTAGCCAGGGCTATTATCAGGTCGAATTAGTGGAAGAAAGCAGAAAATACACAGCTTTCACTACAGATCGCGGTCAGTGGCAAATGCGAAGGTTACCAATGGGGTTAAAAATTAGCCCTAGTGCCTTTTCAAGGTTAATGACCATAGCGATGGCGGGCTTAAATTACGAAAAGTGCTTTGTTTATCTTGATGATCTTATAGTATTTGGCAGAAACCTTAATGAACACAATAAAAATCTAATAGATATTTTTTCTAGATTGCGAAAAGTAAACCTAAAATTAAATCCTGCTAAATGCGATTTTTTGAAAAAAGAAATTCTGTATCTGGGTCATATAATAAGTTCTGAAGGAATATCACCTGACCCTGATAAAATAAAAGCTTTAAAAGATTATCCTATTCCAAAAAAGGCAGATGAAGTTAAACGCTTCGTGGCTTTTGCCAATTATTATCGAAAATTTATACCACATTTTTCAGAAATTACAGTTCCTCTAAATAAATTATGTAAAAAATACGCTAGGTTTGAGTGGACGGACGAATGTGATAAAGCTTTTAATTGTCTTAAAAATTCGCTGATTAAGCATCCGGTGTTAGATTATCCCTATTTTTCGAATGAAAATGAATTTATTTTGCAAACAGATGCGTCTGCTTTTGCTATAGGAGCAGTGTTATCAAATAAAAATAATAAACCAGTGGCGTTCACTAGTCGTAGTTTAAATAAAGCAGAAATTAACTACCCTACTATACATAAAGAACTTTTAGCAATTTATTGGGCTGTAAAGCATTTTCGACCATATCTGTATGGCCGTCGTTTCAAAATTTTAACCGATCACAAACCATTAATTTATCTTTTTACGCAAAAAGACCCTGGTAGCAGATTGACAAAATTTCGTTTGTGTCTAGAAGAATATGACTTTTATATCGAATATATCAAAGGAAAAGATAATGTTACAGCCGATGCTTTATCGAGAATAATCTTGTCCTCAAACGAATTAAAAGATATGAATGAAGGTATGATTGCAGTTTTAACCAGAGCACAGAGTAAACGTAGAGACGGACAGGAAGACGAGTTAATTAAGAAAAGTACTGAAAATATTTGGCTTGATCACCCGAATATTGTGGAAATTCTTAAGCAACCCACTAACTGTACCGAATTAATTATAATACCATCCTTAAAAATTAAAAAATTGTCAAAAGATGTCACTCAACAAGTGGGAGACTTTTATTATATTCCATTACATTTTACCCTATACTTAGACCAAAAAGCTTTATCACCATTGGCGCGAGACGAAATGGTGAAAGATTTGGTAGAAATAAGTAAAAAGGCTGAAATTAAAGAATTAGTTATTAATAAAAATAATGATAATACAGAGTTTATTAAATTTATTGGTAGTAAAATAAAAAATTATACTAATTGGAGGGGCCCCCGTATAAATGTTGTAAAAGGTATTAAAAAAGTAATGGACAAAGACGAAAAAAGAGTAATCCTTAATGATTTTCATTTACTACCAACCAGTGGTCACGCTGGAATAAATAGAATGACAAATAATATTAAAAAGTATTATTTTTGGCCAGGTCTGGATAGTGATGTTCGAAATTTTGTAAAAAGGTGTGACATGTGTCAAAGACAAAAACATTCGAATCATTATACTAGAGAGCCAATGGTAATAACTACTACAGCTGAAACAGCTTTTCAAAAAATATATTTAGATATTGTTGGTCCACTTCCGGTAGACGTAAATGGATTTGTTTATATTTTAACACTTCAGTGTGAGTTAACAAAATATGTAGAGGCCTACCCTCTTAAAAACAAGGATTTCGTATCTGTGGCAAGATCTTTGGTGGATAACTTTATCTTAAGATATGGTATCCCTCAGGAAATTGCTTCAGATAGGGGTACCGAGTTTATTTCTCACACTATGGCAGAAACATGTAACTTATTAGGTATAAAACAGATTCATTCTACGGCATATCATCACGAGAGTATCGGGAGTTTAGAGGCCTCTCACAAAGTTCTAGGTGCTTATTTGAGAATTCAAACTCAAAACCATGATTCTGCATGGAGCACATGGCTTCCGTACTGGTGTTTTTCTTATAATACTGCAGTACATACGGAAACCAAATACTCTCCCTTTGAACTAGTTTTTGGAAAAAAATGCCAATTACCAAATAATTTAAATAATGAAGTTGATCCTATTTATAATTTTGATAACTACCCCATTGAATTAAAATATAGGTTACAAACAGCTCAAAATGATGCAAGAAATAACTTAATACTTTCTAAATCTAAAAGAAAAGAAAATTTTGATTTAAAAGTAAACCCCATTCAGTATAAAAAGGGCGATAGAGTTTTAATCAAAAACGAAACTGGTGATAAAATTACCAGCCTTCCTGGGGCCATATTTAGTGGTAGAAGATGTTGCACCAAATGTAAAAATAATTAAAGATAAGAAACATATTTTAGTCCATAAAAATAGAACTAAGTTGTATAATAGCTAATTAAAATTAAGTTATAATAATAAGGGCTCTATATTACTATACTATTGCATGTATTTTCTAATAACCTTTTTCTAAAAGACCTATCTATTTTCTTTCCTACTTTCACTATATGACGCTATTTTCCTTCTCTTATATCTGAGTTTTTATTTTTCTTTTCATATATTTAGATAAATAAGATAATATAAAAGAAAAAAAAAAAAAATGGTTTAAATAGTGTTTTGTAACTTTTTTGGGTAGTAATTGTATTTTATTTACGAATTTCAAATTTTGAAAATAAATTGAAATTCTTTTAATTGCCCGGGGAGGTGTAATATATAGAGAAAACACCCTATATAAAATGTATTGTATCAAATTCAACTTGTTGCAATAATGGGCAACCACGCAATAACCTGTTTTGCTATGTCAGCAGGTCAACCACCTTCCCGAGCGTATATGGCAATTAGATTGCATTTTAAAACAGATTTGAGAATATACTTTGGGTAATGTTAAGGTGAACATGTAGTTTCATTTTGCTACCCTTTGTTTCAACACTAAGTATTACAGCACATAGCCAATGGCTGTCGCATGCAGGAAATTTGAATATTTATAGTTTGGGAATAGTTATCAAAGTCATCCAGCAAGATCAAGAATTCAACCTCATTACACCTGTATGCATGTGCATGTGAGCGGAAAACGTCATGAAACTTATAAAGAAATCTTTACAATCATTTTGGCATGACCGTTTTATGATGGATCTCAGCAGAACTTTCTTTAAAATCTCCCGTTTAATTTAAAAACCTTCCCTGGCAATAATTCACGACGCCCTCATATGCTTTATTTAACAATTTAACTACCGAAAGTTTTAATTCGCGGCTTCGTCGAAGTTTTAAAAATTTATCCGCTGGGATAATCCAAGCCCTGTTTAATCTTGTAGAGTATAAAGCCGAGGAGCGGTTCTGTCTAGATAGAGCAGCTGCAAAATGTTTTGAGTTAAACCATAAACTCGATTACAAAATGTTGCAATGCTTACGAGGTATTACACAAACAACACAAATGGGACTGTACTATTACTTAATCCTTATGTTCTGCGTTCGCATGAAAGTGCCGGTATATTTATGAAAATAAGGTTAAATAGAGGTAGGAAAGTAATTTTATAGCGCGCTAGAACTAATAGCCTGTGCCGCGGCTGTACTCAACCGTGGACCCATCGAGTTAAAGAAAACGTAATGTGTGCAGTAATAGTTTGTCATTAATACATGCCAAAAGCTTGGTCGTCCTAGGGTGGCCCTGGTGGGATTTCTGTAAGAGGGTGACTTAGTCGCCGTGGTCGGGTCAAAATGCAGTTCGTACTTTTAGGTTGCTATATTCCGAGAACGGTTTGAAATAAACTTTTGAAGTTTGGTACGTCTTTAAAGCAGACTTGGGTCCCTTGAACGGTATTAAACACATTTTCGTATCATTTTCGGATTTTTATTTTTTTATCAAAAAAAAATCAGTTTTTGCATAGTGTGGTTTGATATACGTTAACTGTCGAAAAAATTGAAATTTTAATTTGAAATTATCAATAAAACTTCCCCTCTGCGGTCTTTCGAACAATATTAAAATGGACCCAATGGAAGTTTGGGAAGTATTTTTTTTAAGTTTCTTTTTCTTTTTGTTGAACAAATTAGGATTATACCAGCGTGTTTAAAAAAATAATTTTATTTATTTTTTTTTAATTCGTTCTGCTAAAAATAAGTTTTATTTTAAAATACCGTAAGACAAAAATAACACTGGCCGACAAAAAAAACTTTTCGTCATAACACAAATCAGAATAGCATAATCTAATAGAACCTATCCAAATACGAAAATGACAAATAGAAAGTTGTAGCACGTAGGGTTTTCTTGTTGAAGTTGTAGAACCATATCGAATGTTACGATACTTAATATCTATAGAAAAAATGATTTCAGAAAATTCTTAACCCTGTTTATTGACTATGTTTACAGTTTTCGCCTATTAAACATACCATACATCTAAGAGAAAAGCAAACGAGAAAAGTATTAACTTAAAAAAAACACTAATTAAACTTTATTTTTTCCGTTTATGAGGTGTCCTATCTTCTCTCTTCAAAAACCAACAGTAGTCACCCATCATGGCTGGATCCCATCGTCCTTGGTACCGAATTTCCATTGTTCTAATATCTTAGTGAAACCCTTCACCCTGCTCGTCACTAACAGTTCCCAATTTTTTAGGAAAAAATGACAGATGGGAATGGAGGAAGTAAATTTTAAATGACATTCTTGCACCAATCGCTTTATAGGCATCTAAGAGTTCATTAACTAATTGTTTATAATTTTCATCTATATTGTTGCCTAAAAATCCTCTTACTACATTAACAAATGAATTCCATGCTCTAAGTTTCTGCCTGGTAAGCTTTTCCGTAAAATTGACATTGCCCAGCAATTTTCTAATTTGTAGCCCAGTACAAACGCCTTCTTTTAATTTGGCATCACTCAACTGGGGAAAGACATGACTTAGGTATTTAAATCCATCACCATCTTTATTCAAAGCCTTCACAAATTAAGAAATCATGGTTCTTGGGATTAGACCGTGTCAAAACGAAATCACTTTCCGACGTTTCGCCTTCGATTGCACAAGGCATCTTCAGGGATCTTCACTTCACGAGATCGGAACACGGCTATTCATAGTCGACCTGTATTTACCGAAGCGAATAGATTCTCTAATTTTGCGTTTATAGAGTCCCAAAACTTTGGTTTCTTTTACATTTATGACATGCCCAGTCGAATGTTTGTGTTCAGATACAACAGATTGTACAATTTGTTTCTTTCTGATACATCGTTCATGTTCCTTAAGCCTAGTTGATATGGATTAGTTCTATGTTAGCCTTTACAAAGTTTTTCATCAGTCCAAGTTTAATGTGAAGAGGAGGCAAAAGGACATTTTTGGGATTAACAAGAGGTATAAGTTTAACATTTTGAGATCCCGGTTGAAATTCGCTTCTTTCTAGCCAAATTTTTGTTACATAATGGTGATTTATTGCACGACTGTCCCATAAACAAAGAAAATAGCAATATTTTGTAAATCCCACCTGAAGTCCCAGTAAAATCGCTATAATTTTTAAGTCCCCACATATCTGCCATTTATACCTATTGTAGTTTATTTTATCCAAAATCGTCGGCATATTTTCATAATTTTCTTTCATTGCAACTGAATAGGCAACTGGTATAGAGGGTTTTAAATTTCTATTATACAATAACACAGCTTTTAAGCTATATTTAGTTGAGTCTATGAATAATCGCCACTCACGGGGAGAATGTTCAATATCAAGTTCCTGCATTAAACTGTCTATATCAGTACACGCGAATAATGAATTTTCCATACTGTAGAATTCAGAAAACATAGCATTTTTTTTTCTGAAATTCGTAATTTTTGTTTCTTTGGCCAAAAGGTTCCATTCCTTAAGACGGGAACCCAGAAGTTCTCACTGTTGCTTGGATAGCCCCAAATCACTTACTAAATCATTTAATTCGCTTTGAACAATCAAATGTGGCTCGCTGGAACTGGGACCTATGGTAAAAGTGGGATCGGTGCATTGTTCTTCTGAGCTGCCTGATGATGCGTTATCTCCATTAACTCCCAAATCAATAGCTTGCCAATTTAAAGGCGCAATCGGCACTGGCAAATTTGAATTATGAGGAACAGGTCGTATGGCAGATTGGAAATTTGGATATTCTATATTGTGCTTTCCCTTTTTGGAATAACCTTCAGTTTTTGTCAGGCAAAAATAACAATCGTCAGAATGATTGGTGGGTTCTCACCATACCATTGGAATTGCAAAATGCATACTTTTTCTCTTTCCCTTCATCCACAGCATCAATGATACACTACAACTAACACAGCATACATGGGGAGCCCACCGCTTATCTTGACCCCCAATTAACACACCAACATATTTAAAGTAGGCTTTTTTTACATTTTTGGGAAAATGGCCTGGCTTGTTATTTCACCAAAAATTCTCCACAAATATAACGAAATTTGTCAGGAGAAATTTTTTTTGTCTTCGGCGCGTTTGACTCGACATTCTCGTCTTCACATACACTTGCGAAACTCTGACTTAAAGCCAAATATGGCCAAGTTATTTCTTCTTTTTCGACAAAGACGAAGCAGATTTGAACGCTTCAATGTATTTTCTACAACTTGTTTCTAAGATGTACCAAAATAAAAGAAAATCTAATTTGAAAAAATGTGCATTAAACTGACATTTTCTGCAGATGTCAAAAATCTCAAAAGTATCCAGTTGCCTTAAATAAAATGTTGCTCTTGCTGCTGTCAGAGTAAATGAATATATATTTAAATACATTTGAATTAATTTTAGAAGCACAAAAACGATTCTTTGGGTATTTTTGAGATTAACGGCATAATATATGGATCTTTTTAGTAAGACCTCCTTGTAAAAAATAGTAAGACCTCCTTGTAAAAAAATGCTGTCATTTCTTATGTACAGTAAATGCCGATATTTGTTTGAATCAGAAGTTACAAGAGTGCTTCGTTTCGAACAAATGGAGTCGTAAAACGTTTGTGTGTTATTGGGTCCAAGATAGGTGAATTTTTCACTATACATGCCGAGACACACTTTTCGCGAAACTTTAGCTTCTAATTTAATGGAGTTTTTTAAATTCTTTCCTACTCATTATTTCTGTCCTCTGGTATTTTTACGTTAAACTAATTTTTAGCGAAGTACTGCAAATAAAATAAAAAAAAATTGAATTTTTTAATACGTTGCGATAATCATAATTTGCTTAGGCTTTTCAAAGGCAAAACTCTATAAGAACGAAAAACCAAGTTTACCTGAAACTGTTGCGGAATATAGCGACTAAAAGGTCCATCACTTACACAAATCTTACCACGACATGCTTTGGAGGACCAAGCTTTTTGGCATCTTCTGTTAGTAAATTATTACCACACACATTTAATTTTTTTAACTCGATGGGTTACGGTTTGGTACAGCTGCCGCCCGATTTTTAAGCAAAAATGGCAGTAACACCACTTAGAATTAATAAAACCCTTAGATTAAATAATGGAAGGACACTTAACAACCATTTGTAACCTGAAAATTACTCTCCGTTTACTGGATGCGTAAACAAGGTGTTACTGATCGGTTTCAAAAGATGCTATCATTGAATAGCAGATATATTTATAAGCGTCTTTCACGAGTTTTTTGCATGAGCGTTTTTCTAGAGTTTTATAAAAAAAAATTGAGCTATTTATTAAAAAAGAAAATAAACATATACCATCTTAAAACTTCTTGCCTAGTAACATTTTACTTTTTATATTGACGTCTTGAGAAATAAATTGAATGGCGGGCAGTGTAGTTCTTTTGTCTGAAGAACATAATTTTTATTATTTATTATGGCTTTAATGATGATTTTATTAACGAAACTGATGCTAACGTAAGCGGATGGATCCACTTAACAGTATAGATTTGGTTAAAAACAATTACCTCAAAAAAGGTCTGTGCCCAGGGCTAACCAGAGCGCAATACGATTTTTAAAACACATACAAAATTATAAGCTTTCATGGGATGATACAAATAGAATTCTATTTGTCATCCGATCATGCCACAGTGTTGGCGAACATGTCATAAGTTTGGTTTCTTTGATATAGGGGAAGTTTTAAGTAAACACTTTTTTTTTACTTAGTACTATATATCATAGTTATGGATTTCCACAATTATCGTCCGAATCCATACAGTTTCTAAAAATTACCATTTTTCACAGTATATCTCCAAAGCGATGCAAAAATGTATCAAAGTTGTACAGTACTCTTCTTTTCTTTATTTGAAAACGAAAAAAAAAACGGTTGGTCGACTTGATCCAATAATTAGTTTCGCAGATATGGCGATTCAAAACTGGTCGAAAGTATGGAAAAATCGTTTGAAAATCGTCATTTCTTGTTTTTAATTTATGCAACGTTCCCGGTGCCTTGGGCAAAAAATATATATGATTGAAAGTAGATGATTTTACAAAATCAATAGAGACCAATGTATCCAATTAGTAACAACTTATAAAACCCATCATATTTCATAGAGTACGGCAGAGCATCACAACTTCTTCAATTTCAATTTCATGTAATAAATCAATAATTACGTTTAATAATTTCCGATTAGTGAAAGAAGTAAATTTATGGATCTTTCAACAGTTTTCACTTGCACGTTTTAAAACAAAGCAAAAACTTCTATACCAATAACTTTTCAATAAATGTTGTGAAGTGATTGAAAAGTTCGAGTATGCCATAAATAAATCAATGGTGAAAATGCTGTATGAATTTTTAAAAAGTTTTTTTATTATTAGGACAAAACTTTTATACTTTTAGATAGACTATATAATTATTATAAACCTTGGAATATTAGCAGAACTCTGTGAATTTAAAGCAATAATTTTAAAAATATAATATTAAAGTGGTTTAATATTTTCTTGAATTTGATATCTTTTTAAATCAACATTTGTTTGTTGTGTCTATATCTAAGAATGTTTAAATATCTTTACAATAATGCTTTCCATGTTTAGGACTTATATTGACTTCTATACAAATTTCGGTTATAAGCAACAAATTTAATTCGATTTTTGAGTGAGTTCTTTTTGCACTGGCAAATAGCGCCAATTTTATTTTTTTTAAAGTCAACATCTTTTGAGAAAACGAACATAAGACAAAAACGGGTTATCCTTAAAGACAGATTTTAAGTACGTTATGGACAGTCAATTGGAAAAACTAGGGGACGACCAGCCTACTTTTATGCATGTACATTTTTATAACTCAAGCACTAGATATTAGTAAAATTGCCCCCCTGGCTTGGTATAATCTAACAGTTGCAATAATAGTTATGTGGTTTGACGCATTAATTTGAAAATGGTTAAAAAAATAATTTGTCACTATTAATCTAAACGTTTATACATTACCACGGATGCAGGCTTACCGGGCATTGACTAATAGACCTATCTCGCGTGTCTAGTTTATATGTTACCTCGTAACTGTGCCTATGTTGCGTAATTAAATTAATTGTCAATTGAAACAGAGGGCAGCTGCTCTGCGACCAGAGTTTTTGGGTTTAAAAATAAACGATGTTAAATGCTAGTTTCGTCATAAAAGTTTTGAGAAGACGGTGTTAAGTGTGTAATTTAAAAGTTCAAAATAATTTTAACTGCATTAGACATTCATTATTTGTTTGGTTTGAAAATAAAACGAATATTGAAATTTCTAATTTGTAGGGAGTAATGTGAATTCAACCAAGCTTTGAAGTAGATATATATCCAGTATGCAGTTACTTCAGAATTTACATATAAGTACATATACTTGAATTGAAACACTGGTTTCAGAAATTTACTTTAGTCAGAAAGTTCAGCTTCCGCGGCATACAACGGTTTAACTTAGGTTAACTAGAAATAAGGTGGGGAGATATTACAGATAACTTAACCTAGTTTAAAACTACATAATTGGATTATGCTGGCAGCACAAAGCCTTTTATATATAAGAATTTAAGGCAACTATCATTTAAATTCTCTTTGTTAAAGTTAAAACCATAAATACACATTTTGTTATTAATAATATTTATCCTTTTTATAACTTTATTTACAATAAGTTATTTAATTTTTCTATTTTTATCCATAAAAGAAATGTTTTATTACAGGAAATACAATTCTTCCAAATATTTAAGCACCTTATGCCGCCATTTTCTTTCCTCATAGGATTTACACTGGAATTTTAACAAGTATCCTCATATGAAATACATATTAGAATTTGCACTAAAAATTTAATCTTACTAGATTTTTGAGCAAAATTTCAAGACAACTTAATAAACACTGACAACGATTTTTTATTGGGGTTTAAATTCGGAATACCTTTTGCATCATCTTTTCTATGTTAATGAACTAAATACAGAGCACATTGGCAATATTATTTATTATTTCATTTTTGTAATTAACCTCACAAGGTATATTGAAATTTTTCTGTGTTTATAGCTTCATCCATTATTTTCCAATTTTATTAAAAATAGTTTTGTTAGTTAATTAATTGATTTCTATAATCTTTTGTCTTGGCAATTTTTATAATTTCTGTTAAAGAAAACCTTATTGATATTTTTATTTGAAAAAAGCTTTTAAATAAATCTAACTTTTTTCTATGCCCCATTTATTTTATTATTCTTTGAGCTATCCATAGCTTAAGTTACCTGATTTTAATTGAAAGTACTTATTTATTTATACAAATATAAAAAAACTTTTGAAACATTTTTAAGAAACTACTATAGGCTTCATCCACAATATTCTTGTTGTGACATATTGTCAATTGTTTAGCCTCAGCCGCGATATCAGTTTTTCAGAGTCTATTTTAATAGCCAGTTTATCAATGTTTTATTTTATTTCCGTCGTAAGAAAAAAGTCTTGAAATCGTGAAAAATCACCCTACCAGGTTTTTAGAGATCTTCATGTTCTCCCTAGATGTCAAAAAATATGTTTTCTCGATTCCGTGGGTCTTTCAGTCTTACTTTTCGTGGCATAGCTAAAAATTAGTTACCCTAGTGAATTTAAATTTTAATAAAAAATCAAGGGTCATATCAAAATCCACTATAACAGAACAAAATGGCGGCCTAGTGAAAAAACTACTTATCCAGTTTATCCTAAATTTTGCACAAAAGTCAAGTATTCGATAGAAATGAAATGGTAAAATTGTGGCAGAAACCCAAGACGGCAAAACAAAACGGGATACTTTTTTAAGATTAAGAAGTATGATACTATTTAGTTTCGCATATACTAAATTAGTAGTTAAATATATAAATTGAGTTATATTTTAATTTTCTAGACAATATATGTTACTAAATGACTATACTTAATAAAAAGATATATTCATAACTAGGGAAGTTGGGGATAAAAGAAATTTGCCGTTGTTTTGTTACTATTTTTCTGTAAAATTATTAATATTCAATTAAATAATGATCTGTTTTTGAGAAATGAAAAATATAATAACATAACAATCATATTCTCACAAGTTATGTAATAACTATTCGTCATTCTACCTCATATCAGTAAGATAGATTACTGTTCACCCTTTAACAATACGAATGTTTCGCAAAAAAGGACTTTATTTTTGTATAAGGCGTTATGGTGGAGTAATGCAGTTCCGTGTTGCGTGTCCCGTTGCGTGCTGGCCTGGATTCCAGGCGGAAATCCCTCCGGTTTTTAAAGTGAAACACTACTTACGTCCACACCCTCCGTTGCGAAATTGTTATTTATGATTTAGGAGTGTTGAAAGTAATTATTCCGTAATTAGGTTTAGGCAAATACTGTCAGTCTTAATTTATTAAAAGTCTTCTGAGTAATATTATATGAATATTTAGGAGGATTGCCATTGTGTTAAATGGAGAATGATCAGTTAATCCAATCCTTCAGTTTAGCTGATTAATTAATCAATCAAATCACTTGATAATTGCGATAAAAAATCAATGAGTAGAAGGTCAGGGAGGCCTGGGATTAAGTACCTTTCATATCATTTACTTCGCATAATTCAGCTGAGTCGAATATTTCATTGAATTAGACTTTGTTGAATCCCCTAGAAGTTTTTAAAACAAAATGTTACACTTTACCATCAAAAACTATAGTCATATACTACAATAAATGGATAAAACTTGCTTAACCTCAGGACATATTTTTTTTGCTAGGAAAAGGTCCTATCAAATGTAACTCTAAAAATTATGTTAGTCGAAATCCGTGACCTCGGTTTTTTTTAATACAAATTTCAAATATTTTCGGCTTACCCTACAACTTCAATGTCAACTTGTTTCAACAATTATATTTAAAGGTTGTAGTTTGTAAAATATATAGCAAATAATAATAACAGCCACAACTGTGTTATCCGGAAGAAGTAAAATTTTTATTTTTCAGAATGTACAATAAGTAAAATACCAGAAAAATTGCTTATAATACAAAAAAACTGAAGGCAGCTTTGTATGTAATTTGATGCAAAGGAGAGTAAAAACATTTTGCATAACATGACGTTACATGACAAAATAAAAAATGTAAAATATAAAAATAACTTCGAGTTTTATGAAAAAAGAAAATCAAATTTGTTTCAGAAAAAAACAGTTGAACAATAAATACAGAAGATATACGATAAAGCTATCAATTTTCTTTATATTTTAAATGTAATGAACTAGGCACATTTTATATACAAATATCGTTTTACAATTGCAACAAACGCCAAAGTTGATTGGTGCTAGCCAACCATTAAAGATTATAGGTTTAATTTATTATAATAAATGATACCGACGAAAAAAAAAATGAAATATATGAAACATTATGCTGTGTATAGGCAACTTAAAATAAATATCTGTTAAAAATGGGTTCAAAAGGCATGAGTACGATTAAACATTCAAAATTTTACAGTTATGTAGACAAAGAATCAATGAAAGGCAGTATTGTGTCATTTTGAGGAAAAAATAGATGCGTCGGCATTTGAGTCAAAAAATGATCGAAAATGGGCAACTATACTCTACTTAAATACTAACTTTTGTTGCTCCTCTTGGTTTAACCAGCTTTTACACGGAAAATGCTCAAAATATAATGCCTGCAATTTTTTTTTTGTGAAAAAATTATTTAATTCCGTTAAAGTATTTCTGCTATAGGCATTAGAATTTTTTTATTTTTGATCTTACCATATTCAGTCCTTTCTTGCTAATTATAAATATACTAGGTTTGATACCCGAGAAATTTGAAAAACTATGCTATAAAAATATATTGTGTATTTGACTGATCATGGGGTCATACCTTTCCGTCAATAAATTGAACAGCAGTGGCATATTCAAAGTGATCGTCTCTATTCCTCAAAATGATATTTATATTGGCAAAAATGGACTTGATTTAGGAAAATCATAGTATTTCAAATACTTTTAGAGGATTTAAAATACTTTCTCGTAACTTGAAGTACTTTTCATGGTTCAATTACTCTTTTTAGGAAATAAGTACCAAATACTAAATTCTTTATTGGGAGTAATTGAATTTCATCTACAATTACTTTAAAATAAAGTGTATTTGAAGTACAGGGTGTCCCATTTTCGTAGGTTTTACGGGGTTTCCAGCTTATGAGTAGAGATAGAGAGATGCGGTTTTCGCGACACCGTGCTACTTTTCGATGAAACTAAAGAGGCCGCAAACAGATTTGCCCTAACCATTTTAGTTTCCGTGCTACAGGGTGATTTTGAAAATTTGTCATTTTCGGACACCCCCTGTAACTCAGCTATCGTAAAATATATTTAAAATGTTTCAACTGGTATTTATGGATTTTTTCACGTAGAATTCAATGGCGTACTCAGATTTTTGCTGAGAGTCATAGTTTTTGACATATTGGCATAACCTACTATTTTTTAAATGGGACACCCTATATATTATTTTTTCGTCTTATTCTTCGTGTCGAGAGCTTTTCAAAAACATACCATAAGTCATATTTATTTTCATAAATAACATGAAAAAATGCATTTTTCTTTAAACGGATTTATTGCATAGCAGATCAATCGAAATAAGAGAAGGTGGCTGTGGAGCCATGGAAAAAGTTAACAAATATTTATTAACGAAATAACAAAGTAACAGCATCAGAAAAAAATAGGAAGTAGGTAAAAGGTAATAATTATAATTTCATTAAAACTACAAATATTGTTCAAATTGTAGACCATTATGTGTCCTACAAGTGTGACAAACTTTAAAAATTCTTTTTAATGCATTTTCTATTGTAAATTACTGTCTTTGTAACTCTGCAAAAGCGTTTACGGTGGCCATTCTTAGTTGTTCTAAGTTTTCGTATCGCCTTACATAAACCTTGTTTTCTAAATAACCCCACAAAAAGAAATCTAAAACTGAGAGGTCAGGGGATCGTGGTGGCCATCGAACAGGTCCGTGTGTTCCTATCCATCTTCCAGGAAAATGGTCGTTAAGCCAGTTTTGACTTATTCTGGCATTGTGGGCTGGAGCTCCGTCTTGCTGGAAATAAATCCTATTTAGTTGAGCCAAGGGAACATCATCCAAAATTCCTAATGCGTCTTCTAGGATTTGCACGTAACCAATCGAATTCAGATTTCCTTCATATATTTGGTAAACTATTTTTCGGTTGAAAATAAAACAGGAGACATTGAATCCAAATCTGCCCTGACGCTCCCTAGGAAAAATAACATGGTTGTTTTCTTGACTCCAAAATCGCGTGTTGTGTCTATTTAAAATCCCTGAACTAGTAAAATGTGCCTCGTCTGACCAAATAATCTTTTTTTCAAAATCGATATCTTCTGCCTTCATATTTATAAACCAATTGCAGAACTCCAATCTGCGCTCTGCATCACCAGGATGCAGATGATGCACAAGTTTGTATTTATAGGGTTTAAATTTGTGTTTTTTCAAAATTTTCTGCACTTTGGTTTTCGGTACACCCGCCTCTTCGTCTATTTTCCTGCAAGATGTTTCAGGAGCTGTCTGAACGAGGGCTAAAACGTTGACCTCAGATTCTTCGTTGTCTTTATTGTAAGTTCGCGATCGAGGCTTGTTAAAAGATCCATATTGGCAAAGATTATTTTTAACTTTTTGAAAAATTCTTTTTTCTGGTTGTCTTCTCTCGGGATATCTAAGATAAAATAAAGCGAACCAATAAAGTCAAAATGCAGGAAGATAAAAAAGAACTAACCTGTTCAGATAAAGCTCTGCCGCCTAATCTGCATCTTCATTAGACAATATAAAACACGCGTTCATATCATATTTCTCAAAATATTCAAATTTTTGATTCTGAGCCATATTAAAAACAATAATTATAATAGACGTCAAGAAAAATTTAAACGCAATAATGCCAAAAATGACAGCAGTAATGGCTGCCTGATCATATTTTTGTTGGCGTTGCCATGGCTACCACAGCCACCTTCTCTTATTTCGATTGATCTGCTATGCCATAAATCCGTTTAAAGAAAAATGCATTTTTCATGTTATTTATGAAAATAAATATGACTTATGGTATGTTTTTGAAAAGCTCTCGACACGAAGAATAAGATGAAAAAATAATATATAGGGTCTCCCATTTAAAAAATAGTAGGTTATGCCAATATGTCAAAAACTATGACTCTCAGCAAAAATCTGAGTATGCCACTGAATTCTACGTGAAAAAATCTATAAATACCAGTTGAAACATTTTAAATATATTTTACGATAGCTGAGTTACAGGGGGTGTCCGAAAATGACAAATTTTCAAAATCACCCTGTAGCACGGAAACTAAAATGGTTAGGGCAAATCTGTTTGCGGCCTCTTTAGTTTCATCGAAAAGTAGCATGGTGTCGCGAAAACCGCATCTCTCTATCTCTACTCATAAGCTGGAAACCCCGTAAAACCTACGAAAATGGGACACCCTGTACAATATTTTAAATACCAAAAGGTATTTGAATTACTTTTACCAAGTATTTTACTTAAAGTACTGGCAGCTCTGAATGTACAGGGTTTTCCCGCATATTTTTCTACCCACCTAGAGAGTTTATTTGAATAGATACGGAAATGTCGTAAGTACAAAAGTTGTTGGGTTTTTTATGAAGATTTAGAATATTATATGATTAGTGCGAAAATATTATTGGAAATGTCAATTTTTGACAGGTTGTCAGTTTTTTTAAACCAAACACCCTGTATATTAAATCATATTCTTGAAGATCTTTTTTTTCCAATTTCAAATATGTATACTTTTAATATATTCTGTCAATTAGTTTTGGATATATAAGCGTTTAAACATTAAAGAAATGGTAAGGTAATTTGCGCTAAAACATAGTGAGCCATGGTCAAGACAATTGTAATGAACGACACCTTTTTGACGTTTACCGGTCAGAAGTATCTATTTACGAGCATTTTTAATATCTAATTATTTGAAATTAGAAAAAAAAGATCTTCAAGAATATGATTTAATATCTAGGGTGTTTCATTTAAAAAAACTGACAACCTGCCAAAATTTGACATTTCTAATAATATTTTCGCATTTTTGATATAATATTCTAAATCTTCATTAAAAACCCAACAACTTTTGTATTTACGACATTTCCGTATCTATTCAAATAAACTCTCTAGGTAAGTGAAAAAATATAGGGGAAAATCCCGTACGTAAATGTACAGACAAATTAATCAAATCTCAAAAACTTCTAAAAATATATTAAACATGTCTGAATTTTCCATTCATATTATCAAAAAACAAATATATTATATCCTAAAATACTTTTTTGTGAGTGTCCAAATTATATGTTCTTATTTAGTACATACCGCTGCTTAATTTTAAAACAAGGTTAGCAGTTGGTTCTCTCTATACCCTGTAATAAAATGAAATGATTTATGGCTATGATATTATTTTTGTTGAAGAAAAGGTATAATTTCTTTTAGTTTAATGTAAACGAACAAGAACCATAGTAATTGAGGAAAATTTCTGCTCATTGTAGCATACCTTAGTGTTTCAGAATTATTTCAATTTAAGGTAAGAGCTAGTGAAAAAATGTAGCATAATGATTGGTTGTTATACCGTAACAACATGCCGTAAATAAATTAAAATAATGTGGGGTTCTTCGAGAGCTGTGTAGGGTGTTTCTTTATTATAGTTATTACCTATCTAAAACATATAAAACTGAAGTAATTGAACTATTGAATATTGTATTTTTAATAAAAACAGTGTGCTGCAAATTTGAGTGATAGAAATTTAACAAACTGAAAAACGAAGTGTTTTATTTTATTTTTTCCTGGCATTATTTACAAAAGGAATTATTAAAAAGGCAAAACAAATGATCATTCAACATGAAATCTTATTTAATAAAGTTAATACTTTGTTATTCAGATCTAAATTATAATAACTGTTCAAAATCTACTAAATCCTAACTCTAACTACAAAATATACATATCCTTTCGAGCTTTGGACATGCAGAAATTGACCTTGCTTCCCTGAAAAGGCTTTGGCGCGATACATTTTTATCAATGAATGTAATATATTTCTTCCTTGAACTCTAACGTCTTGACTCTGTTCTTGCTTTTCAACAGATTAATTTTGTTCATTATGTCTTTTATCGAAAATTGCAACCAACCGTTCAGATTTTAAAAATCATTATCTTTAGTGAATTTGTTTCTCAGGCTATATCAAAATTTTGGTTTCATTCGATTATACCTCGGTTTAATCCTCTGATTCACGTGATTTTCATACGGCTTGTAGCTAGAAATGTCATTCCCGAGATTTCGGGATCCTAGAATTTTACAGGAAATAACTATCGGATTATAACTATCGCTACCGGGATTAACATTGATTTTTTATACACCGAGAATTTCCTGTTGTTCAATTCTCGTAATATTACATAATTTGTTCGCATTTGATGCGTCTGTGATTGTATTATTATGTCATTGTACCTGCTGCTTTGAAAACATTTAACATTCGTGTTGGATGAATGATGCAACATTGAAACACCACGTAACACTGATTTGCAAGAGGCACTAAGAACGATAATCAAGCAACGCAGAACCGTTCTATTACACTTACAATTTTTGTTTGTGTTAACATTTACGCACATATTTTAATTTGTTAAGAAATAATTTTCGGTTAATTTCTACTAGTGCCGAAATTAGAAAAACCCTTCGGGATTGACATGCAGCCATTAAAGTTAAGTTTTTCAAATCCTAATTTTAAGTTTATTCATTCCTTTCGAAGAGATACCTTAAAAATTAATGTTTTATTATTTGCTCGGGAATATTCCACTCATTAAAAATAAACCAATTAAATAATTACATTTCGTCTTTTCCATTCTATCAAATCAAAATTAGAGCCAGGGCAAAATATACAACTCAAATAAAAAAGATTCTTTTTTCCATGTTATTTAATTTTATAAATTTCTGACTTGTGTTTGTCTTAGGCTGCCTTTGATTAAAGAATACATTACTACCTTGCATTTTAAAGTAATACTGCAGGAATCTGTTTGGTATTTTAAGGTTTACTGAACATACCTAAGGAGACTAGCTAGTTTATGTAGATAATCTACAAATTATTGTTAGCAAAATTTAAAAATCAATTCATTTTTCGTGGAGGAAAATAATTGTTACAAATTTTGAAAGCAGCTAAGGAACATAATCGCCCAAACTATTGTTTTTCATAAAAAGAAATTGATACTAAAAGCGTTTAGATATGCCACTAAAGCTTGGTGAACGTTATATGTACGTTTAAGCAGAAGTAGCGAAAAAAAATATAATACTTAAATTTAAATTGGCCATTAATTAAACATTTTAAATCTAATAAATATTTGATTTAATTAGCTTTGACTTAATTTATATTATGTACGAAAAAAATCATTATTTAAAAAAAAGCATACTGAGAAAACAGCACTGATGATGTAATCTAGGCATCCAAATGTCAGAAAAGTACGATGTATAATACATCATTGATCTAAGGAAGCCAAGAGCTGTTTAAAAATCAATTACCTAATCCAGGGTTGATGATGGTTTCTTAATAACGAGAAGTTGGATTTTAAATTTGGTTTTGTCATTTTATAAAAGACAATAAGTGATAATTTAAAGTGGCATGTATTTTGCATCCCCTTTATAAATAAACTCAGAAAAAATAAAATATCAACTTTAGTTTTCTTTCGTATATTTTCGAGAGTACAGGGTATCCCGTTTTCGTTGTTCTTATGGGGTACTTCTTTTATTAGAGAAGATAGAGGGTTCCGGTTTTCGCGACATGGTGCTACTATTTTATGAAACGAAAGATGACCCAAACAAAATTTTCATAGCCCCTTTCGTTTTTGAGATACAGTGTGAAATTGAAAATATTGCATTTTTGGGTTGTTGTTTAACTTATCAAAAAGGTAAAAACTGGCTCTGATATAGTTTTTCACATAGAATCCAGTGGCGTGGTCAGATTTTGTTTATGTGAGCTGTCGTTTTTGAGATATAACACTTATTTTATATATTTCAGTTCACCATAAGCTTCTCAAAAATATGTAATAGTATATACTTTTCTATTCGAATCTCCCAGTAATTTGCATTTTTTTAAAGATAGACTCAGTTTTTGGTAGTAGGCTGGGATTGACTATACAAAACAAAAGAAAAATTTTGTCTTGTTAAATAAATTACTTGTCAAAAACCTCTGGCTCGTTTTGAGGCTAGACTAGATAACCGCAACAATTATTTTAAATTTTATAATAATAACTGGCTGGAAACCAAACTTTTCTAATGAAGAAAAATACGACATGTTGCTCTGCTTTGCACAATATAACGAAGATGTTAACAAGGCTTCGGAACTATATTTATTAAGGTATGCTTAACATTCGTCGTATTTTATAATAAATACATTTTTATGAAACTGTTGGCCTTCTAAACATAGGTATCCAGAACAACCCTGTCCAAAACTATAACAAGGAAAACGAAGAAGACGTTGTTAATGCTCTTCTTGCAGAAAAATCCATCAGAATGTTGGGGTTCCAAAAAGCCGGGTACAATTTTTTTAAGGAAACAAGGTTATAAACCACTTAAATTCAGATTGGTGCAACATTTACATCCGGGCGTCGCGCAGCATCGTATGCTTTGCTGTAACTGGTATCTAAAAAAATGCGATAATGACCCTGACTTATCGAAAAGTAATATGGTCCGATGAGGCATATATAAGTAGCGCCGGAGTATTAAATAGGCATAATTCTAGATACTGATCGCAAGAAAACCAGCATCGAATATTCCCTCGCGAACGAAAGGGTAGGCTTGGGTTTAATATTTTCTTGGAAAATGGATATGGACCAATGGTTCTGTAAGATGGCCGGCGAGATCGCCTGATCTCTCGGTTTTGGATAACTTCCTGTGGGACATTTTAAAAATCAAAATATATAGGACAAGACATGACACCTTAGCCGATTTAATAAACGCCACAAGAAGGGCATTCAATGAAATGCAACAACGACCGATTAGTGTTTTCAATGCTTTAAGAAGAATTAGGAAATTATGTAGGCTTTGTGTAAGGCAAAATGGACATCATTTCGAGCAATATCTTTACGATATAGATTTAGTTTTCTGTTTATTTAAGTGATCTTTAGTGGTAGGATTAGTTTTTGTTGTTGTTGTTATTGTTTAGAGGTATTAGAGGTAGAATTATTATCATGTTTATTTTATTCAATTAATAATACTTTTCAAGACTGATGGATTCACGGGTTTAGCAGCAAAAAACAGGTTAATAATAATTATTTTTATTATAAAACCGAGTTTTCGGTTCAATTTTGAACCTTCTTTAAGGCAACAGGCTAAAATTATAACAATGTAATATATACTAGCTAATGATAGTCATTATAAATTTTTGAATATTTCTTGTAAAATAGTATAAAACAAGGATATACAATATAATAATTTATTCTAGAATTTTTTAAAACATTCTTGTTATTATAAATAAAATAAACCTGCAAAATTCATTTGTTTTGTAAGCAATCGCATCCTACTACCAAAAACTCAGGTTATGTCTAAAAAAATGCAAATTACTGGGCGATTCGAATAGAAAAGTGTATATTATTATATCTTTTTGAGAAGCTTATGGCAAACTAAATAATATAAAATAAAAATATACGGGGTATCCCATTTAAAAAATTATATGTATTATATATTTCAAAAACTGACTACGCTATTGGATTCTACGTGAAAAACTGTATCCTCTATCTTCACTAATAAGAGAGATACCCCATAAAAACCATCAAAACGGGACACCCTGTACAGTATTTCCGGAGTACTCGGGAGAAGAATCGAACATTCTAAAAATAATTGTTGCGCAATACCGTCAGTATTCTTCACCTACCAAACCATTCGCGGTGCGCAGTAATAATTTCATATAATAATAATTAGTTAATAGTCAGAGCGGCATAGCTGAATTGACATATGGATAATTAATCTCTTGTGCGTGGGTATAAATTTACTTAGAGATAATTGGGAGGATTGTGCTCAAGACAGTCGTAATTGATTTGACTACGACCGAGAGATTAATTAATGGATTATGTATGTCTAGGTAAAACCCGTAATATTTTTGTCCTTGCCATGATAGATTAATTAGTGCATAAAGATAATTAATTAATTATTCAAAATGTGCAATCTTCCTTCCTATTAAAATGTCGGCTTAATAAGACAAATGGTACAAACGTATTAGTGCGTCCTTATTATATGTTACATAAGAACTCGGAAATTAAAGGCAGATGTACCAGAATTTTGATTATTAAAAAAACATGTTAAATAATAATCTCAAAAGCCCTGGGCAGCCCCCGGCCATTTCAAAAGGCGAAACTTTTTGGAAAGTAAGTTTTCGAAGAGCTTTAAACTCATATGATAACTAAGGTACCCTAAGGTACTGAATTTTTTTTAATCTTCAATAAGAAACATAATTATAGCTCATGTTCAGGGTGTCCCACGTAAAACTTTATCTCAGAATCGGTAAGACATAGAAATATGTTAGATACAAAAAGTTCTTGCTTTAATTTGATTTTTTAAATTTAATACCGTCATGCGCTGTAGATTTTTTAAAAGAGGCGTATAAAATAAATTCTGTTAAATAGGCATTTATCTTAAGAATTTGTTTAATATATCTACTAAATGATATCAACTACACAACAGTTTAAGCAAGAGAAATTAAACAGTGTTAACAAATTCTGCGTATTGAGGAGTTTTTAAAATAAATAGAGCAACAAGAGCTGAATTTAATGATATAATGATATAGCAACAGACGTTTTCAAATTATATTATTATGTTTCTGCCTCATTCTGACTATTATTTTCAGTACGTGTTATTTTTTTATATAAATAACTATGAAAAACGTTTCAACTACGAAACACATTTCAATAAAGAACACAATAGAAAACTTTGATTTCTATATTAAATAATATTAAAGTGACCATACAAGGCCACCTACGATGATGTAAGGGGATTTTCTTAAATTGAAAGTGAAATATCTTATTAATATCATATTACTATTTAAATGGAAATTTAAATAAACCTTTTGAAACATTATATTACGTAACTTAAATGTCAACAAATATTTTGTAATTTTGCTTTGCCCAAACTTTTTGACAACATATTACTGGCCCGTGTAAGCGGTTTGTACTTCAATAAGATTGAGTCCGTAAACATAATTCCCAACTAATAAAGCAAACCTTAGAAAGGTAACCAGTAAATAGAGCTAATGGACCAACAATATGGCCACCTAAGTCACCGGATTTGTCAAACTTAGATTTCATTTTGTGAGAATATTTAGGAAACAAAATTGAGCATTTACGTTTCACTACGAAACACATTTCAATAATGAACACAATAGAACATTTTGACTTCTATATTAAATAATATTAAAGTGACCATACAAGGCCGCCTACGATGATGTAAGGAGATTTTTCTTAAAAGTGAAATATCTTATTAATATCATATTACTATTTAAATGGAAATTTAAATACATTTTTTAAAACATTATACTAAGTAACTTAAATGTCAACAAATATTTTGTAATGTTGCTTTGCCCAAACTTTTTGAGAACATATTACTGGCCCGTGTAAGCGGTTTGTACTTCAATAAGATTGAGTCCCTAAACATAATTCCCAACTAATAAAGCAAATCTTAGAAAGGTAACCACTAAATAGAGCTAACAATATGGCCACCTAAGTCACCGGATTTGTCAGTCTTAGAATATTTAGAAAACAAAATTGAGAATTTTCATTACGACTTAAATAAAGATTTGCTTAAGGACTTTTCAAAACCTGCAAAGCATCACATTCTTAAATGTCTTTAAAAAATCTAGTTTAAACAGCTTGCTAGATTCTAATTGCTAATACTTTGTTAGTTCTTGTTATTTCGCTTTATATTATACTGTTATTAAATATTTTATGAGCTAACTGTTTAAAAAAATACATATACATTTCGCTTTAGTAAAAAATTATTTTAATGAAATTTATATTAATAAGTAGTGATATTTTAATAAAAATGCATTTAATACACGCATAAGAGGGAAAGTTTTTCCTTGTCAAAATAGTAGCTAATCCTTTTGATCGCCTGCCATAAACAATATCCAAAACTTCTGCAAAATCTCCTTTCCGCACTTAAATTCTAGCGATGAAACCGTCTCCACGTCTAAAGCAAAAGCTGAGCTTTTTCCCTTCTTATCAGCAGCGGCTTTGTGATACAATATGCATGAAATTACTTTCAAGGCTACGTATGATCAAAACACTTATTACCAAAATATCTTGTGGTCCTAGTAAAAAAGCACCTCTGAAGTCGACCCGACTCTTACCAGGTTATTTAAAATGTTCTATAACGAGCTTTCTTCCTAAAACTTGGAAATCCGCTCGTTTGAAACCTGTTCCCAAAAAGCGATTTAAAAATTTCTTGTCTAACACAGACCCATATAGCTACTCCCAAATATGGGTAAGGCAATGGAGAAGAAAATCAATACTAATTTCTTGACATACCTTGGAAAGTACAACCTTATCTATAGCAGGCAACAAGGCTTAGCCTATCAGATATTCTTCACAAATGGAATAAGTCTATTGATTTCTACGAGAAAGCCTAATTTATTACCCTGCACATATCCAAAGCATTTGATAAAGTCTAGCATAATGCACTTCTTAATAAGCTTCGTTCTTATAGTCTTCTTGGATTACCAGTTTTGTTTCCAACAGAAGTACTTTTATCTGAGTTTTACAAATTCAACGTAGGCATTCTACAAGGTTCAGTGTTAGCATCTGCTCTATTCCTTCTGTACATAAGTAATCTGCTCTCTTCAACCAGCAATCCTATTTAAAATGATGCCGACGACACTATTTTCAATTCCAACATAATTTATCAAATAGGTGCAATGGAAGATAGCCGTGAAGGAATGACTTTGTCCCTAAACGGAGATCTTAATAAAAACGTGTCTAGTTTAATCCCACTAAGGCACAATTTTATCTACAATTTCACAATAACCATCTAATTGAATAAAAAAACGCTTGAAGCCAAAAATATCACTTTTTACCAGCAACATTGCTTTAATTTACCACGGCAGCAGTAAAGAAATTGGATTTCTTCTCCCATTTCTTTTTACACTTATTAAGTCAGACTAAGCCTTAAGTATTGCTCACATATATGGGAAGCAGCCTCTCCTTCAATCCTCAAAATTCTTAACTTTGTCCAAAGAAGAACAATTCGTCTGATCAATGACCCAAATATCACAAAAAAAACTTGCCTCACTAAAGCAATGTCTAATAAAAAATTTACTACTAAATTTACCACTAGATTATATATAAATAAGCACCAGTTCTTATACCGGTAGGTAAAACGATAATCAAGATACGAGGGGCGGACGCACAATAGAAAATATGGGTCTGATTCATATCAAAAATCTATAAATTGTCTAATCTTGGAAAAATTGCTTTCAAACTTGGCATGAACATAGTAGTTAGTATAAAGGTAAAAGCTATTATATCGATTTAACAAATATTATTTCTCACACGGATTTATATTTCATATATTACATAGTTACTGGAAAAAAGCTTGCGAATTTTGCGTTTTTGTTTGCTTGTAGTTTTTGATAATTTGTTTTAACCTGTTATACAAACCATAACACTCTGAATAATATATCAAAATTAATAGCGTGCATATACAGTTTATTTATTTAAGCATCCTCGTCTCCACTAAACCTTTTTTCTAAAAAATAAGATGAAACTAATAGACTATATAGGATGCATTTTAATTCAGATTTACCAAAGGAACACAGTATTTCTACTTGAGAAAAATTAGAAAGAACGAACTTTTATAATGTGTAGCAAATTCTTGTTACATAGTAATACGTATGTACAGTGTATACACAGTAGTTTCTCATATTTTGACAAGCCGTAGCGGTTTTATTATAATATATATGAAACAAGCCCAAATACAAAAGTTGTAAGGTTTCTCTCAAATCGTAAGAATTTGCTAAGAACAGAAACAAATGAACGTCGCATATCTCAAAAATTGACAATTTTGTTTTTTTTTAATTGAATATCTTGTATAATATGTCATATTTGGATTCTACGGGGAATTCTAGACATATTTGATATAAAATACCCCTGGTCTATCTCTTTGACTTTCTGAAATATTGACGTTTGAAAAATGACAGTTTTTCCCCTTTCATATGCTACAGAATCCAACCGATGCATCCTTCAGTAATACCAATGTCTTAAAAAGAGACATGTGTCATTACTCTCTGTTCATTTATTAATATTTGTACTAAAGACTAAACTAACTAACTTGTAGCTAAAGAAATTTTTTGGAAAAATGGAACTTAATTCCACTGGTACAAATTGTTATTTTATTGATGATTGACTGACACTATTGATGTTGGTGATATAAAAAATATAGAAATCAAATATTTGATGCATCGCCATTTTGTATTGAGGCGTGACAGCGACTTCAAATTTTAAGAATGAAATAAGAATGAAAAGACCTGTTAAATAAAGTATCGGACGAACGGCCATTAAATTAATTTTGTTTCCAAAATGGTGAATAGTCGCCTTTTTTAAAAAATTATTTTTATATTTGTTTTAAAGTTGTAAACACTATTTTTGAAGGTGAGGTTCAAATGTTAAACCCTTCAGGATAGAGTGTGGGGTAGGATGTGAACTTGGAATTTCAGATCTTTTTAGTGTCATGACTAATGTACTACTGAGCTTCAAATTAACATAATATTCGAGGTATGTGGAAACGTGGGTAATTGCTAATTGCTCACTTCCTTCCCCAAAAATTCATGCAGATATTTTTCTACAGAATCAAAAAAATTTCAGTTGTAAAATCTACATGAGATAAGGTTTTCAAAAATGTATAATAGTGCGTGTCCAAAATCCAAGATTTTTACTTCTTAAATAACATACAAAAATACTCGAATTGGCCACATGTGACAACAATCTTCATTTAACACTAAAAAAATTAAATAATTTATCGAGTTAGCCGTTACTTCATGGAAATTCATTACCACTAGTATAATAAATAAACAAACTATATTTGTTTAGTAATTTTCACTAATTTGTTTCCGTTTGACAGCTGTTTCGACGCACTGTGTCTTTTTCAATAACTAACTTAAGACTGATATTAAAACTACATTTTTTTAATAATAATAAAAGAGTCTACCTACCTAACCCCATCAGATTTTAGCCATAAAGATTTAACGTTTAGGTCCATTTGATCGTTCAATAAAATATTATGGTTTTTCCTCTTATTAATTTATATACTTTCCAAGTAATTTAAATTGTAACTTTTATTGGCTAAATGCAACTTTTTAAATTCATTGTTAACATTTTGATTTGTTTTTAGTAGTGTGTTATGTATTGTTATATCTGTAAAGAATGGTTTATGACAAATTTCAAAATTGTATTTATTATTAATGTTCCTGATTTTTAAATCTAAAAAGTTTGTGTCAATTGGACCTGTTTTGTTCTAATTCTAAAGTAAATCTTATATTTTTATGTAATTTACAATTAGAATTTAGAAAGAGGTTAAGTTGTCTCTCTGTGCCTAAATTCTATTAATAAATTACATAAAAATATAAGATTTACTTTAAAATTTGAACAAAACAAGTCCATAGACTTTTTAGAATCAAAAATCAGGAACATTAATAATAAACACGATTTTGAAATTTATCATAAACCATCCTATACATATGTAACAATACATAATACATCAAACCACCCATTCACACGTAAGATGGCAGCTTTTCACAGTTTTGTCCATCGTTTAATTGTATGTACCGAAAATTTTAACAAGAAACTTAATAATATAAAACAGATTGCAGTTAATAATGGTTATGACGCAACCCTAATAGACAAAATTGTAAATAGAAAACAATATAAAAAAGAACTCAATTTGGTTTATCCTAATTTCAATACAAAAGACAATATTAAGTTTAACACATTCACATATACCGGAAAAATTAGCACTAAAATAGAGAACTATCTTAAAAAACAAATCATAAAGTAGCTTTTTGTACCAATAATACATTAGGTAGATATATTAAGAACAAAAAGTCTAATAATACAAATGAGGATCAAAAATCAGGGGTATATGAATTATTGGTCAAACGGGTAGATCTTTTTAGAAACGTAACAAAGAACACAAAACATCATATATTAAACAAAAAACTGATTCTAATGCTGCAAAAAACATTTACATTACAACATTATATTACAATTTAATATGCATACTAGTAAATCAAATGAACAAAACACCTTGCTTGCTACATTGCCAGAATACATTTTTGATACGCCTTTGTTATAGCATCTTAAATCTATAACCGTCAAGTTAGACCTGGTCTAAATTTAAACCTCTTTAGTGAATACGGGTATAAAAGTTTCACAATATGTAGCACAGATTCGTAAAAACTGCATCCACATATATAGCTAATAAGGTAAATACGGCAAAATGTCAACCAAAAATGGTCATCCTGTACAATGCTGTACAAATAGAGAGTATTGCATCAACAATGCTATAAATAAAACCCTTTCAAGGAATTTAAAAACATATGGGGTGAAGCCGACATTACAATATGAGGTTACATAACACTTCTCTCTGTATGAGCTGCAGACGAGAAGTTGAAACAGAATTTCGCTGATTCACTGTTTAGAAAATCAAATCCGTTGTACAAGGGCATACAACTACCGTAGCCGCTTAAAGTAAGTCCCGTGAAGATATCATCACTAGTTTTTTTAAAAAATGGAAAACTCAATTGGGATGACTGAGTCATTGTTTTAAAGCTATTTATCATGAAAATTTACAGAATTAAGAAAATACAAAGCTCATGAATTACTCATGAAAGACATTTGTTTTTATTATCGCCCAGAAGGTCTTGTTTAATATTGGACGTAGACTTAAAATTCCCTTTGGTGACGCATTAATGAAATCCGAAGCCCAAATTTACGAAAGTTTTTATTTGTGGTCCAACAGGGTAAAGAGAATAATTTATTCGAGAAATTTAAATGCGCGAGGTAAATTACCTTGACATTTATTAAAATTAGAATATTTACGTTGCTTAATAAACCAAGAGGTTTATTGTGGGTTGAATTGCAGCTTGTTCAAACTTTAAATTGGTATTTCGAGTTAAATTAAGGCAATAAGGCTTTGTTTTTATTAAGACATAAATAAAAATAATACCGAGGGGGAGCTAATTATTTCATTGGGCGCATTCCGGAAAGTAACATTTGCAGAGCAGTTCCTTAAACGTCACTTGAATCGACCGTTCCGTTAACGCTAATTTACAACATGTATTCGAGCAATCGGCATTTTAGTAAGGCATTTAAAGTTCGTTACATTTTACAAATGACTCATATAAAATTGAGTGTCTTTATTTAAATAAAACATATTTTACGATAGAATAGTTATTGATAAGCAAAATCTTCCTCTTTTCTTCATACACCTGAATTTTGAAACATATACAACAATTCACTAGGCTGCCATATTGTTCCACCATATTGGCTTTTTACCAAAATGTTACCAGATCATTCTTAAATGACCCGCAATCAGTCAGGGCAAGTATTTTTTTAGCTATGCCGTGAACAGAACGACGAAATTGAAAAAACATGTTTTTTGGCATCTAGGGACACTGAAAAGTCAAGATCTGCAAACATTTTGGAGCGTTGATTTTTTTCAGGACTACACTATTTCCCTATTACATGGGAAGTAAAAAAACTATAACTGATTGGATTCATGATACCTCTAGACCCAATAGTTTCTAAACAACTACATTTTCTGAATGTGCAAAATTACAATTTAAACCATCTAATATTAACTTTTATGTGCAAAAACCTAAATATTTGACGCGTTTAGCATCCATGGCGATCAACAAGATCTTTTTTTTTTCTATATATGCGGTAGTACAACAATATTGCGTTAGTTTTCTAGAGAATAACGGTTTTTAAACTGCCATTTTCAGGCTTCTTATACTTTTCACATTGTAAATTTTATGTTGCTTCTTCTAGAGTTAATTAAGGAAATAGTTTAGGTACTTTAGCAGTGGAAAGACAAACAGATGATTAATGAAAGCTAGACCGATTCATTACATTTATTCATTGGCATTCATATGCGAGGGTAATTTTACACCGCGCCGACAAAAAGTTTAATTCCCTTCAGTGACACCGTGATAAATTCGGAAGTCAAAAAATATAGCGGCGATTTATTTGCGGTTCCGCAGGGCCAACAAAAAACAAATTATTTAGAAAATTCAAATGCGAGGGGAGAATTACTTTGACACCTGTTAAAAATTAGGACCTTTGCCTGGCTCGTTAAGTAGAAAAGTTGCAGCTTGTTGAAGCTCACAGGGGGAGATTTCGAGTCTTAACTGCTAATAAGATTTCGTTTTTATTGTACGTGATTAAAGAAACTGCTTTAATTAAGGAGTTAATATTTGCTGTTATGATCTTCGTAGCTTCGTTAGCGTTTGTGAAATATTCTTAATTAAGAAGATTATAAGGTAAATTTCAGGTGACTTAACAGTTGCCTGACTGCGCGTGCAAAGGGTAGTATGTTTATGAGTATATGAATGTATGTAAGTTTGTTTGTTACCACGAATGATCTTAGATTAAAATGAGGACAAATATGTGCCAATTTGTCAAACCTGAAAATAATTTTCGATAACATCTCAAAATAAAGGATTTGTTAGGGCGGCTTCGAAAACACATAATCAGTTATTATAAATTCGTTACTATATGACAACTATCCTAAATATAGACGATTATTATTATTATTATTCAATATCTTAGCGGTACTTCGAATCATGTTGTATTAAATAGCATGTCAAAAGTTTTGTAATATACCAGACGACAAGGAACATCTTTAGCATCACTTGTCTACAATTCTCTTATTATTTAAAATAGCTGTTATTAAATCACTAAACGTTAAGTTCGCTGATTTCAGGATTTTAAACTTGTTTTTGATTAGGCTGTATTTTTTTTTATTACAAACTTATAAACTGTACTCTTCTAGTGGGAAGTGGACTAGGAATACCTTTCAGATTAAATATATCATAGTGTTTATAGGGCCCTTAAATTGAGATATTTCGCTTTGAAAATAATAGATAAAAAACACTTGAAATAAGTTAAAATATGTTTTTTAACTGCATTTCTTTGATTTTTTCAAAATGATTTATAATGATATCGATGATATTTTAATTACAATTCTGGCAATATGTATTAAATTATAAATTAATTCAAAATTACACTTTACAACCAACTCGTTAAATTAAACTTTACGCATTAAAACTTTTTTAAAATAGAAGACCCGAAAAAATAAATAATTCAGATACCGCTTCCTCGATCCAAGAATTCTGTGTATATAAATATGAACAATATATATCTTCATTGTCTAACCAATTAGAATGCAATGTTCGAAACCATATTATTCAGTTTAGGGTTTACATAACTAATCAGATATATATATATATATATATATATATATATATATATATATATATATATATATATATATATATATACATACATTCTATATATATATATATATATATATATATATATATATATATATATATATGGCTACATACATTCTAATAAATAAGAGAATACATATGAAGTTTTAAGGTCAAAAACAAGAGAAATTTGTATCATTAAAATGTGATTGAAGGGCTTAAATGTCATGTTTGCCAGTTAAATTATAAGAAAAATTTATTACATATATATATATATATATATATATATATATATATATATATATATATATATATATATATATATATATATATATATATATATATATATATATATATATATATATATGTATATATATATAGTCTATGGCGGCCTGATGAGCTCTAATAAGAGCGAAATCGCGATCGTCGTTTGACTAAAATGGATCATTGTGTCTGCTGTGATGCAGAACATGTTCCAAACAAGGATCATTTTCTTGTTATGACGTTGGTGTAAGTGGAATGAAAACATACTATCATTTAATACTCCCAACGAAAGCCAGGAGTCATAATGTAATTCAACGCCGGTCGTGGTATTAGCCAGCGGAGTAGTTGTTTTTGTGATTCAATTTTGTGCCTTTGCCCTACACGGGGTTCGCTAGTCTATGGCGGCGTGATGAGCTCTAATAAGAGCGAAATCGCGATCGTCGTTTGACTAAAATGGATCATTGTGTCTGCTGTGATGCAGAACATGTTCCAAACAAGGATCATTTTCTTGTTATGACGTTGGTGTAAGTGGAATGAAAACATACTATCATTTAATACTCCCAACGAAAGCCAGGAGTCACAATGTAATTCAACGCCGGTCGTGGTATTAGCCAGCGGAGTAGTTGTTTTTGTGATTCAATTTTGTGCCTCTGCCCTACACGGGGCTCGCTAGTCTATGGCGGCCTGATGAGCTCTAATAAGAGCGAAATCGCGATCGTCGTTTGACTAAAATGGATCATTGTGTCTGCTGTGATGCAGAACATGTTCCAAACAAGGATCATTTTCTTGTTATGACGTTGGTGTAAGTGGAATGAAAACATACTATCATTTAATACTCCCAACGAAAGCCAGGAGTCACAATGTAATTCAACGCCGGTCGTGGTATTAGCCAGCGGAGTAGTTGTTTTTGTGATTCAATTTTGTGCCTTTGCCCTACACGGGGCTCGCTAGTCTATGGCGGCCTGATGAGCTCTAATAAGAGCGAAATCGCGATCGTCGTTTGACTAAAATGGATCATTGTGTCTGCTGTGATGCAGAACATGTTCCAAACAAGGATCATTTTCTTGTTATGACGTTGGTGTAAGTGGAATGAAAACATACTATCATTTAATACTCCCAACGAAAGCCAGGAGTCACAATGTAATTCAACGCCGGTCGTGGTATTAGCCAGCGGAGTAGTTGTTTTTGTGATTCAATTTTGTGCCTTTGCCCTACACGGGGCTCGCTAGTCTATGGCGGCCTGATGAGCTCTAATAAGAGCGAAATCGCGATCGTCGTTTGACTAAAATGGATCATTGTGTCTGCTGTGATGCAGAACATGTTCCAAACAAGGATCATTTTCTTGTTATGACGTTGGTGTAAGTGGAATGAAAACATACTATCATTTAATACTCCCAACGAAAGCCAGGAGTCACAATGTAATTCAACGCCGGTCGTGGTATTAGCCAGCGGAGTAGTTGTTTTTGTGATTCAATTTTGTGCCTTTGCCCTACACGGGGCTCGCTAGTCTATGGCGGCCTGATGAGCTCTAATAAGAGCGAAATCGCGATCGTCGTTTGACTAAAATGGATCATTGTGTCTGCTGTGATGCAGAACATGTTCCAAACAAGGATCATTTTCTTGTTATGACGTTGGTGTAAGTGAAATGAAAACATACTATCATTTAATACTCCCAACGAAAGCCAGGAGTCACAATGTAATTCAACGCCGGTCGTGGTATTAGCCAGCGGAGTAGTTGTTTTTGTGATTCAATTTTGTGCCTTTGCCCTACACGGGGCTCGCTAGTCTATGGCGGCCTGATGAGCTCTAATAAGAGCGAAATCGCGATCGTCGTTTGACTAAAATGGATCATTGTGTCTGCTGTGATGCAGAACATGTTCCAAACAAGGATCATTTTCTTGTTATGACGTTGGTGTAAGTGGAATGAAAACATACTATCATTTAATACTCCCAACGAAAGCCAGGAGTCACAATGTAATTCAACGCCGGTCGTGGTATTAGCCAGCGGAGTAGTTGTTTTGTGATTGAATTTTGTGCCTTTGCCCTACACGGGGCTCGCTAGTCTATGGCGGCCTGATGAGCTCTAATAAGAGCGAAATCGCGATCGTCGTTTGACTAAAATGGATCATTGTGTCTGCTGTGATGCAGAACATGTTCCAAACAAGGATCATTTTCTTGTTATGACGTTGGTGTAAGTGGAATGAAAACATACTATCATATATATATGTTATATATATATATATATATATATATATATATATATATATATATATATATATATATATATATATATATATATATATATATATATATATATATATATATATATATATATATAGGGTAATTCATGAAGAAATGCCAATACTTCAGGTACATATTCAGGACCAAAAAATAAACATAAAAGTCTATATAAATAAGTGTCCGCAAGGTCTTAGTTCTCGAGATACAGGGTGTTAAAGTTTTTATTTAATTTTCCTATTTTTTAAATAAAATCTATGATAATGTGAATAATGAAGTGAAAATAGATATATGGGGGTTTTTTGATATGACCAATTCAAATCTAATATTAGTATTGCTCTTACTTGTAGGGGGAGCCACCTACATGTCTTTCTACTTCTTCGAACAATCACAACTTTTTGGTACAGTCTTGTATTACATTTTTGAGCAAAACAAATTATTCCCTTGCCATTTCTACGTCAAAAAGATGTACTTGTTAAAAGTGGATACGAACAACCGTTTTCGAGATATTTGGATTTAAAACAGTTTCGGCGCATTTGATTTTTTTTATTAAATTCACATAAAGTATGCATGTATTGTAAAAAAATAGAAGTGTGCCTTGCCTGACAGAACAACTGCTGGTTGGTGTTCTCATCGTTTTTCCTGTTACTTAGCAATAGTAATGTCAGTTAATAATAAGATCAAATTTTGTCACTGTCAATTTCTGTTCATAACTTTTATTATCTAACAATAATCATTTAAGAAACTTTAGATCTAAACACGACATTATGCCTGTGATATTCCAGCATCGTGAATATGCAGATATGATATTCGTCTATGGCTTCTGCAATGGGGTCGCAATTCAAGCAGTCGCGGAGTACCAGCGTCGTTTTCCAGATAGAAGGGTGCCAAATAGAAGAGTTTTTCAACAAGTTTTGAAGTAGAAGAGGCTATACTCAATGCCGTCGAAATAATCTAATCATAAGCACTAGGCGGATTGCAGATACTTATCAAATTACACAATCGTCTGCTTGGAGAAATCTTCACATTAATTGTTTATACCCATTTCATTTACAACGGGTTCAACATTTGCAGGGGGGTGATTTTGAGTTGAGAATGCAATTCTGTAACTGGATTAATGAAGATCGAAGGTTGTATAGGTATGTTTTGTTCACTGATGAAGCACAGTTCACGCGTGATGGTATAAATAATCTTCACAATGAATACCGGTGGTCCTATGAAAATTCTCACGCTACAGTAGAACATAATTTCCAACATAAATTTAGCATTAATGTGTGGTGTGGAATGTTAAATGGTCATTTAATTGGTCCATTTATAATCGACGGTAGTCTTACAGGACAACAATATTTAAACTTTCTTGAAAATCACTTGCGAAATCTATTAGATGTTCCCCTTAATGTAAGAAAAAACATGAATTTGCAGCATGACGGAGCCCCTGCACACTAAAGTTTACTTGTAGCAGATTTTTTAAACCAAAACTTTCCAAACCGATGGATTGGTCGGGGAGGTCCGTTTAATTGGCCACCTAGATCGCCAGACCTTAATCCTTTGCATTATTGTCTTTGGGGATGCTTCAAATCACTGGTATATTCCACTAATTCTACTAAAGTAAATACAAGAGAAGCATTATTGGATCGGATAACAAACGCAGCACAAACACTAAGAAATGTGCCCGAATGTATCCACAGAGCAACCCGAACTATACACCTGTGCTTAGAAGCAAATGGTGGAATTTTTGAAAATTATAAAACGTAACCTAGATTTTATTAAAAACAACTTAATAATAACAATTTTAATAAAAATTAAATACCTTTTGTTTAGTTTATGTCTGAGGCACTGAATACACACCTCAAAAAAATGTGTTAGTCTTTCATTTCAAAGATTTTGTGCCAAGATGCGTTTAAATTTAGACAAAATAACAAACTTAAAATTATGCGATAAAAAATTACATGCGCCGAAATTGTTTTAAATCCAAATATCTCGAAAACGGTTGCTCGTATCCACTTTTACAGGTATACCTTTTTGACGTAGAAATGGCAAGGGAATAATTTGTTTTACTCAAAAATGTAATACAAGACTGTACCAAAAAGTTGTGATTGTTCGAAGGAGTAGAAAGGCATGTAAGTGGCGCCCCCTACAAGTAAGAGCAATACTAATATTAGATTCGAATTTGTCATACCAAAAAACTCCCGTATATCAATTTTCACTCCATTATTTACATTATCATAGATTTTATTTAAAAAATAGGAAAATTAAATAAAAACTTTGACACCCTGTATTTCGAGAACTAAGGCCTTGCGGACACTTATTTATATAGACTTTTATGTTAATTTTTTGGTCCTGAATATGTACATGAAGTATTGACATTTCCTCATGAATCACCCTGTATATATATATATATATATATATATATATATATATATATATATATATATATATATATATATATATATATATATGTAGAATAGCAAAAATTAATACTTTCGGCAGGTATATGCAAAATATATAATTTCTGGCCTACAAGAAGAATTGCTTTTTTATAAAGATTATGTCACAGGGTACCTTCCTGCGAGCCAAGAACTTTTGATAAAGATGTGTATATATTTCTGCTAGCGCATTTTTATGTGTGATTTTTAGTATATATATATATATATATATATATATATATATATATATATATATCAAAAATTTGGACTCTTAATGTATATTCGCAACAGTTTTCTTGGGTCTTGTGTTCCTAATTTTTTTTCTAAAAAAAAAAACACTTAATTAGTAATTGACATTTTTTTATTTTCCCAAATATTTCGGCAAAATTTTTGACTTCATCAGTGTGGTTCTACAAGGTTTACGCACTTCATTTGATTTCGAATGTCGCATACACAACATATTTATTGGAAGTTAAAACTCGAAGTTCAGCTTTCAATAAGTATTTTGTATGTGATGTTCCAAATCAAATGTAACTGTGCTCAGTCTTTTGTTATGGATGTTTTGCTTGTTTAATTTATATTATTTTGATAATTGGAGATTACCTTCTTAAAACAACACTGCTGAAGGCAAAACGTTTGAGAAAATAAAAATAATGTCAACTACAACTATCAAAAAAAAAAGTTATATGCCTATATATTGTAGTCTTATAGTGAAATCCAACTTTTCGCGAAGATTCTAGCCAGTTCATGAAACATCGGCATATTGAGTAAAAGCCCATAGCATCTGTACGTTAACTAAAAAACCGCCTCATAATAAAGCATTATAAAGATATATTGTACGACATCTTTATAGTATTATATTAACAGTAATATTATTAGGCAACAAAAACAAACTTTGTAAAATGTGAATACATTTCCCATATTTATTTTCTAATATCTGTAGATATCTGCCTTAATCGTTGTTTATTGGATGAGATAATAATTGCTGTAATATACATTAAACAGCTTTTGTTCATCCCTCTCCTTTAGAATATCTAGAAACAACAGAAAGAAAATTACTAATTTCAATACTGATGATTGAAAACAAAAAACATTTTGGGCTTTTTATGATGAGACTAGGCAGATTCTGTAAACTAGTGTTTATATATATTAGGCCGACTTGTCATGAACTGACTAAGATCTCTGTGAAAGACGGATTTTACTACAAGGCTACGACATATATACACAAATGAATTACAATAACAATATATGGAAAAGGTTATTCAACTTTTGGACAACAACACCTATAAGGTTATGCAGGCAGACCCCACAAGTAGAATAGAAAGACGCAATCTGATCAACGCATCCAGTCTACCACCAGCGGAGAAAAAATCATTAAAACCAGCTCCAAGATTTCCCGGTTCTACGGTCATCCGAAGATACACAAGGACAATGTACCACTTCGACCGATCGTTAGTGCAATAGACTCGCCCCCATACAAACTAGATAAATATCTTTCAAATTTTCTCAATCGATTTACTGGAAAAAAAGATTATTTTATTAAAAACTCTGCACATTTCGTAGAAAAACTTAAGACAATCCTGTTGGATCCCGAAGATATTTTGGTCAGGTTCGATATAGAACCACTTTACACAAATATTCCTGTCAACGACTCAATTTCCATTATATCAGACATACTGGATAATAATAATCTTGATAAGAACTTAATAGTCCTAGTGGAAGCTTGTCTTATATCTACTTATTTCATTTTTCAAGGAACTTTTTATAAACGAGCTTCAGGGGCAGCTATGGGATCTCCTTTATCACCTGTGGTAGCGAATATCTTTATGGAAACCTTTGAGGATATTGCTCAAACATCCGCTCCACTAAAACCAAAGCACTGGTTCAGATATGTAGATGATACTTTGTTGTTTGGCCTCATGGACAGGATAATCTCCTTATATTTCTGGACCACCTTAATCAGCAACTTGAATTGAATCTAATGAAACGATTCACTTTCTAGATTTATGTGTTTAAAGGAAGGAAAATGGTACATCAGGACATTCTGTGTATAGAAAACCGACGCATACAAATAGATACTTAAATGCAAATTCCCATCATCATCCAGCACAAAAGAAATCGGTTATTAACTCACTAGTATTCAGAGCTATTTCGACTTCTGATCAAGATTCTTTAACATCGGAAACGTCGAAACTAACCGAAGCTCTCAGAGGGAATGGCTATTGCACTGAAGATATTACGCGTTCAATTAAAAGATATAGTAATCCAACTCCTCCAAGGAGAATGATAAAGAGCCACCGTTAGGTACTGTTGTTCTTTCCTATACCGGGTGTCAACGATATCGTTTTACACGATGCCATTTGATTGCTTTTTAGGTTAGGATTTTTTTATTTGGGTTAACGAAATATGGTATTAAGACACATATTTTTCATGAAAAAACAATTGAATATTACTGCCAGTTTTTCCGATATCAGAACCAAGTTAAGAATTTCAAATGGAACCCTGTATATTATTTTACATAGTTTGATAGAGCTTAGAATTACCTTTTCAATGACATATCACACGTTATATTTTTTTTCAAAATGGCGGACCAGGAAGCGCTTTTTCAAATATGGCGGTCGTTTCCCGATACCGATGAAATTTTTGTTTAACAAATTATTAAAATATTAAACAAAATCGGGTTTTCAATGGATTTTAATCAAATTTAAAATCAAATTTTTAATTTATCACAAAATGGGATAAGTTTAATTTTTTCTCTCAAATGTGAACTTTTTCTTAAATTTTCTCAAAGATTTTAAATAGAAAGTTGTATTTATTAAATATTAGTATTAAAGTATATCTTATTAGCTACACGAAACCGCATAACAAGCCGTATTTTTGCTTTTTGTTTCAGAAAAAATTGACAAAACCTTGCCGATATACATTTTTCCTAATACATAACATGAAACAAACACACATATTATTAATCAGAAAATCCTGGAATATTTTTTATTGTTTATTGATAAGTAATTTTGTATTATTTTGACATTTTATGACTGTTGTCTTATTTTAGGAAAGCGAAAAAAAATCACAAGTAGTATTAATTTTATTTTACCGGTAGATACGGTGCAGTAACATGAAAGATGACTTAACTAAGATAAGTAGGCCTTGGAAACAATTGCATAGGGATGCCATTATAATTTTCATTAGATTTAACCAGAAACGTCGAAAGTACTGTTTTGTATCGACATTTCTGATAACTTTCGTTACATTTTTACACTGAGAAGTGGTTCTAGTTAGTTTTAAAAATAAATATTATGGTTTATTCAAGAGAACATCAAATTGACATGCTCCTTATTTATGAGGAATGTCGCAAAAATTCAAGGGACACAGAGAGATTATACCAGGAACGCTTTCCGAATCGTGACGCTCCTTCACATGCATATTATCCTTGGCTAGTACAACATTTAAAAAATGAAAATAATGGTGGTGTCCATGCTAATGGCAATGATGGTTTCGTAGTAAGCGAAGAAGTGGAAACAAACGTTTTAGCGTACATCAAGTATGACCGTACAGCTTCCCTTCGTGAATTAGGCAAACAGTGCAATACGTCCCATGAAAGCGCCAGAAAAATTTTAAAGAAACACGGGTTTAAATCGTTTAAGTATTAAATTCACCACCACCTATTTGAAAATGACTTCCAAAGACGACTTATTTATTGCAATTGGTTTTTAGGTAATTATAGAATAAGTCCTGTGTTTCATCATAAGATTATTTTTTCGGACGAATCAAGGTTTACTAAACTAGGGATGTTTAATAGAAATAATTTTCGTTATTGGGCAAAGGAAAATCAAAGATTAGTAAGAGAAGGTGCCTTCCAGGAACGTTTTGGAGTTAATGTTTGGTTAGGCGCTGTAGGACTAAGCCTTATTGGTCCAATATTATTCCATCAGCCTTTAACTGGCGAGATGTATTTGGACTTTCTCGAAAATGAAATTGAACATTTTATAAATAATTTGCAGCAAAATGATGATTTAGTTTACCAACAAGATGGCGCCCCTGCTCATAATTCAAGAATTGTTGCAAATTACTTGAATGAACGATTTGGTGAGAACTGGTTGGGAACCAATGGACCAATTCGATGGCCAGCGAGGTCGCCTGACCTAACCCCGCTTGATTTTTCTATATGGGGTCATCTGAAAGAAAAAGTGTATGCAACTCCTGTAATATCGTTGGAAATGTTAGAAAATAGAATAAGACGAGCCGTTGAGAGTATCTCAGAACAGCATTTACGAAACCTGCACGCGGAAAATGTTGAGAGAGTTACACTATACCAAAAACAAGGCGGACAGCGCATAGAACATTTAATTGAGTGACTTTTGTATTAATTGTGAAAGTTTGATTTTAAATTAGCATTAAACCCAATAAAAACCCCCATATTTGTTTATTATTTCTACCTATAATTCAAAAATATCTTCGGTGTTAGAAAATGGCCGCCATATTGAATTTTGAACAAACGCTTCCTGGTCCTCCATTTCGAAAAAAAATCAACTTGTGATATGTCAATGTAAAGGGAATTCTAAGTTCTATCAAACTGTGTGAAAAAATATACAGGGTTCTTTTTAAACTTCTTGACTTAGGTCTAGGTATTTCCGGAAAAACCGAAAGCCTACCGGTAAAATAAAAGTAATACTACTTGTGAATCTTTCTCGATTTCCCAAAATAAGACAGCAAAAATCATAAAATGTCAAAATAATACAAAATTGCTTATCAATAAAAAATATTCGGAAATTTACTGATTAATAGTATGTGTGTGTGGGTGTGTGTGTTTCATGTTATGTATTACGAAAAATGTATATCGGCAGAGTTTCGTCAATTTTCTCTCAAACAAAAAGCAAAAATACGGTTTGTTATGCGGTTTTGTTTTTGTTTTTTGTTTTTCTCAGTGTAAAAATGTAACGAAAGTTATCAGAAATGTCGATACAAAACAGTACTTTTGACGTTTCTGGTTAAATCTAATGAAAATTATAATGGCATCCCTATGCAATTGTTTCCAAGACCTACTTATCTTAGTTAAGTCATCTTTCATGTTACTGCACCGTATCTACTGGTAAAATAAAATTAATACTACTTGTGATTTTTTCTCGCTTTCCTAAAATAAGACAACAGTCACAAAATGTCAAAATAATACAAAATTACTTATCAATAAACAATAAAAAATATTCCAGGATTTTCTGATTAATAATATGTGTGTGTTTGTTTCATGTTATGTATTAGGAAAAATGTGTATCGGCAAGGTTTTGTCAATTTTTTCTGAAACAAAAACCAAAAATACGGCTTGTTATGCGGTTTCGTGTAGCTAATAAGATATACTTTAATACTAATATTTAATAAATACAACTTTCTATTTAAAATCTTTGAGAAAATTTAAGAAAAAGTTCACATTTTAAAGAAAAAATTAAACTTATCCCATTTTGTGATAAATTAAAAATTTGATTTTAAATTTGATTAAAATCCATTGAAAACCCCATATTGTTTAATATTTTAATAATTTGTTAAACAAAATTTCATCGGTATCGGAAAACGACCGCCTTATTGAATTTTGAAAAAGCGCTTCCTGGTCCGCCATTTTGAAAAAAAATATAACGTGTGATATGTCATTGAAAAGGTAATTCTAAGCTCTATCAAACCATGTAAAATAATATACAGGGTTCCATTTGAAATTCTTAACTTGGTTCTGATATCGGAAAAACTGGCAGTAATATTCAATTGTTTTTTTCATGAAAAATATGTGTCTTAATACCATATTTCGTTAACCCAAATATAAATATCCTAACCTAAAAAGCAAATGAATGGCATCGTGTAAAACGATATCGTTGACACCCGGTATACATGGCACTACAGACAAAATAGGACGATTACTTCGACATTCCAACATACGTACAATCTTCAATACACATAAGAAGACTGGACAATGCTTGCGATCCCCGAAAGATATTGTACCTTTCCAAACAGAAGGAGTATACGAAATTCCTTGCTCCTATGGAGAAGTGTATGTAGGAGAAACAGGACGCGCAATATCAACTAGATTTAAGGAACATGAACGATGTATTAAAAAGAAACAAATTGTTTAATCTGCTGTAGCTGAATACCATTATAACAGTGGCCATCTCATAAATGTAAAGGAAACCAAGGTTCTAGCATCGGTTCCAGGTTTTTATAAACGAAAAATTAGAGAATCTATTGAAAAATTTATACATACAAAAAATTTCAATAGTTAGGGTCTACATCATACGTGGAAACCGATCTTAACACAGAGTCACGGTTCGGTGAGTCGGGTATAAAAGCACGCCTGAATCTCTTTGAGCTCATTCAGTGTTCAGATCTCGTGGAGTAAAGATCCCCGAAGATGCCTCGTGCAGTCGAAGGCAAAACGTCGGATCGTAATTCCAATTTGACACGGTCTAATCCCAAGACCCATGGTTCCTTAAGTGACCAACGCCGTGAAAACTTCCGTTCAATACAATTCGCTTATTTATTTTCTAATATATGAGCTACTTTTATGACATAGGGGAATTACACTGCAGGTTTGCCTTAAAGGACTTTAACAAAATAAGGAAAAAGGAAGTCGCTTATCTTACTGAAAAAAACTGTTTACTATTTACTTTATAAGACTACAATATATATACACACATGAATTACAAACATAATAGCAGAACTTTGAAGAGCTAGTGTATTTTGACAACGGCAATGATTTACGAGAATATTGTAATTGAAATAAAAATAAACATTATTTGAGAACTCGTATCTCCGAAACCCAGTGAAATATTTTGATGAAATTTGGAGGAGTTCCTGATGATGCTGTGTGTCAAAATCACATTTTAAGTTTATACCTATCAAATAGAAGTGCACTTATGAAAAGTTGATCACACTGTAGATATGTTTATAATTTTGTTGTATATTCCAAAATCATTTAAAAATATTTGTTATAAGACTTTGCAAATAACTTTTATATTTCAGCTTTTTTCGTATTCTCAATATAAAACGAGGTAGAGGGGTTATCATATAATGAAATACTTTCTATAAGTAAATTTTCTTTAATTGTAACAAGATATAGTTTAATTATAATAATATTTTTTATATATGTCTGGCCTTATATTTTTTATTTCTTAGAATGATCGTTTCATCCACTGTGCGCTGTATTAAATTACCATCGCATATGAATGCCAATGTGCACACATAAATGTAATGAATCGCTCTAGTTGCCATTAATCATTTGTGTGCCTGTGTTAGGTTTTTGCCTCGAAGGACGATAAAAATCAATGATAAATTAGTTGGATTTTATTTTATCATAAGCCAAGGTGATATCGGAGTGATATTAGAGATTTTTTCAGATCTTCACGTTTCGGGGTCCTTAGATCCCGAAAAATATATTTTCTCAATTCTGTCTGTGTATCTGTCTGTTGGACTGTCTGTTCGCGACATAGCTAAAAAACTACTTAATTTAATAAGAAGTTTTTTAAACGTTAATTTTTTTAACATGTTATTTGGCCGCCATTTTGTTCCGCTATCTTGAATTCGTAACACAACTTTACCAGCTTATCACACTTAATGCTTGCACAAAATTTGAAAGCAATCTAATACGTAGTTTTTTAAATATTTTATTAGGCCGCCATTTTGTTTTGCTTCTTATATTCATACCAACATATTACAAGTTCATTTTTATGTAGCAATTTATTTTTTTTTGCAAAAATTGGATAATTAGGTTTTTAGTAATAAGTTTCACTAGGCTGCCGCGTGCCATCTTGTTCCGGCATATTGAATTTTAACCAAAATATTACCAGGTCCTCCCCATATGAGCCTTAATTTTTGACTAAAATTTGAAGTAAATCTGATGAGTATATTCCCCGAACTGGCACCCAGACAGACAAACCGAGAGACGGACCTACAGAATTTATAAAACATTTTTTTTAGCATGGCACAAAATTTGAAACCAGTTCATTAAGTAGTTTTTTCAGGCTGAATTTATAAATATTTTATTAAGCCACCATTTTGTTGAGCCACCTTGGATTTGTACGAACATTTTCTACATAATGCAAAATTTGAGATAAATTGGATAAGCACTTTCTTAGTAATCATTTTTTTAACATTTGACTAGGCCGCCATTTTGTTTTGCATTATTGGATTTCTACCAAAATGTAACCAGAACATCCCTATATGACCCTTAATTTATAACCAAAATTTGAAGTCAATCGTGTAAGTAGTTTTTCGTCATCTAGGGACCCTGAAACGTGAAGATCTGAAAACATCTCGCAGAGTGATTTTTTCACGATTACTTCCCTTTTATGAGGGAAGTAAAAATGAAATTTCAGCCTGAAAAAACTAATTAACGGACTGATTTCAAATTGTGTCAGAACTAGTAAAACTTTGGAACCAATTCAAGATGCTGAATAAAATGGCGGCCAAATATTATAATAAATTTGTACTCGTGAAAAACTCAATCTCTCAGGTCCAGTGGCGGCTATTCAGGTGAAGTAGGTGAAGTGCTACTTCACCAGGAAAAATAAACAAGCAAACATCTAACTATATTTATTATATATCTCTTAAAATTTTAGTTTTCACATTCATTTATTCACTCGAACTTTATTATAACAACTATAACATTGGCGCAAACCGCTTCGACTTTGCTGGAGGTGCTATGTTTAGTTTACGATTTTCCTACTATGTTGCCATGACAACGCGTACTCGATGACGTCGAGGGCATGAAAGAATAATGTTAACCAGCGCCATACAATGCCCTCGGTGAACTGCAGCCGCAGTACACTACACCCACGTGTCGTTCAGTTTGCGGTGGTTGTTTACTTTTATTTTCGCGGATTTCGCTGCAAACGGTGAGTTCCTTTGCAGTTTGCTTGTCTGTCTTGTGTTATATTTATTTATGGAGTTGTTACAACTTCAAATTCGAAGTTAGTAAATGTGATTGTTCAAGACTGGAATAAATTAAAAGACGACTTTGAATTTATTACGAACTGTGACAAATCTGATGAAAAATCAATTCGCCTTGCGAAAGGATTTTTAAGTGAGATGAACGATTTGGAATTCACGTTTCTGTCATTAGTGCTTAATGACATTTTCTCAATCACGGACATACTATTTGACGATCTTCAAAAAAAATCGCTTGACATTCACTTTTGCATATCCAATATAAAACATTTTTTTAATACCGTGTTTGATAAAACAAATTCTATTAAAGAAATAAATCATTACAAACGTGAGCTTGCCAAGCTTTCACCTGAACAGATTAGGGTTAAGTATAGAACCCTTTCTTATGAAATATTGGATCATATTTTAATGGAAATGACACTAAGATTTCAGACTGTGAAAAACTGGCATTTTCATATTTGGCAGGTTCTGCTAAATTTTCCGAATTTAGTTTAAATTTTCCGACCGGACCGTTTGAAAATTTGTTACAGTTATATGGGGAAATATTTTCAAAAAGTCAACGACTTAAAAATGAGCTTGGTCTTATTTTTGCCAATGAGAGTAATTGCTGTAAGTAAGTAAGTCGCTGCAAGAGCAAGTGAAAAAAATTAATGAAAATAAAGATATTTTTACCGAAGCATATAAATTGTTTTCCCTTATTTTGACAATACCGTCGACAAGTACTTCAGAGGAAAGAAGTTTTTCTTGCTTCAAATGTGTAAAAACTTATTTAAGAAATACAATATCCATGTCTTGGCAATATTTCAATTCAAAAAGAATTTCTGGAGGAGATTACTCATTCATTTTATGAGAATGTTATAAATAAATTTGCTGCTATGAAGGATAGGAGAATTGATTTAGTATACAAAATTTAGGTAAGTCGTAAAAAAATATACTACCCCCTCCACATATAAAAAAATTCTGGGAAAAAATTATTGCGATATTTTCTTGCTTCATTTGCACTTCACCTACTTTTTCACACGCGAGCCGCCACTGCTCAGGTCTTACATATTTTCAGGTGTTAGAATTCGCCGAATTAAAATTTCGATATGCTCTTTTAGCCCCATCGTGATTTAGAATCACCTCTCCCATAATAATAATAATAATAATAATAATGTATGCTTTTATTGCCAGAAGTATACAAAAACTTACAACTTAATTCTAACCCAAGATGGAAAAAAAATCTGACAAAGGGCAGAGTTCGGATTCACCGGCGTAGCGTTGATTAGCGCTTTTCAACTCAACCTTTAAACTAAGTAAAATTCAGTAAAGAAAAAAACAATACAATATAAGTGAGACAGCTTAGAGTTTCTAGTAGCAATCATCAATAATAAAAATATTCATTATTACATATTCAGAATTAATTTTCCTATATTACATAGATAAACATACAGAAGGAGTAAAACATTTAGAATTTAAAAGTTAAGTATTTAAAAGCAGTTTTTTAATTTGTCTTTTAAAGGCTGGAATAGATAGAATCTTTAAATGATCTGGTAAATTATTATATTTTTATGCTGAGGTATAGTGAGGAGATGTTTGTATCGTACATTAACCGAGTGCACGGATGATCGAAATTTTAGTTTTTTAAAGAGATAAGATGGTTTTTTTAACGAGATTATTTTATGATAAAATATTAGTGAGTGTAGTTTGAGTCGGTTCTCCATATTAAGCCAATTCAATTCTTTGAGTGCCTGAGATACATGACCTCGTCGTCTTATGCCACATATAAGTCTTATGCAAGCATTCTGAATCAGCTGTAGCCGTCTCAGATCAACACGTAGTAAGTTGGGACCATATATTATATCACCATAGTTGAGATGTGACAGAACAAGCGTCTCGCATAATAAACGATGCGTACTTTTGTTAAAATAATGTCTGTTTGTGTAAATAACTTTAAAGGTACTAAAAGCTTTCTTTATAAGGGCGCTGACATGCTTGTCAAACCTAAGCTTATAATCTGCCTTTTGCCTCATCTGTTAGGATTAATCTGTCCGAATCCATATTAATATTGATGTGATGCATTGCGTGCCGATTTTCTACCAAACAACATTACTTTGGACTTACTTGCGTTGATATTTAAACCGTACTTATTGGAGATGTCCAGAAGACGTTTTAAGTCGTTATTAATTTTTATACACGCAGTGTCAACTTCTGCTGGAATAAAAGATAAATATATTTGGGAGTCGTCGGCGTAGAAATGCGATGAACAGTTCTGGAGGATATTTGAGAACTGAGACGTATAAATAGTGAATAAAAGAGGTCCCAGAAGGGAGCCCTGTGGCACTCCGCTCTTCACAACAGCAAAATCCGACATCACCTGACGCAGTTTCACTGCCTGCAATCTTCCTACCAGGTAAGACGAAAGAAGGTCTGTTGAATTTTTTGAGAAGCCCAGATAACCTAAGAGTGCGATAAGAAGGGTGTGACTGATGCAGTCAAAGGCCTTGGAGTAGTCAACTAAAACCAGAATCGTCAATTTGTTATCATCGGTAGCTGTTAGAATATCGTCGGTTACGTGAGCTAGGGCAGTCATACAGCTATGATTTTTCCGGAACCCTGACTGATTTTGTGGTAAAATATTGTAATTATCAACAAATTCCCTAATCTGGCTTTCGACAATTTTTTCAAATATTTTTGATAGAACACATAAAATGCTAATTGGTCTAAAGTCTTTGGGCTCTTCTGGGGAATTATTCTTAGGAATCAGTATGACGTGAGACATTTTCCAGGTTGAAGGGTAGGTGTTCCTAGCAATAATAAGTTCAGATATAATTTTTTCAATTCCTTCCACAGTGTATTTTTGTCCGCATTACGATATTTAAATTGAAAATAAGCTTTCTTTTCACGTTTAATAGCGTAGTTCACTTCATTACGGAGAGTTTTATGAAAATTCCAATCCACCTCCTTCTTAGTACGCTTAAATTTTTTTAATGATTTATCCCTTTCAGTAATAAATGATTTTACAGCTTCGGTTAGCCAAGGTGCAGGGCTTTTTGAAATTTTAACAATTTTAAAGGGAGCATGAAAATCGAAGAGGCCAAGGATAGTTAAGTTAAAAATATTTGTTTTAGTCTCAATGTCTAACGTCCTGGAAACGCGTGAAAAATCCATTAAAGCAAGATCAGCATTAAAATTATTTACATTTACATTTTTGAAGTCACGGTATTTATGCAAAAAGGGTGTTATTTTTTCCTTACACTTAAATATTGGTCTGCAATGTCAGATATGTTTAGAACTTGAGAGTTAATCTTGTTAATGTTATTGGAATGAGCAATAATATCCAGCAATTTAGCACTATTCTGACCATACCGTGTGGGCTCATTTATAATTTGACATAAATTAAAGAAATCAAATATATTAAATAATTTTTTGGAATTATTATTATCATAGTCAAGTAAATCAATACTAAGATCGCCAAGCATTATAATAGAATTGCATTGCGGATCTAAAACAGCAAGAACGTTTTCGAGTTCACCGAGGAATTCGACTACGGAGCAGGAGGGAGGATGGTACAAAGTACCTATGCTGAATTGTCGTGTAAAATTTTTAACCGAAATCCACAACTGCTCGCTGCCTAGTACCTCAGTGATATTTAGTGAAGAAGATTTGCACGAAGTACATACGTACACAGCGATCCCACCACCTCTCAGACCACTAGTTCTATCACGACGATAAAGTTTATATCCATTTAAATTAATAACGTTATCCAAAATACCGGTGTGAAGCCATGTTTCGGAGACAGATATAATATCATATTTATTAAAAACTGCTTTTTTAAAACCTTCAAAATTTGCTACTAGTGAACGCACATTTATGTGGCAACAGCTAAGCGACATCGTTACAATTTACATCGAACATAGAAGGAAAAAAATACAAAAAAATTAAATGTAATAATACAACTAGCACTAAAATGATATTAATAATATTTAATGAAAGATAGATATATCCAAGTAAAACGATAAATTCAATTACTTTAATGCTTAATAACTGAAGGAATTACTTTAATGCTTAAGAACTAAATTAATTACTGTTTTTTGGCAGCATTACGCGTGAGAATTTTGTCGAATGCAGATTTTATATCAGCCTTGTTGGGCTGAATCTTTACGCGCTTTCTCTTCTTAGCAGGTTGTTCTGATTCCTTATGTTCCAGATTATCTTATGGTTCTAGATTACCTTCTTCAAGATTTTCTTCTGCTTCGGGTTCGGATAAATCACCGTCAGTCTCAGTATTATTTTCAAGATCTTCAGCAGAAATCTCTTTGTCGTCAATTATTAGTTTATTACCTCTTATTTTAGCGTTTACATTCCGGGTTCTGGCCTCCTTTAAGTATTTCACAAGTATACGGTGGCTTTCCCTATCCTCAGGGCAAAGGTCGTTGGCAATTGAAATGCTAGTTCCTTTAAGCTTTGAAACATGTTGGAATATGGATGCTTTCTTTAAAAACAAAATAAATTCAATAAGCACTGGTAGAGTTCCTGATTTAGAATTTAGCTGGGTAATGTTATTAATATCAGAGGCCGAAAAACTTACACCAAGAAGAGTATTTAATTTATCTATAGTGTCATTCAACAAATTTGTAGATTGAGGTAATCCAAAAACAATTATGTTGTTTTTGCGTAATTTACGCTCATGCTGCAATGCTCTTGCGCTAAGCTTTGTTAGTTGAGTATTAAATTCGGTAAATCGAAGATCAATTCCTTTAATTACGGAATCAATTTTATTAGTTAACTTCTCAGTTTGAATCTCATTTGCTGACGTTAATTTGGCATGTATCAGTAGTCATAGGCATATTAAGTTATACTATAGGCTGCGTCTTAATCGATGTGGAACGGCTACTATTTCAGCAGAAATATATCACAATTTTTATAATATTTGTGTGCAAGGGATTATCAGCTTTATTGAAAATCGGCATGTGCAGATTTTATTCAAAATGTAAATTTGCCCAAAGTAGTAAATATAATGGCACGCACCTAGCGTATGAAGGGTAGCCATCTGCAACACCTATGCACTTTTTTTCTAATTTATTTGCCGTATATTAGAAGAAAACTTAGAGATTTTAGCGGAAAAGATAGAACGGTTGTGACTTCTTCAAACGCTTATATTGCTTATGCTATAATTAAAATGTAAATCCACTGTTGATTTCGCAACACGTGTAGGAAAGTTCTCCCATTTCATTAGGCTAGTTCTAAAGTAAATAAAAATGCACATCCTGAATACCCGCGAGAAAAACACAATGGCCGGCTGACGTGTTGAGAAATTCAATGTAATATCTGATTTTAGCGACGCTCTCCGTCGACATATGTTTCACGGCCTGTTTGATATATTGCGGTCAGTAGCGCTATTGTAACTCCCGAACAATGCCGAGAAATATGTTGCACAGTACTCTTTCTATATACCTACGCTAAATTCAATTTGGGTTTATACACAGCACAAATTTATTTTCTCCAAAAGAATGTACATCATTTCGATGAGAAACGTTCCACATAATTTTTTATGTAAGTGGTTGCGTGACGTGCCGAGTATACATAAATATGATTTTAAGGAATATTTTCGAACCACTCCGAGATTATTTATTATTTTTATGGTAAATATGGGTCGCCTAAGAAGGTAATTTTGAAGTTTTCATTTACTATAGAGAAAAGTGAATATTATTTCATAGATTCATTTTAATCCTGATTTAGGAGGATAAAAGAGGCAGATTGGTATATTATATTATGCGGACGATTTTGCCATGTATACCCCTGAGGAGAACTTTACACAATCTATTAGTAAACTTAACCATATTACATACTGTTTTAAAAATTGGACCCAAGAAAATGGATTTAACATATCTACAAATAAGACAACGGTTGTGTTTTTTACCCGACGCAGGATAGAAGCACAAAATCGAATAACCTTAAACGGTCTCTCCTTTCCTGTAACAAAATCTTTTAAATATCTCGGAATCATATTAGACACCAAATTACTATGGGCGGAACAAAATACAAATAAAGACGGAAAAAAGTATAAATCTCTTGAGACAGGTGTGTTCCTTTAATTGGGGTGCTGGCCAACAAATCGCTTTACTCTTTTATAGAACCTATATAAGGTCTATTATAGATTATGGTTGCATATTTTATGGTTGTGCAAGTAATACACATTTAAAAAAAATAGACAGAGTTCAGTATAAAGCACTTCGTATATGTTTGGGTGTTATAAAATCATCACCAAATGCTGCAATTTTGGTAGAATCACTGGAGGCTCCTCTTTGGTGTAGAAGGGAGTACCTCGCTTCCAAATTTATACTTAAATTATGTATAAAACAGAGAAGCGTGCTCGACAAGATTTATTCTTTGTTTATTTCAAATCTTACTGAACGATATTGGGCCAAAAAAAAAACCCATCCCCGATAGTAAAGGGCTACGAAGAATTGCGAATGTTTAATTTTATTGAAAGTGGTGAACACAATACTAAGAGCATATTTGAAATAAACTACCATACCATTTTTGTTACTCCTGAAGTTACCTTTCCGTCATATCCAGAAAATTGAACTTCAACTCAAATACTTTTTAAAGAAATCATATCCAGATACCCCTTAAATTACCTTATTATTTATACTGATGGTTCAAAAACTGAGAACAGTTTAGGTGGAGCTTTCTATTACCCCTTACCAAATTATCAGTGGTCTTTTACACTTGATCCAAATTTAAGCATTTTTTCTGCAGAAGCCGCAGCAATCTATTATGCAATCGAATGGGCTTTAACTCAAAATTATAATTATATAATTATATGCTCTGATTCACAATCAGTTCTTAAAAAATTATCAAATTTTATTGAGAATACAAATATTTACCCTCACATATTTGTAGTACGAACATTAGACTTAATACGTCAAGCAAAAGCCAAAAACATTGAAATTTATTTTATATGGACTAAAGCTCACTCTGGAATAACTGGAAATGAAAAAGTCGATTTCATAGCCAAGAATGCCCAATTAAATAATAACCAAGATCCTACTATAATTATCCAGGATTACTATCCCTTCTTAAAACAAAACATTAAAAAAAGTGGAATAGTGAGTGGCAAACTTATGGAAGTAACAGTAATACCTTCTATTTTAATATACATAGAATTATACCTAATAAACATTGGTATTATAACAAATCGATGCCCCGAAGACTGGTATCCACAGTAAGTCGTATAAAACTGAATCATGGCCGTTTTCCCAGTCACTTACATAAGATTGGAATAAAGGACGACCCACTTTGTTTATGTGGAGAGTTTGGCGATTTAAACCATATTTTTTTCAACTGCCAATTACACCAACAACTTTCAAATGAATTGATAAAATATTTAATTGAAAACAATTTTATTTTACCTATATGGCTACCTGATATTTTAATAACAAATAATATTGGCTTTTTTGCCTGCTTGTACAACTTCCTTAAAAAAATTGGCTTTGAAATTTAGCATATCTTCAGAGAATTTTTTTTCCACATTTATAACTTTATGCTACTAAAATAGATATTATATCCTAAACCTTTCCTAATGAATATTTCCTTTTTTAGAGGTCTTCCATTGTTTGTCTTGTTTAAAGTCGTCCTGACAGACCCCTGGACGTGAAATGTGTGTCCCCGCCTATATGTGGCTAGGTTTAAATTAAAACGTGCAATTTAATTTTACCTTCTTTTCAAATTATTGAAAGCTACATGCTTTCACTAAATATTTACTTATTTCGTGGCTAAAACACATAGTTTGTAAGGCCAAAAACCAGAAACAAAAAAAAAAATTATGTAACGAGTTTGGACAATGAAGTATTCCGACGAGTGAGTGATATTCGTGTTGGTTCACGAATGCGGAATACGCTATTCGCTATTCCAAGCGTGTTTTAGACTAAACTTTTTTAATTACTCTAATGGCCGGTTGCAGAAAGCTCAATTAAAGTTTAGAATGTTTAACGGAATGTCAAATTTGAGAGCGGGTTCCTAGATTTCTGTAAGCAGCTTGTCAAATCTGAAAACTCGGTTAAATATTCTAAACAGCAATTAAGTTTTGTGCAACCGGGGGTAAAAATATTGTGATTGTCAATAGATGCCGCTACTAGTACATATTCCAACACTTGTTTTGGTATAATTTACACCATAACAAGTAATATGTCAGATGTCCTTGTGGACTCTGGGTGCGTGTATTGATCTTGTGCGTGACCTTAGGTGTCTAGTCCTACACACTCATTTTCTATCCTATTTTAGTATTATCATAACCTTGACGGCTATTTTCAATTAACGTCCGCTAATCTGACATTTATCTGTAAAAATCTCATTTTCAAAAAATTTAGCTATTCAAAAGTTAGAAATACTAGACTTTTTTGGACAGCTGCAAAAATATTTCCCTTTAGGTATCTATAAATTTTAAGCAGTTCAGAAGTTATGGGGAAAATCATTTTTTTGACACGACAATTTTTTTTTAAATTACCTCAATAAAACATGCCTACTGGTGTTTGAAAATGAAATTACGGGAAAAAATATTTTTTTAACAGATTTCAAAAAAATTTCAAATCAATGACGCTCCCTAAAAGTTACATGGAACTGTGAAAACCGTATATAAAAATTTTAAGTAGTTCAGAAGTTACAGGAGAAACAATTTTTTTCGAGCTGTCACAATATTTTTTCAAAATGTTTATCTCCTTAACGCGTAAATGCACAAATATAAATTGAAGCGATAAAAAATATGACAGAAATATTTGCTTTAAACAAACCAAAACTCTGCTGTTACATCTATTACAACAGACATATTAAATATCTCTGTAAATTTTATTAACATCTTAGGCCAAGGCCACCTATCATTTCGGATCTTATATGGATCGGGATCTATCGATTTTTGATCGATATGTGCACTTTTTTCTTTAAATCGAATTTTAACCCACTTGCTGAGCAGTGGCTGCTCGTGGTCAACTTTTCAGGGGGGTCAATATATATATAAACCACAAACAGCCGTATTCACTAAAGAGGTTTAAATTTTAAACCCTAGGTCTAAGTCTCAAACCCTCTTAAACCGTATTCACAAAGCAAAGTTACTAAACACTTAAACCTATCAGGGGTTTAAATTTTTCAATATGGCCGCATTCACTAAAAGGTTCTAAAGTCATTTTAGATCGGCAAAAATTTAGATCCAAAAGTTAGTCCTACCTTTTAGATGGGTTTAAGAAAAGTTTAAATTCACTGTTCACCTTAGTATAAATCTATCAAGCTATAATTTAGCAAAAAATACAATTCAAATTGGTCGCCTATTTCTCTTACAGCACGCCGGACCACCACTATTATTTAAAAGTATTTAGGTAGAATATTGCACTTGAAAATTAAAATAGAAATCAAAAGTAGAAATAATTTGTCACGAAAAATGCCATTGTGCTTTCAATATGCTTTTACCGTATTGTTTTCATAGGAATTACCGACGAAAATTGTTTTCGTACACTAATTAACAATAAAAAAGAAAAAAGTATGCAAGCAGTGGAATTCGAACTCTGGCTATCTAGGTGAGAACCAAAAACAAAACCAAAACCTTAGACCATTAGATCACCATTACCACTAATTAAAAATGTAAAAACAGGTATATAGGTTACTCTATAAATTTAAATGAAAATTACAATTTTGAATATCCGGCCATGAATTTAAAGGCGGAATGTTTAGAGATGATTTTTCAAATAAGATATTTTTTTTTGACTAAATCTCATTTTCTTCACTTGAAAAAAATGCTATGCATTTTCGCCCGCTATACTTACGCCATTTTCCCAAAGGCAGATACGACATAATCAATATTAATCAAGTCGGCTATGGATAGTGTTTTGTTTATCGAGAGGTCTAAACATGGGTTTAAATTTAAACCTGTTGGACTAACTTTAGAACTAGTACTAACTGTTTAGTGTATGCGGTCTAAATCTTAAACCTCGCAGGGTTTTAAGGAAGGTTTAAATTCTAAAACACTGTGGCTACCTTTCTTTAAAACATTAATTTAAACCACAAAATCAACAAACAAAATGTCAAATATACAAAAATACGCAATCGTAATCACAACCTATCACACGATCCACATGAAACACATCAACTGACAAAAATATTTAAGTTTCCTCGGCGCGGCTGTTGACCCAAACTTTGCCAACAAAATCTATGCGCCCCTATGCGAATTTGATCGGGAAAAACTCCGTTAATAACGACGCGACGAGGTCAACGCGGGCCGCCAGCCGTAATCGATTCCAAATGAAACAAAACCTCTCCGGAGATCGCGAAATTTCAAAATTTAAAAAAAATTGAAAAAATATTAATTATGTATTATTTTATTTATTTGTTTCTGTTTGGAAATATTTATTGGAGGGCCTTTGACCATTTGTCCTAATAGAGAAGTCGTCACTGTTGCTGAGTAGTTAGAGGGAGATGTTATTAGAGCTTTTTTGTAGGTTAAAGTTGGGATTTGAATTATCAACTTTGAAAAACTGCAGTAATTTAACCGTTAAGTTATAAACTCGAAATTTGATCTCTATTTTAGTTTCCTTATAATACAGGGTAATATTAAAACCTAGGTACCCATTCTTGGAAACTCTGGTACTAAATTCACCTCGTTAGTGCATCCCCTGTATATAATCCAGAACCCTTCCTAAAAAGTTCATTTTGTGTAGTCTTCTAAGCGCTTTCCGGCGCCGTAATTAGTCTTCTGTGCAAATGTCTACTTTTTGTATTAAAAAAATAAAAAGTGACTAAAAAATTTTAGTTTTTCTTAAAAATGTCTATTTTCTGGCCATTTTCTCGACAGGGATGCGTTTAGGTTTTTGTTCTGCTAGATATTTCCTATGAAAAACTTCTCTTGGAAAATTTCGAGAGGGCTGACCCACTTTGAGATGTAAGCGCCCCAAAACACCCTTTTTCTGAACGAAAAAAAAATCGTAAAACCGTCAAACGAACTTGAAACGTTACCAAAAATAATAGGATTCTGTAAGACAGGAAGATCCATCGTTCCAGAAAGTTTCGTAAGAAAATAATTAAAATTGCGACCTCAACCGTGTTACAACAAAGTTGACTGTTTTTGGTTAACTTTCCGGTACCACATCTTCGGTATCAAAGGTGGTACAAAAAATGTTTTAAACAAATCTCGAGATCCACGTCTCTTCTAAAAACGCATATCAAATTCAATGTCCTATCTCTAATGATTTCCGAGAGATGCCCGCCGAAAGGTCGCAAAACACGGTTTTCTGAAATGACACGCCTCACACCAGGTTGTCGTCCCTGAGTGCGAGAGCGATAGTAGGAAACAAGTTTGTTAACAAGTAATGGAACAGAGGTAATTCCGTAGTTAAAAACGATATCGTATGTTAATATTCCATAACAGTCGTAGAAAAAAATATTATCTGCAATAACTATTAGTGGGTAAACAAATTTTTATGTATTAAGTCTGAATCAGTGAGTCATAGACTAATTTTGTTGTATATATTTAAAACACTACGCCAGAGACATTTCAACACTATTTTTGGTTTTGTTGCGTATTTTTTTTCTATAAAACCAATGTTTTTGTTCAATAACATTTCTGGACGATGTGGTGAATGCACTCAATATTCTTATAATTCCACTGGAAACTCATCGCGCCATCTAACGGAAAAGGCAGAACAAGATTTGCCGGGCCAGCTAGTTGTTTTTTAATGCTTTATTTAAATTTAATATCATACAGGGTATTGCAAATTCGATGGGATAGCATTGGCATTTCAGAACCATGAGTTAGAAGGTTGGTTAAATTAGCACAAAGTTGCTCATTTTAATGGCGAATAATAAATCGTTGATAAAGTTAGAAAATTCCGGCTACTTTCGGAGATATCCGTAAAAAACTGATTATCGCCATTTTAATTTGTGTTTGTTTGTTTTTCAGGCTGCATTTGAGAGATATTACAAAACAAAATTTATATCCTTATAGCCACTTTTCCGTCTTTACTTTGCTATGTGAATTTGGTAAGATTCTGATTTTCCATTTCTATCTAACACATTGTATCTCATGGGAAAATCTTAAATCTTCGATTAGAACATTAAGTGTAACACATCGTTGGGTATGAGAGGTCGAGCACTTGTTGAAAATGGAATAAAAAATTCATTTTCGTATTAAAAAAAATAAGTTAATGATGAGTCCTCGCAGATGAACCGTCGGATTTCAAATCTTATTACATTATCTTGTAGAGGAGGAAAAGTAGCAATAAAAATGTATTATTCGTTTTATAATATCTCTTCAAATGCAGCCGGAAAAAAATAAAAAGGAAAATGACGATTTTCAGTTTTTTGTTAATATCTTCGGAAGTAGTCGGAATTTTCCTACTTTGCCCTGATATAACCAACCTCGTATATCTTAGGGTTTCTGAGATGCCATTGTTATCCCTTTGAATTTGTAACACCCTGTATATAGGGCATATATTATTTGTGATGTGTAATTAATAGTGGAAAGTTTTGGAAACTCCTATGAGATAATTAGAACTAATCCCGGACATTTTCTTACGAGAAATTCCTGAAAAGATATCTGATTTGGCAAAACCGATATATATTTTCAGTCTATTTCTTTAGTTACCTTTACAGTAGACCCAAAACCCAAGGCTGTAGTCTGGAATTTTGTTTATTGCTATTACTGGTAGTTCTTATTTCTTATATCGTGTGGGGAAATAACCACAACAATATTTTTCTTAAATATATTGGCTAATTGCAGTACCACATTATTGGTACAATTCATTTGGAATTCTATTACATTTTATGTATGGGATTGTTGTCATATCTTAATATATGCGTATTACAAGGTTTTCTTATATTCAGTGCATGTTGTTATTACATTTTTTGCAAGTATAAATATGTACATTGTTTAATAAACTTCATGTTCTTCATGTAAATTTTAATTGTCATGAGATTTTTTTAGTTATTATTCATAAATCGATGTGATCCAATCGAACCACAATTTACTTTTTGGTCTCTATGAAAAATTCAAACTAGACTTGATATTTTTTATGCAGTTTTTTGTTTTCAGTCGATTCAAACCACAAATAACAAATTTTGTCCACCATTTTAAAGCCACCTTCTTCATTTTTTTGTACACGGTAAAGTAACATTGTACTGCCGTGTAAACTATGTACTTGTGTCTAAATTAAAATAGTATTTATCACGTATTTAGCATTGTTTGGCCAAGTTTGGATCATGATTGCCATCTGACGTCACACGCTGGCGGCTACATGGAAAAGAAAAAAGAACATATCTTTAAATCTGTGTATCGTGAATAATTCCGCAAAACGTATAGTATAAATCATCTATTAGGCTAGAGAGAGAGAGAGAGAGAGAGAGAGAGAGAGAGAGAGAGAGAGAGAGAGAGAGAGTAAATAAAAATGCACATCCTGAATACAAGCGAGAAAAAGACGATTGTTGGTTGACGTGTTAAGAATGAGATGTCTGATTTTAGCAACGATCTTCGTCATTTTCCCATGGCCTGCTTGATATATTGCGGTCAGTAGAGCTATTGTAACTCACGAACAATGTCGGAAAATATGTTGCACAGTACTCTTTCTATATACCAATACTAAATTCAGCTCACAAATTTATTATCTTTCAAAAAATGTACATCATTTCTGTGGGAAGCGTTTCACATTTTTTTTTGTAAGTTGTTGCGTGACGTAGCGTATAAACATAAATATACTTTTAAGTATTATTTTCGAACAAGGCCTTAAAATTATTTATATGGTAAATTGGGGTCGCTTGAGAGAACTGTTGCGTAACACAGTCTAAAAAGATCGTGTGCTAAAAGCGGTGACATAATTCCTATGTACAGTACAGTACAGTATAAATCATCTATTAGGCTAGAGAGAGAGAGAGAGAGAGAGAGAGAGAGAGAGAGTAAATAAAAATGCACATCCTGAATACAAGCGAGAAAAAGACGATTGTTGGTTGACGTGTTAAGAATGAGATGTCTGATTTTAGTAACGATCTTCGTCATTTTCCCATGGCCTGCTTGATATATTGCGGTCAGTAGAGCTATTGTAACTCACGAACAATGTCGGAAAATATGTTGCACAGTACTCTTTCTATATACCAATACTAAATTCAGCTTGAGTCTATACACAGAGCACAAATTTATTATCTTTCAAAAAATGTACATCATTTCTGTGGGAAGCGTTCCACATCTTTTTTTCTGTAAGTTGTTGCGTGACGTGGCGTATAAACATAAATATACTTTTAAGTATTATTTTCGAATAAGGCCTTAAAATTATTTTTATGGTAAATTGGGGTCGCTTGAGAGAACTGTTCCGTAACACAGTCTAAAAAGATCGTGTGCTAAAAGCGGCGACATAATTCCTATGTACAGGGGCTCTTTGATAAGTAGTTGACCCTTCGATGACTACGGGGTAGAGTGAAATTCGGAATTACATGGGGTTTCTCCGTTAATTTAAGCCATAAGGGCTTGATATTTAGAAGATGGGGGTCTTCTTCACACACAACGCTCCCATGCAGTGTTACCAGATTGTGCACAATTTTTCGTAAACTTAGGGAAATTGTAGACTCAGCCCCTCGCTACCAGGTATGCTATAATAACTTATATATCGCACAGGTAAATCCTTGTACCTGCTTTGCGATCATTCAAAACATGTTGTTGATGTTTTCTAGATTTTTGTTCGTGGTACAACAATTTACAGGTCAGTCTAGAGATTAAACAGGTAGAAATTATCGATAAAACACACTAGTTTGGTGGGGAGGATTTTCATGCGGAACAGTGATTTCAATTTTCCTATTAGAGGAAAAATTACATTACGATGAAAGTTCCGTATATAGGGATTTACCTATTATAATACGAAGTTATCTGGAAAGTATTATTATATAACAAGAACCCCTAAGGATTGTGTTTTATATAAATCTAAGAATATTAGTTGTATATGTTTTGATTTCTGACATTTTTAGATATTTACATCCATTTGAAGATGATTCTTTAACTAAAACCCTAATCTTTTTTATTAATAATTTTTTGTAAAAATTTTGCCTAATTGGTTTTTTTCTTATAACTACACTCTAGAAATATACTCAAAAGATTATAAAAAAACTTTTCTTGCAGATTAAGCCGAAAGATTTTTTTCTCAGGCAATCAAATAATTAGCTTCCGCGCCAGTGAATTCAAAATATCAATTTTTTCCCACGTTATCTGCAAACCCTAAGTGCTGGGTTGCTTTAATATCTAGAGATAATATTAGCATTTTAATCCAACGTGGGCGTCTTATGTCAACTTTGTACTTTTCGGAATTACACTCCTTGGGACGCTAAAATTTATTACAGACATTATATTATGTTGAATTTTCGGCAAAGCACACATACAATTTTATTCTGACTGTGATAAAAAAAACTAGACGGTAGGTACGTAAAATGATTTGTTTGTTAACATTTATTTTGATACACAGATTGGTATCAAAACTTTTCATTTAAGCAAGTTTTATGAACCACATATTTTAGAGTATCTAGAAGGCATGCTTTATTGTATTTATTCTTTCTGCGTTGAACTGATTATTACTGGCGATGATTCATTTTGTTTCTTCTTCAATAAATATTATTCATTTTTATTTTTAATAAATATTAACTCTATACAGATGATTCCTATATAGGATCGTGTTCACCGATGAAAAGACTTTTCAATTCACCTATATTAGCCGAATTCGTGTATACCGGCCAGACAACAGCAAATTTCAAGAAAAATATACGAGCAGTTTAACTTTCAGAATTAGACGCTATTTTGTGGTTGGATGAGTGTCTATGGATTAGGCGTATGTTATAGCATAGAAGGCAGGTTGTAGGTTTTCCAACACCCCTTGATATGCCTATCTCACTCGAATATTGGATGCTATGCTTTTTCGATCCCTCGAAATCGCTGCCGGGCGAGATGCATAAACCCGTTGCTCGTCATAGAATAGAGTATTGAAATATATTGCCTCGATTTTTTTTTTAGCTTGAAAAGCATTGTGTCGGAAATTAGAGAAATACAACCACTAAACAATTTTGGGTTTCGGTAAACTATGTTGACACTCTTAAATCTCGTTTATTTTTGTTTTTATCCACCATTCTAGCAGTCCAAATTGAGAAAATGTGTGGAAAACTCTCATCAGCACTCGAAATTACTTTAAGATGTGACTATTATACAAATTTAAGGTAATTTTGATTTGAAATCTTTCCGACTGTTCTCTTACTTCCCTTCGCCATGCTTGTTTTTAATTTGATTTGAGACGTTGCCATATTCATAATAAAGAAATACCTAAAGTTATGATACTGGTAAAACTTATTTTTTTTATAACAAAACTTATAATTAATAAAAATGCGGATTAGGTTAGGATAGGATTGGTTAGGTTCTCTGTAAAGAAAGCGCGTGGTAGCACGCTTACCGAATTCCGAATCTATATTGTTAGGTGCCTGTTCCGTTAACGTTAGGTTAGCCCAGGTTTGTCAATAAAACCTTCACTAAAACTATAAAAATAACAATAAATAATTACAATTCTGTTGTCCAAATGATTTTCAATTGGTCATTTCATTTCCTTTAACAAATTGGTAAATCTAAAATCTGGCAACATTGCTAAATTTTTCGTTTTAAAGCTCTCAAATTGTGACCGAGTGTGATTTTTAATTAATGGTTTTTAGGTAAATTCTTGCATATTCCACAATTTTTATTTTTGAAATGTAATATGCAAATGGGTACTTTCTGGAAAAAAAAATACAATATGCAAAAATCGTTTGTCAGGATAGTTTACCGTTTTATAGTTTTAAAAGAAGCTTTAAAAAATCAAGACAAAAACAAGGAAATTGGACTAAAATCGTTGTCAAAATTAATAAAAATGTTGGGTTTTCGGTATTATAAGAACTGTAATCGAAGATTTTTATGCGAGTTGCTACATATAGCAAGTCACCGTATCCTGTTTTTAAAGAAATACACGGAAAATGTTAATTCAAAACTTAGAAAAGTGGTATTTTTAGACGAGACTTGGATATTTTCTAATGAAAGTGGTTCGAAATCTTGGCAGGACGAGTCTGTAAAAAGTGTCAAGAGAAAAAAGGTTCAGGTTCTTCAACAAGATTTCTCCCAGGTGCAAGTTTACTGTTTTCTTCAACATCCAAAAGTATGGACTACCATGATAATATGAACTGTGAATTGTTTGAAAAGTGGTCAAAAGAACAACTGATTCCAAATATAGATGCTCCACCTTTAATCATTCTGGACAATGCATCTTATCATTCAGGAATCTTAAATAAACAACCTACTTCATCCTGGAAGAAAAGTGATATTTATGACTGGCTAATAAATCAAAAACAAAATCCTTTACCCAATATGCTGAAACTAGAACTTCTTTTAATGGCAAAATCTATTAAAAAACCAACAATATATGCTGTAGATGATATTACGGGAAAATGACATGAGGTTTTACGACTGCCGCCATACCATTGCCAGTTCAACGCAATAGAATTAATATGAGCTAATAAAATCATATTACGAAAAACCCGTGAACGATGGTCTTATATCAGATGAAGTGCAAATTGTTTGGCAAGATTCATTAAATTATATTACGCCGGAGTACTGGAAGAAATCTGTTGAACATACGGAGAAATTAATATGGGATTGGTGGAATCCAGAACGAGTTCTAGATGCCGAAATAGCACCAATGATCATTGCACCACTTGAAGACGACTATATATTTCTTAATCTTCTTCGGAAGTAAATTATGTTTTTTTTTCATGCACAAGTTTCCGTACATTCCTTATACCGATTCTCAGAGCTTTTGCCACTGGCTCCTGGATATTAGCCAGTGAATTTCAATTTAAACATTTTTTTATTAGATTTAACACCATTTTTTTGCTTACTTTTTTAGTACATTTGTAATTTTGTAGGCAATAAGTAAATAATTATAGAATACTTGTTCCAATTTTAAAGCGTGTTTAAAATAAGTAAATTTTTATTTATATTTATTAATTATAAGACAAAATTGGATATATAATATATAAAAATCAGTAAAATCGCTTTACCAGAAACTCGGGGCTAACGAAAAATAGAGGCTATATATATATATATATATATATATATATATATATATATATACTGTATTTTTCGCATGCAAGGCCCTTAATTTTAGACTGAAATTTGAAGAAATAGGATAAGTAGTTTTTTAGCTATTCCGCGAACAGACAGACTGACGGACAGACATACCTACAGACAGACGGAATTGAAAAAACTTGTTTTTCAGGCATCTAGGGACCCTTAAACGTAAAGATCTGAAAAAATCTCACGAGGGAAGTAATAACTAATTATCTTGTGTTTTTAACAAAAGTGTATAATATTTTTACAAAATAAAATTTTTTTGTTATCACAATACAAAAAAAAAACAAGTTTTCTTTGCACAGGGCTGGCCCGCATTTAAATAAAAGACGCTGTATAAGTGGTTAGATTTTTAGGTCAAGCGGGGCTCATAATTTTTAGTGATTGATAAAAAAATCTCACTTTCATTAAGTGGCTGTATAAACAGAACTTATCCTGATTGTTCTACTGATTCAAACCACCTTCCGAATTTATTGAGGCGCTTGCCATTTTGTGTAGTTTTGTTTTTACCAACCAAAAAATTTTAACCAAATACATATTTAGCGAATTTTCTTATTTAGTCCCTCGGCATTTAATATATAAAATAATAATAAGTGGCTATCTTAATAATATTGCGTAATATAATAAAAAAAACTATTTTCTTTCTCCCTTCATACGTGTAAATAGCCCATCGAGATTTAATAGCTCAATAAAAGAATCACACAACATTTTGGTATTCACTGTGTTTTCTGATTTGATTTTTAATGTTGGTGACCTTTGGACCCGCACGTTAAGACCGCATTCGACTATAGCTTTTAAAGCTATATCGAGAACTGACAGACCGACAGACAAACTGACAGACGGACCGACGGCATTGATGAAACATATTTTTTGGCGTCTAGGGATGCTAAAACCTGAGAATGTAATTTTTTTTACTATTACAAATATTTTATTTGGCCACTGTTTTGTTCCGCCATCTTGAATTAGTACCACATGTTTACTAGTTTATTTCTATACCACAATTAGTTATTTAGGTTGAATTTTTAAATACTTTATTACGCCGCCATTTTGTTCCCCATCTTGGATTAAAATTTTCAAGAATTATTTTCCTTTCTTACTTAATTTTTACAAACAGTACCTTTTATAATTATATTACGATCAATCAATTAAACAACTTGACGTTTTCCCCATTTTTCTTTTAATAAATATAAAACAAAATAGGTCATAATAGCAATCATGGCTAGATATCTTTAAAACTCGTTTTTAAATCACTCCGGTAAGTAAACGTTTATTCGTTTTAATTGCTGCGTTTGCATCAACCTGCGCGGGCACCTGCACAACTGTATGAATTTCTTGGATTCGTCGGTGCGTTATTGTAAGCACAACATAAAAGTTCCGATGGACTGTGATCCTTCTTGTATTGTTAATGTTCGGTGATTTAACTTAACACCAATCTTTGTGCATTTTGTGTCGCCCTCTACCTTATTCTAAAAATAATAAAGCAATGTACTACGCTCCTTTTGATTACTAAAATACGTTTTGCTGACGGGAAACTAAATTGAATAAGGCCTTTATAATAAAAATAATGACAGAAAACACATTTTCAACACGGCTTCGTATTTGGCGAAAAACTGCACAAAAGCGGTGATGACCGCAATATATCAAGGAAGTCACGGAACATGTGCTTCTATCAGAACGGCGACGCGAGTAAAATCAGATATCGCCGTGTATTTCTAAATGCGAAAGCTGCCATTGTGTTTTCTGCGGTAGCGAGAAAAATATTCATTTTTGTATAATATTGTACTCCCTCAATGTGACGCCGTGAATATTCTGTTTCGCACGTAATTAGTTTCCACTTATACCGAAAATTATAACCAAGCGAGAGTAAAAAGACTTTGATTACGTTTTAGAAATGAAAAATAAATTGTGCTAGAAAAAAATACTGCATCGAGGCAAAAAATAATTTAGCGGATCCTATATAATTAGGAGCGTGACAACTGACATAAATTTAGATGGATGGTGTGCAAAATGGCCGTCTTACGTATCTATTTACATTTATGTTACTAGCACGTATGCTTTGGTTGGAATATTAAAATACGTATACTGCTAATGAACGAAAAAATATTTTTATTATAAGTCGGAAAATATTATTAGTGAAATGTACCTTCATTTAAGATAAGGGCTAATTATTCAATGTATTTTAACTCCCTAGTATTCTGATGATGGATGGCGTGAATGATTAAAACTTTGGAAATTATTTAACTTAGAATTTTTGTTAACTGAATTATTTCGAATACCACAGCAATCTGGTAATATTTCCCCACCAGGGATGCCATGTTCTGATGATGGACATGTTATAGTATCGAAACGTTTGAAATTTGAAAATCAGAACTTATGTTTGCTTTTTAGAAGTAGGGCTCGTAGTAAGCATAATGCCTTTATGATAAAAAGGATGTGGGCTACTTGTTCCTTCCATGGCCTCTGGAATACCTGTGAACTCAGAGAAAGGAGTATTAATACGATTTTTGGGTATTTAGGGTATTAGGGTTAGTTTTTTCTAAAAACCCATTTTGGTGCCATCGCACCGTATGATGGTGAGAATATCCCCCTCAAACGGCAGTCTTTTCGAAAGTTTAAGAGTTTTTATAGTTTTGCCCTGTAGCCTTATCTTTATTAGTTGTATCAGACAAAAATTTCTTTAGTTTAGTTAAATTTGGTGCCCTAATAGAGTACCGCTGTCAAAATTTTTATTTTTATTTTAATGTATTATACTCAGTTCCGCATTCGGCAGGCACTAAAGATTGCTGACTAAAAGATTTATAGCTTGAAAGAGTTTTGTAAGTTTTGATTTAGTTCTAAAGAACTGCCATTAAAAATCTAACGCTGAGGACAGCGACCTCTGCTGACCACTAGTGTAGGCAAAGTTATAGGGTTACTTTCATCATGTAAAGGCTCCAATTTGGCCCTACATGAAGTGTCAAATTGCCTATGTCTATTAGGCTGTTTTACCTTCATAAGGTTGGTTTCTAATACTACTTAGTCCATGCTTATTGCTAATGATACTAAGATTAACTACATCATTCTCATAGTTTAGGTTTTATGGAGGGTTTTAGGGTTAGGTCAAAATGAGCCTATTTCGAGCTGTAAAATTTTTTCTATTAGTCTGATTTGGTTCAAACTTTCAGAAACGGTGTATTTTAACTATACCTTTCATATTCTGAATTTTAAAAATATCTCTTCAAACACAAAAATCTCGCTTATATGTATATGAGCTTATAAAAATTGCAAGTAAGGTTTTTTAGTATCACCTGTTATTCTCGCACCTGAATACAAACAATGAACTCATATAAGTTGTCGACAGGCTTATATTTTATCCATTTATTGTTGCAGTATTTTGAAAAAATTCGATTTAACTTGCTTTTTGTTTTATGGGCTTATGATATCTAGTTAAAACTTTTAGGTTAACAACAAAATGGTATGATCTTATAGCAAAAGCTTCGACTGTTCTTAAAGTCTTTTTTTATTTGAATTCTCATACTCCGGCCGATCAGGTCGCGCCACTTGTAACCTCTTGTGTGTAAAACAATAGGAAAAATCATTCATGCCGCCTACTATGTTTTTTAGACTGATTTTATGTAAGATATGTGCGGACAACATGGGCTTAGGAGCTTATATTTAGATGTGAATGATTTTAAAAGTTATTTTGTTTTTTGCTTTTTAAGAATGAGACTAATAGGTTTTTATATCGAGCTTTTTGGTGTCTTTCAGACCGATGGCTGGGGCTGGATTCTATGGGGATGAGAAGTGTGGACTTATTACTTGGCTCTTTCTCCAAAGTCTTTCAAGCAGAAATCTTCACCATGTTTCAATATGTGCGCAAAAATAGGAGGGTTTATTATTTTTAATCAGCGCATCTACATCTGCTAAGACAGCCAGGTAGCTCTGTAGGCACTTCATTGGCCATGATGCTGGGATACTTAAACAACTATGTGCGTTGGCTGAATTGAACACTGTCAAGTTGTTCTGAGTTCCAAGCCATAATGGCGTCGAAGTTAATGAGGAAGCCGATGAGCTTGCTAAAATATGCGTATCTGAAGCCTTTATCTGACCGGAGCCGGTGCTTGTAGTATCTAAGTGTACAGTACGAGGCTGGGTAAATAAATTGATGAGGGATAGTCACAAGGTTCCTCGTCAAAATAGACAAGCACATGTAAACAGCAAAACCTTTATCAAAGAAACTGATATTATACCCGGCAAAGTAGATCGGATTTTTCTGAGTGGAAATCAGTTAAGAAAAATTACAGGCATCCTTAGAAGACCCATGGCTATTAAGAACCAGCTGAGTAAGTTAGGGGTAAGTGCTGAAGACCTAAGATGCAGATTCTGCAGTAGGGAAAATGAGACAGCTGTATATATTGTGAGCTACTATGAGGCAGTGGATCCCAAAAGATATTTGTTCCCTGGGCAACCGAAGGTCGACCCAAAGTTCCTCATTAATATTTACAAGCAGCTGATTCTTACAGATTTCATCTGTTAATTTATAATATGGGATGAGAAATAAACATGCTGGAAATGATTAAAAAATAAAATAACCAGGTTTTAACAATCCCTAACTCAATGTCTTATGAAAACCGCACTAAAGACCGCGATATCAATATTAGTAACTTATTTAAGAGAAGTTTTTGTCTTTGACTCTATCAACGGTCGTCTTCTTTTTTGGACAAAATCAAACAATATAAAGCTTTAATAACTGAATATATTATAGATGTTAATGCTGGTCTAAAAATTGCCTAGGTCCAGATAATATTCCAGTTGTTAAAAAAAATGCCAGTAATAGCTATTCAAACCGATTTTAGATAGATCAAGTTTATTTCTAGATAAAGGTATATTTCCAAACAAATCGGAAATGTTATTTATTATTCCAAGAAGCACAGTTCGTGATAACATAACACAAAAACGCTATAAATCAATAAAGAAATTTGTATTATCTCTAAAGTTTTAAAAACATAATACACACTCTTACTCTTGACAGAGTAAAATATATCGTCGTAAAACAACAGCACATTTTTTTTGCTTAAGAGGTTTACCGACTCTAGTTTAAAAAAATTTACTGACTGCGAACCATGGATGATTAAATCCAGATTGATGTCGTATATTTCGGTAAGGCATTTCATAAAATATCTATTCGGGGCGCCTTGCTAAGGTCGGTGTTTATGATTATCTAAAAAAAAAGTATTTAGTCTTACTTACGGGGTCAAAAACAGGTATTACCTATAAGCGATTTTCTTGTCTGAGCTAATTCAGGTCTCCTACAGTGTGCCTCAAAACAGTCATTTTGTCCCCATATTATACATATACATTAATGACATAATGCAATATTTTACAAGCTTCATTGTACTTACTCGATTTAAAAGTATTATAGGAATTAGGAACTAGTGTGAAACTGTATTCAAAAACTGTGCTTTTGAATTCAGATAAGTGCGTTTCAGTTATATTCCATAGAAGTAGATCTTGTTAAATCTTTAGTTATGATACGAGATCTGAGTCTGATAAAAAAATCTAAGATACTCTTTAGATCAAACAGACTGCATGTTCTAAATCAATGTAATAGAATGTTGGGATATTTTTTTTAGAAACTGCTATAATTTTAAAACCTTAAAATAATTATTAATTAATTAATTAAATTAAATAACTTTTCAATGATTACCGTAGAAGATAATAGACAAGTTTCTGATTCGTTACTGCTCTATAAATTAGTTAAAAACTGGATTTTTCAGACCTTGGGAATACATTTATCATTCCTTTCCGTAATGCCAACTACGGGAAAAATTCTCCCGTCTGCAGAACGCTAAATTCTTTTAAATCTTGCTGAGAATGTTTGACTTGTCGTTATTTTAAAAATCTTCACCGAGAAAACTGCACAAAAGCAGTGATGACCGCAATATATCAAAAAAGTCGCGAAACATGTGCTTCTGTGACAATGGAAACGCGACTAAAATTAGATATCGCCGTATATTTCTAAATGGGAAAGCTACAGTTGTGTTTTCTGCGATAGCGACAAAAATATTCATTTTTATATAATACTGTACTGTCTCAACGGGCCGCTGTGAAAATTCTGTTTCGCACGTAATTAGTTCTAACTTATACCGAAAATTTTAACCGAGCGAGAGTAAAAATTACGGTTTAGAAATGAAAGAAATTTTGTTGGAAAAAATACAGCATCGAGGCAAAAAATAATATAGCGGTTCCTATATAATTAGAAGCGTGACAACTGTCATAAAATTAGATGGATGGTGTGCAAAATGGGCCTCTTACTTGTCTGTTTGCATTTATGTTACTAGCACGTGTGCTTTGGTTGGAATATTAAAATACATATGATGTTAAAAAACCAAAAAAATATTTATTTTATGTATAATAAGCCGGACAACATTTATTACAAATTAAAAAATATACACAAAGTCTAGGTCTCAGTCAAAAATTTTATAAATTAAGAATAGGTTACATGTTTCGCCCTGACGGGCATCATCAGAGCTAAAGTTAATATACATTATAAGGGAAAATACAATTGAATAATATATAACTTTACCATAAACAAAACACATTTTACAAAGTACATAAAACAAACATAACCAAACGAAGAAACAATGAAATACGAAACAAGGTTATGCTTGAGTGACCAATCAGAGACGTCGATGTAAATTTTTTGATGAAAGGCGATATATACAAACGAAAAAAGAAGAGATTGTTTAAGATGAACTTGACTAACTGTGGTAAAGTACATGCTACATTAATAAAAAGAAGAAGAATTAGTGAAAATGACAGAAAAGACTTGAAGGTTATACAAAATAAGAATATATAGTTATTCTTTTGAAATATTGTTAAAAATCAAATAAGGCTCAAAATTAAACATTTAATTAAGAAATGTAAGGATGGGGCTCTTTTTAGCTTTTGTTATTTCCATCTTTTCCAAAAGATCCAACTTCCTACCTTTATCGCATTCGTGAATTATATTTACATTTTCAGATATAAAAAAACGATCTTTTGAGGATAACAAATGATCTGCAAAGGCAGATTTTGTATTAGAAATATCTGTATTTTGATGTTTTGTAACCAAGCTGAGATGTTCCTGGATCCTTGTTGAAATTTTCCTACCCGATTGTCCCACGTAAATAGCAATGAAGGGAATAAACTCCAGATTTCTCAAGGTTATCCTTTTTGTCTCTCATTCTAACTATGTGTTGTTTTAAAGTATTGTTTGTTTTAAATGATATGGAGATATTAAAAATGTAGATAAATGTAGAGATATATTTCCAAAATATGTTAAAACTCTGAATTTGTTGTATTAATTAGTTTATTATGTATTAAGTGATAAGAGAGTTTGTATTTGCTCATAAATTTTTAAAAAAGTTTGTTGAATGTTTTCATTGAGAAACCATTGTTTAAGGCAATTTCCCTTATTATGTCGAATTCTTTGGTAAAAGTAATGTGGGATAGTGGTAATTTAAAAAGTCTGTACAAAAACAAATTAAAAGCTGCAAATTTGTTAGAAAATGGTGAGTTAGATGTAAGCTGAATGATATTATCAGTACAGGAGGATTTTCTATATACCTCAAAACTAATTTTATTATCATTTCTAGTTAAAAGAAGATCTAGAAAAGGAAATTTGCCATCAGTTTCACTCTCCATAGTGAACATTATTTACGATTATTAATAAGAAATAAAAGTATCCATGAGTAAAATTTATAGAGATTTTACCTATAATCAAATTTTTTCAGTGCTGGGTAGGGCTTGCAAATAGCTGTTATATACAGACTCTGCCAGTTATATTTGTAATCTGAAATCAGAAATTATCGCAAAATTATGCTGGAAAATATTAAAAAGTTAAGGTTTTAAATTTTACAGTTAAATTTGTTTGCTGATTAATTTAGGGGAGTTTTTGTTCCAAACTCTGTCAAAGGTCATCTTCTTTTTCGTACAAATCGAAAAAAAAACAAAGTATCATTAACTGAGTCAAACCGCTTTTATACATACACAGTTTATTTCTAGATAAAGCTATATTTTCAGATAAATGGAAAATTATATATATTACTCCAATACATAAATGTGATGACAAACATAACAGAAAACACTAGATCAGTAAATAAATTGGTATTAATTATAGAATTAAAAAAAATAATACACGCAGTTATTCTTGACAAAGTAAAAAACATCATCATAAATCAAGACTACGAATTTTTCCCGAAGAGGAATATTGGCTTTAATCTAGGAGAAATAACATCCTTTTGGAGCGCCTTGCTGAGGTTGATGTTGGTGATTATCTAAGAAAAATGATTTGGTCTTACATACACGGTCGAAAACAGGTATTATCTATAAACGGGACACAGCCATTTTTGCCCCTTATTATTAATAATATACATTAATGACATTATAAATATTTTAAAGGTTCTCTTATTTTATTGTATATAGAAGACTTAAAGTGTTATAAAGTCGTTATAGACCAGTATGACTCTCTGAGACTGCAAGAAGACTTACTGTGGCTGAAGAAATACTGTGAGATCTGCAGCTTGTTTTTGAATTTAGATGAGTGCGTTTTAGTTATATTTAGTAAGAACAAAAATCGCTCAAACTTCAATTATGATATAAAAAATAACAAATTAATTTTAGTAAATGAAATTTGAGATCTGTGTCTCATTATAAAATCTAGATGCTTTTTAGCTCACATAGACAGTATGTTGTAAACCAGTGCAATAGAATGTTGGGATATGTATTTAGAAACCGCTATAATTTTAAAATCCCTAAAACTTTTTTTAACAATGGGACACCTGAAAATACTGTAAACACAAAAATTGTAGGATTTTTTAAAAGTATCAAACCTAGTATATTTTCAATTGGCATACAGAGGCCCATTAAAATATTAATAAATAGAATATCTTCAAAAAAAAATAAGTTACATATTTTGTTATTATTCATCGATTTTAATTCAATACGGAAAACCTTTTGTATTTAAAGTTTGTGTATATAATAGTTTAAGCTATAGATATGTGTCAAAATATTATACATACGCTTATATGCCATATCAAGGATGGTTATGATTCTGTCAACGAGGGAAGATTTTAATATTCGCGGAATAGGGACTAAAAGTTTACACTGTACAAAACAAGTTACGTATATTAAAAATTGTTACCTATTTCAATACTTCACTGAGTTTTTAAATGGTAATCTGTCCCAACTTCTAGATAAGATCTGGGTAGCTTTTTTCTTTTATCTTCCAAACCGTCTTAAAAAGTTAGGATCAATTTAATACATAATTAGCTACATGACCATTTAAAAAAAGACATCAACACCCGTATTCACTAAAGAGGCTTAAATTTACGCCAGGTCTAACTTGACAGTTGTAGGTTTAAGATGACATTTTTAACAACTGATCAAAAAAATGTTCTAAATGGCACAATTACAAAATGACAGTGACATAAGCGAAATGTAACTGGCGAACTAAGAATTTTAAGTACCATGGCAACTTGAGCTGGTCTATCTCTTAAACCTTTTTAGTGAATACCGTGGCAAAAGTTTAAAAAATCAACACCCGTATTCATTAAAGAGGTTTCAGAATTCAAAATAATATATTACCTTATTGATTACATGGAGTAACATTGGGTTATGCCCAGAAATTTAGTTGAAGTGATGGAATTTATTGTATGATTGTCAATGTTTAGCGTTATTTTTGAAGCTTGTAAATTTTTGGTGATGAAGTGTATTAAATTTGTTTTTGAGTGGTTCAAAACGAATTAATACACCAATATTTTCTTGATTGTGAGTTCGACAAAGTTCTTCCTTTGTGATGAATTACAGCTATTCATCGTCAGCAAATTGCACTACCGAGACACCCTCATCACCAGGTATGGGGAAAGGTCATTAAAAAATATTAGAAATAATAGCGGGGCTAGGATATATTCCCTGTGGGGTACCTGTGTTTGTTTTTTTTAGGTCGGACTGAAAAATATGATTGGCGATATTATCCTTGGTTCCCCTAATTTGAACTTTCTGATAACGATCTTTTAGAAATGATTTAATCCAGCTCAGATAAACCCCAGTTATGCCTGCCCTCTCCAACTTGTGATATAACAGGTCATGATTCATAACATCAAATGCTTTGGTCAAATCAAAATAAATTCCGAGTGTTGTGTCATTTATCTAAGGAATTGAGTATTTTATCAATTTGGCTATACAAGGCTGTCTGCGTGGAGCGGTTTTTCAGAAAGCCATGTTGGCTACTGGTAAAGAATCTATTTTTAGTTAAGAAGTTCAAAATTTTGTTATATATAGCTCTTTCAAAAATTTTTGAAAATACAGAACACACAGCTACTGGTCTGTAATTATTGAGTTCATGAGGACTACCTTTTTTAAAAATAGAAATTATTTTTGAGGTCTTTAACTGACTTGGAAACGGGCCTTCGACAAATGAGTTATTTTATAATAGTGACAAGTCGTTTAGCTAGTGACTCTGCTACAGTAGCTATGATATTGCAAGGAATTATGAATTGTGGATTTCTTTTTAAAATATCCTTAATTATGCCAATAACTTCTTTCTCACCAACTGGACTTAAAAATATTGAAAAGTGGATTTGTGTTTCAACATGCGTATTACTAACAACATTTCCACCATCAGCACCTTCGGCCTTAAGATTTGAGAGCTTTTTACAAAAAAACTATTAAAAATATTACATAGTTGTTCGGAATCGGTGATTTCTACTCCGTCATGGACTATATTCATTTTATGAGAAGATTGCTTTTTGTAATCTCTTTCAAAAAATTTGGCACCTACTAGGATTACTAGCTAGTAAATTCTATTCTTATAATAGTTTAATTTTTCATTTTGAATTGCTTTTCTATACTGATTTTTTTAAAGTGTTATACGTTATTGTATGTTATGTTACGTGTTTTTAACCAATACAATTTTTTCATTTCATTTGACAATCTTTCTGTGTTAGTTACATGTTTAGTTTTATACTTAGAATGGTATTTACTGCCTTCTGGGAATGCTACATAGAAACAGTGTTTGACAGTTTCATAAAATATCTCAAAACTATGCTGAGTTTCGTTACTATTTAAGACTTCACTCCACGACTCTCTGCTTAATAGGTCACAGAAATACTCTTTATTATGCTTTGAAAAATTACGAGTAATTGTTTTTTTTTGCAGTATTAGATTCTATTGGTATGTGAAGCGTTATTTGTATTCCTAGATGGTCAGATATGCCAAAATTTATTACAGAGGTTTCTGTTTCAACTTCAAAAGTAATAAAACAGTTGTCTATCACCGATCCAGATCCATTTTGATAACGTGTCGGTTTATTAATTAAGTGCTTAAAATTAAATAAATTGAAGAGGTCTAGTAGTTTATCAGTATGTGGGGTCTTAATTCCCACATCTATGTTGAAATCACCTATCACTATAACATTTTTAAAGCGTGTACAAATTATATCTAAAAGGTCTTCCAGTTTGACTAAGAAAATATTAATATCTGCTTGTGGAGATCGATATAAAGAGATTAATACAGTTTTTATAGTATTAAGTGAAAATAATGAAATACAAGGTTCGAATACCTGTTCATCAGAAACTATCATAGTCTTTACTTCAGTAATTTCAATGTCTTTTCTACTGAAAATTGCTATGCCTCCACCACGGTGTTCCTTCCTGCAGAACATGCTTGACATTATATACCCTTCAAGAGAATATACCTTACTTTCATCAGTTGATAACCAATGTTCGCACAGAGATACTATAGCATATTGATATTTTTGTAATATATATTCAAGTTCTAGTTTTTTATTTCTTGCACTTTGGATGTTTAAATGCAGAATGTTGATATGACTCTCTCTTCCAGTGTTGACTAAAAAGCCCTCTGGTTTGGCCTCCTCCTCTGAAAATTTCTGTTGTTGTCTCCCCTTCCATATCTTGTAGTCTCAATCCTATAACCATGTCTTGGATTCATAGTTTTGTAACCATCATCATAGTTCTGTCCCTGGTTAAAATTTCTATATGGATATCTTTTGTGATGACGCCATTTTTGAATATATACATTCTTTGGCCAGCATTCAGGTTTCATGAGACTTTCATAGTATTTTATAGGGGCCATCACTTTGAAAGAGCTTGAGAATCCATTGTTTTTTATCTTGTTTACTATAATTTCTTGATTGCCTATGTCTGGAATAATCGTGTTTATGTGCAATTTTACAGTTTCTTCATTCACTGATAAGCTCAGGTTGGAAAGGTAAAGCACCGTTTCTTGTCTTGCAGCGAGAAGTCCTGGCACATCTGAAATCTCCGATGGTTCTGCAGTGCCCATCACGACTCCCGGCCTATATGAAATTGGTTCGGCAGCCCTTAACTCACCCGACTCTGTGGCTAAATCCATAACATTTAACTGGTTTTGGACAGTGCCTGTGGTTGTAAGATTTTCAGCTATCACATTTTGTTGTGCTGCTGTGACAGCATATGATACCTGTTGTTTTGTAATGGGAGGGTTCTGAACCTGGATTGGCTTGCAAGAACTACGATATTTTTCTGGTTTGTTATTTGGCTTTTCTGGATGTTTCCTTTTTTCATCTTGGTGACTCATGTTATTCAATTGGAGTTCTAAACCGGTTTTAAATTTTTCAAGTTCCTTAGAGAAGTTCAAGTGTAAACTCTGCATTGATTTCTTGAAAGTGGTCTCCATTGATATTTTCAATTCGTTGAAGCGAGTCTCCATTGTTGAAGAAAACGTTTTTATCATGTCTTGAATGGTGGGAAGACAGTCTTTGCATGCAAACACCAAAACTCTCTGCTTGCTTAACCTGGTGACATGACGTGCGCCTCTAATGTTGTTAACTGAGAGCATTTTAGGCAGTGATTATCACCACAGAAGTCACAGATCATCTTGTATTTCAACTCATCCTGGGTCAGATCATTGGAGCACTTTCAACAAGGTGGACACTGACTTTCCAATATCGATACTAGCCCAGCACAACGCGGAGAAGTGAACTACCGTTTGATTAGCAACACTGGGTGGAACTGATAACTGACGTTTTCAATGTTTGGTTGAAAATTGCCATGCGGCAGTTTTGAGTGCAATTTAGATCACCAAAACACGTAAACTTGGGGCCACGAATAATTTCCAGGATTCCAACAGATCCAAAAACAAAATTGCGAACTTGGCAGGTTTTAATTAGCAGTACTAATCTTTAAAAATGACGGAATATTACGACGAAAATACTAGACCTGTTTAACACTTGACACATCACTAAGATTAAATTTAGACCAGGTCTAATTTGACAGTTATAGGTTTAAGTTGACATTTTTAGCAATTGATCAAATAATTTTCCTAAATGTCACAATTTCGAAGTGACAGTGACAAAAGCAAAACGTAACTAGCAAACTGAGAGTTTTAAGTACCATGGCAATTAGACCTTTTTAGTGAATACGGGGGTAAATGTCTGAGTGTCTGAGAAAAAATATTAATAAAATCGTTTAATATATTTTTTAATACACAGGTGGTCAATGAAAAAATGTAATTTTACACCTCTACTGAAAGGGGATATAATCCTTGTTTCAAATTGATATCATTTTCAGATTCTTAAATTTTTGGGGCGTGTGTCAAAGGATGATATCCTAATATGAAGTAATATTTTAGCTTTACGTACAGTGTGCGTTAAAAGGTATAATTTTAGATACCGCCGAACATTCCTCCTGCTTGACATTGTGTATAACCGCAATAATGACCATTTTTATATAATATTTTAATGCAATAAATACGGAGCTGTGAAGAGTATGTTCTTTACGTAATCAATTATACAGAAAATTATAACCGGGCTGCGTTAAAAAAATCGTCGCGAAAAATAACATGGATGTTCTTCGCATCGAGGCGAAAAATAACATGGATGTTCCCGTTTAATTAGAACCTTGATAACTGATATACAGTTAGATCAATTAGTGTGCAAAATTAATGCCTTTACGCGTCTTTTTGCAATTGTGCATATAATGTAATCCAACATACATTTTTTAACATCCATTGCACTCTTATTAAGTATTTTATTTAGTGATCATTAAATATAATATAATAATAATATATTAATCAACCAACCAGCCTAATCAGAGTAAAAAACCTACCTAGTATTATGTTTATTTACATGGTATATTTATTAGACCCAATTTAATTTGTATAGCTACCACAAACAAGGTTATTAACTAAATTTGTGACTGAAATAAATAACTATCTATTAGTTTTTTTCCTATAACGCCGTATTTCCAAAATAAAGTCTTAATTACGTTTACTTTTGCTATGGAACTTAGTCATTGACCCTGACTTTTTTCCAAAAACTTAATACATAGAATATAAAGGAATATAACTGTAAATATTTACACTACTTTAGCTCCCCTAGGGTTCATTTGGTTAATGTGTGTCTTTCATCACTTTTTAATTATATATTTCCATTTTTATGAGTATACCGATTATTAAATCCATTGGTTAAATAAAACGTCAGCTTAGTCATTGCTGCCAAATTTTACAAATATTCCTCTAATAAGTTTATCTCACAACTATATATACAGCGTATAACAAAGGTACCGTTTATTTCAATAGAATGAAAATATGGAGTTCCGCATTGCTGCCAAGTTTACCGTTTTTCTGTTAGGAAAGGAAGCATTTTTTTTAATTGAATATACAAAAATAAAGTTTAAATACTTAATAAAGCAGGTAAAGTAAGGAACTTATGGTTATTCGGAAATATTTCGTTCCTTAAAAGATTCAAATATCTTTCTCCAGTTAATGAGTCTTCCATGAAGAAGAGACCGATTATGTTAGCACTCTTTATACCATACCAAACATTTATATGTTGGGAAAATTGGATATGATTTTCATGTATGCAATGTGGCTTTTCCCTGTCCCAATATCGACAATTTTGGCTGATAACTTTTCCATTCAAAAAAAAGTTGCTTCGACAGAAAAAATAATTTGATTGTCAAAATTTAGATTGGTATTGCAACGTTCCATCATGATTTCACAAAATTACAAGCGCCAATCGTAATCAGTTCTTGCTCCAAGGTTATTCTGTATGGATGAAACTTTTCGGTTTTTAGAAGTCGGTCTACGGGCATGTGTGAGACGTCATTTTCTCTTCCTAATGTTCTGGTAGAAAGATACGGATTTTCTTCTAAACTGACTAAAAAATTGGGAGTCTAATTACTATCTGTTGCGGTTTTTGGGTCTTCCAGAATAAACAGCATCTCTTTCTTTTCCAGTTTCATGAAATTTTTTGTTAATTTTACTTACGGTAGATTTAGTTATTGGATTCTGTTAGGATATTTGAAGCGGTTATTGTATAAAGGGAACAGGTCCACATTTGTATAAAATTAAACTAAGATATACATTCTGTGAAAACTAAGTTAACATATCAATGAGTCTATAAAGGAAACTTATCCAACGATGAAATTTTGGTTGTGTTTATAAAGCAAACTAGTCGAGGACTTGTTACCTTTATGCATTAATATTCAAAGCGCTAGCGTCGCTACTTGCGTTTTGTTGACGTTTAACATTATTACTTCAGTTTATGGCATTACATGTGAGTGAGTGAGTGCAAGTATCAATAACAGCTAATACAAAAACATAGATGCCACATTTTAGTGTGAAAGTGGTAGAAACACATGAAGTGTTAGACTTTAAGGCATGGTGGCCAGCTTATTTTAAGAAAACTGCGAAGGAAGTCGTCGTCAGTAAAGATAAGACACAAGAAAGTTTTAGCGTAGCAAAATATAAACATTTAACTTATGCAAGTTAAAGTTTCGGTTTTATAGTAGCTCGGGAGTTCATATATGGCATTTATCTCATCCAAGTTTCATTTATTAAAAAATGTTGCAGTTCCCCCCTTTTCGAATGAAAGAGCTTATGAAGAAAGAGTACCAAATACATTCCTGAGGAAGATCAAGAATTTTTTGAACAGTTTAAGGAACGGCCAACAACCAATAGAGAATGTGATTCTGATTAGTTTTCTGGAGTTTTATGTTGTAGGTCAGGTTGTTTTATATCATTAAACCTAATAAATTAATAATTAAGCAGCAGCTTCATTATTTACCTTTTGTTTATTTATTATATGAAGGAAACAAGTCCAGGTCTTAAAAAAAGCCATTTTGATCTTACTATTTTTCAAAATCCAATTTGATTTATCATATATCATTCAGCTTGTCCCTTTCTACCTTTCGCCTGTAGAACATAATTTAATAGTTTTTCAAATTTTCAGACTACTTAGTTTTTTTCGTTTTTCTAGTAGTTATCACGGACTTGTTCCCTTTATATAATAACGTCTTCATTTGTCAAAAAAATATTACAAACATCTTGCAGGTTTTGCAATCTATCCCCATAACCCAGTAAAATTAAAATTCCAATTTGGGTTTCAGTTAAACGATCCATTTTTAAAAATCAAAAAAACTGACATTGTCGAACATATCAGGAAACCTTTTATGTTCAGGTATAAAAGGTAATAAATCAAATTATGAATATTAAACCTTTATTTTCGCAAAAACTGCTGACTTTCAATTTCAATTTTCATTTCAAAAGAGTAATATAATATAGGATGTTCCATTAAAAAAAATTTTCTTTTATAACAGAAAAATGGTAAATTTAGCAGCAATGCAGAACTTGCTATTAAATCCGGCATAATTTCGTGTCGTGGATTGTATTTTAAAATTCGAAAAACCAGCTTAGACCAGTTTAAAAAAATCACTGGAGAGTACAATGACAACTGATTGTGTTTTTACTTTTAACATTTTCTTTCTGTGAAAAGCCCGTAACTTGATGAGACCTCCAGGTTACTATTTCAAGCCCTTCCCGTACCCCCTCGATCTGTTTACTTTCGGGTTACGGTTAGTGAAGGGACTATTCGAACACAAATAATCGGAGTATTCGATTCTGGCTTGCATTCGAATGCATTCGATTCTCAACGAAGAATTCGAATACAACAAATATTCGAAACCGCTAAAATTATGTAAGAAAGTATTTAAAGAAATTTGTAATTATTTAGCCCATTAGGAAAAGAAAACAATAGTATATTCTCAAATTTTACGATGAAGACGGACCATAAAATAAAAACATACTACACCCTTGACTAATTCTATGAGTGGTCATAAATCAATTATAATTAAATATATATGTTCTTTACATTTGTATTGATATAGGTCATTGTAACCATACATTAACAGTTGATATAATGTTACTTTTGTAATCACTGCCCCAAAAATCGACATACGATGTCGCTAATTCTAAATTAACTCCTTCTGAGCCCTCTACCACCTTTTCAACCTTTAAACTTTTAACCAATATTTTATTTTTTAATCGTAAATGATTTTTTGTAAAATTTTTAAATGTATCAAGAATCAACAGTTCAAAATCGAACAATCTAGAACCACACAATTTAAATCCGAAAACAAGACTTCGAAATCTCGAGAAGTTGAATCGCTAATTGCAACATTTTGGACGTAGCGACCTCGAAACCTAAAGAATTCGATTCTTTGTGTTCGAATAATCATTCGATTCTAAAAAGTATTCGGATGCAGGATATTCGATTCTAGAAATAAGGCAATTCTCCCTTCACTAGTTACGGTAAACCCTTTCATCTTTTTCAAACGAGCTACGGACTAACAAGTGTGTATCAGCAGTAACTAACTGACGTGAATGAGTTGGTGCATGATGTACAGGGATTAACAAATTTGAAGTAAGAGCATTGGAATCTCCGAAAAAACAGGTTAAAAAGTTCAAAATTGCACAACTAGCCTATTAACACCGTCGAGAGATTTTCCAAATTCTGAATATATCCGAAGATATTCCTAAAATATAAATTTTTGTCGTTTCTAAAACTGTAAGCTCATATTTTGTTTTCGACATTTTGTATGCTGGCGACGATTTTTATGTCAATTTTATAAATTTTTATCAGGTCAATTTTTTTAAATATGCGCCTGTATTTTTTTTCGGTTTTGCTTACTGCATACCGCTACAATATTAGCTTAATCGCATTAAAACCTTTTCCCGATATTTTCAAGCATTTTTTTCTTTTCAATATCTCTTTTTACTTCTTGTTTATCAGAATCCTACCTTAATTTATTTAAAAATTAAGAAAATCATAGTGAATAATCATATTTTATTTATGGAGTCCTTTAAATACTCGTAATGCCGGTTTTCGAAAATGTTAATACTAATAAGGAAAGTAAAATCTGAACGTAGGGATATCTTGAAAGCCCATCCAAATTACTAGCGTAGTTTCAGCATACTGGTTTACGTCTGTGGTAGCTGTGAATCAGAAGTTAAAGTTAAGATGGCTTTTGAATACTGGTTTATTGCTATGTTCTTTTGTTTTTATTAATTCTAATCTACTAGTGGAATAATCTATTAAAATTAAATCTAAAGTAACTTGCGTAGAAGTCATAGTGCCTTCATAATGGCCTAATACCAGCTCTATTTTTTTCCGTTTGTTAAGAAAATCTGCATTAAATTAAATATATAAAAAAAAGCAAGTATTTCTATAATCAGGAAATGTAAAATAAGTAAATATTACGACAATGGTGGCCTATATAATAAAAAAAAACTTATCTTTACCAAAATATTGGCCTGACTGGAATGAAGAGGTCGTTAACAGAAAATTCACGTAACTCTTTAGAACAGACATTGCGTCAAAGCTTTCATTAGGTGAGGGTCTCGTAAATGAGATGCAGATTTTTCAACATGCATGTGTCATTAGAACTTTGCATCGCATAAATCCCAGATACGTATGGAAATGGTTGAAAATACGTATGTAGCCGCCAGAATTGGAAATGAGGATGGATTTATTGATGGAGCTGGAATGAAATATGTAAGCACCTACACTCGCGAAAATATGAAATGTATAATTATGCAAAATATGAGCTGCAAGTTATACTAGGCACCATAAATTCAACACTTATCATAAATAAAAGTCTTGTTCGTTTAAAAATGGAACTATGACTTGTTAACCTTTTAATTATTGTATTCAATTAGTAAGTAACAAACAGTGTTAAAATTCTTGTATTTAACTTTTAGTTTTAGATTAAGTGTATTTATGTATAGATTTTATAGCAAAAAAATTCACTTCAGCTGTGTTTTTGCGCATGTTTCCGGACTATGGATATGAGAGCCTGGCTATTGAGCGCTGGACAGTGGAACGACCATTATTTGCCTCGACATGCTCGAATTTACCGAAGCTTTGTAACGAACGTGGCTTTAGTCCCTCCCAGAACGCCAACAATAAAGACTATTAGTTTGATCCTGTACTTGGGATAGAGTCTTCTCAGTTGTATTCAATGTATTATTATTATTGTTATTATTATTATTATTTTTTTTATAGATCACGATTTATTTCGGATATTAACTATAATAGGTTCCCTAAAGATCAAGTTTATAATTCTTGCAACAAATAGTGACGAACGATATAAAAGGTTCGCAGCAGCTTTTTCTGCAATCGTCATTATCTTTTTGTCTATTCCAATCTTCTCTAGGTTGCTGCAGAATCTCTTTCCAGTCAGATTTCTTGTTATTAAATGTAAAACAGATGATTTTCTATCGACATCTGCCTCTGGTAGCGGCTCCTGACTTGAAAGGTTCAGAGGTGTATACTTTATATCAGCATCTGCCAGGTCTTGGTACAAAGGTAAGTTAACATTACGGGAATATTTTATCATTTATCACATATTATCTTTTATTTTTGGTGTGCCTGTTTCAAGGAGATTACTCCTCTTCCTCCTCTGGAGCTGGAGATGTTAATTATCGCTGAAGATGAGTTCGGGTGGTGGCCTCGAAACGACGTAAGTAGTGTTCTTATTATTCTATTAGCGTTTTGCAAATTTGTATCTGGCCATTTGAGGATATCGAATGTTGATGTTAACGTTGGAATTCCTCAAGTGTTGATGGCTGCAATGGTGTTCTTAGAATTTAGCTGTGTGCGGAGTACTTTCTATGTTCGTTTCTTTATTTCTTCAGGAAAATGTTTCTTCATTGCAGTTGTTTTTAAGTTGAGGGCTTGCTGGAAACCCAGGTACTTATAAGTTTTCCCTCCATCCAACTCTGTGATTGCCATCCCATCGAGAAGCTTGACATCCTGATCCTGCGTTGTCTTGCCTTTTTTAACATTAAGCACTGCACACTTATCGAGAATGAATTCTATCTTGAATGCTTTGCTAAAGTGCGCGACTAGCTCTAATTGTCCTTGCATTTGTTGGCTTCCGTTCGAGTACAGTTTCAGGTCATCCATATAGAATAGGTGTGACAGTCTACAGCCATGGGGTCTTTCTATACTGTAGCCATAGCAACTAGTATTGAGCATGTGGCTCAAAGGGTTTAACGCCATACAAAACCCTAGTGGGCTGAGACTCTCACCCTGCAATATTTCTCTCCGAATTTTGACATATTCCGTCATGTTACCCTGACCGCCTTCTCTTACTTGCAGTCGAGTCTTCCAGCTCTTTATATAGCGCTTTAGCAATGCTATTATTCCTTGCTCTATCTTTTATAAATTCGGAACGATTAGGAGCCAGCTATGAAGTACGAATTCAAACGCTTTGCGGTAGTCTTTCCATGCCACGGATAGGCTGCCTTGTTTGTTTCTAGCGTGGTTTGTAATTATAGAATCAATTATTAGTAATTCCAGTGACCCCTGTGCTCTCTTTTTACATCCGCTTTGTTCTGATGGCATAAGATTAGACCGGTTTAGATGATTCTCGATAAAGTGTGCTAGTACTGATGTTATTATTTTATATAGCGTAGGAAAGCAAGTTATTGGTCGATAGTTTTTAGGTTGGTTTATTTCACCTATTTTAGGAATCATAACAGTTATACCTTCCTTAAAAAGTCTGGTATCAGTTGCAGGTTTTCAACGACTTCCTGGATTTGTGTTGTCAGCATTCCATGGATGGATGAGAAGTATTTCCACCAGTAGTTCTGGATCTTATCCGGGCCCGGCGCTTTCCAATTAGATGTTCGGTCAATTGCGTTTCTGACATTTTTTTCTCTGAGTGGTTGTGGTTCTGACACGTGACACATTTTCTAGCCTCCGTTATTTTTTTTGATCCAGTATGAATTCCTGTTATGATTGGTAGAGTCTAATCATATCTTGGTCCAAAAGTCGAGCATTTCGCGTGGTGATAAGGGATTTGTTGTTTGGTTTAATTCTTTTTGGCACTTTTCTATTTCTCTATAGAATGCCTCAGGTCTTTCCAGGAAGGTCAAAACCTCTGAAGCATTTAACGCGTTCATTATATCTCCGTACTCTCACCCCTAGGGCCTTGATTTCTTGTTCAAATTGGTCAAGCAATTGGCAGATCTAGCTATTAGTTTTATATCGGCTGAAAGTTTAGAACTACGCTTCCGAGGATTTTTTAAGTATGAGTCCAGCTTACCAATTTTTCGTCTTAGGTCAGATATTTTTCTCTCTAATCTTTTCCTCCACGGAAGCACGTTTTCTGTGCTGGTGGTAACTTGCTGATTTTCATTTCCCTTTCCAGGTGATATTGACAAACTAGTCACGGCAGCAGCAGCAGAGTATATGAGATGATGGCTTTCTGCTGGGGTTCTGGTCATCTAGGTGGCCTAGATGTTAGGTTCAATCCTTTAAATTGTATTTTTTTCTCTATAAGTGCGCTTTTTACAAGTTCTCTAAGTTCCCTATCTGGGGGGGCTCCCTGACTTCTGCCTCTTCTGCTTGTTTTCGCTCTTCTACTATATTGTCATGGTGATTTTCAGGTACTGGGTTAAGATGTGTGTGTACCTCTGCTTTAATGATATCTATTTCTGCGTCTGAAAGGGCCTTTCTGCTGATTATTGATCTGTCTTGAACTGATAGCCTTTGAGATTCTAGATTAAGATTGAGATATTTCTGATGCCAGATTTCTTGGAGTTGTTGTCGGTACCCAATTTTAATGTGTTCATTTCTTGTTGCTATGAAGTATGCACGTATGAGTTCAATATTAATCTCTCTCCTCCAGCGTATACGCCTTCTCTGCTGTGCTTCGACGGGGTTCTGAAAATCAGCTCCCAAGTCTTCGGCAGGTGGATTGTCCGTTAAGATAGCCGGTCTTGTGGTTTCGTTACGGGGGAGTAAACCTCTCGCTCTGTCTCCCATATTAGACTGAACCTCCTGACGGTTCCGGACTGAGGACCAGCCCTCAGCCCCTCACCGCCTTGTGAACTTCCTCTTGATCTAGGAGCTCTTTATATTCACACTAAACGGGCTGCTAACCCGACCAAAGGTGGGGTTTCTCCCTCTCGTATTAGCCCAGATATTGTCTCAGCGCCACTAGGATTGGGTAATGGTATGGACAAAATTAATTTCTCTGATGTAACTTCTGTTTCGCAATCGAAACCTGTCGGTTTAATACATATAGTATTGCCCAGCTTTAAAGATTATTGCCCTATTCACTTTTGAGGTATGCTAAGAGCTATTCAGGTATTTTTGAAGGAAGTAGTAAAATTTGTACACTAAAAATCAAATGTTTATTAAAGGAAAAACTTTTTGTTGATGAATTTCTTTAAACAAAAAGGATTATTTTCATCTCACTTACGGGATATTCTCTTGCAAATTCTGTGCTCGCTTTTCGCCAACAGCTCAATAGACCCTTAAATAATTTATATATTATTTGCTTTTTTCATATGATAAATAAAATGAAATTATTAGTAAGTAGTGATAACTCGCTTGTGAGCAAAGAGGACTTGAATTAAAAATATATATCCAAATTGGTCAGGTCCCAAATTGATTTAGTTGTAGTTCCTAAACTGTTTGAGATATTTATATTTAATTGGAACACACAGCAAAAATTTTATATATGAAGATGCTTTAAAGTGACAGCAAGATAATGTGACCTTAATCCTACTTTTTTAAATGACACCTTCTATATTATTTATATAACTTTTAGGATGTAGGATTACTGACTGAAAATTGGTTAATATAGCTGAGAAAATTAATATTTTATCTTCTAAGTAAAGTAAACTATGAATAAATTAAAACTTCACTTAAAATAAAACAAAAAATTATCAGTGTCAATTTTTTTTACCATTTATGGAATTTACTTAGATATACTATATATTTTCAGGCTTTCCTTAAGAAAAAATCTAAGGGAGAAAGATCAGGCGAAACTGCAGGCCACATTATCACAGGATCACATTTGCGTTGAAATAAGCCTCAAACTTGTTTTAGAGGAATTTAATAGTTCTATGGGCATTATAAGCAAGTGCTCTATCTTGCTGCAACGACATTTATTGCTTTTCAGCCACCGATATTTCTTCTAGAAAATAAAGTATAATGTGTTGTAGAAAGTGCAGCTACCTTTCTCTTCTTAAATTTTTTTCAAAAGAATAGGCTCAAAACGTTGGAATCTATTCTTTATTACCTATTGTGGATTAACAGAAGATCAATGATTGGAATTATGTTTGATAATGAAACCATATTTCTGATACTTGGCTTTATCACCCCACATTATTTCTTTATCACCCCACATTATTTTAGCTAAAAATGCTAGATCTTCTTTAAATTTAACTAATATGCTTGTAATAAAATGCATATGGATAGAGTCCCTGCACTAGATGAACTTTATAAGGATGATACTTAAAATCTTATAAAATACGTACAAGGAAACTTTTATGGTATTTTTTTCGTAACGTACTAACCTTCTGGAATGCGTCCTAAGTCCACATTTATTATCATTTGGCGTTCGACGGTGAGCAAAACGAATGCGATATAAATCTCTAGCACTTTTTATATTTTTTAACCACTCACCGTAAGTAAGAATTATATCACCGTAGTCGTCTTCAGTAAATAAACTTTACATTTTAGAGTCATGACTAACTTGTTAGGACTAGTGAATTTAAAATCCTAACAAATAGTATAGAAAATTATACAGGGTGCCACTTTTTGGGATGGCTCATATCTAAAAATTCAAGTTTTCGCTTCAACTAAAACTAAAAATATAAAACGGTTTAGGAACTAGAGGCTTGTTAAATCAGCTTGGGACACCTTCTATAGATAGATAGGTATATTGTATTTTCATTAAATTGTAACACTGTAAGTGATTAACAACGAAAGTCGATTAGTGACGACCAAAATCTTAACAGAAGCGCAAACTTGGCAAAATGGAGTTTGTAAACACGGCTAGACCTATCCCTACTTTGTCAGTACAAGCAAATTGCATTAATTACGGATTAGTTTCGGTTAATTAAGTCTTAATTGCTGGACGTATTGAGTAGTCCGAGTAGTCAGCAAGTAAGAAGGCGGGTTAATGGATTTGCTTATGGTTCCTAATTGGGTTAAGCGAACGCAAATCGAAAAGCTAATATCCAGAAACTAATAATAACTAAAAAATAAACTCGTTTCCTGCCTAAAAACTAGTAATTATTTTGAGGTAATGTATAATTTTTTGTTGGCATTTGGTGATGCTTTTGAGCAAATTGAACAAAACCTAAAACACATAAAAATAACTACTGATAATTTTGTCTTTTGTCTAATTTTAACTGAATAACATATTGCTCTAAACTTTGGTAATATTTAGAACGTATGTACGAGAAAATGCACCCCAAAAAATAAACATTTTAGACACATACCAAGAACATATATTTAAACATCGATCAGATTTTAAAAAGTTTAAGAGTTAAGTAACTTGCCATATTGAGGGTACAGCAAATCTAAAAATTTCTAAGACATTTAAGAAATATGCCATTGAAAATGTTTGTTATTATACAATGCAAATATTGATTTCTTACTTCTGTTTAAATACTAAAATATATAACTTTTTAATCTTTTTAAACCCCGTTCATACTAAAATTTCTATAGTCTATAAGAAACATTACATGCTAATTGTTTTCCAATATTACATTTATATTCCAAAACCATTTATTTTTAAATATTTTCTGTTGCATATAGCGTTATAGCCCTATCACAGAGCCACAATTTAAAGTGTTTGTTTTTCCCTTGGCCCTTCCGATTGCGAAGGGCGACAGTGATAAATGTAAAGTTAAAATTTTTTAGTAAGTTCCAATTTACTTACCTAACAAAATGGAATCACAGAAACAATTACTTCCCTTTCTAATATCATGACTGGCATTACATTATACACGGTGTTTGGAAATCATGAATAACATGAAAATATGACTTGATATTTTATTATTTTAATTATTTTTGGAAATGTTAAGCTTTACCTGTTTCAGGTGCTACGAAACATTTTCATTTTGATAAGCTCTAGCCAGTGCGATATTCAGAATAAACGCGCAAAGCATACGCGGACTCATATAGTTAGAAAGAGAGGTAGTCAAATTCGTGAAACAGGCAACTCGGCTGTTATTTTGGAATGATCGAGTGCATTATACCACGTACACATAATTTCTGTGCGGTACCCAGCTGGCATTAAAGTAGGTATATCTATTTCCACTACTACTCTTTAAGGGTTTTTACGAATTTATTACTAATAATCCTACTATATATCAAAAACTACTTTGGGTTACACGTTTTTAAGTATTATATATGTATTTGTTACTGCGAATAACACTTTATAGTAATTTCTTATGTAAAGTAAATATATAATTACTACTGCCAAGTAACTTCTAATCTGTTTACTAAATTACAACTTTTAAGTATCAAGTACCTTTTCGGAACCTTGCAGAGACTTCTCTATTACGTCCAAATCTACTCCTATAAGGTATTACTATCAAGTAAAACGAGTCGTTGCAGAGTAGAAAAAGTTATCGTCTAATGTTACTTTAAATTGGTTATTACCAGCCTTTATTCTTCGGTTGCAACTTCAAAGGCGAATTATAGTAATTATTTACTACAAGGAAACTATTACTTATTGTACTTGAAGGTCCGGAGGTAGGGGGCGCTGGTGCGAGATTCGATCTACAGTGACTTTATAAGGACAGTGGCGACAATAGAAGCCCACTCGCCATATTGATGCAAAATTTATAAAGGTTTAAACGAGCGCACACATATTATCGTTAGTTTTTCGCAAAATAGGACTAAATTAATCTATTTTGACACATTAATATAAGAAAATTGGGTCAGCTAAAAGTTTAATTATTAAAATTATTATTAATATCAGTCTACAAAGAGTAATATGCCGCAGAAAAAATTCGAAATTTACTTTACACTGAAAACCTCTGTCAGCGTCGGTTGTAAATGTAGGGATACGTTAATGCTTTACTCTAATAATCTATGCGAGTTATCTAGTGAAAACCTGTTTTTCATTTAGATTTTTAACAAAATAACAATATTTGTGATTAATGACAGTTATCGCTCAAGTGAATTTAGCAAAAGTATGTACCGAAGAAGATGTACAAAATAGTTTCTTTTATGCTAATCTTTGAGAGCTTTTACTACATATTGGGATGGTGAATAAAGTAAAACATACACTAATATATGAAACAATATTGTCTTTTACAGCAAAATAAAACAAAAATATATTAATGTGCAATATTTAATAACTTTTCTTGGTGTAAACTTAAACTTAAAATTTACGGTCACAGTCATTTACAAATTCATCACAAACACTTTATAATTACATGCAAAAAGCAGGTGAACCAGGCTTAAACACGTCTCTCCATATGGCCAATGGCTTAGAAATTATTGTTTCGATCAATATTAATTTCATAATCGCAAAAACTAATAAAATAATACACTAAAACAAGAAACCTCAAGAAACTTCGTAAGACACCTACGTAGGCAAAAAGTAAAGAAAACGATTTTAACGGCAATATGTCCGAACCAATCAAAAATTGGTTACCTGATTATCGCCACCGTCCTTATAAAGTCACTGTAATTCGGTATTCAGTCATTGAACTCCATTATATTCGGCCCGAACTTGTCAATCTCAATTAGTTGTGTATGTGTTGTAGACTATAACCTACGAGTAACAAATTAAAATGGTAATGGCGTGACATCCCATAAGAAAAAAAAGTAGCTTTCGTCATTCATCCACATTTTATAGAATTTTCACTTTAACTCAGTGTTTACGTTCTTTAGCATCTGTATTGGTATAAAGAAAAATTACTACACATAAATTGTCCAAAACCTAGACTAATTCGATATACGAAATGATTTACTAATCAAATTTATATCTTATAATATAAATAACTTATGCAATAAAATGTCTACATCTAAATTATACCGACTACTTAACTTTGACCAGCTCTTTCATAGACTAGAACAAACTATTTTTCATTTCAATTTTTTTCTAGTTATATGTAAATTAAATGAAAATCGTATAAAATTATTTATATCACCTTTCAAGAACCACATAATGGTTCTGTTTCTTTCCTATTTTACATTTAGAATTAGTTTGCATTTTCTTTTTCTTTTTTTTAAAGCAGGAATGTTTAAAAAATTATGATTTTCATTTGTCTTTATTTAGAAAGTTCCGTATCCCCTTAGTTTTTTGTATGTCGCATTCTTAGGAATACTGAAAAAAAATTAAATTTAACTGAGTAGTTAGCAAATCTTTTTGCTGCTTACTACTCTTTCCTTATAAAGAACCTATTTCTCTTTCATTAAAATCGTCCAGTAAGCATACATATCAACAAGCGGTAGGAAAAATATTATATTACTTGACTTTACCGGGATCATCAGCTATCACATTTATTTCTTCCCAACTCCTAAACTAGAGCATGACCTATACGTGCATCGTCTAGTGATGTCCTAAACGTCGAGGAGAATTCCCTCGAGCTCCATGCATGGTCACTCTTGAAAGCGTTAACTTCAAAGTAGTTTTATGCAGTTTGTCGAATAGGTGGGGTTGTAATTAGTTATTTAAACTACATAGATAAAAACTAATGCCAAGTAAATTGTAGTTAGGTTCACCGCTTAGGCGATGTGAATCTCAAAATTAGGAATAATCCAGGACTAAATAATTGAATGAGTTATTAGCACAGTAAAATTAGCCACAAAAAGAGCACCAAAATAAAAGTCCTTGACTAAAATGGCTTATTATACCTGCGGCATTGCAGGTCATGTTCCAAACAGAGATGATAGTACTCTTGTTATGACTTTAGTGCAACGTGAAATTAAATAACATTTTATATTATTTTTTTGGTTTGTTTACCATATTATTAAAAACTTCTTTAAAAAACGTATTTAATTTTGAACATTTTCAACTTGGCAATCCATGCCAAAAATGCATACAAATTTTGTTTTTCAATTTTCTTAGACATGAGCGGTATCATATTCGAGATGGCTATGGCATTGCCAATTTTGAATATAGTATCGAAAAAGGGCCAGTACGACATTACTTTCCGTATAGCAAAGGCGTTTTTATGATTGCAAATTAGAAACATATACGAACGTTGTTGCTCCCAATGAAAATCAAGAATACAATTCTCGGCGGCTCGTTCGATGGATGTTGATAATTATTAAATCCGATACTCTTGACCAAAAAATAAAGTGGAATCAAAATTGTATACAATCTGGTATATAATAATCAACAAAATACCCGAAGAAAGGTCAAATTTAATGAAAAAAACAATGCAAAAACATGTAGCTCATTTATTAGGAGGTAATTTGATGAACAGTGTGTATGATTTATTTTTTATTTATACAAAAAGAGGATTTCTCAGTATGCCATTATTTGAGCACAAGATGTAAGTCAATAAATAAAGTGTTCATTGTTTACATAACCCAATAAGATCTCAGTTTGATTAATAGTATTAAAGTCAATTCCGGGGGTGTCTAATACACTTTCTAGACAAGTTTTTAGGTGCCATTTGTTTTCATGAACCACTCTCACAGTACGTATGTTAAAATTCCATCTTGTTGCTGGTACTACAGGAATCCCTTTTTCAGTATGTAGTCTAGCACGTCATGCCAGTTCGTTTTGCTGAGCTCGAAAAAAAAGTTAGAAATCATGTAAAGTGGTAAAAATTTGCCACACGTGTAATAACACAACCTTTCTGTAAAAATAATATCTCTGTGTGCGTAGTAATGCAGATAGAACGAGTATGGATATTCTTTTCTTATAATAATTTGTACACCTCATTCCCGTTATGACATAAAGGCCGCTCTGTTACAGCTATGCCCTTGTAGTTGATTTGCGGAAATTTTAAGTAATTCTAAGTTTTCCTTAATTTCTCTGGCGATATTATTGTCACTATATGACACAGGTTTTAAAATGTTCCAAAAACGTTTGTTAGTTTATTCATTTCGTTCATATCTTAAAAGAATAACCATTTTCTGTTGCGTATAAATATCAGTGCTTTCATCACACTGAACCGCTACGGTTCTGATACCTGTTTTTTTATCTTTTCTTGGTAAACTATTAAAATAACATCTAATATGACATTTTGAACTGATTTTGACGTACCTTTGAATTTTTTTTCCTTGCACATGTTATTCTGATAGATTTCTGATACAAAATTAATAAGCCCCCTGTATGTTCTTGGATTCAAACTTTCTGATGACTCGTCAGGTCCTCACAAGGCCAGTTCGAATACACCGCAAAATTCTAGTGGTGTCGCTACGTTCTGTTTAAGCCGAGACTACATAGTCATTACCAAAATGGGGAACAATTTTAGGGTAATTGTTTCATAAATAACATGTAATTCTGACTGTGACTATTAATAAAAAATAAATAGTACGGAATTGGTTCCATTTAAGTAGCCGAGTAGTAATAATTCATCCTACGAATTACTTCCTTATTTATTTCTGTCTTTATTAAATCTGTTTGGAAAATATGTATGGTATATATATATATATATATATATATATATATATATATATATATATATATATATATATATATGTATAAATATAAAATACTTCTCGACACCATCAAGAATCTTGATTTGCTACCGGAAAAATCAGCAAACAGGTACAAGAAAATGTAAATAGCTTAAAAGACGAAGTGTTTTTCGCTTATCTCATTAGACCATCGGAAACCTGCAAACCAATTATTTCATGGTCACATTATTCCATGCTTAAAATCGTAATAAAAATAGAAAGTGCCGATATATGTAATTATTTTGAACAGCATATTTAAAGAAAAAACACCAAAATTATTCATCAAAGACGAAATATCGAAATTTTTGCCTAGAGCTCCTCACGACATATACTTAATGATTAAAGTGTCTACAGTATTTGGATCAGGTCGAACATGCTGTCGAGAAGAGCTCGCGAAAATGACGACAGATTATGTTGTGGACAAGGGGGATTTATTACTGGTGAGGATACTAGATTCGAAAAATTATACTACCAGAAGCTTTGTAATACCAAATAACAAAAACGTTGGGAAATATGTAGCTTTTTATAGAAAGTTTGCTAGTCTGCGAAAACCTTTCTCATAGAAGATTCTTCGTGAATTACAAAAAAGGAGTTTGTACCATTCAATGCCTTAGAGTAAATACCTTTGGTAAATTCCCTTCTGAAATGGCAGTATACCTAAAACTTCCATATCTAGAATGTAGTTTATTAGTTGTAGTTATATACTGGTAATAGTCTCCGTAGGTCTTCGGCGACGATGCTGGCAGGCAGTGGGGAAGGAATCACTAATTATTAAAGTATGGGGGGGAGGTGGATTGACATCAGCGTCTGTGGCACAGGAATATTTATAAGAATAAATGGAAGGAAAATGTCGAACCAAATATTATCACGTCAAAGAGCAGCTGTCGCTTCAACAAGTAAATATTTACTGATGATTGTTACTATGCTGAATAAAGAGGTGGAATTACCAGAGTCCAAATCACAAGTAATCTGTTATCAGCCATTAATTTGCACAATGTATCCAATTTTACATAACATAAAAAATTTGAATAATAAACAATAGATTCTATTAATATTATATGTTTTGTATTTATTAATAAAATTGTTAAAAAGGTATATTCCATTGTATTTTCATGCTTTAAATAATAAACAATATCCTTATTTTAATAAACATTAATAAAAATTGATTTTTCGTTTTTTTTTTGGGCGATTTCCGAACGATCCTAGAAAAAATAGTGCGGAAAAGAAACGATAAATCGTGCGGAAGCGCACTCGCCTGCTGGCCGAAATCCGCTACGCGTCGTTCGGCCAACTGCAGTTGGATGCGGAAAAGTACTACTTTACGCACTTGTTAAGAGATATACCATTGTGTAAGCTCTGTAAAGATTCTGAATGTGATTTTCAAACACATATATTACCTGGGGTTTGTGAATAAAAACACGTATAGATTCATGTTTTATTTATTTTAAAAGTTACACACGTATGCCAAACTGTTTACAGTTCACGCGCCAAGCTCTCGCATTGTCGGGCATTATAAACAAATTCGGGCTCTAAAACGTGAATAATATAACACATTTTCGCCGCGATCAAAACAATTTGTTCGAGGGCTAGCGATTTTTATCCGATCTATTATTTCCGGTCCAATAAGCGGCCAGAACAAACCAAAAAACGCTCACTTTAAAATTGAATTTCGACCCGAACCGGAATTTCTCGTTGTAGGGAAATGACCAATAATTCATTGAGTTACGAATGTTACGACGACCAGACGGACGGATGTAATGATAGCAAATCGAGCTTCATTACTGGGGCGATAATGGCGCTCTACCGAATCGACATTATTATTTATGCGAGAGCGTCGGAAGGTAGCGTTGTAATTGCAAACAATCCTCCTTGAAACCTCTAATTGAATTTCGGTACGGACGCTTAGGAGAACATTTTTGGGAGAAGTAATTAAACCAATAAAGATATTTCTAAGAAAATATCTCGGCATCCTAAACAGATTGTTAGGGTAAGAAATACCTGCCCGAAAATTACATTTAAATATTTAAGCAGGTGATTTTTTATGAATAAAAAACAGTCTAAATGTATTCCCGATACTATCCCTGTTTGATGTACAGATTGATAACATAAAAAATAAGTTTTAATTCGAAAAAGTATTATGATTGTGTGGCGACTCGGCGAGCGATTCGACGCCAAATATCCAACTTTTTGTTTATTTTTTTCACGTATATATAGAATTTATCTTTTAAGGTAAAATGTATAATTTTATATTTATTATATAGGTGTAATTTTTTGACTTTAAATAAATAAATAAATAAATGATGCCTTTATTACTACAAACAAAAAAAAATACGTGAATCAGTTGCGAAAAGTCTCTGGCGGAGTCCAGCTTAGTAGATACTCTACTGAACTAGAGAATCACCAGCAATTTTAAAGAACCAAGTTAATACTTATATTACCATTATTAAAAAAACTATTTAAGTTAATAAATAACGCTAAGACACTGTTCCACAAATCAAAAAATTTCTATGGTGTCTACAATAGATACTTATGTATCTATTGTATTAATATATATAATATAATTTTAGAAAATAAACTAAAATAAAAAAGCACAAAGGTTTCGAAAAAGAAGCTAAGTAATGTGTTATATAAAATAAAACAAAAATTGGGCAACTATCTACCTTGATTATCTAAAACATACTTTTTGTATTTTTATTTAAATCTTAAATAATCTAAGTTAACCAATTCCTCCGGCAAGGAATTATATAAACGAACGACGTTATAATTGAAAGATCTCCGAAACAAGGCATTCTGATGAGTCGGTACCGTTAATCTAATTAATGGTCGAACATTAACGTTATGAACATCTCTACGAAAGACAAGGAGGTCTCGAAAAAAAGCAGGGGAACTAGGATCGTTGATAATCCTAATAATAAAGTTACAAAAACTGAGATGCCTTCTGGATTTCATATTTAGCCAGTTTAATTCGTGAAGTTTATGAGACACATCATCAAATTTCCTTAGCCTGAAAATAAAGCTTATACAGAGGTTCTGCACTTTTTGTATTCTAGCTTTACTCATACCATTTAAACAAAAACCACATAAAAAATCACAGTAGTTGAAGTTGGATAGGACTAAGGACTCACACAAAATTTTTTTTAAGTTTAAAGGTAATATTTATCTATTACTATACAGTATATTTAAAGAAAAAAATGCTTTTTGGAAATTTTTTTTTAAAATGTTCTTTAAATCTAAGATCACTGTTTACCAAAATTCCAAGATTTTTCACTGAATCAGCCACAGGAAGTCTTATTCTTGTTACAAGCCGTAAGCTGCATGATTTGTTAGAATTAAGATGAAGATTATGATCACTACACAGTTGGTAACATCTGTTGAGGTCATTATTAATTATTGCCTGGCCCGCCATCAGCAATCATCGCCATTAAAGCAAAAATAAACCTGGGTATCTTCGGCATATGCCTTTATCGTGCAGTCAATCATAGTTTGAAGAACCATCAGAGGTATAAAGCAAAAAAAGCGAAGGGCCTAATATTGAGCCTTGAGGAATATTTTAATTTAGATACAATAAGTTTACGGTTTATGGTGTCAAAAGCTTTTGAAAAGTCTAACAAGATTAACACAGTAATAGGTTTGTTATCAGTTGCACGCATTATTGTTAGGGCTACCACAGTACTGAAATTCTTTCGGAATGTGACTATGAGGTATTATTTTATTATCAACGAAAAATGAATACATTTGATTATATAATATCTTTTCAAAAATTTTCGATAAAGTTGGAAGAATGCTATAATTTCATTAAAATCTTCTGGATTGGAAGTATTACAAAGAAATTTACCTATTGACATCTTCCATTGGCCTGGAAAATAAGTTGCTTTAAGTAGTACTTTAACATAGTACTTTAACATTAAGGGAGATACTTCATTAACGCCCATTGCATTGGTTTTAATATGATTTAAACATCTGTTTACTTCGGAGATATTTGTTAATTTAAAAGAGAAATTTAATTGTTGATTCAAATTGGTGTTATTGTAATAATTAATTTTATCTTGTATGGCAGGGTTGGTTGGAAATGGTCAATAAAAAATCTCTAGAAATTTATATTTTTATTCTAGTTAAGAACTCCTAGAGCTTTTTTATTCACCATTTCCAACCAACTCTTCTATACAAAATATCATCTAAGGTCACGAAATCAGAGTAAAAAAATTAATTGTATTATCGCAATTTTTGGTTAGAGTCACTTTTAAGAACAGTGCTATTTTTTTGCGCAATTTCAAAAGTATCTAAGGGCAGTTCACATATTGCGAGGTCTTCTCGGTCTATATATTATATGTATTTATTTTATTTGCCTCTGGCAGCATTGAAAGAGTAAAATTTATAGTTATTCCAGTCGTCGTTGCTCTTTGTTCTCCGAAATTTTTGTAGGACAGAATCTCTCTGCTTCATAAATGTCTTTAAATTAGCAGTCAACCCTGGAGCCTTGGGTTTTGTTATTCTAGCTTCGCGAAATAGCGCGTGTGCATCGAAAAGTGAAATAATATAGTTATTAAACAATTTGATTTGATTGTTTTCTGTCACTTTAGTGATCGTTTATTGCTTCGATGATAGTTTTATCGACGAATCTAGCCTAACCTAACATTAACCGGACACATCCACTTAAGAGTATTGATTACGTAAAAAAAACTTGTTTTACTACTAAGAGGTGCGGTTTTAGAGCTTTAATGATGGGTTATAGCTTTAATGATAGTTTTATCAACGAACCTGAGCTAACCTAACATTTAACAGTACAGGTTATGTTAAGAAAAAATCCTTGTTTTAATATAGAAGAGAATCATCGCCGAATGTTTTTTGTATGTTGTAGCTTTTAACCTTCTTGTCAAAAGATACCAAAGGCAAAAGAAATATTTAGTTTATTAATTAGAGATATTAATGCGTGTCTAAAATGCCTGCTTCGAAATGATCGGCACCAAAATAACCCGGTGCAGATCTATCCGTCGCCGAAGCGGCCAGGCAATAAAATACCATCCTCGCCACACACCTCAAAAGAGTTTCAAATATTGCACGATACTGAATTATTTTCTTTGGATGTTTTTTGTTTATTTTTAGAGCAGTTGATATAAAATTTTGGAATCTGACATATATTCCTTAAATTGTCTTGGATTTTTTTCCCTACAGACTTATAAATAATTGTTTTATATACATATGGAAGTCCCTTTAAAATGGTTGTAATTTATAAATGTTCTTTTAATGTTTTATTTAATTCTTAAAAAGTTAATTAGATTAAGAAATCATGATTTTTAGGATTAGAGCGTGCCAACATGAATCCATATTCCGACGTTCCGCCTCCGATTGTATCATGGGATCTTCAGGGATCTTTACTTCACGAGATCGGAACACTGATTCTGGTACAGAAAAGATCCCTGAAGATGTCGCGTGCGGTCGAAGGCGAAACGTCGGAAAGTGATTCTATTTTGACACGGTCTAGTTCCAAGATTAATTGACCACAACCGTTAGAAGTTAATTAGATTCTTGATTAAAATGTGACAAGGAAGTTTAAAAGTGATGAATTTATTGGGTATCTGATGGACCGGCTATACAAAATATAATCTTTGCTAGTATGAGCCAATTATATGTCAAAGCGACCAGGAAGAAGAATTTTAAAACAACAATTTTTTAATTGCGAGTATAAAAAACTACCATTAATTTAATTTATATATAAAACAAGCTACTACCATAGCATATAAAATCGAAATGGGAATAGATTATTTAGTTTGTAGTATAGCGTATAATTGGAAATATTGATAATTGATATGCTACCACTAGAATCCGTGCAACTTGTTGCACATACTGTATGATTTAAACTGTTTCGTTTTCAGAACCGCTCCACTTGTTGCTATTTACATATGATTTTTCTGACATTTATTGTATTTAAAAATGCCAATCTAAATATATGAAACAAGGCTACAAAACGTAGTGATAATTTAAGAATAAATTAATGGTGTTTAAATATCCGAACTTTTTCAGAATTTTTTAATGTCTATTTGTACCTTGTTTTATAACTAAACTAGATCATGCTTTGTAGATGTCTTGCAATAGTCTATGTATATAAAGATTCAAACTTTTAAAAAGTATATATAAATCGCTACTGTTGGAAAGTAAACTTTCGAATCAATATTTTTAAAAATCAGCAACAACCCTTGTCTTCTTTGTAGAAGGGATTTAAATATTACAGGGGACAATGGCTATATAAGAATCTAAAAATGCTTAAAAATGCTAATGCAAAATAAACTCTATAATATTTTCAAAACAAAATGAGATATTAAGGTGCTCTTTCTAATATCATTTAGTAAATTCTTTCCAAAATTATTGAGTTGAATCTAGCTTTAACAGTTAGCAAGTAATTTAATAATACAAGCAATTTTCGTAAAAGATCTTTTTTCTGAAATTCTAGAAAAAATTGTTAGTTCTTGTAAGAGAGAGTTGTATTGTAATCGTAAAAAATCACACACTGAGAGAACTGCAGATATTTGCGTTTTCGGGTCCCTGGACCCCGAAGAACATGCTCTTCTATTTCCGTCGATATATCGGTCTATCTGTATTCGGTATAGCTCAAAAACTACTTATCCGATTTACTTCAAAGTTGGCTCAAAAGTCGAGGGTCATATGAGGATGAAATGGTAATATTTTGGCAGAACAAAATGGCGGCATATTGAAAAGGTAAAAAGCCAAGTAGGTAAAATCAAAATGGCGACCCAATAAACTATTTAAAAATGAGATAAAACTCCATTTCATTTTATAAAACTTTTTTGTTGGTGGAAAATTATAAACGACATAATCAATTTTAAACGTATAAAATTATGAAAATTAAAAAAAAATAAATTAAAAATTTCACACCTGTACTTTATAGCCAATCAGATACTTTTATTTTTCAACTTTACCATAGCAACGGGTCGGATTTCTGGAAATTTTTTGCCTTCAGGATAAGCTGGAGGTGATTACACTGGAAATATTTTTAACATATGTCATGTGATAAGTCAGAAAATTTACGTTATTGCATTATTGTTAAGATATTTTATTCCAAAGTTTGGACCTTCATTAATAAAACAACATTATATGGTCGATAACATATATTGCATATTTACTTTAGATAAAGAACGAATTATTCTAATCTAGCAGCTAAGACATCAAAATATTTCTCAGATTCTTGCATTACTTATTTCTGTCTTAATAGAGAATAAGGAGGTGCTTCCGGTGAATACAACTTATCAGATTCCCATAAAGCAAATGCGACGCTCCTCCCTACACGACTAAGCAACGCACAACCATTAAACACCGTGTTAGCTTTATACCGGAACCCGGGTTTAATTTTTTTTAATTACAACAAACATTACTCTTTAAAATACTACTTATAATGAGCTACCCTTTACCTACAACTGAATAGAAATAAAAGAATAATTTTCTTCATATTTCCGATTTCCAGATAGTTTCTCTAAAACAAAAATACATAAAAAGTAAATTACTCCCGAAAGCAAAGTGGATTATTGAAAACTCACCGCATTTCTTTTTCTTTGGAAAGCTTCACCGATGCATCACATTGTTCACCTACACTACTTTAAGGCGTCAATATTTTAAAAATGTTTTCCTGTTTTCGCCCCACTGCTTATCGAACTAAGCTACACAATCAATCACAGCTCTCATTACTTTAAGGCAACTAAGTAAAGCAAAAAGGTGTTAAGACTAAACCATCACTCTGCTTTAATCCCATTTAGGATGAAAGAAGACGAAGATTTATCTCTCCGTGTTTTCATTGTATTTCGTCTGATGATAATACATTGAGTATTCTCAATGTATTATCATCAATATTTTTTTCTTAGTTTTTACTTTCCACGTGACATTTGCATATTGTTGCATTTTATGATCTATAGATATCGAAAAACGTAGTTTTCTATTTCCGTCTGTTTGCTGGCTAAATAAATTGCTCTAGTGGGCCAATAAACTACTAAAATGTTTGTGCAAATCCATGATGGCGGTCATATAAAATGTTTAAAACATTTGTTACAAACACATTTCTTTTTTGGCGTTTTCGCAATTAAAAAAAATATTTACCTATAAATTGATTAAAGCAAATATTTACTAAAAATACATATTCTAACATGTAAACTAGTCTGTCTACGGAATATTTCGATACATAGCATAAAGAATTTAGCAAAAATAAGAACGAAAAGCTATTTTTGGGATTTTCGCCACAATTACAATACGAAAGCAGAATAATTACCCTATAAGGTTAATATGTGGTCTTTAGTTCTTGGTCCACTATGAAAGTACTCAAGGAACGGCATTGAAAAATATCGACACAAGACCCCATCTTGTGTTGTTAAGGAATCCACGCATTTCTCGTTTTTTAAACATTTAAGTGGTAGCCTATGATGTATAGACTAGATTAAAAGTAAAAACTCGCAACATTTCCCATTTTTTTCCTGGAAAAAAAATAGAAAAAGTTGGCAAATTTCACTACTTTTCCGTTCAAAAACTCTCTATTATGATGATTTAGACAAGAAATATAGTTAAGTGCAGTGTTGCCAAACTCACCTGATTTTCTGAAGATATATCTATCACAGGCTTCAATGATTTATTGACGAACCTGGGCTAACCTCATGCTAACGGGGCAGATTCACCTAACAATATAGGTTTTATTAAAAAGATATCCTTGCTTTAATATAGATTCGAAGTTTTGTTGCCGCTCTATCACGCGCTTTCTTTACGATAAACCTAACCAATCTTAATCTAACAAAAACTGTTTGAAAATCTGCTTGCAACACGGCAACACTGTCCACATATGTCGCATTTGACATTTAAGACTTAAGAATTCCCTTCTATATGAGAAATAAGTCGTTATTTTTTAAATGTCATTTTAGTAATATAAAAAACAAAATATATAAATTATTTATGTTTTATTGGCAATGAAAGCTAGTGAAAACTGTTTTTTGGTCATTTGTAAAGGTACACAAGCATAAAACTTCCTCAAACGACAGTAAATTTAAATAAATAAATAGGTTCGGAAAAAGGAGAATAAAGCAATTCTTTTTGGGTATTATTGGTCAAAAAAGTGAGAAATTTTACGAGTTTTCACTTTAAATCTACTCTATACACCACAGGCTATCATTTAAAATTTAAAAAACGAGAAATACGTGGGTTCGTTAACGATACAAAAACCAAATATCTGTTTACTCGACGTTTCGAGAGAAAGTCAACCCCCGTCTTCAGCAAAACTAAAATCAGACTATTTCTTATGCTTTGTATATCAGGAATATAACCAGAATGGCTAACATGTTTATTTTAATTTATTTTTCGACGTCTTCTTCGCCAATTCTGTCAGTCAAATGACACTTACAGCTTTTTTTTCATCGATGTAAACTTCAATTGGGGGTTGATTTAATTTATTGTATTTTGAGGTGTCCTTTTTTACTTCAGTATTTAGAAAATTAAACCATGTGTTATTAAAATTAATTAATAATTAATTAAAAGAATATGGGGCGTATTCACCATATCGTCTAGAAATCGTATTGGTTTTGTAGAAAAAATACACAATAAAGCAATACAAAGAATAGAGTTGAAAGGTCTCGGTAACCAGACGATCACATAAAAAAATCATGTAAATTAATGCAGTTCAACTCTCACGAACTTGCTGAAAAATCTGGTTTGGTGTTTTCAATATATAGATGTGCCTCAGTCAATTTATAGTTAGATATTTTTATTCAGTTGCCAAAAAGAAATTTCTTTGTAATTCTAAACGAAACAAATAATTTGAATACATTTGAAAATAAAACATTTGTGTCAAAAAACCTCCATTTTAATTGACTTTTTTGCACACAATTCAAGTGTAGTATAGCAGTGGACTGAAAGCAAATTATTTATAGTTAAGTAATAAAAACAATATTGCCGCTTAGTAAAATGTTTAAACGTCCTTAAAATAAGACCATTTATTTCGTTGGGAATTATGGAAATAAAATTAATAAAAATTAAAAATAATAAATTAAAAAAAATAATACGACATAAAATTTAGAAAAAATGCTATATTGACGTATCGAAGCAGTGTTTATATTTGAGTATGATAAGTGAATGTAGGTGTGTGTGAATATGTAGTATGTAACCTACGAATCGATAAATATCAGATTTTGACCAAAAGATCTTTACAAATGAAAGTCGCGGAGGTAAAAAATGGACATTTCTTTCAATCATCCCTATAGATGTGAATGGCAAGTTTAATATCATACATTTTTATTGCATACACGAAGAATAACTATTGGAGAAACCCTAATTTCGACTTGATAAATATAACAAATTTCAAGAAAAAATAAATAAATAAATAAATCGGTAAATCAGTCGAACCTCGTAACGAATTACCACACATACACAGATAACACATTTATTGCTGATAAAAGAAAATTTTAATTTTATGGGTAATGTGAACTAAATATCTACGAACGTATCTTTTATGTCCGTTATTCGTAAAGATTAAAAAAAATTAAATACAAAACTTGTGTTGTTTCAAAAATGTATTAAAACAAATCAGTAAATTATCATTACCCGGAACTTACACGGTCATAAATCTTTTCTTTCATTAGGAACAGTAAAGTGTAACTTAATTTAGTTGCGCATATAGTCATTTATTAAAACTTATAGCTCAAGAGCTCGTCACAAAAAATGCAAGAGTTTTTATTGGTTCATATTTCATTATGATGTAGTGTTAGTGTTTGCAAGGTCAGATAGTGGAACACTTGGCGGCGACGGCGCACAGTGGGGTATTTCACACCGATAGTTGATCGACATTTTTTTATATGGATATTGTATGAATTATTCTACTTTCAATTAGAGAAGAAAATAATATGAAGAAATAAAGGTTAATTTGTCGATCCTAACGGGAAATAACCGAATTTAATAAAAGAATTGGTATTGGTAGAAATTGTTACAATTAGATAAAGAGGTAGTATAAAAAGTGAAATCATTTAAATTAAAATGAACTATTAACATTGCTTAAATTTACAATAATAACAAAGAAATGAAATAACATTATCAGTCGAACAATAAATAATTCTTTTCCATGACTTTAAGTAAGAAAAATTAACTATATTAATATTTGTTAAGGAGTCTGTACTTATCTAACCACTTTCCCGCACGTTACGTCTAGTAATCTAGATCAAAATACAAGAGTTGTAACCACACTACACCACAACTTGTTACGTTCTGGACGTGCGTTTCGCTAACCAAGTTAGCATCATCAGCAGATGATATAAACTGAAGTAAACATATCCTAACTGAGACTATTTATAGGTAAATGTGGTCACACTTGGTTACACCCGACTGCACCGTTGTCAAGTAAACGTTAGAGGGGACTATAGGGAATAGGCCCTCTGTCTTTATTTAGTGCTTTCTTACCACATTTAACTATTTCTATACTCTCAAATGCATCCAATAATCCATTGTTCTCCGTTTTATAAGCTCCTCTAAAACCTACGTTTTTAAATACTTTTTCTAGACCTCTCGTATATCTGGGATCATATGGGATTACTATGAATTTATTGGAAGCCTCAGGTGTTTGAAGAGTAGTGGCATCTTTTAACATTGTCTTATGCTTATGTCTATTTACTAGTTTATATACAAAATTATCATAATATCCATTACTTTTAGCTATATTTTTAATCCGATTCATTTCATTGTTAAAACGTTACTTAATGGAAAATTGACTAACCTCTGAGTTAAGAAATAGAATGCTGCCATTTGTGTTGACGGCAATGAAATGAGTCACTAGTATAGAGTGCCAAAATAGATAATACATTTTTATAAATTACATACCTGCAGCTTGCTGATCCATTCTAAATCAAAATTATAATATAAACGTAAAAAGTAGCACCAGAACCCCAAACATTTATATTTTTAAACATAAAATTAAGCCAATTTACTTTTATTTGCGCGAAGCTACAACTATGATATCTCATTGAAGCAAATGAATGCAACTATACAAATCAAATGCAACGCTATGGTTGACAGACATATTCTAGCTTATCATCCATCTATTTTCGGAGAATGTAGACAGCTTTTTCATGGTAATACTCCAGTGTGCGACGGTGTACCTTGAAGTATGTGAAATTATTACATACACTATTACAGGTGTTTCGTTATAGCTGAAAATTGATGCGAAACTTGTTTATAGCACAAAAAAAATGCGAGGAAGTGGTCAGACCGCACAGTTGTGGATAATAATGACATTATAAGAGTGTTGTATTGGCTGAAAATGTGTTTAATAATTAATTATTATATAAAAAAGTAGTCAGATCTCAGTTTAATAAGATAGAGTCAGTCAGCAGTCGCTCGAAGTGCGGATATCGAGCGTACGCCACTGCGTCCCACTACTTGACCTTGCGAATGAGTACTCATGTACTTTTATAATATAAGCTAATACAACATTCTCGCAGTTTTTTGTCACGAGATCTCCAGCTATTATATACCGTCATTTCAAATAATTTTATTTCGTTCCATATCGAATTCGTAATAAACAGTTTCTACTTATGCTACATCTGATTTTTGGGCAGAATTGAAAATATATTTAATAATTAGTTTTTAAGGCCTCCATTTTGTCTCGCAATATTAGATTTTTTTCAAAAAGTTACCAAGTCATTCTCATATAACCTTTATTTTTTGACCAAAATTTGAAGTCAATCGGGTAAGCGGTTTTTTAGCTATGCCTCGACAAGGAAGACCAGAGAGACAAACCAACAGAGCGACGGAATTAAGAAAACATCTAGCAACCCTGAACCGTCAAGATCGGTAAAAATTTCGGAAGGCGATTTTTTTACGATTACAATAGTTCACTTCTACGAGGGAAGTAAAACAATGAAATATCGAATTTAAAAATAAAATTACATAAAATTATTTTAAAAAATGTTAATTTAAATGGAAGAACCTAGTTTTATACATTCTTAAACTCTACGTAAAGTTTTAAGCCAACTTGATATAAAATACCCTATGCCTACCTTCAATTATTTTCTACATACTCATGATTGAAAATTGACAATTTTAAACTTTGATAGGTTAACCCTATCTAAACAGCCCGGCATAGGGTAATTGCATATTCCTGTCTTAGTTTTCTATGGTTTTTCTGTGGCCTCAATTTTCAACACAACATCAAACTTTTTCCAACTTTTTTAAAGCAGGAAATCTTCGTAAATGCCATAACCTGAGAAATATGTCGCACCAGCAATCATGTCGTCTAGATACTCGTCCCAATTTTTCAATAGATTTCATTAAATGTTAGCCATTTCGTAACTACTTAAATAACGACTGTCAATTTTACCATTCTCAATTATAAAAACACTGTACTTAGTTGGTAGGGTAAGTATCGCATCGTTCCGCCAGCAGATACGTCATCGAGATAGTAAAATAAGTCGTCCATATTTCTAAAAATTGTATACAAGACCGGTATACAACTGTATTAAATCAAAATCACAAAGTCTAGGTCTGCATTTGATTGTCATCTAGATAGTTGGCCCAATAGTTTTTAGCTTCAAGATTTAAACGCAGATTTACACTGCCTACTCAATTTTTGTCTTATGATATTTTGCCATAAAATTAATTACTTACTAATGATCGTAAAAAATAATAATAAAAAAAAACAGAAATTGACAATTTTTATATGTGAATATTTTGAAAACAATTTGAATTGTAATAAGGTATATTTTATCAAGTTGGTATAGAATATATACCGAGTGTTGCATTTAAATTACCATTTTTTAAAATTATTTTTGTGTTATTTTTTAATTCGATTCCATTTCTACAAATTTTATATTTAAACTTTTACCATATATCTATGAATAACGGAGATGCATGCTCAAAAATATCTAATAATTTTGTAAAAGGTGTTCAAATTTGAGTTTGCTTTTTGAACGATTCGCCCCTGACATTGGACGTGGAACATAATAGTTAAAGACCATTGATCGTTAAGCTCCATGTGCGTTGTTGACTAGGCATAAAGATTGGAAGAAAATGGTGTTTTTTTTTGCAAAATTATCTTCAGAGATATAAAGAATTTTCATCGCGGAGGAAACGATAACAAACAAAAAGGCAGAATATGGTGTGAGTATAATTCGCGGATGATACTGTAGAAGGAATAGCACCTCTAGAAAGTTACTTAATGGAGTGGTTTGTGAACTAGAGGCGTTGTATTTTTTTTTTCGAAAATTCAGTCGGCAACAGCAGATCAGGTATGTAACAGCAGATCGGTATAAATCGGTGATTAAAAACTTTTTATAGGATAAATTAGATGGGACAGATATTCAGCACAGCGGTTTCAACAAGACTGTGCAACTCTGCATCAGCCGAAACAAATAATATTTTAAGGGAATGATTTCAAAGCCGAAGTCAAAATATTAATTGACCATCTAGGTGCTGAGACTTACTGATCTTAGACTTGAGGATTTTGCCAAAAGAATGGTATCCTCATCAAGAGGATGTTACTTCCCTATATTGATTTACCTATTTAATCACCAATTTAAAATAAATGTTTCATAAAATCTAAGTAACTTGAACGTTTTATTACAAATTCAAAAGGCAACCTCAAATTTGAACACCTTTTACCTATACCTCCATGTTCATATAAACAAAAAACATATTCCAACGTATATATGCATATCTCCTTGCTGGCTCATCAAAGCCTCTTTAACTCTAAATCATAAATAATGAACTGCCGAAAAAATGCTAGATTATACCACATTTCTTTTCATTGTTGTGTTAGGTTTTACCTGTTTTACAAGGCAAAGTTCTTGTTTAATTTTTTTTTCTGTTTCTTACACCAAATAGATTAGGAAATAGTTTACACTGATTTATGACCTGTACTTTTTTTGTAAACAAACTGCATTTTTCATTATAAAAGTAACACACACACTCACTAAAGTTATTACGGATAATGGAAACTTCCATGGAAATAATGGATTAGAGAGTAAAATAATCTGAAGGTGGGTGTGTAATTAATTAACGAATGCACACGAAGTGCTACACTTTTAATAAATTATGTTCATTCGGGCAGAGAAGATAAACGGACAGTATCAACTTGTCTACTTGCTACCATGAACTCAACAGAAAGTTTTATCAAAAACACGAAATTAATTCTTAGGTAAATATTGTGTTTCGCCTAAATAAATTAAAGCATTAAAATTTTTTCGGTTGTCTGTTACGATTATAAAATGACAGTGACATAAGCAAAATATAACTGGTAAACTAACAGTTTTAACTTCCATGGCAACTAGATCCGGTCTAACTCTTAAACCTTCTTGGTGAATACGTTAATATATGTTTTTTTTGTATACTATATTAAAGACAGCTATTAGGTTTTAACTATTTTTTTACATAACAAACAGAAAAAGACTCCAAGTCTTGGTCTCAATAAATTATAACTATTAACATTACACGTGTTTCGCCCTTTCGAGAATCATCTACAAACAACAGAGAGAACCTTTGTAAGTAATCACACTCACAAACCCTAGAACAACTTACAAATGAAATAAAGACACTAAAGTACAACAACTTATACATATTTGAGGTTAAGTCTCACTGAATAAACAAAATAAAATGTTAAAAAAGATGCATCTGTTTTACTGGGATCGAACGGGACCTTCCGAGTGAGAGGCCAGAGTGAATGCCTATAGACCACTGGACTGATCAACGAAAATAACAAAAAAACTCTACCTCTATAAATTAGTGGATGAAATGAGCCCCCACATGCCCTAGGTTGCCATTTAGAAAAAAAGTTGTATGTCTACAAATTATGGAGTTGCAGGGAGGGGACTGAAAATATTACAAAAAGACAAACAACCATTTAATCCACTTTATTGTTCCAGTGTTTTTGTGAAAAATGACTCATACAGAATATACGAATTTTGTGCATTTCTTCTGAACTGTATAAAAGCTAACGATTTTCAGGTAATTTTTTTAATTTTTCTATTCTTTCCATCGTGTTCTGCGAATAAAAATTTTCTTTGATATTAAAAAAAAGGTAAGATAAGTGCTGAATAACTTTGCACGTTTGCATACGTTTGGAGATTTAGTGCAAAAAAAGCGAACTTTTTTTAATTTACTTACTAGTCCGTGCATTTTAAAATTAATTCAAGCTACACCTAAATGAACCTATTAGTCTATAAACCTTTTTGTTTCTAATTATGTAATATTTCATATTTCTCGGAAGTTGTCTATTAGTAAACGCAACGAACGGTTATTATACGTTGCGTTTAGCCAGAACACGTCAAACATATAATACTAATCAAACAAAGCTATAGCTTACCTGTATATCGGCTTGCTGTGTCCGTCTCTATACCATAGCACCATGTAAACGCGATCTTCTCTGATGTACGGCTCGATGTCACATGGCAGAGAGGCACTCCGTTCCAATACAGCGTCCACGGATGATACGATAACTGAAATGATAAATTATTATTAGTCATGAGTACAATGCGTGTTCATTTCAGGGCAAATTCAATTACTGACAATGAAACACCAACAGAGTTTAGGGAAGGCGTAGCCTGTAACAAGTTTGTGCGTTGGGTCTCAAAGAAAGGTTTTTTAGGCTTGTTAAGTTTTTCACTTTCTAAAGGGTAGTCTCGACTTATATACTTTTACCGGACAAGTTTAAACATTTGTATAAGAACTGAATAAAATCTGCTTGCAAAGATTGTTGCATGGTTTAAATACATTTATAGAATGTATCTTTTTTTCGTCGAAAATGGAAGATATGTGGGTAAATGATTTTTTCTACAACCGTCCTTAAAATCCTATTTTACACACTGATTGCAGTAGCTAAAGCTTGTTTTCAAGCACCGATGCGTGAAATACAATGCTTTCCCTAAAGGATTTACTTTACGCACCGGCTCAATAAGAAATGCATGGGCCGCCATTAATTTTAGGCACCGGGCCCGCACTGGTAATAATTTTATTAGGCGGCCGTGCCTCGCAATTTGTATCGTTGTCATGGTAACGAGTTGTCAAATTGCCAATGCAAACAGTTTAAAATAGACACTTTAAGTTCGAATAGTAATTTGAACAGTTTATTATTTTAAGTTATAATAAGCAATAATTATGGACTCTGATATAGAAATGTGTACTCCACCAGATATTACGGAAGCAGCGAAAACAGCTAGTAATTCTCTGTTACCTCAGAAGTCAAAGGAAATTTATGAAAACACGTACAATTAATTTATGACCTGGCGCAGTAAGAATATTAAAACCTTTTCTGAAAATGTTTTACTCGCATATTTATCAGAATTGTCAAAAAACGTGAAATCATCAACACTATGGAGTCATTATTCAATGCTAAAAAGTACTATTAGCATTAAAAATAACATTGACATTGGTAAATATCCAAAAGTTCATGCATTTTTAAAACGGAAGAATGAAGGATATATTCCACAAAAATCTCGAATATTGGAGAAAGAACAAATTTTCAAGTTCATAAATAAGGCTCCTGACGAAGTTTTTTTATTAACCAAAGTGATATTAATATTTGGGATTGCTGGTGCTCTAAGAAGAAGCGAAATTTATAAGCTAAAAATGTGCGATATTCAAGATTTTCAGGAAGTGTTTTGTTGTATCCGTCCCTGATACAAAAACCAAAATAACAAGAAAATTTACCATTACCGAGCATTTAGAATTATACAGAAAATATAAATGCCCTTGTCCCCAAAATTATCAAGAAAACAAATTTTCATCAAGTATCAAGGAGGAAAATGTACTTTCCAAAAATAAACAAATTTAGGAAAATTGCCTAGTGAAATAGCAAAATTTTTAAAACTACCACATCCAGAAAAATATACAGGCCATTGTTTCAGACGATCATCTGCTTCCTTGCTAGTTGAAACCGGTGCAGATTTACTAATGTTAAAACAACACGGCGGTTGGAAATCTTCAACGGTAGCTGAGGGTTACGTAGAAAATTCCCTTAACAAGAAAATTGATATTTCAAATAGACTTTTGTCAGTTCAAAATCCAAATATGACCTCGATCACAAGCACCAATATTATTAACAAATCATCATCAAAGGAGGCTACAGAAGTTAAATTTAGTAATCTAACAAATTGCAACATTACTATTAATAATTACAATAATTATAAAGAAGAAAATTAAATAATTTAACTATAATTTCTATTAAAAAGTTACAATTATTATAAAGTAGAAAATTAAATAATTTAACTATAAGTTCTATTAAAAAGTTACAATTATTATAAAACAGAAAATTAAATAAATAGTTCATTAGTTTAATTTGTATTATATAAAGGAGAAAATTAAATAGTTTAATTTTATTTCGTACTTGTATTATTTACGGTTGTAGAAAAAGTATAGTGTGCAATACGTGCGTGAAGACTTTTATACCCTTGTGTGATATTGTGACCCTAGCTCTTCGGCTTTTGGGCCACAAACATCACACTCGTGTATAAAAGTTAACTTCACGCACTTGTTACACAATATACTATTAAAGATTTGTAAGCGAACAGAGAATGTAGGCCTGGACTAGGCTTAAGACACAATTATAAATCTTGAGTTTTGTTCTCTTTTTTATGCAGAACAACTTTAAACTGTACTTTAAAGTATATTATAGTAGACTCGAAGGTCTCCAAATTTCAATAAAACACATTTTATATGAAAAAGAACTTTTAAAAAAACTATGGTATTTATAAAATGAGTTCTATGTGGGATTTAAACATCTATCACCAGTGGTGCAATTTTCATAGTCTCGCCCATTTAAGTGACAAAAATCTAATGCGGATGTATCTTAATAAATCAATATAGCTACGCAGCAGATCGAACAAGACACGGCAACTTTCAGTCCCCCTTAAATCGGAAAAATTAACACGCAGTGTTGCCAAGTATCGCAACATAGCGCCAGGAAACGGCAACGATTTGTCAAAAAAAAAAGATTTTAGTTACTCGTTATAAAAATAACTATGTTTCTATTCATATTGTTTCCCCCAAATTTTGTTGATTATGAAAAACCCACTTGCCTTATTTACGATGTGTTTAGTAAGAAGAAAGCATTTAGCTTCTTTTTGATTACCTAATTTAAAAAAGTGACAATACTTTTTAACTTGCTTCAAAAATGTATTTGAACACCTACCTGCAGGGTTTATTAACGAAGATAGAGAAAAAGTGTAAATATAAAAGCTTTAGAGTTTCTTTTAAACCGCTAGAATCCGTTATAAAATAAAAATTAACAACTATCTCATGCTTATCTATATGTCCTAACACCCTGTACTTTTATAATTTTCGTGAACGTTCTGTTTTTCTGATTTCAAAAATATAATAGTTTGACAACTTTGGCGCAACCAGTTTTTCAATGATTTTGGTTTAACTATAATAAGTTTTGCATTATATTATAATATTACATTAGACTTATATGGCATGTAATGTCGCAGTTAAACTAAAATAATTAATAAACGCTTTGCGCCAATATAATCAAATTATATATTTTTGAAATCAGTAGAGAATGGCCTTTCATAAAAATAAACAATATAGAGGGTATTCCATTAAGAAAAAAACTTATTTTATATCCTACACATTTGATATTTACACTTTTTCTCTATCTTTGTTAATAAATAACCCTGTAGGCGGCTGTCATAATATAATAACTTAACCCGTACATACAAGAATCTCAAAAGGTCAAAAATGTTCCTCTTCCTGTATAAGTTAAGGTTTAAAACTGCTTTTTGATTAAAATAACATTAAGCGTTGTTTCTTTTATTTACTTATTCAGCTTTTTGTAGGAATAAGTTTGTTTTCTACTAAAGCGGTATGCTTACTCTTAGAAATTTTATTTCGAGCTAACCTGTATCATATTTGAGCCCTTAACAGCCAAATTCAATATTCCTCTTTTAATTAAAAGATCTCTTCTAATATTTAGTGATTCGAAATGCCGCGTCTCGTTCCCGTTCGCGAGTCAAGGGTTACCGCACGAAGTTATATAGTTTCGGCGAGCATTGATGTCTCCGGTCTGGTTCAAGGCGTCCCATTTAAATGAGTTATTTATTGCGTAAGCTAAACTTGATCTTTGGTGTCTTGTATCAGTTTGAATTTAAAAGTTATAGACAATGCACGGGCGACATATTTTTGCATGATATTCAACTAAAGCCTCCCTGGCCCCAAAAGTGACATGTTGGCTTGATCCAACGCTTTAACTCGTGATCATCCTAGCTATGTAATAACTTTTGGAGTTGCATAAAGATATGTGTACTAACTAGGGATGTCAATCTCGAAGTTTTTCAAATTCCGGGATTTTCTAGATCGCTTGCTGGGATTCTGGTATTAAATCCCTGGATTAGGCGTCGAAAAAATAACACTAATGACATTTAATAGCTTTTATTGCATTCATTAAGTTAAAACGAAGAAACTAATCAAACCACACCAAAAGTTCTAAGTTTACTAATTAAAAAAAATACCAAATGATTTTAGCATTTTATTTTTAGACTGCTTTAGTATTTTTTTCGTAATATCTTTTGCAATGTAAAGTTTAAAGATCGTTTGCCGCCTTATCTTCATCGCTGATTTCTGTTTTTTATGGAATAGTTGAATTATTTTCGTTGTGCTCCAAAATATATGGAAAAACCCTATACACAATGAAGGTTTGTAATACACTTGCGCTTTACCACCTACGCTATGATAGTCTTGACTAACCAATATATTTCTGGCTGTTCATTTTAATTCTGTTTTATGGCAGCATTAACGTATGTTACTACGACTTCCTGGGACTACAAAATATAGATCAAAATCGGCAAATTTCTTTTACCCGGAACTCCCTTGGTATGAATCTTTTTTTTATTAGGAAGAGTGAAGTATGTATATATATATATATATATATATATATATATATATATATATATATATATATATATATATATATATATATATATATATATATATATATAAAAAGTTAGAGAAACAGAAATATCAATTTCTGTGAGGTTCCATCGTCGTAAAACGTATACGAAACGAAAGAAATAAGGCTCATTAGGCAATTTCCTTGGGGGGTATCTGTATTAAAACCGAAAATACCCGAGCCCTGAAACAAACAATGTGTCATGTCGTTCGACTTTGAGAGTCGATGTGGGAAATAGGCAACCAGAGATGCCATCTGTAGGCACTACGGTGCTACTAAATCGCTTTAGATGCGACCCACTTTGGAGAACAGGACGAGACATCTGAGCAAAAATAGAAGAGAAACAGAAATATCAATTTCTGTGCGGTTCTTGGTCGTAAAAAGTTTTAAGAAACGAAAGAACTAAAGATGAGAACATTTATTCCTATACTAGTGTGTCGGGAAACGACCAAAACATGACGCTATGTTTGTTTAAGGGCCAAGGAGCCATCTGCTACCGTAGTATCTACCCTGGCAAGGCTCATCAGGCAGTTTTCTTGAGGGAGGGGTATCGGTATTAAAACCAAAAATACCCGAACCCTGAAACAAACAAGGTGTCATGTCGTTCGCCTTTGAAAGTCGATGTAGGAAATAGGCAACCAGTGGCCCATCTGTATACAATATATATAATATACGTCTCTTCAAACATTTACATTAGGCATCGTTTGGTTCCACCATATTGGATTCATACCAAAATTTTACCAGTTCATTCTTATATAACACGTAAGCAGAATTTGAGGTAAATGGTACATTTTTTTTTAATGTTTCATTAGACCGCTATTCTGTTCCCTATACTAGATTTTTGTCAAAATATTACCAGGTCATCCCCATATTACCCTTCATTTTTGACAAAAATTTGATGTCAAATAATTTTTAAGCTGTACCGCAAACTGACAGATCGACAAAAAGACAGGCGGACTAACAAACAGACCAAGAGAGTTAATAAACCATATCTTGTTTGGCATCTAGGAATGTTTATACCTGCAGATATGTAAAACTTGGTGCATTTTTCACAATTAAAAACATTTTATTTGGTCGCCATCTTAAATTCGTACCAAAATTTTATCAGTATCTCGCTATATACCATATATACCATAAAAATTATTGCGCAAAATTTGAAATCAATCCATTAAGTAGTTTTTTCAGGCCAATTTTTTAAGCCGCCATATTGTTTCACCATTTTGGATTCGTATCAAAATTTTAACAGTTGAATCTCTCATACTGCTTGATTGTTTTGCAATATAATGCAATTACTTGGATACGTAGATTTTAGTAATATTTTTTAACTTTCACTAGGCCGCCGTTTTGTTGCGCCATATTGAATTTATACCAAAAGGTTTCCAGCTCATCCTCATATGACCCTTAATTTTTGACTAAAATTATATATATATATATATATATATATATATATATAGACAGACCGATATATATATATTTATATATATATATATATATAGGCAAGTAGTGCATTATGATTTCACCTTTCACCTAAAATAATTGAACAATTCTGCATAATGATAAGGTTTTTATAACCGAACTAGTCCTAATATTTAGCACATAATTTTCACATAATCTAATCTACCAACGCCTGCGCAGATATAACCTTCGGCCCCGATGGCAACTTTTAAAATATGTTATTTATATATATATATATATATATATATATATATATATATATATATATATATATATATATATATTGAATTTTTAACCCGAAGGCCTTAAGCCTAATAATAGTGCATTGTTGCTTTAAAACGAGGTTGTCTTTTTTAGATTCTCCACGCGCGCCCTGGCGATACTTTACTTTGACTATCATCCGTGATCGGACCAACGCAAATTACCATCGGTCTTCGTGGTCAGTCGTGGTCGTAGGATCCCTTATCGTCTCCTTAAAACCTGCGTCACAAATCTGTCGTGGGTGCATAAACGCGTATTGATTTTTGATTTTCCTTAGTAAGTATACAAGTCTTTTATTATACTATTTGTTTTATTTATATATATATATATATATATATATATATATATATATATTAAAAATATTCCTGTTATGCTTAAAATGATGATCAAAATTTGCGTGTATGGAAGAGTAAGAGCCATCGGGGAAGAAACGAGAGCTATTGAGCTAAAAAACTCTCTCGATAACTTTAGTTTCCTTGCAAATAAGGTTTTAGATATACGATTACCAACGAAACGCAATGACTGTTTACATTCATTTTCGTTTTTGTGCTGCAAACACTTTTAATGCTTTATTTCAGAGACATTAAGGAAATTACATTTTACAACTTAGTTGCTCTCAAGAACGGCTAAGATTTTATCTGGAAATAAGCTTAGTGTCATTTTCGAAACATTGCTGTTTACTATTACTGCTGCGATGCAATTTTCTTTTTCTGTAAGGTTTTTACCCTTGCAGTCACATATATTTTAGTGTGATTTTGTTTATCTCCTTTTCTAAGAAGGAAGAGCGGTTTTTAATCTAAATATAATCTGTAGAAATTAACAACAACTTTATTTTCAGTGTTATTGTAGTACTGAAGCGAATTTATTTTTCTTAACTTACATTGATCTCAAAAGTAAGCCTATTATGAAACTCTAGAAATAATTTCTGATATTATTCAATATTTTTTTCTATTATATTTATTTCTGACTGTATATATATATATATATATATATATATATATATATATATATATAAGTATCCACTGGATTGGAATATTTTTGAATTTTTGGACTGTATATTTCGTTCTAAACATATATATATATAATATAAGTTTTTTTTTTTAAAATGTTTTTTTTGCATTTGAAGTGTATTTTTTGTCGGATTTATCAATTTTTTTTGTCGTCCAATTTGCCAGTATTTTATAATTTTCAAAAGGAAAGGTAGGGTTCCAAGGACAAGGTCAGATTAAGTATTTTAATGCTGTATGTTTTATAAGTGCGTCTTGACCATGTAAACCATGTAAACTTTAGGATGTAAAATTTTGTTAATGATAGACTAAAAAGAATACGGCAGTATGTAGCCCTTAATAAAAAAATTGTATGTAGTTACATGAAATTATATTTTAAAAATTGTTGATAAGCGACAAGATAGAAAAAAGTGAAGAATAATTAAACGGCGGGGCTTGATTAAAAAAAGAAAAACTTGCAATAAAGTAAAACCAAATCGTAATGTATGATCAGATACAGGAATCTCAAAAGAAGATAAATAACTTTCTCTTAATAGACTTGGGAAAAAAATACAAAATTAAATCAAAAATAACTAAAAAATCTTTTATAAAACAAGATTCTATTTTTAAACAATTGAACTAAAAAGAAATAAGTAATATTTAGAGTATGAAGTTTGATACATAAATTCAGTGCTTCTAAAAATTTGAATATTTTCGTAAAAGCTTAAGACTCTATTTCAAGTGTGATAGCGCCTCACACCTCGAGTTTTTAAGAAAATATTCAAATTTTTAAAAGTATTGTGCTTACGTATTTCGCTTCATACATTAAATATTATTTTTTAATTTTTAGTTCAATAGTTTTTAAACAAAAGCTTGTTTTTAAAAAGATATTTTACGCTCATTTTATTTTGTATTTTAAGCATTATTTTTAAACACGCTGTATGATTATAATAATAATACTCAGTATTTTTTTACTCCATGGTACCATATTAATGCATTGTCACCGAAGTTACATATTTATGTCAAGTGGTTGGTGAATCGGATCCCAGTAAGACCGGAAAGTTAAACAAGAGGATTTAAAAAAAAGTCTTACTAAGAAAAGCGATCCGATAATGAAGAATTAAGCATATTTATATATATATATATATATATATATATATATATATATATATATATATAGCTCCACCACTATTTTAACTTTTTTCCATCTTCTCTTCTATCAACAATTTTTAAAATATAATTTCATGTGACTACATAATATTTTTTTATTAAGGGCTACATATTGTCCTATTCTTTTTAGTCTAACATTAACAAAATTTTACATCCTAAAGTGCGCAGTTTACATGGTCCAGACGCACTTACAAAACCTACAGCATTAAAGCACTGACAAAGTCTACTTTTACTTTTGAAAATTTTAAAATAGTGGCAAATTGGACGACAAAAAGACCTGATAAATCCGACAATATCTCGTTGAGGCAATTTTATACACTTCAAATGCAAAAAAAAAACGTTTTAAAAAGGAGTTCAATAGGCACCTATATATGAGATATATCCGTATATGTTTAGAATGAAATATAAATAGGATAGGCAGTTCTAAAATTCAAGTTATAGTTCTCTAACTTCGTCCGTTCCATTGGAGGTGAGAGCGCTCTATACTTATACAGTCAAAAATATTGCATACTTTTTACTGTGCCATATACTCCATGCTACAATATTAATGCATTGTCACCGAAGTTACACATTATGTCAAGTGGTTGGTGAATCGGATGACAGTAAGACCAGAAAGTTAAATAAGAGCATTTAAAAAAAGTATTACTAAGAAAAACGATCCGATAATGAAGTATTAAGCAGAACGCCACATATGCAACGTTAGGAAAAAGGAATATATATATATATATATATATATATATATATATATATATATAATAGTGAAGATTTTTTTCAAAATTTTAATATTTTTCAGTCAAAAATATCTCTAAATCGTTTTTAATCGACTTCAAAAAAAGGCGAGGTTATCAATTTGATTCTATGTATATCTATTACTCCGGAATAGATAGAACAAGTTGAATACAATTTTCAGGAAGTATTCATGGTAGTGGTTTCAAGCATTTTGATAAACAAGTAAAATGGCGGAGCGACGATTTTGAATCTTTTTCAACCAGATAGTGTCCCCAATAAATTTGAAATCTTTAATATACTCCTTTAAAATTGTATGGATAAAGTATAACGAAAAAATAATAACCTTCGTAACAACTTCAGATGCATAATCCTCTAAGAGGAAACAATTTTATGTCAGGTTATTTAGGTTAATACAAATCTCAACGAATGTTGAAAATATTAAATATTAACACTAAGTCTAAGGGGGATGAAGTAGTAAAATGAGGTATTATAAAAATATAATATCGTTGTACAAATGGTGTTTGTGGATTTAAGGGTCACGAAGTTCAAAATACGTGCGTTGAAAAAATGGAAATACCGGAAATAAAAAGGATAAAACAATATACGACATAAAAATGTAGACCACAAGATAGTATAAAATATGAAAAAAACATTAAATAAGCAGGTGATTTTATTAAAATTCAATTAATTTATACATTTTAATTATAATAGCTGATTTTGTACGTTAGATAAGCTTTTGAATCCATAATTTGTGTGTTTCTTTCAAAAATTTTAACACAAATTTTTTGTTTCCATCCTTTGTTTCCGTTTTCTGTCTTAGACCTACTTTGCTCATAACTCTCTATTGTTCTTTAGCTACTGCTTGGTAAAATTTAATTTACTTAAATCATTTACATTTTGTTACTCCATTGTTTGTCTAAGCATTTTGGGTTGAAGACACGTATCAAAAGCATACACTTTAAACTAAAAATGCATATTAATATAAGATTCTTATTTATCCAGAACTACTTTTATTTACTTATGTTTCATGTTTGTTTCTGTTTTTGAAGTTCACGCTCTTCTTTTTTCATTTATTTTAGAATATTTTATTGTAAAATGCTTTCTTTTTATGTAGTTTTTTCTTTCGGGGTCTTTCCTTTTGTCTTTTTTGCTTGTTATTTATTACTTTTCTCATATTTCCGTTGCTACACTTAATGTGCATTACTTTCTCTGAGTTAATTATTTTTTATTTGTTTTTCCATTTTTATGACCGTTTTAATGAGTCATTCTTGGTATTTCTGTCCCTTCATATTTTAATTTTTATTTTTGTCGTTTAATTCTCTTTATGTAGGAAGATCCCCTATCTTCCTACATTCTTTGAAACTTGTAGCTCGATTTTCGACGGCAAAATAAATAACCTCATTCCTACATCATCAGGAAACGGGCCACAAAATAAATTCCTAAAGTTTATACTGCTAAGCGAAGTATGTTGATACTTAATTTGTGATAGAGACAAAAGGAGATAGTCGCCAGGACAAAAGTATGTTTGGGTATACTTTTAAACTTGTCAAAAATAAAACCGAGTATAATAACACGATATTTAAAGATTTTAAATATTAAAATTAACTGGTGTATATTCAAGTTCATGCTGTCGTTTAGTGTTTGATAAAAGAGAATAAAAAAAAGTTACGTTCTAAATCCTTTGATCCAACAAAGGCAGTAAGCTCCAGTAAAAGACGTATTTTAGTTGTTTGAAAAGAACGCTGTTTACACTTGATGCTAGGATTTTCTCCCTTATTCCATTACATTTATTACGTCTTTATAAGCTTAAATATTCATAGGAAATCCTTTTACGTTTGCTTAATATCGACGAAGCGTATACTTAGAAAATATAGACATTATGAAATCAGCGACACAGAACTATATTTTGATCGCAATATGTACGTATAAAGGATAACAGTCAATAACAGGGCTATTGCCGTAAATTTTATGATTTTGTGTTATCAATATTAATTTAATTATTATTAGTATTATTATTATTTTTAACATTACATTTCTAATAAAATTTCACTTTATTTCATTGCATTCGTGAATTATGAGAACTGTTGTACCATAAGTGACTACAGAAATATCTCTCTATAGACACAAGCTTTAAATATGTATTAATTTGATATTTAAGTTTTGGGTTTGGCGGATTTTTCTGCCTTAATTGTAATATCGAATAGCATATTCGAAAATTTAATTTTTGCGTTTTAATTTTTTTCTTTCCATAAAGTATAATGGTAACTGATTAGTCGAATTTTTTTTTTGGAAATTTGATAAGATAGAGTGTAGGTCGGTACATGCTTTAAAAACAATTTAGATTTTTTCGTCATAAGACGAAACGAAAATGTAATAAAAATTTTTTTATCGTCCTTTTTTTCCCCACTTATTCAAAGTGATACGAGAAAAAATCCAAGATAGAAAAACTTTTTATTTTGGGTACGCTATAAAATTAAGTGACTGTAAATTATATCTAAAAAAAAATTGTTCCATAAGACACAACGTAAATTGGTCCTGGATGATCAATATTTCGAAATCAAGTGAGATATTGAAAAAATGTAAGAGTGAAAAAAAAATTAGTTTCTCATTTACCTAACGTGCACCAAAAATTAAAATTTTTAGAAAAAACCAATATTTTTCTCTCATAAGGTATAATGTAATTTGTATTTATTTTCATTTACATTTGTCTTTAAAATTTGATATCTCAAAAACTAATTGCGATTTGAGAAAAGGTTGAAATATAAAAAAATTTGATTTGACCCAAAATATAAAATAAGGTGAATAAGAATGCGGAAAAACAAAATTTATTTATTTTTCTCCATAAGACGTAATGTATAGTCATTATAAAGATGGTAAATATTTCGAAAACTAATCAAAAAACCATAAAAATTGTGAGAGTAAAAATGCGTTAGATTTTGGACAGTTGCCAAAATGGTCAAAAATATCAAAAAAAAAAAATTTTCACATAAGACGTAATACAAAACGACCCTGAGAAATATGTTACTTTGATGTCTCTGAAAATATCATAAATATGGTCCGAAATGGCCAAAATAATCATCGATTAAAATTTAAAAAGTTTGATTTTTAATTTACTCAGTTCCTTAGGTTTTACGGAAAAAAGTTACTCTCCCTTTTTTGTAAATATTCGGTACTTTCCGAAAAAAAATTAAGACTTCGCCTAATCCATTTCGTTTGTAAAATATCGGCCAAAAACTGATTTTCAATTTTTGGCTTATAACTACTAAACAGACCACTGTATCCTCAAATATAAAGTGTCATACTGTGTATTCTTTTTACCTCTAAATGTTACCGGCACAAATTTATTCGTAATTTGTATCGTTTTCGATTTATAAGCAAAAAACTGATTTTTGAGAAAAATCCAAAGGGGTGTGTATCCCTTTCGATTTTTTCACCGGAAAAATTTAGTTTTAATTTTACAAAATTTCATAATGGTATATTAGTATGTTCAGCCACAAGGATTTAGAAAAGTATTCGGTTTCGATTTTGCTACGTTCCTATTGTATGTACTTTATATACGTAGACATTTCCCGATGATGGTCAATATTTCGGAAACTAAACGATATATTGAAAAATACAAAAGAATAAATATCGTTTTTTTTCGTTTTTTTTTATCGAATAGCATATTCGAAGATTTAATTTTTGCGTTTTAATTTTTTTCCTTCCATAAAGTCTGACGGTAACTGATTAGTCAATTTTTTTTTTGGAAATTTGACAAGATATTAAAAAAAATCCGAGAGTAAAAATAATGTTTAATTCATTTTCATTATAAAACGGTGTAGATCGATAAATGCTTCGAAAACAATTTAGATTTTTTTCCCCACAAGGCGAAACAAAATTGTAAAAAAAAATTTTTTTAAGTATCAGATAATAGTAATATGGCGCCGGAGGCGCCACAAAAAAAAACTGATCTGCGTCACTCGATTGCGCCATACGGCCAATTAAACTGGTATATTTTTACCCATCCGAAAAAAATTTACAATCCAAGCGACTTTAAACATTCCCAATCGACTTTATACTGTTCCAGAGTATAGACTTCGAGAATCTACACGTTTTGAATGGCGGGAAACCTACTTCGACTACAACAGCTTTCTTATTTATTTAATTGGCACCATATTTATTATTCTTAATATTATTATTGTTGATATTATTCGGAAGATTTCTGCCCTACAGCATTAGGAGTAGTGTATAGATCGGATGTTACTAACCACTTCTGCTTAGAGTTCATTGATATACCTTCCATGCAACGTTTTTCCTCGGAGTTCTTCTAACTATTTTTGAACCGACGCACACTGGTCGAATTTTGCAAAAACACGCGCGTAGTAGGCTTTCTAACTTACTATTGATCAAATTGCCATGATTCTGTCAAAGCATCATGGCGTTTTCATTAAATTATTAAACGTCAAAGTGGCGGCATTTTTTATGTTTATATTGCGTTTTTATACAAAACCGTTTCATGCCTTAAGTTTAGATGTCCGTAGTTACTGGATTTTGAGGAAAAGTAATAAGACATAATATGGAGGAAGGCCACCCAGGTATGTTCTCATCAAATACTTATCATAAGTTTTAGAAAGTTTTTATTTGACAGAAATACGACATTATGAAAGATTTGATGTCAGTTCGTTTTAAATTTGACTTAAATGCTAAAATTCAAAAAGCATTTTGGTAATAATTTCCACGTATTTCCAGCTAGTGATATTTTTTTTGGTACTCTATAATGTCTTCTTGTATGATATGTTTTATAAAACGTTACCCCAAAATACCCGATTAAAAAATATCTAAAAATTAAAAAAGTATGTTTTACACCTTATTGGTTAACTTTTAAGACCCTAACTTTTCTTTTTTTGATTTTTTAATCCAATTTTGAGATATAGTTGTTTCCATTCGGATATTAATTATACACTAGAAGTATTTTTAAGAGTTTTTATTTAATTTGCTATGTTCATACATACAGGGTTAGTCAAAAGTTGCGAGACGGCTATTATATCTCAGGAATTATTAGCCTTAAATTTATCAAATTTTGCATACAGGGGTTTTAAATTAAGCTGAATCCAATAGTGACATAGGCGACGTTGCCACATTAACGGTTTTTTCCCTAAGCTACCGAGTTTTTACATTTTAAATAGGAAGCATATGTTTTTATTTAATTTAAGATACCCTATCTCTATCTTCAACTGTTTTTCCAATATGGCAGTCTGAATTTTGCTATTTTGAATCTCTAAGGTTCTGTAGGTTCAAAACGGGTTTTTACAGTGCAAAACGGATTTCCTTTTGCTATCTTCGCTTTTTATAAGCTTTTAAATTACTCTCATTATAAAATTTTTAAAAGTTACTTATAGAATTTTACATTGTTTTATAATTTTAAAGTAAGTACCATTAAAGAGCCCATAAAGAACTAAGATAGTATATAAAGTGAAATTCAGTTGCCGCTGTGAAAAACCGTTTTGAATCTACAGAACCTTAGAGATTCTGAAGATTCTGAGATTCTGAAGCTATAACTGCCAATATATCGTGGCACTGTTTTTAGATTTTTGTATTGCTTTTAGACAATGGCCCAGGTAGTCCAGTATTATTGCTAAGCTACAAAGAGTTATTTGAATTTATGATAAATTTTCCGGAAAAAAATCTAGACACCAAGTTTTGTCGACTTCAAACAAAAATATTGACCCTCACTGGTTATAGTACCTTATTACCTGAAGCAAAAACTGTTTTAAATACATTTTATTACAAATTTAAAAATAAGTGGATTTCTGCAAATAGAACAAAACAAAGATTTTTGGACAACAACAAAGAATGGATAAAAACAAAAGTTGAATTTAAAAAGAATAGTGCTATTGACAACCAAACGATTAAAAACGTCAAAATTGCGTGAAAAATTTTCTACACAAGAGTTAGTTTATGCAGCTCAAATGGGATACCGAAAAGAACATGAATTAGAGGCATCTAATGTACTTAAATCCATTTATGCACAGCCATCAAAGGCCAAAGAATATTCCAGTTCACTGTTAAACCAAAAAAATACTTATATGAAGCTTAGTCTAGATAAGGCAGTATCACTTATCATAGAGGGCAAATTTACTAAATATCAATACAAATTGTTGAAAAAGCAGGCGGAGGATAATAATTGTTTTATGTACCCCTCTTATGATAAGGTACTTGAAGCCAAGAAAAAGTGTTACCCCGAAAATATTTGTGTATCCGAAAGTGTAGCAGAAGTTCCACTTCAATCATTACTAAATCATACAACTAAGAGGCTTATAGATGTACAACAGGATATACTTAAAACTTTGGTTAATAAAAACAATATTCTAAACTTGACTTTAACATGCAAGTGGGGGTTTGATGGGTCATCTGGACAAGCAGAATATAAGCAACGGTTTCAAGATATGTCATTGTCAGAGTGCAGTATCTTTTTTACATCTTTAGTGCCAATAAAACTCACTCTTAGTGCCAGATCTGACGTAATAATATGGCAAAATTGCAGGACTTCGTCAACAAGATATTGTCGACCTCTGAAAATTCAATTCGCTCGGGAAACCAAAGAACTAACACTGACCGAAAAAAAAAATATGGATGAACAAATAAATAACCTAGTTCCTTTTCAGTTCTTTTTTCCCGAAAATAATATTCACATTAGTGTATCATTCAACTTGTACCTCACAATGATTGATAGTAAGGTGGGAAATGCTTTAACTGAAAATAATTCCACCCAAAGATGTTTTATATGAGGGGCATCCTCCAAACAATTCAATAATATTGATGCTATTCTCCAGAGACCCGTTATTAATAATGCTTATTTAAAATACGGTTTATCCACCTTGCATGCTTGGATACGTTTTTTTGAGTCATTGCTGCATTTGGCTTACAAAATCGATGTTCAAAAGTGGCAAGCTCGAAGTGCTCTTGATAAGCAAATAGTCCAAAACTCAAAAAAACGTATTCAAGAAGAATTTCATTCACGATTAGGACTAATAGTGGATAAGCCCAAGCCAGGTTTTGGTTCTTCAAATGACGGCAACACCGCTCGCAAATTTTTTGAAAATGCGAGCGTTGTTGCTGAAATTTGTAAAATCGATAAAAACCTTGTGCACAGATTTCATATCATATTACAAACCCTATCATCTGGGTTTTATATAGATTTACCGAAATTTCAAATGTACGCAATTGAAACTGCAAGACTCTTTACTAGGTTGTACTCTTGGTACCCTTTACCAACTTCTGTACACAGGGTGTTAATGCACGGAGCAGAGACAATAGACGCATTTGAAATTCCTATAGGACAATTGTCGGAGGAGGCACAGGAGGCGAGGAATAAAGATATTAAAAATTATCGTTAAAATTTTTCTAGAAAAACCTCTAGAAAAGATAATTTACAAGATATATTTAGTCGTCTCTTTGTCTCCTCCGACCCTGTCATTTCTAGTTTACGCAAAACACCTGCTAAATCAAAAAAAAGTCTTCTGCCTGAAGCTGTAGCTTTACTAATTTCGCCAACAGTTGACGAAAATGTTTTAAATTTACATGAAGTTAGCTCTTCAGATGAAGAACTTTAGTTAGGCTTTTAATTTTAGATACAGGATGCCATTTTAAAAACGTTTAATGTAAATATTTCTAAAAGTAAAAATAAAATATGAAAACACAATTTGGTACAAATGTTATACTAAGGTAGGGGAACTAGAATTACCATATTTTGTTTGCGAAGTATGTGATCCATATGCGACCTTATAAAAACACAGTTTTATTTATTATGATTATACTTTATGTTTGACCCTGTATTGAATATAGTATTTAAAATATTGAACCATAATAATGGTGCATTTAGTAATTGTGTTTTTCTAAGTTTTGTACTTTCAGAAATATTCGGATTGAAAGGTTTCAAATTGACACCCTGTATAATTGTTGCAAAAGATTTTGGTTAATTTAGTAACTTTTTTTATTGTTTAATTTAAGATTGTCCCAACAATAGTTCATAGATACATTTATTTAATGTTTAGTGTTTTACAATTAAAGGTAACGTTTAAAAGTCACATAAAGTTTTTTTATTTGTCACCCTGTATAAAAATAAAATTTAAAAATAAGTGTAAAACATTTAAACAGTTGCTTTAGGTTAATTACACAATAAAATATTATTTTAACATAAAAAGACTAACTTAATTAATTTATAGCACGTTTTTGCATAATTCGACCAGTGTGCGACGGAACTTCCGCTATGATATGGAAAAGCAGGTTCCACGGAGCGTACCCTCCATCAGTTTCATAAATAGCTCTATGAAGGTGAACTTCTTTTTGCATAAAATAGTTTTGTGGTCTTACCTATTACAGGTTCGTCCAACACTGAAAACTTCCCACATAGGGTCCTAAAACGTAGAAGCTAATGTCTGAAGACGATGGATGGTACAGTCTAAATGGTAATAGTACTCCTCTGTGCTCATGCTAATAATGCTGTTGACTCTGTCTATTTCTGAAGCTTTGTTTTGGACCTATTCAAGACTCCATATGTGTGTTTGGGCTAGGATCGCCCATGCAATAACTATTTAAACTTTTTGCTTTCCAGATAAGTATGTTTTACAAACAGTTTTTACTTTTACTTATGTATGAATCGCTGATTCGCTGTAGACAGGAGGGGCAATGATGGGCCTCTATTTTTGTAATGGCCGATAGCCTAACATTCGGTTGTCAGTTTTTTCTTTTTATAGTGGATAGTGGCACACTTATAGTGGTTACTTAGGCTAAACTCCATGTGAATTGACTTACTAAACCGAGATACCATCTTCAACATGCTCTGAATCTGTTCAGGGTTCTTTGGGTATAACTTAAGCTCATTCGTGTAAATAAGATGGTTTCACATTACGTTATTTTGTTTGGTAATCTTGTAACCATAACGGCTTTCTAAGAGCATCTTACTAGGAGGCGACAAAGCAAGGCAGAATGGTACTGGGCTCAGACTTGTCAAAGTCATCGACGGCAGCAGGATGAAAACAGTTTACTTAATGTTGAGACATTTTCGAGTTATCTGGCAGGTGTTAAGAACTGAACTACTTAATACTGCTTTTCATATATAAGAAGTCGAAAGTATCCATTTCTCACATTAATATTTTTTTCTATAATTCACTTATGGCAATCGCAGTAACTTTCTATCTTAGTGATTCCCATATGGATAAGAAATACGTTGTTTTCTTAATACTTAATTATATTGAAATATCTGTTTAATATTTTTGAGAAAAGTTTAAAAAAATAAGCTGATGAACTATTTTAATTTTTTGTCAGTATAAATATCTCAACTCTGGTTAATTAAGATATCATGGTTTTTGGGATTAGCCTGTGGTGTAAAAACGGAATCACTTTCCAAAGTTTCGCTTTCGATTGCACTAGTTATCTTCAGGCACCTTTGCTCACGAAATCGGTACCCTGAATGAGTCCTGACCGATCCAAGTTTGCTTTTTATACCTGAACTGTACTCGTTTTATAGGAAACCAACCCATGCTGGTGCCTACAAAAACCATCAGTTATCAACGCGTTGGCTGGTATATTCCTTGTTCTTGTGATGATGTCTACAGGGTATTCCTAAATTTCATGTACGAACTAAAGGGGGTGATTCTATGGTTTATTTTATGTCTGAAATTTCAAATAAATTTAGGTCCGCAAACGCATCGTTACCGATCCACAGTGAGTTGTAATTTCAATATCTTTTTAGTTTTTTCTTAGCTCCTGCAATTTTTGAGATATTTACCTAATATTTTCAAAATAAGGTTACAAAATAGGGGTTACATCATTGCACATGTTACAGGGCGATAATTTTTCAGGGGTCATGCCTCCTTTTCTCCCTCTGTGTAGATTCTAAAAAACAAAATCATTATTCTATGTCCTAGGTTATCGAATGTAATCACCGGTGTCGTATACACTAGTGAATTGAGATGTCCATATAGAAAAAATCTAGGCTATTTAGGTCAGGGGACCTAGGAGGCCATGGCTGAGGTCCACCTCGTCCTATCCACTTGTTTTGATATATACGTTTAAATACTCCCAAGCCAAAATAGAAAATTCGTCTTGGACGCCATCATGCATGTTCGGCATTTAGTTTCTCAGCATAAGAGGTAAGTCTTCAAGTAAAATAAAGACCAGGTACAAAGAAAGGACTAGTCAAGTGATCCCCGATTATACCACTCCATACATTTAATGAAAATTGCCCTTGAAAATGAGTAACGACAATTCTATGAGGATTCTCGTCTACCCATAAATAGTTGTTATGGAAATTCATAATGAAAGTCCTTGAAACCTTAGCTTTGTCAGTAAGAAAGATGATACAACCCATGTTAGGGTTTGCTGCTAGCCTGTTTAAGGTACAACGTGCAGAAATTAATCCTTAAAGGGAAATCCCGGGGAAGGAGCGCCTGCACACTTCGAATGTGGTAAGGGTGTAGCAGAGAATCATGCAAGATACGCCAAACAGCTTGATATCTAAGATTTAATAATACGGAAATTTATTTTGTGCTGGTATCTGAGTGTCATTCTATTTCATTTAAAACAGCTTCTTTGATCTGGGATGTTCGATAGTACGTGGTTTATCTGCATCATTGCTGTTCTTTTTAGAAGTTACAGAAAATATTCGGTGATCAGGTGATCTATTTGACATATGCTAGCGCTCCATGCGTATCAGCCATTTCAGAATTCGTATTAATTGTCACGATAACGAGATTATAACGAGGAATTAAACACTGTATAACTCTTAATGTTGATATAACTTACGATTTGAAATGCCACATGTCAAAATCAATAAAAGCAAAGATTATCCAGACAAAGCCATGGCCTACTAGAGACCATTTCAAAGAAATTGGTTTCATCTTGCTGATTACGTTTTTTATATTTTTTCTCGATCAAGGTCGGAAATACGAAAAAACTACAACAGGACAAAAGTTTCTAAATAAGATGAAGAAAAATGATTCTGTTTTTTAAAATCTACCAGCGGCGCACCGCAAAGAAGTTCAGGGGGAGAAAAGAGGGCATGACCACTGAAAAAATATCACTATGTAGATTCTGATTACCATTTGATATGAGCAAACATGTAACTCCTATTGTGTAACCTAATTCCAAAATTTCAGGTACACACCTCAAAAATCGCAGGAGCTGTAAAGAAAAACCTAAGAAAATATTGAAATTAGAACACTCTATATATCGGTAACGAAGCGTTTGCGGACCTAAATTTATTTGAAATTTCAGTCATAAAATAAATCAAAGAATCACCCCTTTTGTTTGTACATGATATTTAGGAACATCCTGTATATAGTGGAAATTTGACCATTCATATTTACTAGACTTAATAGATATAAATGATTGTACCATCTGATTTAGGTAAACATCTGCATAAGGCTGAACATGTCATAAATATAAAATATTTCCATAAACAGAAAATTAGAGAATCTATTGAAGTTTATTTAGTCTTTCGCTTTCGTGGAGATTCCTCGACCAAAACCATGGTTTCTTGACATACCACTTAGTTGAACTTATTTGTAAAGTTAGAGGTTAGGTTGACACTTTTGCAGTGAAAGGATTAACTGTAATAAAATTTTAATGTTTTTTTTTTAATATAACTAAATATTACCTTATTAAGTTGACACTTAGAAAAGTTTACATTAAATCGTAACAAATTCCTACAGTTTCATTCTCAAAAATGTTTTTCTTTTTACTTTTGTACCAGACTGCTAACAGTAATCGTTTGGCGCTCTTGTTCCATGTTTTCCAGTATAGTTTTTCGGAAATGTCCATTTGAAAACCTAAGTTGTTAAATCTTGCTGACAACATAAAAACCTTCTGTAAACGATAAGCTTTATGTTATTTCCAAAAGATTGCTGTTTACTATTTTGAGAATCGCAGAGGGATTTTCCGTTCCGTTCCTTAATCTCTGTAATATTCATGGTTGCTCGGTTTAGGTGCTGTTTATGACACGACTGTAAACCGAAGTAAAGTGAAATGAAATTTAAGAAAACGAGTTGAATGTAATAGGGAATTACACGGAATCGAACTTTTAGACACTGGTTCGTTCCTTATGTATCAATTCTTTCTATTGGGATTTTTTTGTTGTTAAATTTATTAGGTAAAAATTAATAATTTGTATTTTAAAAAAATTGTATTTATACTTTAGATTTTTATGCTTCTTTCTTATCTATTTTTGGGCTCATTTAACCATTTTATTCCACCAAAAAATCATGAAAGTAACTCGAGGAACCGAAAGAAGGGAAATGTGGTTGTCGAGCAAGTGCATCTGATAGTACTAATAAGTCCATTCCTTAATTTTAATAATTTGACTAGAAGTGATTTACGCGGTGGCAAACTCTATATACATAGTCGTGTCGTAAAAAATGCTACAACTATGCGCTGGGTTTAATACTGACTTGCTATATGTTTTAATAGACTGAGAGGGTTGGGGTGACGCAAAATACAAAATGGCATTATTTTTTGCAAATAGTACCTCTTGAAGAGCTGTTTTGTAGAGTGTAACTTAAACATAACCATTTTATTTAAAACCCAAGTTTCGCAAAAACTATAAACACCGAAGAAAAAAAATTTAAGTAATAATCTGGCTTACATTTTTTAATTTAACAATTTTGCTCTATCTGCGATACTTTTGGAAGATATTGGCTTTTATTTCATTTTGGTGAACCAGACAGCCTACGTGTGAGCACTCTTTATATTCCTTAACAGCCCCATGGCAAGTACTACTAGTGAAAAGAAAAGTTCACAATTATATTATTCCTGTGACCACCAAACCTGTTTTGGTGACTAGGCTATTAACCCGTTTTCCATTTCTCTAAAGACCATTGAGGTAAGTTAGTTTAAAGATATTAAAATAAATTTGAATATTATTTGTTTATTTTTATATAATTAATTATAATACGAGATACAGAATTAATATTTAGGCTTGAATTTAGATCGTTTAAAGCTCTCTAAATAATACAGTCCACTAACCGGTTTGATATTCGTTTCCTAAAGTAACTTGTTCTCGGAAACACAAGTAAGACTTTTAAAAAAAATTTAGAATTAAGAGGCAAAGGCAAAAGAATGTATTACAAAGAGAAGAAAAATGCTGGAATTCTTAAACTTCAAAATTACTACAAAGGGTAGATAAAAAAGGTACTTAACTTGCAACTGAAAGTGTATATCACAACTATCTCCAAAGTCAGGCCTCCAAGTGCATCAAACAGTAAAATCGTTTATTAACAACGGAGTGTCTCGAAATAAAAAAATTATCATCCAACACTTACGTCTGCAGGCCGAAAGAACTGTCTACCTCAAAATGGAGAAGAAATTCAGGAAATAGACCAGCTAAGCTACCATAGGCGATAAAGCTGCTTCTCCCAGAATTCCAAATTTTACATATTTAAAGTTTTGAAAATTAAAATGAGGAAGTAGAATACATAGGAGTAAAATTATATGGTCATCACAGAAGCCTGAAATACATAAAAAATTTCTAGTAATGGCGGTACACGTGGATCTGAAAGTTCCAAGAAGACGCTGAGAAAAGAAAACGCCCAGTTCTCTGGAATAGATTTCATAGACACATTCATACAAAACTGCAACTTCATAAACAAGAATACCCTTTATCCAGCAAAACATATACAATATAGCTCGAAATTGTATTCCTGGTTGCCATTGCACATAGCCTTCCAATCCATTTTTCAATGGTGTAGTTAATTGAAACTTAATGTTCTAATTAATACGAAAAAAGTGAAATTTTATGTTGTATAAGAATTTTTTTTTGAAAATCGGCTAGTTAAGAAATTTAATAGTCAGTTTTGTTAAATTTACCAAATTGAAACGAACTTATCAAAATGCTTGTTACAGTGCAAAGAAAGGACATATATTTGCCATGTGTACCTTCCTTATTCAGTTCAGTCAATATTAACTGAACCAAAATATACAGTTAAACACATTACAATCGGGTGCTCGCGCAGTGGAGAAACATAAAATTTGTAAACGAGTAAACTAACTCGTAAATCAATGAAACATTACTGTAATAAAATATTTTAACGACACATTCCTGTATTTTTAGATTAATAACTGTAGAATTCCAGGAAACGGGACCCGTAATTGTGCTTCTAACAACTTTTAAAACCAACATTTTAAAAGTGTTGCGGGAAAACTAAATGTAACAATGGTCGAGCGACATTTTGCTAATGGCGATGAGCGTCGGCTTATTCTGTAGTGTCATCAAATTTTTATAACGACGGAATTATCTGGCTTTTGGGTCAGTTGAGAATTAAATGTTGTACTTTTTCAGTGTCGTGAAAGGCGTTTTATTTAAATTCCAGCGATAGATTAAGCGAAATTCTCTTGCTGATAATTAGCCTACGCCCAATTTATTATATGATTTTTCTGAAAATACAACACCATGATTTTTCCCATGAGATGCAATACAAACATAATGTGCTATAGGTCAAGGCAAATTCTTTAAGAATGATAAACATTCTTTAAAAAAAACTAAAAACTAAAAATAATAAAATTTACTAATTTAGTAATTAATAAATTTTAAGGTAGGTAAACAAAGGACCCCTTTTATTATGAATAATGGTTTTCAGTCAATTTTTCTGAAAATTTAATATATTATAGTTCTCGATCTCTTGATCAAAAGCTCTCTGCCTCCAGTTTCTTATATACAGGGAGTCAAAGTTAAAATTTTGCATTTTCCATACTTATATATATATTTTTATTATTTGAATAATTAATATTTTTGACTAAAAGCTAATATATTTATTAGTAATAATAAACTTATACAAGGTGTAGCTGTATTAAAGAATTCAGACTTTGTTTCATATTCGGCTGCATCTACACTAAAATTGCAAATTTTTAATAAAATCTCTATTACACTCAAAACATTTTGGTGAATTTTTGACATGTTTATCAAAGTTAAATGAAAATTAAACAATTGTAACGAAAGTTTTTGTACACAACTGACATTACTGGCCATGAATTTTATTATTAAGTTCTGTAACGCATTATATTATCTGAAAATCAGTATCATCACTTTCTAGCTGAAATATTTGAATATTCACTAAAATTGACACATTTTAATTATTGAATATTTTTATTAAATGCAGCTTTAACTAAGAATAAAATAATACAGGGGGGGTCTCATACATTTCAAGACTAACTATGCTGTTATGTTTACGTCAGTTTCACCAAATTCATCAGAGTGTGATAATATAAAAAAATACAAAATGGAAAAGACGATCGGATAGTTTATCTTTTAAAAAATCTTTTTAACTATAATTTATCTCCAAAACATGCTGTCATTATAATAACAGTTCGAAATGGCCATATTCTTTAATGTGACAGAACCTAAAAAAGATTTAAATTTATATTTACGAGGTGTTTTATAAAGGAAAAGCGCCACGCAAATAAAAAAGAATAATAATTAATTAAGAATCATGTGAGGAATAAAATAACTCAAGTTTTTAGGAATTTTTATTCTCCATATTTTTTAGGCCTTGAAACATTTACGAAGGGCTGCCATTTTCAAATGGTGAATATTGATGTCTCTGTAGTCTGAGGATATATTAGGATTGCAAAGAACTTTCTAAGCCACATTAAAATGTTAAATTACGAAACACACATGCATCATAAAGGGGCACTAGTCTGGTATTAAAGTTTGCAAATCTTAATTTTTTAATCTTGCTTAGGCTTCTAACTTTTAATTTTTGCTTTACAATCATTTTTGCTTTACAATACAGTTTTCTTTATTGTAAATGACATAATAAACATATTAAATAATCGATATTATTGAAATTATTAGTACAAAAAAAAGGGAACTATTTATCAAACACCTTATGTATTAGTATTATGTTAACAGAATTGTATCAGTCTTAGAGGAATTATTATAAAAAATCAGGTGAATCTGACATAACAGTAATCTGTATCGTTTTATTTTTAATTATATTAATTAAGCTGTATAATATATTCGATAATATTTAAAATATGTCAATTTCAGTGGCTATTTAAATATCCTAGCTATAAACAGGTTAGATCTAGATTTTAAGATAATGAAATAGGTTATAAAACTTGTATATTAAAATTCGTGCCCACTGTTTACAAAAAAATAAAGTTCTAAAATTTACATTTAATTTTGATAAAAACATCACAAATTCAGCAAAATCTGACTGTGTGTTTTAGTGTAATAAAGCTTTAAGTAAAAATTGGAATTTTAATATTTCAGGTACAGTCGCACATGAAAAAAAAATGATTGGATTGGAAATTGGACTATCCAAAAATATTTCAAAAAATAAATTATTCGTTTGACCGTCTCTCCTTATAGCTGTAATAAAACGCGAACCTTGGGAAAAGTTAAATACGCTACACTAAGAGCCGTTGCGTTCTTTAGGCATAATAAAATACGCTATACTAAGCGAGGCTGGGCAGTCCGAATTGCATTGATTACCTTAAAGCTTGACGAAAGTACCCGAAGATTTTACAGCTACCCAGCGGCAGCCGAACGTGATAGCAAATGGAATATGAAATCGGGATTTGGATCATCAGTCGGTCTCTTCTCATAATTCGATCGATCAAGTCACGGCATCAAGTCGGCATGCGGAAGTTCAATTGTTCAGAAGTCGCGCGGTCGATATTCTAACTCGATATTGTTTCGGACGTTTTTAATCGAAGAGTGCTAACGAACTTAACTTAGAAAATTGTCAATTTGCCAGAACTTAGTATATGACAAACTAGTAAAAGACAAAAATAAAGAGGTTCATCGAAACTTTCGCAGAAGTATATACGATTTAGTTAACTGGATATGTGGTTGTAAAGTCTCTAACTCATTTTACTGTTATGTTTGTTTGTTGTTTTCTAAGCACTGCCTTTTCTGCAGATCACATGAAATTTTCGGTGAACTATGCTACGGTCAGAAGTGTTGATATTCTCACTCAGCTAGACACAGCTTATAGAAAATCCCTTAGAGATTTTAATGAAAATGTATCTAAAAATCGTTATATTTTAAACAAAATTATAGATTGTGTTAAATTTGGGGGGCATTCGAGCTGGCACTACGTGGCCATGATGAAACTGCTTTGTCTGAAAATCCAGGGGTCCATCCATTTTGTTGAGGAGTTGGGCCAAGATAGACTAACCGCTTTAGCAATGTTAGGTATCGAGAAATCGTTTATAAAAGGAATGTGCATGCAATTTTAACGAACGTGTCATTCAACATTTTTCCAATTCTAAAGAACGAAGAGTAGACCTGAACTTGAAGAGAATTTAAAGCTCAATTTAAAGATAAGATATTTATTTTTATTTTAAGTATGCCTATTTTTAAAATTGTTATTGACCTCTCCATATAATTCATCATGGGCCGCCACTGAGTGGCCATGAAAGCTGTTGATCAGGGGATCGAGAACTAGCATACATAAGATATGTGCGAGATTATTTGGTTAATCGGTTTTTGAAATGTAATTAATTTTATGGATAATTATTGGTCGATCAAAAAAAATAGTTTAATATAGACTATCGAGCAGCATAAAAAATGACTTACAATATAAGACATTTGTTTTTTAGGTAGTCAAAGAAGAGAACATTAATCGTTAATAACAGCAAGAAAAAACATAATGTGCTATTCTTAGTGCGTTAGCTAGTTAAAGAAAAAAATATTATATAAAACAAATGCAAAAGTCAATTATAATTTTTACATTAATATAGAGCAGATACACAAAATTATACCAAGTAGGCCTAGAGAAAAGTCAATACCCAATCAAGAGGGAATTATTATATTATTTAAAGTTATATGTAACTACTAAGTTTTTACAACAATGAATACAAATTTTACATATAATGTAGCTTATGATCTCTAGTTTCATTTTTCGAAAATGTTTTGGTAGATGATAGACTATGTGTTGAGTTACGGGGACTCATAGGCATACGTGTCAAAAATGAAATATTCTTATAAATTTTTTATTTGAATTATTTTCATGAACTCCTATTTTGTAAAAAAGTTTTCAAAACTTCTTTTAGATTCACTAGGTATATGAGGTAGATTATGTGTTATTTTGAGTAATATTACACAAAGCCAATTTTTATAGTGGTTTTTATTTGAAGTAATGGAATTTAGTTTTGTTGTTAAGAAGTTGCTATTTTTTAATTTTACGTAAGACTTTGAGAAACAAGTTGTTCATTTTTTAAGCTAAAAAACACTATAATATAATATATCATGTCGCATTCTATATATAGCAAATACTAATTATTCAACATAAAACTTCTATATTATAGGGGAGGCGGTGTTGCTTATTATATTAAAAATAATTTAATCTCGGAAGAACTTACTTTTGATTTTCATACCAATGATTCTTTGGAGTTTATTAGTTTAAAAATTAGAATTGTGAATAAAAAATACGCCTTCATCATATTTTATAGACCACCACATATGAATTTTAATTTATTTGTTCCGGATTTTGATCATATACTCCCTAGTCTGTTTCTTGAATTTGATGGGGTATTTTGCCTAGGGGATTTTAATATAAATTTGTTAAATCTAAACAATCCTCTTTTTAATTTGTTTGAAAATTATAACTTATTTCAAATTATAAATGAACCTACAAGAGTTACTGCGGGATCATCTACCCTCTTAGATGCTATATTCGTTAGCGATGTTTCCTTGGTGAGTAATTCGGGTGTTATTTCGGCTGATTTGATTTCCGATCATAAAATGGTGTATTGTGATTTGAATCTGGAAAGAAAGTGTACGGAGCCCAGGATAATTACATATCGATGTTTTAGAAATCAATTAATCAATTTCAGCAAGATTTACGTAATTTACCTTGGCATGACAGTATATTATATGAAAATAACATTGACACTAAAATTCTTAACTTCAATCAATTAATTGTCTCGCAGTTTAACACACATGCACCGGTTCGTGAAGCGAGAGTCACTAAACCCAGAGCTACCTGGTTAACAACAAACCTAAAAACCTTTATGAAACAAAGAGATTCGGCTTATCAAAAGTTTAAAAGAACAAAAAACCATAATGACTGGGATCACTACAAATTTTTACGTAATTTTACTTTATCTATGGTTAGAAGGGAAAAAAAAGCTTATATAGATTCGCTGCAAATGAACTTAAACGCCCGAAAAGCGTGGGCAGGTTTAAAAAATCTAAATATATGTCCTACTAAAAACATATCTATACCAAATAATTTAAGTGACCCCAACGATATAAATAATTTTTTTCGTACTTGTGTTCAAGATGTACAAATAAAATTAATTTTTATAACAATAATTCATTTAAAAATAACTTAAATTTTTCATTTACTCTTTCTGACGTCTCGGAAATCAATAAAATATTAATTAATCATATCAAAACAAATGCTTATGGTCACGATGAAATTACTCCTTTAATGATAAAATACTGCAGTCCGTTTATTGACAAGTACATAGCTCACATCATTAACTGCTGTATTGAATCGCATTACTTTCCAAGTCAATGTAAATTGTCAGTTGGACGACCTTTGGTGAAAAAATATAATCCCACGAGTTTCAATGATCTTAGGATTATAAGTATCTCACCCGCTTTGTCAAAAATTCTTGAAAAGGTTTTACATAATCAGATGTTTATATTTTGTACCGCTAATGGAATTCTTCCGGATGTTCAGTGTGGTTTTCGTAAGGACTTCAGTACAGCTGTTGCGTTAACAAATGTTATTGATGATGTTTTGCGTGCATCTGATAAAAAACTTATTACTGCTCTGGTTTTGTTAGACTTTTCTAAGGCATTTGATGCAATTAATCACCAGCTCGTTGTATATAAATTAAAATATTATGGCTTTGATGAGTCATCGTGCGTCTTGATTTCCTCTTTTTTATCAGATCGCTTTCAAAAGATCTTTTCCAACGGCACATTTTCTAATCAGGTGCAAATATTTTCCGGGGTGCCTCAGGGCTCGATTCTGGGACCCTTATTTTTTTTGGTCTATACTTCCGATATTCTTCTATCTGTAAAGAACTGTAAAGTTCAAGCATATGCAGATGACACACAAATTTATTATTGTTTTAATTCGGATGATCATGTTGATACTGAAGAACTCATTAATCAAGACTTAAGTGTGTTAAACCAACTCTGCCAAGATCATAACCTTAAATTAAACCCTGCTAAGTCTCATCTGCTACTCTTTGGCAATAAAAATAAAATTAGCACATTAAAAAATAATTTAAATATTAGTATTGATGGTAACAGAATATCGGTAGTTGACTCTGCAAAAAATCTTGGTATTATTTTGGATACCGACTTGAGATTTGAAGAACATTTAAAGAAAATATTTCAAAAATCTTATTCGGCTTTGAAAGTTTTATACAATAATAGACATGTCTTGAATTTCAGAATGAGAAAAACTCTGTGCGAAACCTTGGTCCTATCTAATTTTAATTATTGAGAGTGAGAGTCGTTTACGTGTACAGAGGGGTGCAGAATGCGTGTGTTCGTTTTATATATGGTCTTAGAAAATATGATCATATTTCCCACAAATATCGTGATTTGAACTGGTTAAGGATGGATTTTAGAAGAAAATTACATTTCTGTACATTTTTGATCAAAATTATTAATGGTACAAATTCACCCACTTCAATAAAGGAACGTCTTATTTTCCGTAGGGATGTGCATTCCCTTAATATTCGTGATCAGGGGGGATTAACAATGCCACATCATCAGAGTGCCATGTTCCGGAGATCTTTTAGTTTTAATTCTGTACAATGTTACAATGCTCTTCCTCAGACTTTTTTAGCGCTTAACTTTAATACATTTAAATATAAATATAAAAAATTTCTTTTAAGTGAACAAAATTTATTATTAAATTAATATTGGTTAAACAGTGATATTTTACATTTCACTATAGAACTTTCTATGTCTATATAGCTTCTCCTGGATCCTTACACTCTTTTTTTTTTAATTATTGTCTCTTTTCTATCTTACTTCACCTACACTAATAGAAATCAATTTTTTTTATATACATCTATGGCAAATTATTATTTAATCAATTTTGGTTGGAGTCTGGTTCAGTAGAGTAGCTAAAGAAGCTAGACTGCGCCAGGCTTTGACTACTAACTGTTATGTTTTTTAGCTATTTTTTTTTACTTAACTTTGTAATAATATGTATATGATATACTTAATATAAAGGCCTTATTTATTTTATTTATTTATTTATTTATATAGGGTGGATATTTTCTGCATATCAAAGATCTTTATACGAAAACAAAAAAGTTAATATAACAGTAAAAAGTATCATCATCAAATAAAAACATGGAATTTACCATAAATATAATGTTAAAAGTTAAAAATAATAAAACTTACATATACGCAGACCTTTAAAAAATTTGAATATTATTAGGTAAATATCCACGTAACATTATTTGCAGCAAACGAATATTCATATTTTGTTGTCTGAGTATCAAATTTTTGTAAGGAAAACCAGATCCAGGAGATATGCTTATCAGCATCTTTGAAACTTTATATAATAACCTTCAACAACCAACGTACTCTTCCATTCACCAAGGCACTTCAAGGTGGTGATACTGGCTCCAGACTCTATCAGAAGAGTTCCCAATGTTCGACGTAGACATTGAGTCTCTTATCAGTTTCAAAAAATTCGTTTCGTCTTCGTCAATAATTGCTAAAACGCGCATTATATTGGATTTTGTCTCTGGTATATTTACCAATTCTTCTACGTGAGTAACTAGAATATTCACAAGTCCTCGTCGCCGACATTCACCAAATACCTAAAATGTTAAATTAAAAACGTCCCATTCGGTGCCTCATGAATAAATTTTAAAACATCTTCTCTAAACCGAACTTTAGACTTTTTGGCTGGTATCCTTTTAACCCTTGCTTCAAATATTCGCTTAACTTATGATAACTAGCGATGTTACTATTCTTATTTACCAATAAAGTCTCTACCATTGAATATTAGGCCAATAAGGAACCATTCAAGCAGCACAGTTTCATTAGACGTTGTGCACAGTTTTCTGCCATCCATTTTAGTAATACCTCATATTTGTCTTCATCGTAGACGTCTCTTGATTTCTTCGGTGGCAGGTTTTGTGTTACTTTTTGCCATTTTGCAAATTGATCCTTTTTAATCTTTATGTTGCGTGCAACATGGTGGGTGGGTATTAATAGATGTGTAAGCTCTCTATCTATTTGACACTCTTGGTAGAAAAATAGCTATTAAAATACCAAGAAGTAGTTACATTGTTTTGCAGTCAAAATAAAGACAAAAACAAGAAAAAACGAGTTTAGTCTATGTAGAGACTCAGAGATTTAACCATATCTTTAATCGGTATCGAGCGTTATCTATTTGCTTCGATCCTTTACCACCAATGAAAATCACTGTTGATTTGTACGTTGACATGTTACGTGGAACTCAAATTTGCTTAATTGCCCTCATAATGTGACAAGATCCATATACGTTTTATTAAAAAAAGCTTTGTTATTAATGTGAACATTTTTTCTATAATTCTGACACAAACACGTTATATTAAAATTTCAGTCCCCCAGGATACATTGTAAACGCTTTGAAAAAAATAATGTGCGAAATATTCCCGTAAATGAATATGCAAAACAATGAAAATAAACTTTATTTTGCAGATTTGCGAAATTGCCTTTTATGAATATGTAAACTACTCATGAACGGGCAGAAGCAGACAATGAAAAAGTGAAATCCCGTGCTTTGGTGGAAACAGCAATCTCCTAAAATAATAAAATGCTTATCCCTTACACGATCTCAGAAAGCTTTGCGAGCAATAATGACTATAAAATGTAATATTCTTGAAGTTCTTGCAGTATACGGGTTATGAAATTACTGTACAATTTGCTGGAAAGATCAGGAATAAAGTTTTTCTTTTAATTTTACGAATTACAACTTTATACTGTTTTGTTGTTTGACTGAATCGGGGATAGAAGCTAAAGCGTGAAATTTTGAATTAATTAAGCATAATATTTTCCTTAAAATTTATATACTTAGTGATTTTTGCCACTTTACTAAAAGTTGCAAAATGCCCATACCTTCAAGATTCTCATTAGAATCTTGAAGGTTTCGTGGACAAAAGCTACAAGTACAAATATATTCAAAATATGCTTATAGGCCTGGGAGTTGGTGATAAAAAACTGCAGGAGTTTTGTAATGTTAGATAGTGGGACACCTTGCAGCAGCACATTCTAATAACTAAAAGCTATTAGGTTCGTCTTCTAAGCGACCATTGATGTCTCCGAATCCTGGTTTTTTTTCCTTTTTCTACGACTTCAGTTTATATTTTTTCGCACATATTTTTTCTCATATCAATAGAGGGGGCTAAGTGTATCGCTTACCTAAAGCGTGACCTGATTCGACACTTCATTAAGGCCCTAATGTCAAAAAACTATATCTCAAGAACGATGCGGCTGACCGGTGCCAAACTTTTTTTCAAATTCTTATGATTCTTGCCTAGGTTTCTGCCCAAAATGACAATTGACAGGTCACATGTCATCTGACAATGTCAATGTCAAAAATCACCTGTCAACCGTCATTTTGCCATCTTTGTTGAAACCGAATTACATTTGAAAGGGATGTTATGCTACTTTTTGATTTAGCATACATTCGACTTTTACTTCTACAAAAATAACGCAAAGCACCAATTTAGTTTTATAAAATACGTTTTAGTTACTGTGTTATGTGGGATGTCTGCATACAAAAAAGTAGTTATTACAAAAGGTATTTTTTTTAAACAGATCCTATTGTTTACAGATCCAGATTTATTTCATCTTATTTTATGGTATTCATAAAACGGCGCATTGATTTCTATTTTTGTATATTTTCACGAAGTATAAGGCTCCTCTTCACTAACAATTGCTTTAATTTTAATGCATATAAAATAATGCTAAATACAAAAGTCGTAGGGTTTATTACATACATTATATATTTTATATATACAGGGTATATTAAAAATGTGCGACAGATCCAATATATATTGTCTAAATAGAACAGACCTAGTATGTTTATAATCTGAAGGAGATGCGCATATGAATATAAAATATACAGGGAGTGCCATGTTTTTGAGAGATTTTGTATACTTAAATATTCATTTTCTATAAGCCACCTAAAGTTAAGCAATATTTGGCGTGGTGAGTTATGAGAAAAGGCCACCTACTTATAAAGAAGTTACATTTAAATTACATATAGAAGAACACTTTAATTTTTTTAGGTCTAATAGATCACGTGACGTTAGTTATCACTAGTGAGTCCACCTTTTTAAAACGCAATGTAAAATTATATATTTATTAAGAAACAAAATTATATGTATTATTTGTGTCATTATCAAACAACTAGCTGGGCCGCAGACTTTGTCCTGCCTTTTTCGTTGGATGGCGCGATGAGTTTCCAGCGGAATTATAAGTATATGTGACGCATTCACCACGTCGTCCAGAAATGTTATTGAAGAAAAACATATTGGTTTCATAGAAAAAATACGCAATAAAATAATACAAAAATAGTGCTGAAAAGTCTCGATTATAAAAAAAATCATATAAATTGGTGCAGTACAACTCTCTCACGAACTTGCTGAAAAATCTGGCTTAGTGATTTAAATATATAGATAATTAATAGGCACATACATTATGGAACTCTGTCTAATCTCAAGACCTATAAGAAACGGGGTTTAAATTTTTTCGTGAATTTAATTTATTTGTATATATGTATAGGTGGTTTTTCTTTGACATACAGATAGAACAAATATTAGGCGGTCCACAATACTCTGATAAGATTGAGTTTCTTTTTTAATGGAACAGCTAACATTTTTTCAGATCATACAATTTTAATTATTATCCGAACATAAAAGTAAATGGCAAAATTTTAGAACCAAACTCTAAATTTACAACTACTAAGAGGAACAGAAGAGGGCCTCGTCTGGATTCCTGGGGAACTCCGAAATTTATTTGAATTCACACCGACATGAGTAGTTCACCTGCACATTTAACACCTCCATCGAGATAACCAGTTAATCAATAAAATCCGTTACATTTTAATTTTGCTAGAAGACATAAGAAGTTAACAAAATCAAAACCTTTGGTATATCAAAATAGGTGTATTAAACCACGATATAAAGTATAGAAGGTAGCTTGGTGCAGTCTCTGTATTAAACCACGATACAAAAACCAGACATTTTCATTCAAATAGTAACATGGTTGCTTACACAAGTCTCTTCCATCATTTTTAAAGAGTCACAAAGAACGGGTATTGGTCTAATACCATTTTGAGGAAATATTGTCCCAAGAGGATTTTTCGGAATACGTCTCACAAGTTATTTTTTTATAGAAAGGGGCCTATGCAAGACATGAGTGATATATTGATAACGTGATTTAGCGAAACTGTCATAAAAATGACTTTTTATGAATATGTAAACTACTTGTGAAAGGGCAGAAGCATTTGCATTATTAAAATTACAGTATATTCCAACTAATCGGGATTAGTCATGTAAAACTTATATTTCTTGCAAAATTATTTAAACAAATGATTCTATGTTGTATTTGATAATTATAAAAATATGAAGATGAAAGACTCTCAAGCCAGTGGCGACTCGAGGGTGAAAAAGTAAGTGATAATGCAAATAAAGCAAGAAAATATCGCAATAATTTTTTTTATGTGGAAGGGGACGACTTATCTAAATTTTGTATACTAAATCAATTCTCCTATACTTCATAGCAGCAAATTTATTTATAACATCCTCATAAAATGGATGAGTTGCCCTAATCTACTCCAGACATTCCTTTGAATTGAAATATTGCCTAGAGAAGTAAGTCTTTTTTGAGATATTGTATTTCTTAAATAGGTTCTTACACTTTTGAGGCAAGAAAAACTTGTTTCCACTGAAGCACTTGTCTACGGTATTGTCAAAATATCGGAAAACACTTTATATGCTTTGGTTAAAATATTTTTATTTTCATTAATTTTTTCACTTGCTCTTGCAACGACATATTCCAATTACTGCCATTGGCAAAAATAAGACCAAGCTTATTTTTAAGTCGTTGACTTTTTAAAAATATTTCCCCATATAACTGTAACAAATTTTCAAACGGGCCTGTAAAGCAAAATGTAAGTTTTTCAGAGTCTTGAAAGCTTAGTGTCATTTCCATTAAAATATGGTCCAATATTTCATAAAAAAGGTTTCTATACTTAGCCCTAATTTCTTCAGGTGAAAGCTTAGCAAGCTCACGTTTGTAATGATTTATTTCTGTAATAGGATTTGCTTTATCGAACATGGTATTAAAAAAAATGTTCATTTCTTTTTTTACAGAGCGCTTCATGACAGCGTTTTATATTGGATATGCAAAAATGAATGTCAAACGATTTTTTTTAAAGAACTTGAACAATCACATTTACTAACTACGAATTTGAAGACCAACGAGTGTTTGTAATTGTTGGTATACGCCTCGTAGATGCAGATGCAAGAGCATACGTTCGTAAACAAGGCCAGCAAAACCATTTTTGTAATATTTGACTAATACATAACCATTTGTACGCCGAAAACCAGGATGACGATTAAAACTCTGATCTTGTTCCTTCCATCGATTAAATGGGGTTTCCAACAAAATGCAAACCACATCCGTGATCGGATTCATCAATAATGTAATTTAATAAACCCGACACCAAATAAAGTTGTAACAGCACCATAAATAAATATAACACAAACAGTCAAGTAAACTGCAAAGGAATTCATTGCAACCGGTTGCAACGAAATCTGCGAAAATAAAAGTAAACAACCACCCCAAACAGAACGACACGTGGGTGTAGTGTACTGCGTTAGCAATTCACCGAAAGCGTTGTATGGCGCTGGTTAACATTAATCTTCCATGCGGTCGACGTCATCACGTACGCGTTGTCATGGCAACGTAGTAGGAAAATCGTAAACTAAACGTAGCACCTCCAGCAAAGTCGAAGCGATTTGCGCCACTGTTATAGTTGTTATAATAAAGTTCTATTGAAAGTTTTAAAAAGACAAGCCGCCAATGGTCAAGTAAAATATTTATTCGAGATGTACAGTTTATTTTTTGCCAATTAGGTGAATAAATGAATGTAAAAACTTGAATTTTAAGAGATATATAATAAATATAATTAGATGTTTGCTTATTTATTTTTCCTGGTGAAATAGCACTTCACCTACTTCACCTGAATAGCCGCCACTGCCTCAAGCATCTGCTAGCAAGTTAACTACTAGAAAAAAAAACAAGTTCCCCTATATAGAGTAATACCCCGTAAACAAACACCATTAATTTGCGGTGAAAATTACATTCGCTTCGAAGTTAGAAATTAAGCGCCTGTCTCGACTCCGTATAATTTGAATTGCTTATGGGGTATACACATGGCTGCGGGCTTGTTTGTATGTATCACGGATCTGATATTCAATCAATGTTCCAGGATTGTGACTTCTGTTTCAAATTTGACTCCGAAATGTCCCCGAGGCTTCTAGGCGCGAGACTAAAACAAATCTTACCGAAAGTTAATATTTCGTCTAGAAACGCTTCGTGAATTACCTAAGCGTGATATGTCTACTAATGCTTGCCTATGGAAACTAATTGCGACTGTTAGAAGTTGAGATAACTTTAAATGTCTGAAACCGATATGTTGATCTACCATTGTGGAAATCGATTATTGCCTCAAGAACGACTTATCTGCCTGATGTAAAAGACTTGTTATGTTTTAGTTATTAAGTAATTGAATCGCTATATCAAGGAAAGTGCAACCGTATTTAAACAAATCAAAAAGATCAAAAGTTAGAAACAAATGTCTAAGTTTGATCAAATTTCATTGTACTCTAGCGGTCATCCAAAGAAAAATATTCCTTTTTACCAAATTATAGTTCTTGTCGCGTTAACCTTTTTCTGTTTTTGATTTAGTTACGCTTGGGTAATGAGTTTGGTGGTGGCTTTATGTTGTACGTGGTAATAAAACATCAAGTCTGGAGAAGATGTCAGACGTTTTCTTGGTTAGCAGATGTAACAAGGGTAATATTTTTAAAAAACCTCGAATTTTGAGCTTGTTTTTCAAAATAACTGCACACATTATATAATTGTCGAAAGAATACATTATTCCTAATAAATATAAAGAATAATATACAGGGTGTCCATTTAAAAAAATAAAATAGGGTCCGATCACTTTTTGACCTGACCCCGTATAGTTATTTTGAAGAAACAGTTTCCGCCATTTTGATAACTTATCATGAAATACGATGGGTTTCTGAAAATGCAATATCTCAAAAAAACAAAAGGGCTATGGAAATTCTGCTAACTCCATCTCTAATTTCACAAAAAAGTAGCACAACCTCAGTCAAAAAAATCGGCAAATTTCTTTACCCGGAACTTCCCTCGTTATGAATCATTACTTTTATAGGGACGAGAGAAGCGTGATACAAGTTAGTTCAGTACATACTCACAGTATATATGTGCTACATATACTGTCTCTTCGTTTTTATTTGGCGCCATTTTGTTCCATCATATTGGATTCCTAACAATATGTTTCCATTTCCTTTCTACTTATGCCACACCTGTCTTTAGAGCATAGTTTAAAATAAATTCAATAGGTATCCCATATTATCCCATATATTTTTTTACGTTGATTTTTTAAAAATTTTATTTAGCTGGCATTTTGTTTCGCTATCTTAAATAGAAACCCATATTAACAACCCCAAATAATACACCACTCTAACACAAAAATAAGAAGATCGTTAACGAAAACCATTTAGAAACTTAATATCTAGGAAATATCTTCGGTCCAAAGTAGTAGGTAAAGACGGAAAATATGTGCAGGATATTGAATAATATAGGTTTCATGCAGGATATAAGATCTATATATGTGTCCAGAAGATGCAACAATTAAGCTGCGAAACGTCGACAATTTAAAAAAGTACTTTTTTTTTACTGGATCTTAACTCCAAATAATACACCACTCTAACAAACATTTTTTAACATTGTTCCATCATATTGGATTTCTATCAAAATATTATCAGGCCATCCTCACATGTCCTTTAATTTTTGGTCAAAATTTGAAGTCAATCGGATAAGTAGTATTTAAGCTATGTTGCGAACGGACACACAGACCAACAGACGGACCGACAGAATTGATAAAAGATGTTTTTCTCCCTGCCTGTTTGTAAGCAACATATTTTGACACTGCTTTGACAGACGTAAATGAAAGTTACTCAACCAGGTATTGCTTTCCCTTAACGACAGGATGTAAGTCAACTCTAGGGAAATAATAATCTAGAATTATTATAACTAGCTTTAATTTTTCATTTCATCATATTACAAAAATCCGGACAAAAATCCGGTGATATTAATTGAAATGAATATTATTGGTACAATTATTACAATTATTCACATTATTAACAAAATTTGGAAACACGTTTTCTCGTTTCTTCTCGATGTGTATTACATTTTCTGACTCCACAGATCCTTCATTTCTAACCAATGTTTCTGTCACTGTTAAAGCACTGCAAAAGACTTCTAGGTGGGTGTTATTGTATGACATTTTATTCGCTACTTCCTTTTTATTATTGAGGCTCTCAGCTACGTAACTTTCCGCAATAGTACCGGATTTCCATCGACCATGTCGCTTAATAGCTAATACATCAACTCCAGTATTTGCCAATAAAGTTGCCCACGTTCTTCTAGAAGTGTGTCCAGTATATATTTTGAAGTTCTCAAACTTTAGAAATTTCGCAATTTTACTTGGAATTGACGAAAACGTATTTTTCCCTACAGGCTGGTTTACGCACTTTCCATTTTGATATCGCATAAAGAAGCGCGGATTAATAGCCGTCATTTGGGATCTTGTATCAATGTACTTTTGAATTATTTTGAAATGACAAACCTAAGTGTCGTCACTTTTTGTCACTGTAAATGTACGTGACATTCCATTTTTGGAGTCAGGAATGGTCACAATTATGACTTCTTGACTTATTTTAACATTGTCCATTTTCATTTCACAGAGTTCATTAGAACTGCACGCTCCAGCAACTCTCATTACTATTACTACCTTCATCAATAAGTATATATCATCGGAAGCTTCAAGCATGAACTTATTCACATCTGCCCTGTTAAACACATTCAATTTTTTGGGTCTATAACCATCATTTTTTCTTTTCAAAAATGCTCGAAGTTTTGGATACTTAATTTTCCTCTATAAAAAGGGTAGACTTTAATATAGCACTTGCAGTAGCCGTCTTGCTTTGACACCAATTCTTAAAGGATTTATATGCTGCTTCATACCTTTTTTTCGACTTTTTCGGTAGTAAAGATAAACAAGCAATATTCGCTTATTCTTCTATGTATGAAACATCTATTTTGCCCACACAGAATGAAACAATTCGACTTCTTCAAACTTTTCGTTATAAATTGTCAACTTGATGTTGATAAAATAAAAACTGCTTATGTTGCTCTGGCAACCGATCACGGCTGCCTTCATAATTTAATGAGAATGCTATCGAATGTAATTATAATGAAAATCCAAAAATATATCCAGTATTTTCTTGTAAACATACAATACAGGGAGGGGGAAAAATGTTATATACTATATGGGATTTAAGTACATTAACCAGTCTTGAACTCGACTGGTAAATGTTACTTACATCCCTTATAGTATAAATAACTATTTGACATCTAGGGGAGCTAAAACATGAAGATGTGTAAATCCTGAGAGGGTGATTTTCTTCACGATTACAAAAATTTTATTTGGCCCCAATTTTGTTCCTCTATCTTGAATTAGTAACTCAGATTTACTAGTTAAGCCCTATACCACAATTAGTTATGCCACACAATTTGAAATCAATCCATTAAGTAGTTTTTTAGGCTGAAATTTTAAATATTTTATTATGCTGCCATTTTGTTCCGCCATCTTGGATTTGTACCAAAACTTTACTACGTGACTTCAACATAATACTTGAAGTTTTTGCCAAATTTGAGATAAATTGGACGAGTAGTTTTTTAATAGTAATTTTATCAACACTTCACTAGGCCGTCATTTTGTTTCGCCATATTGGATTTTTACCAAAATGTTACCACATCATCCACATATGACCCTTAATTACTGACCAACATTTGAAGTCAATCCGATAAGTAGTTTTTTTAGCTACACCTCGAACAAACAGACAGACAGACAGACAGACAGAAAGACAGACCGACGGAATTGACTGGGGACTCTGAAGCGTGAAGATCTGAAAAAATCTCGGAGTGATTGTTTTCACCATTACAATACTTCCCTTTATGCGAGGGAAGTAAAAAGGGAGATACCCCGCAAGGGTGCCGAAAATGGAATTCCATGTACAAACTGTTGATTTTCTGGGGGCTCATTATTAGCTATGATTCTTGCTGTGGTCTAAATTTTTGAATATTAAAATTTGTAAGTAAAAATAAAAAAAATCAATCTTAAACTTTTCTACGTGAACAAATCTAGAACTAAGATGTCAGAATGTTTTCCAGATACTGATGTTATGTAAGGCTGCTTTAAATAAATCAGTGAAAAAATATTCATTAAATGAAAAACGCGTGGGCCCTGTTTTGACCACCAAATGGCCAAATTAATTAAACAAGTATTCTCGTTTTTATTAGGGAAAAGCGGGTATCGATACTGCGAAAATTGAAATGTATTTTCTTTCCATCAGTCCGAAACGAGACAGTAAATTGATGTTATCCATTTAGCGGGCATCACTCGTTGGTGTTTTTACATGGCAAATCGCGTTACATCCCTTCGGCTGTTGTTTCTATGTCGTTACTTTTACGCACAAGCTCGTGTACAAAAAACGAATATTTTCTTGTCGCTCTCTTTGTTTTACTTCTCGTAAAAAAATGCGAGACAATTTGTCAGTGTCTGGGAAAGCGTTTTCTATAACGTAAAATATTGCCCCGTCTCGTACTCCTCTAATCTTTTTCTCTTTTTTTTAAACTCAACTTCGGCAAATGGATTTCGTATATGGAGTTGGTTTGTTTAAAATACGCATAACAACAACATGGTAGGTTGGGAACAAAATCCACAAGAGTGTAAAAAATATCACTCTTTAATAATTACTTTTTCTTTGTATTTTGGGCGGCAGATCCACGACAGTATTTGTGACGTGTTTTTATTCCCGCGCTTCCGGAAGAAGTAATTTAATAAAGAAAAAAACAAATTTCTACCGATATATCTGATGTTTCTATTTTCTTCTCTTTGCATTTTCTGAGAATATACGTATCATTACGAGATAATTCGTTTTACTAAAACACGTGCCTCGCGAGTAATTGTTTTGAATAACTTAATTTTGTTTAACAGAAATATCAATACTTACAGTGCATACAACTGAAATATATGTACAGGGTATCCGAATTTCGGTGGTTTTGCGGGGTATCTCCATTATTACTGAAGATAGAGAGATGCGGTTTTCACAACACTGTGGTACTTTTTTGTGAAACCAAAGAAGCCACAACAAAATTTTTCCTAGCCCTCTTCATTTTTGAGATACAGGGTGAAATTGAAAATTTTGCGTTTTTAGGTACCCCTCGTATCTCGATGGCTTGGCAAGTTACCGAAGAAGTGAAAACTAACTTCGATAGAGTGTTTTGCGTAGAATCCAGTGCCGTAGTCAGTTTTTGGTTAGCTACTATCGTTTTTGAGGTATAGACTTAAGTTGGAATTTTTTAAATGGGCTACCCTGTATATTTTTTAAATATTTGGTTTCCGCTCATTTTTAGCTTCTTTTAGTAAAAATATATAACACTTGATATTTATTTCAATCCGGTATCGACAATTAAGTCAAGTTAATTTTCTAAATAAAATTATATTCTGTCAAATACTTGCTATTGACTAAATTAGAAAAAAAGGCTATGCAGGGTGTAGAAATTACAGATACTGTTCGAACTGTTCCCCATTATACCTTATACACATATCACACATCTTTCTTATTCTACTTAGTGCGTTAAGCATAATCATTTGGTCAGCTTGTAAATATCTAAAGGCTCTTCTTGTGTCGTTTTGTAGATCTTCGATCGTGTAGTGGTTCCTTTGGTAGATAATGCCTTCAAGATATCCCCATAGAAAAAAGTCTAGGACCGACAAACCTGGCGACCTAGGCGGCCATCTTACAGCCCCATTTGTACCAATCCAGCGACCTGGAAATTCATTTTCTAAAAAGGTACTTACAGTCCGTGCATTATGAGCCGGGGCACCATCTTGCTGAGGAAAAATATTTTGTAATTGTGCCAAAGGAACATTATCTAATAAATCAGAAAGCGTATTTTCCAGTATCTTTAGGTACCGGTTTCCAGTAAGACTGCCGTTATAAATGACATACCTTATTTTTGTGCCAAGGATAAAGCAGGACACGCTAAATCCAAACCTGCCTTGTTATTCGCGTGGAAATATAACGTGTTCATTTTGGCTTTTTCGCCATTTAAAGTTAAATATTTTTATTCAGTTGCGAAAAAGCCAAAAAACATTTTTGTTTGTCAATCTAAACGCAAAAAATAATCTGAACACACTTAAAAATATATTTTTTTTATTAGATTTCTTAAGTATTTGTGTTAGTTGTGTTGTCCAGGGTAAATACTAAATAGTAGGTATGTATCTTTGTTTATTGATTTATTGTTTAATTATGATATTATAACAAACTTTGGTACAGATAATTCAGATTTAGAAAATTAACATACAATTTTCATGGCCTACTAGAAAAACAGATTAAAATTTCTTTAAATTGACTTTATTGTCGGTACCAGATTGAAATAAATATCAGGTGTTATATATTTTTGAGAAGCTAAAAATGAGCGGTAACCAAATATTAAAAAATATACAGGGTATCCCATTTAAAAAAACCCAACTTTAGTCTATACCTCGAAAACGATAGTATCTAACCAAAAACTGACTACGCCACTGGATTCCACGCAAAAAACTCTATCGACGTTAGGTTTTACCTTTTCGGTAAGTTGCCAGGCCATCGAGGGGTACCTGAAAACGCAAAATTTTCAATTTCACTCTGTATCTCAAAAACGAAAAGGGCTAGGAAAAATTAGTTTGTGGCTTCTTTAGTTTCACAAAAAAGTAGCACAGTGTTGTGAAAATGCATCTCTCTAGCTTCAGTAATAAGGGGAAAACCATCGAAATTCGGATACCCTGTACAGGGTATTTTTTTATATATTGACCACCCCCCTTTATCTTTTTTATTTGACGTTTGGGAAAAAAGTGTCCTAAATTTTAATAGTTTAATAGTTCAAAATACATTTTTAGAGAAACTTTTTGTCACATATACAGGGTGGTTAAAAACTCTGGGCGTGGTCCTACTTTCTTATTTAAAATGGGTACCCTATTTTTTTGTTTGATTTTTTCTTTTTCCTGAATATTCTAAACATTTGTTTTGTAGCATAACCTCTACCTAACTTTAACGTATAAAAAAATATTGACGTTTGTGTTTTTATATTTTTATATCAAAAAAACATTGTTTTTTTTATAAAAAAATATAAAATGGTATTATCTACTAAAACTATTTACAACTGCTGAATGTGCTCACCGTTCATTTCAATACACTGTACGTAATCATTCTCGATTTTATTTATATTGTTAATAATAAAATGAAAATGATTGTCATTCGTGTCCTGAATAGCCTTAATTATTCTTGTTCGTAAAAACTTTACGTCTTCAGTTGGATTTTTATACATTTTATTCTGCAGAAAATCCTACAGGAATGACTCAAGTCGAGGCTATTCGGCGGCAACTAATCGGCCCAGTACGACCAATCTACATTTGGCATTTCATATTAAGGTAATTTATATCCAGGAAAACGTTGTGTGGTGGGGTTCTATCCTGATGCTATATAATTCCGTTGTATTGACGGAGTGGTAAGTTGGCCAGAAAATTTTCTACGTTATTGGTCAATTAATTTAAATATTTTTCCCCATTTAAGGGTCTGTCAATAAAAATTGGCCCAATTATTTTATTATTTAAGAATCCGCACCACACTATAACGATCCTCGACCTTTTATCTTAATTTCACTAGTTACTCGAGGGTTTTGCGTTGCCCAAAATCGTACATTTTTTCGGTTATGAATCCCTGCAGTACTGAAGGTACACTCTCAGATCAAAAGATTTTTAAAAAAAAATTATTGTCTTCTTTAAATAATAACATTTCTTGACAAAACATAATTCTTCTGTTTTTTTGAGCTTCTGTTCATTTCTGCACGGGTAGTATTTTATAAGGATAATAACTATGCTTTTTTAAAGTAGAATGCATTTTGTAAATTGATTTTCCGAAAAAACTCGATACATCTTTTAAGAATGCATTTGGATTTTCTGAAAATAAATAACACTAATAGTAATAGAAAATATAACAAAATATTTAATTTTTCCTCCTGATTAACGACCTCGATCCTTTTTTTATTTTTATAGACATTCTATCTCGAAATCCAAGTTCAATATTGTTCGCGTTGGAAGCGCTCGCATCGGAACCTGTTGGTGATATTCCCTTCTCGCTGCATATGCATTTGATTTGAAGTCTACCTCAATCAAGGTGAATCACCAAATAGGCCAGGCCAGATTTTTAATAATAATTTGTAGAACATCAACAAAAAATGGTAATTTTCGGACGTCAATATCTTTTTATACGCTAAAGTTAAGTATAGAGTATGCTACATAAAAAATGTATCAATGATTCAAGAAAACGCAAAAATCAAATAAAAAATAGGGTGCCCATTTGAAATAAGAATGTAGACCACACCTAGACTTTTTGAACCAACCAAAATTTATTTTAAACCGTTAAACTTCTGTTTTAGACAAAACATCAAATAAAAAAGTTAAGGCGGGGTCAATATAAAATACCTTGTACCGGGTGTACAACTAAAAGGAAGGCCGGTCGTACCACAGGAACCACTTGTATTACGGTTTCGGGAAAAAAAAATTATATAGCAAACGGGCCAAGAGAAATCGCTGGAAATTATTTTTAACCTCGAAAAATTGCCGCCAGGGAGTGTCACAAGAACTTTAAATCGCAAATGTCGATTTGTTGGTGAATTTGTATAGTTAAAGTGTGTCGAAAATATAAGCACAGTATTCTGCAATAAATTACGCAACGTGGTGGGGGAACGTCAAACATTTGTTGTTTCAAACGTTGATATCTCTGATTTGAATTAACCGATTTTATTGAACTTGGTCTTAAAAAAAGAGCTTTTTTCGCTCGATTTGCAGTGCTATTAACGGTCACTAAACTTATTCTGCAACTGGTCGCTAGATGGCGTTTTTCTGGAATTCCTTAAATAATACGGATTTTCTCAAAAAAATCAAATGGTATGATATGACTTTTTTGTCACATTTTATTTTGTGGTTATGAAGGGTATAAGATAGTGAAATAAAAAAACTAGATCCATATTTAATTTAAGAAAGTTGATGATAGTCGCTCAAATCCGAAACGTCCGATTAAAAAACTAACTACACCGATTTGTAGAGGAGAAAAAGTGCCAACGATAAATTGAAAGTTATTTTTATCTATCATGTCAAAATTTGAGAAATTTTAAGAGAAAAACGCTGCAAATTGAATCAGTACTTCCACATCATCTTTAGGAGATATAACACAATAACTGTAAATATACCCGAAAACCAAATCGACATATTATTCGATTTTTTACGACAATTTTGATTTTCATTCCTTCTACTTTATAACCTTTCTATTTATTTTTGTTATTTTGGTCAAATAAACTGAAAAATGAGATCCCCGAAAACCTATAAATAGACATGTTACCCGATTTTATCTTTCAAATCATGAAAGTTGATGATAGTCGCTTAAATCTGAAAGTAGCGTTGGATTAACAAAATTAATTTACCAACTGTTAGAGGAGGAAAAGTGCCCAATGGTGAAGTGAGGGCTATTTTTACCCATCATTTAACTTTTACTAAAATTTAAAAAAAAATATATTGAAATGAAATGATATATTTATTGTAAGCCAGAAGATAAAAAACTAAACAGTAAAAGCATTAGCATGCAATAGGACACCAAAGAAAGAGTTTATGCTTTATTCTTTTTTGTTATGTAAAAAAGCAGGGATGATCTAAAAAAAATGCTATAAATAACAAAGAAACAAAGAAAACGTCGTAAAATGCAAGCCCTTTTTCGATTTAATTGTTTGTTAATTAACTATTGGTGTCGAGTGAACTGTTGAAAATGTCTACCGTCATGTTCGATACATAGACGGAGTCTTTCTGCTGTATTTACTGCAGCTGGTATCATCAGGATTGCGTTTCTAATTCGGTTGATGAAGTCCTCCCTTGTTGTTGGTCTATTTTGGTTCACCGAATCCTTGAGGCGACCCCACAAATAAAAGTCTAGACACGTCAAATCGGGGGAACGAGGGGGCCAGGGACCAGGGAAATATACTGCCCCTACCTATCCAGCTTCCAGCAAAGCGCCCATCTAGGAACCGTCTGACATTGTTTGAGTAGTGAGCTGGGCAGCCATGATGTTGGAAGAATAGGGTGTCTAAGTCGATGCCTTCAAGCAAAACTGGCAGCTGATTTTCGAGAAAATCTAAATAAGTCCGTCCATTTAGTGAATTATCGAAAATTGTTGGGCCGATAATTCGGTTGTTTATTATGCCGCACCAAACGTTGACGCTCCAACGACCTTGACTCTGGACTTCTCGCATCCAGAGAGGATTGTGGTCTGCAAAAATGCGGGTTTTGCAAGTTTTATTTTGGGATTTTCGGGTATACAGATTTTAAATTTTAAGTTAATTTAATGTTTTATGAAGATCTAAAGAAAATGTGGAAGTAGCGATTTAATTTGCATAATTTTTTTCTCAAAATTTTTCAAATTTTCGGATAAATTGAAATGATAGACGAAAATAACTTTCACTTTACCATTAGCACCTTTTCTCCTTTACAATTCGGTGTAGTTAGTTTTTTATTCCGACGTTTCGGATTCGAGCGACCATCATCAATTTTCTTAATTTAAATACGGACCTGTTTTTTTTATTTCACTATCTTATACCCTTCATAACCACAAAATAAAATGTGACAAAAAAGTCATATCATACCATTTGATTTTTTTGAGAAAATACGTATTATTTGAGGAATTCCAGAAAAAAGCCGTCTAGCGACCAATAGCAAAATAAATTTGGTGACTGTTACTACCACCGCAAATAGACCGAAAAAATCCCTTTTTTTAAGACCATGTTCAATAAAATCGTGTGTTTTGTGCAACCGGCTGACTCACTCATTACGCTCTAGCTCCAACCGTTTGAGGTAAAAGGCTAAATTTTGGCACACGTGTTGATTTTAGGGCGTTAAGGTTAGATAACAAGGGATTTTTCAAATCTAAAATTCCCAGGGGGTGAAACCACCCCTTAAATATGACAATATTTTTTATTTAATATTAATAGTCAGTTTTTCGGAAAAACGCTTGAACACGTATTTTTTAAGTGATTTTTTACATATTTAAGGATTTCTTAAAAATACATAGAGGGTGTTAAAAGGGGTGAAACCACCACTTAAATAATACAATTTTTTTTTTTATTTAAAAACCGGTTAGTTTTCCGAAAAAAACGCTTGAATACGTGTTTTTTAATTTATTTTTTTTATATATTATAGGACTTTTAAAAATTCATACAAAGGGGTAAAACCATCCCTTAAATATTATAATATATTTTATTCAAAAAAACCGTTAGTTATTCGAAAAACGCTTGAACATAATATGCTTTATATTTTATTTTTTTACATATTTTAAAATTTTTTAAAAACCGAGACAGGGTGTTCAAGGGGCTGAAACCACCCCTTTAATATATTTTTTATTTAAAAAACAATTAGTTGTTCGGAAAAACACTTGAACACGTGCCTTTTATTTTATTTTATTACATGTTTTAACATTTCTTATAAATTCATACAGTGTTTTTGAAAAAATCGGGTCATTGATTAATTTTTGCGATTTTTCTCAAACTGTTTGCCGTAGAAAGCCTGTGCAAACAGCTTGATTTTAGAGTGCAGAAGTTTGGTAAGAAGGGATTCTTCGAAACTTAGTTTCTCAGAGGGTGAAACCATCCCTTAAATATTTATAGTGGCCTCGAAAGTTGTCAAAATAAAACCGTTTCTTGGTTTAAGGAACGAGCTATATTGACTCCAATTGGAAAAAATTACTGCTCCACAATTAACATACTATTCAATACACGTAGTTATAGACCAAGAAAATGCGGTTAATTATCCTGTCGAGTTTCTACACTCTCTAAACCCTTCAGGAATTCCTCCTCATAAGTTAACTTAAAAAGTGGGGCACCAGTAATGCTTATTGAAAATTATTCAAAATTTAAAACCACCAAAATTGTGTAATGAAACTCGGCTACAGGTTAAAACGTTACAAAACAATGTAATAGAGTCTACTATTATTTCTGGCCCTAGTCTGGGAGAAACAGTTTTTATACCACGTATCCCTTTAATTCCGTCAGACTATCCTTTTCAGTTTAAACGTGTACAGTTTCCTATAAAGCCTTGATTCGCCCTGACAATTAACAAAGCTCAAGGGCTATCCTGAAGTAGACTGGAGTAGACGTGCGCTACGATTGTTTTTCCCATGGTCAACTCTATGTCGCATGCTCTAGATTAAGTTCGCTTAGTAGTTTGGCTATTTTACAGCCAGATAATGCAACAACAAACGTAGCTTATAAAGAGGCACTCAAATAAAGCGATTTAAGTGCATCTTTACATTCCTTTCATTATAGTCATATACGCGAACGAAGTCGCGGGTACCCGCTAGTCTATTATAAAACTTATGCAGGAAAATCAGTCCAGTTGGATCAAAAAGGTACGTTATTTGAATATGCCATTTAATAATCCAAAATTCAATAATATTAAACATGTTTGGCGTAATATTAACCTTGACAGCAAGACTGATCAGATTAAAGCATGCCTAATATCAACATATTTTGTTTTTGAAGAGACTTTTTCTAAGTAAATATCGGGTACAACCATGGGATCTCTGCTGCTCCTGTCGCAGCCAATAACTCCATGGAAGGTTTTGAGGAATAAGCATTAACGTCGTTAGACCATCAGGATCTTACTTTGAATTAATCCTATTTTGGAACACTCGGTAACAGTTGAAAAGTAATGTATATAAAATAGTTTTCTTAAAATAGACCACAAATATCATTAGCAATAAAAATGTGTGATTTGCTAAATATAATATTATGCCATTCCTAACTTTAGTTATTTCTAAAAAATATAACATTTTATTATAACGCAATAAATAAAAGGCTTGCAAAAACGTTCCGAGATAATAACGCTTTAAAATATTAATTATAATAAGAAAAAACTTTTTTTTTTTTAAAATACGTCTTGTTAAGAGCGATGCACAGAAAAGCATTCCCCGCCACTGGTTCAATAGAAAACTTGAAAATATTATTCAAATTGGTAAAGAAATCTGGGTAGGATTAACATTTCAATTTGATGTCAAATAAATCATTTTTTGTTGGCGAATGGTAAATTTTATTTACAATATCTAAAAAATATATTAACAACTAAAGATAATTACCGTAACGACACTGATTTGAGTGCAATGATTTGCTTTTAAAATGAATACAGTTATCTGTAAAAAAATTAAACTAATTATAAAGTTTATGCTAACTATTTATATCTATTTACCTTTTTTCTAATTCCAAACTTGTTCTCTATCTTAGTGAACTTCCTACAATATTCTAAAAAAAAAAACAATGTTTCCTCCCCTAGTAAACTTTCTTTAATTCACTCCATAACCCTGGAATAAAGTGACAAGGAATCTTTTTCCCAATTTAAACTTTTCCGGTTTACCTGCGGTTTAATTTTGGAAATCAAACCTTTTTCAGTAAAACGTATTCTTTATTTAAATTTCTATTTACCTTAAACACATTGTGGCTTCCGGATTAGCTATTTTGCAGTCGTTTCTTTTATTTTGGTCACAATAAAAGTCCCCTTTTTTTCGGAAAGAACGTAGATAGTACAAACAGCAAATTGGGAAAAAGATATATCTTAGATAATAATTGCTTTCTAATATTTCGTTTAGGTACATTTGTACGTTCGACAAATACTTAGGTAATAAACATTTTTATAGAAAAACCTAGAATCTACTTAAAAAAGTAAAAAATAATATCTTATTCCTCACTGAAAATTTGACTTTATGAAGTCGTTAAACTAATTCTTATATTATAAACATAATCTTTATTAGTTTGATTCCGACCAAGTAAAGTCAAATTTTCAATATGAAATAAATTGTTATTGTTTAATTTTTCGTGTTTTTTTTATCGGTTTTATTTTTTTTATAAAAATTTTCATTTTATCCTTTTTAGTTCTGTTTTAGTTTAGTTTTAGAATTTAAAGAAAAGAGTAATTTGAATTGGACTAATCTTATTTCAAATTTTAGACTAATAAAATAAATAAGTATGTACTGGGTCCTTTGCATATAAAATTTTGTCAGAATCACCATGTTATATAAGATTTGCCGTTTATAGAAACTAACGTCAAAATATGAGTAAAATTAAACTTCGTGTCATTGGAAATCCTAAAAATCATTTGAAGCAAGATATTAACAGGCATATGGTTTCCTGATGATATGGTGGACGCAATATATATATATATATATATATATATATATATATATATATATATATATATATATATATATATATATATATTGCTTCCGGCTCTCGCGTAAAATTGGTGAAACCATCAAAGAGTAATCGATGTACATAGATAAAAAATACGTTCGAATTCATAATTTCCTCCTCTTTTGAAGTCGGTTAAAAATAATTTGGCATATGCGTTTGGTTTTCAACTATCCTTTTAGTTCAAGGGTCTTCAACCTTTTTAGTGCAAGGGCCAAAAATCGATTTCACATCGTCCGAAAGGCCACAATAATCCACGTCACTTTACCACCATATCAATAAAATAAAAAACATATCATTTCAAAATGTAATAATCTTTATTGGTGTGTGTCGATATTTGGTTTTATTTTTGCAGTTACGACCCGCAAACTTCCTTCCAGATGTGCGCCTGTAACTCTCGACCTTGTTTTAGATTTCACATTCCTCATACGAGAAAACAGCTGCTCGCACACATATGTACTCCTAGACAGAGACATCAATTTCTGGGCATGTTTCAGGATTTCAGAAAACGAGTTTTGATCGACATATTTTGAATAATAATCAAAAAGACCCTTGTCGAACTTTTCTTTCAGTTCCACTGCAAATCGATAAGCTCCATCTGACAATTTTCTGGCATGAATTCAACGGACACACTGAATGGTCGGGCAAAGGGATTGATGTAATTTTCATTATCTCTGTCGAAAGTCGGAAAACCTTGATTGGAACTCTTTTTGGAGTAAATCTAGTGCTGCGACATATTTATCCACATCTGTACATTCGCAACTCTTCAGTTTAGGAAAGTGCGTAAATTCTTTTTTCAACAACTGGTTTTTTCAGAAAGCCAATTTAAACTCAAATGCCTTCACAGCGTCAAGTAGGTTGTTGATGAGATTTTATTTTTCTTGTTGCTTGATGTTCAAGTCATTTAGGTGCAGCGTGATGTCCGTGAGAAATCCAAAGTCGCGCAGCCAGTCGGTGTCACTAAATTAAAGAACTGGTTTCCCGTTGGTTTCCATGAACGAGCTGTTTTTCTTCTAGAGTTTAAAAACGCGTTTTAACATTTTTTCTCTGCTCAGCCAACGAACATCAGAAAAATGTGTCACATCACCATACTCGGCATTAATTTCGATTGAGGCCGCGTGATTTAATGAATTTCACAGTTTTACCAATTCCATTACTTGTTTGTTGATATTGTTGATGAACGATACAATGGTAATGCATTATGGAAGATATTTCTGCTGTTTTTTCATCAAACTCACGAGCCCTTCATTTTTTCCTACCATGGATGGTGCACCATCTGTTTTAACTGCAGAAAGGTTTGTCAATTCTTATAATTATATCGTTTCAGTCATCAAACACTTATAATCACAAATCACATCCTTTTGTAGTTCCTTTAATCGGAAAATGGCAGCCATCTCTTTAGTGATTTCAGAATTATTATCAATCCTTGAAGTACTGCAAGGATCAGTGGATACATTCAATAAGTCAATTAAACTTGACAACACTGTGAGACTTTCTCTCTTTTTAGTTGGGCACAATTAATATGGTAAAATGCCATAAAAAAAGTTTTCAGTCTAGTTTCTTTCTGTGAAGTAATTTCTAATTATATTATACAAACAAAATGGCGCCCTGAACGTTTTCTTGCCTATCCATACCTCCTGGTGCCTTCTTGATGACTAGAGGTAAGGCAACATTTCCTACTAGTTTTTTAATATCTTTTATTTCCATATTTCGATTTTATTTTAAGAGAAATAATCATTTATAGGGTTTTAAGTTATGGGTTTCGGGCTATAGTATAATAATGGTTGCATGAATAACAATTATAGTAATTGATTTTATAGCTTTCCCAAAAAAGAAAGTAGGAAAATTAGAGTATATACAGAAAAATTAAGAGACCCCTATAGTTAGCAAAGTTTATTACAGAAGTGCGATTGGCAATCTCAGTCGGAATTTTATTAATCCATTTTACTAAAATAAATGTCGGTTGTTCTACGAAAATAAAATATCAAGATTCAAGTTTGTTTAATAATATTAGTTTCGTGTATTCAGGGTGACAAATAAAACCTAGCTACAGAAACTCTTTATAATAGTGAAAATCACCCATCGAGGTTTCCTCATTTCCAACAATATAATTAACACTGACACCTAGTATTCTAAACGTATTTTCGGTTGGCATATGTCTCGTAGTTTAACTGTTAAACTTGGCACTTAATAGTTCTGGACCGAGTATTTCGATCGCTGATCTAGTTTCAGATAATCGCGTTTAAAGTTTTGAATGTAAATGCCTTTTAGGTATGCCCAGTCCAGTAATTGAAGACACCGGTGCAAGTTATATAAATTATACAACTATTTTAGGTGATTTTGTATAAACTTGAAATTGGGTATGAACCACATTTTAATTAATTAAAGGACAACAATTGAAATAAATCCCATAGAACTGCTCCTTTTTTGAACCTGGAAGAAGACAAACTTTGACATAGTAAACAGAAAACCTCTTATAGGTATGTCTTGATTGAAAAATTTTATGATATACAACTTCTTTAATTAAATTATAGTAATCCTGATTTAGTTAAATCAGTAACTGCAGAACTGCCTATAAGTTAAAAAAAATGGTAAATTTTCTTTACTTTTACTCATTTACTTAAACTTTCTTCATTATGAATATTTCTTTTGATAGGGATACTGAAGTACGAATCTGTTTATTTTCGCACAGAATCATTAAGTAACACATCTATGAATTGTGTTTTTTTTTCTCTTTGTAGAAAAAAGGAAGGATTTATTCATTCATTTTCCGCTAACCTCCATTACAATCATCATATATATATATATATATATATATATATATATATATATATATATATATATATTGTTTGTTTCTGTTGCTGAGTTTATGCTCTTCCACCCTTGCCATAATCTCAGCTTTATTCCTACATCATCAGGAAACCGGCCATAAAATAAATTTCGATGGGTGTAGGGAGATAGAACATTATAAGACCAGAATAATCCGAGAAGCCATGGAAATTGAAAAACAAGCTCGTTTGAATAAGGGACGAATCACTAAAACTACCAACAGTATGGAAGACAATAATCGCCGAAAATGCCAAATGTGATTTTGGCGAAACGTCAGCAAAACTGTTCTTTTCAGAAGGACAGTAGTGAATGGATGTACACCCGGAATGAAAACACTTTGTATTCTTCCATCCGTGAAGGACTAAAAATCAACACTATTCATCTCTACGGGGAGGAGATCTTCAAGATAATCAAGACGTATGAGAAACTAAGAGGTAAGAAAAGTAATATTTTATGTGATTTAACCTTTCAAATTAGGTGTCGTGATAGCGGTTTGCTTCCTACTTTTACACGGTTGTCTTATCATACTAAAACTAGAAAAACTAACATCATACTTCAAAATGCTAGTAAGAACTTATAAAAAGAACAAATCCATCAAACTAGAAAACAACTAGTCAAGACGGAGAAAGAACTTTTAAAGTTACACCTTAAACTAAGTAACACGTATATACATATTAAAATTTCCAGACGTTTCGGCCGAATTTCAGCCTTTCTCAATGGAATAGTAACAAAACTAAAAAATACATAAAATATAGATGTCATTGTAATAATATTTAAATTTTATAATAATAGTTTTATAATAATAGTGATAAATTTTACTTACTTTTTGGTTTCAGGAGATTGCATCGCACAATTAAGTAATTGGTGATTAATAGGTACATTTAAATATTATATTGTCGACATACATATACAAAAAGAGGTTAAAATAGTTGGACGATTCACAAACACATTAAAAGTGTCAACATATTCAAGTCTGCCTTACTAAATATACATATAGGTGACCAGAGTTTTTTCCCATTTTTTTTATATTTCACTTATTTTATTATATTTCAAAACATGAAACGAGGAGTCTTACATGGAGAGAGAATGTAAATGTATTATTTTCATTGATAATATTCGACAAAAGTTTCGTAATATCTACGGCAGTGTAGTATTCCTTATTTAGGTCGAGGTTTAGAAAATTAACCTTGATGGATTGAATTCGATTTAATTTTTATAAAAATCCTTATATTCGGTAGCGTTTTTTTCTGAGTATCATCGATTATCTCTTATTGTTCATTATATTCTAAGGTCACAATGGACTGCTATAATGCAGAAACAGTCGAGTTTTATCAACCCATTTGACACAAACTTGAGAAAATAAATCAGAAACGTTAACTATTCTGACAAAATCTCAATGAGTGGTCAGAATCCGTGACTATCTTATTTTATGTTAATATCCGCCTTGACCAACAAATAAAATATATTTTTAATTTAAAAGCATTTGATACCGAAAATAAATATAGAGTTTTATATATTTTTAAAAAGCAAACAGAAAAAATGATTAGAAATTAAAAAAGAAAATAAGGAAATACCAATAGGAAGTGTAGTTCTTCCATTTATACACGGAACCACAGATAAGATTGCAAAGTTACTTCGCCGGTCCAACATAAGTATAATCTTTAACACACACAAGAAAATTATAGTATATGCAATTCCTTGCTCCTGTGGTAATGTCTATATTGGAGAAACTGGACGACACATATCGACTAGGTTTAAGGAACATGAACGATGTATCAGAAAGAAACAAGTTGTACAATCTGCTGTATCTGAACACCAATATTCCACTGGACATAAAATAAATGTAAAAGAAACCAAAATTCTTTACGATCATTACACCGAGTCACGGTTCGGTAGATACAGGTCGACTATAAATCGCCGGCCTGGGTCTCTCCGAGGGCGCGGAGACCCTAGCTAAATCTGCTGGGACCCCTGAGGACATGGAGATACTACACATACACCGAGAAGGCTAAAAGGGTCCCTCCAGTAGTGCTTGATGGGGCGGAAGATTGGATCCTCGTCAGTAGAAAGATAAAATCTAAAGAAATTAACATCGAGAAAGCGAAGATAGTGGGCAACACCACAAAAGTTTTTCCTAACTCGGCTGAAGACTTCAGGAAACTAACACGCCACCTCGATAAAGAAAAGAAGGGGTACTATATGTACTCTCTTCCAGAAGAAACGAGAGAACATGTAGTCCTTGGAGGACTACCTCTTAATATCCCACCACTGGTCATCAGTGAAGAGCTAAAAGCTCAAGGGGTAATTGACGGGGATGTATTCCCTATGACTAGTACACGCACAAAACAGGTGATTCCTCTGTACTTGGTTAAAACTCAAAATAAAGAGATTTATAAAATCACCAGGCTCCAAGACCTCGTAGCGAGGGTGGAAGCGAAAAAGAAAAGTATTGAGCCACAACAATGCTTCAGATGCCAAAGATACGGCCATACGCAGTGGAAGTGTACCTTCCAGGAACGATGCGTTAAATGTGCTGGAGGGCACCGCTCGACGGTCTGTCCCCTTCCGGTGGATAAGACCTCAAGGAACGCGACGTGTGTTCTGTGCGGAGAAAAGGGGCACCCGGCATCCTACCGTGGATGCACGAAGTGCCCTAAAGTAATAAAATATTCCCACAAATCAACACCTCCTCCAACACACACACACACCACAAAATCAGCCGCCCCCACAAGGAGTCACGCACTACCATCGAAAGAAGTGCAGCAGCCTGCAGCTGCCAGTACTTCTTCAGGAGGACTGACAATAGATCAGTTCCAAAAAATTATGAAAGAAATGGCAGACTCCTTAATGAAGGAAACTCAGAAGATGATCATAGAGGCCCTAAAACCCAGAAATGGCAGAAAATAATCCCACAATACTAAAAACTCTAAAGATAGTGTCGTGGAATGTAAACGGCATTAGACAGAGAAAAATAGAGATAATACAGCTAATCTCTGAAAGGACACCTGATATTCTGGCACTGCAGGAGACCAGACCAGAGTAGGCAGGGCGGAAAGGTTCTCTATCCCAGGATACGAAACCTACACGACAGAATCGTAAACAATGGCGGTGGCGTAGCCCTCCTCGTTAAGAGGACACTCCCACACGCATACATTGGAATTGAAGACGTAGACATAGAAGTCCTAACAATCGAAGATTAAAATCTCCTCTGCATATAGGCTCCCTAGAGAGGACCTATTACAGGAAGACATAGACAATTTGCTAAGGGACAGACACCCCCGGATCATCATAGGTGATCTGAACTGCAAACATCCGCAGTGGAATAGCATTACGCAAGACAGAAAAGATCAAAGACTCCTGGACTTCACTGAAGCCCAAGGGGACACAGTCATAGGAACAGACAGGCCAACGTTTCTACCAAGAAACCAAGGCACTCCTCAGGTGCTAGATATAGCAATCCTAAAGAACATTGTCTATGACTTTGAAATCGAAACCCTAGAAGAATGGACGTCGGACCATAATCCGATCAAGCTATTTCTGGGTAATGATGATAGGGCACAGGAAACCACAGTAAGGAAGCAGACGAACTGGCGGACTTACCAACAAAAAGTCCAAGACAAAATCGAACTGGGAGCGATATACCTCACGATCTGAGAATTCTTATCAGAGAGCACAGACGACTCAAACGTGCCTACGGACGCAGGCACCTTGAGCAGGACCGAATAGCCCTAAATAGGCACCCAACTAGGTTGAGAGATGCACTGAGGGAGCATAAAGATAGAATGTGGAGTAACAAACTCCGAGAACTAGACACCAGAGATAAAACTGCATGGCAGATGCAGAAGAATCTTAGGTCTGAAAGAACACCAATGCCTCCCCTGCACGGGGTGGGGGGTATGGCTTACACAGACCAAGAAAAGGCTGAAGCCTTGGCGGACACTCTCGAGCATGAGTGCCGCCTAAACCACCATCCGCTAGAGGATGATCATCACGAAGTTGAAATAATTAATGGCTGCAGAAGACTAAATGACACAGAAACTCCTGCTACGGTAGAGCGTCCAGCTACACGTCAGGAGATCGAAGGGATCATAAAAAGCCTGAAGAAGCGAAAAGCTCCAGGCAAAGACGGAATTACCAATTAGATGTTAAAGCAACTTCCTAGAAAAGGAATAGCTGCACTAACCAGCATAACAAACGCGGTTATGAGACTGGACCACTTTCCCAACAGGTGGGAGCATGCGGAAGTAGTAATGATTGGTAAAGCAGGGAAAGACCGAACTTTGCCCCAAAACTACAGACCGATAAGCCTGCTGCCCGCACTCAGCAAGCTCACTGAAAGAATCTTGATCACCAGGATCAAAGATGAAACAGCAGCCCTAGACATAATCCCAAATGAACAATTTGACTTCAAAAGCGGTCATTCTACTGAACTACAAGCCCTAAGAATGGTTGAAACTGTCACCAGAGGTTTTAACCTAAAAGAGGCTACTGGCATGGTCTTCCTAGACGTAGCCAGAGCTTTCGATAGAGTATGGCATAAGAGACTGGTATACAAAATGCAAGATGCTGGATTTGCAAGTAAAACTTGCAAATTAATAGCCCACTATCTTAAAGATAGAACGACAAGTGTCAGAGTCAAAAACTCGAGATCGACAGAAAGGAGATTAGAAGCGGGTGTGCGCCAAGGATCTGTGTTAGGACCGCACTTATATAACGTGTATACACATGACATCTCTAAGACACACACCCCTTCTCTAGCCCTATACGCTGATGACAGTGCTATAGCGATCAAGCATAGACATCCAGAAATAATATGCAGGAGATTGCAGGAAGAGATAGATCTGATAAGTGACTGGTGTATCACTTGGAAGATCAAAATAAACGCACAGAAAAGCCAGGCCATACTCTTCCCAAAGAGGAGAATGACGCCCCCAGTGGCTATAAACATAGAAGGAACAGACATACCGTGGACAAACACGGTCAAATATCTAGGGCTGACTATGGATAACGGGCTAACATGGAAGCCTCATATTGAACAGACAAGAACAAAGACTTGCAGGGCTATGGCTATATTATACCCTCTTATGAACCGAAAGAGCCATATGGCTCTCCGGACAAAGCTGACAATGACATACGGAGCAGTAGCGTGGGCATATGCAGCGCCCACCTACATAAACAAGTTAGCATCAACAGAAACAAGTATCTGAGAATGGCAGTCGACGCACCATGGTACGTCAGGAACGCCCAGATACACCGATACTTGCAATGGGAACCACTGCAAAACGCAATCAGGACCAAAGCCATGAAAGGCATTCAGCGGGCAGCGGCACATCCAAATGAAGAACTCCGAAGGCTGGTGGACTACGACCCCTTGGAGGAGCGGCGGGCACACAGGATCTACCACCGTAGACCCCGCGACCACACACAACACATACACTGATACTAATGCCCATTTCCGTTTCAGAGATATTCCCTGTATGTCCGCGAAGCATATAGGAGAGGTGCGATGTAAGTACACACATCCGGATGTGTATGAGCTGACACACCTAGGATAGAGAAGACTTATGGTTTATTAAGGCCCTAGGTCCGTTAAACCGTAAGTTATTATCACAGAGAGGCGGTTCCCTAGGTTAGGGAACCGGGTGGTGGTGGGACCTCGAGCCATTTGGCCCTTTCGCGCCGAGCTCATTCAGTCTTCTGATCTCGTGAAGTAAATATCCCTGAAGATGCCTCGTGCAATCGAAGGCGAAACGTAGGAAATGGATTCGATTTTGACACGGTCTAATCCCAAGAACCATGATTTCTTAATAACTTACTGTTATATCGAAATACTGTCCACAGCGAAAAGGTGCCTACGTTATTGAACTCGATATAAATTTTTTTTATCAGTTTTAACTTTTCTATGGATTAAAAGACATATGAAATACGCGGAAGATATTAAAATGTAATATTTTCAAATCAGAAACGAAAGGGTGTATGAAATTTTTTTGTGGCACATTTCATTTCACAAAAGGATAGCATAGTAAAATAATCGAAAATTGGTCAACATTTAATCTCAACTATTAAGAATAGCAAATTAACATGATGGTTTATTATAGCTATAGTTAAGGTATCAAGGGTATCATAAGGCTAGTAACACTTGAAACCTTAACTATAACTATAATAAGCCGCCACTTTGTTCCCACGTGTTAAATTTGTACCAAAATTTTACCAATATCGCCCATATCGCGTCAATTGAATAAGAAGATTCTTTATTCTGTTTTATAAGCATTTTATTTGGGCACCGTTTTATTCCACCATTTTGAATTCGTGAGAAGATTTTACCGGTTCATGCCTTCATCACATCTAATTCTTGTACAAAATTTAAAATCAATCGAGTAAGTAGTTGATTGACTTTTTAAACATTTTTATTAGGCCGCTAGTTTCTTTCGTCATCTTAGATTCGTACCAAAGTTTTGTCATTTTTTCTCATGTATTAATTGAATAAGTAGTTTTTAGTAAGGATTTATTTACTAGGTTACGATTTTGTTCCACCATGTTGGATTTTTACCATGGGTCATCCCCAAATAATTCTTAATTTTTGACCAAAATTTGAAGTCAAGTAAGTAGTTTTTTCGTTATACCAACAAACAGATAGACCGACAGGCGGACAGACCCATGGAATTGAGAAAACATGTTTTTTGACACCTAGGGATCCTAAAATGTAAAGATCTGAAAACAAACCGGGAGAGTTTTCTCACGATTACAATACAGTACAGAAATAAAGTGAAAATTTAATTATTTTTATTGCTATTTAAGGATAAGCTTTCAGAGATCGTCGAGACTGTGGCACGTAACATTCATCTTGTCAGAAGTATCATCAATTTACAGACGCTACTACATTTCGTTCAAATTGCACTCAGGCACCGGCTTTTCCAGAAGTTATGGCTACGTTTCGAAAAGCCGCGTCGTGCGGTCATTCCGTTGGGATATCAAATTGTCGTGCTCTCAAACTTTACTTCGTATTTTATCTACATAAGAGCCCAGGGTTTGTTGGAACTGCAAAGTTACCGCCAAACAACAATACAATAAACACTGAGACCTAGCACTAGATATACATATTTTACGGTTGGCATATGTCTCGTAGTTGATCTGAGTTAAACTTGGTATTTAATAGTTTTGGGCCCAAGTATTTCCATTTTCAATGGCATGGTTTGAAATAATAGCATTTAAAGTTTAAAAAAAGATATAAAGTGAGTTTTTTTCCATATCTAGTTGATATTAAGTAGTATAAAACATGTTTTTATGCTAATTTGGCATTCTTAATAGTTGAGATTAAAGGGTAACCAATTTTCGATTATTTTACTATGCTATACTTTTGTGAAATGAAAAGTGCTACAAAAAATTTTCATACTCCGTTTCTGAATTGAAAATATTGCATTTTAATGTCTCCCGCGTATTTCATATATCTTTTAATCTGTAGAAAAACTAAAACTGATACATGTTTTCACGTCGAGTTCAGTGTCGTAGGCACCTTTTCGCTGTGAACCGTCATTATTTCGGTATAACCGTGAGTTGTGTTTTTTAATTTGAAAGTAATTTTTTCCTGTTTTTTTAGCTTTTTGAAAATACAAAAAACTCTATATTTATTTTCAGTATTAAATGCCTTTCAGTTAAACATATTTCTCTTCTTTTCTGATCACTTATTGAGATTCTATCAAAATAGTAAACGTCTTTGATTTATTTTCAAGTTTGTGCCATATTTTTTGATAAAACTCGACTTTTCCTGCATTATAGCATTATTGAAAATAATGAAAAATAAGATAATACAAAGACAACCGAATATAAAGGTTTTTATAAAAATTAAATCAAATTTAATCCTATTCTAAACCTCGACCTAAAATATACAATAAAGAAAACCGCGAAATTTTTAAGTAAAAGCTAGCTTTTGTTGAAACTAGTCCAATTAGTCCTTGCAGGGACATAGAAGCAACTGTCGAAGTTTCTAAATCATGTTAAAAGTCATTCTAAGAAAAAAGTTTGAACTATCTAAATTTCACTTGGTTCAAAACTAAATTTTGGCATTCAGTGTCTAAGGCGCATTTTACCAGTACCGACATAATACTAGGAAAGTCACCTGCGGAAACGACAAGGTAGATTCGGTTTAAGTGGTTTATATTTTACACTCGGAAGAAAAAACCATATAAAATAAACGCAGCTTTTAGGCAAAAAAATACATAGACATTCATTCACAATGGACAGACTAAAAAAGCCTTGCTAGATACTTCATAAACCAGTAGATTGAAATAGTGATAAGATGGCCACCCAGGTCACCCGATCTATCCTTCATAGATTTCTTTTTACGCGGATTCAGTGTAGTACCAAGCAAGGACAAATCGCATTCATACATTCCGTTTCCAAAAGCCGCGTAGAACGGTCACTCCGATGGGATATCAAATTGTACTCTCAAACTTTACTTGGTATTTTATATAAAAAAGAGCCTAGAATTTGCTGTAACTTCAAAGTTTCTGCCAAACAACAATACAATAAACACTGAGACCTAATATTCTATGCTATTTTACAGTCGGCATATGTCTCGTAGTTGATCTGTGTTACACTTGGTGCTTAATAATAGTTCTTGATCCAAGCATTAACCTTTTCATTGGTATCGTACAAGATAATAGCATTTGAAGTATATGCAAATGCATTTTCGGTATGTAACCGAAAATTAAAGACACCGGTGTAATCTATGTAAATAACAAGTAAGTTTTTGGCCAAAAGCACATTCTATTACTATTGGAATTTCCTAGTAAGGTGAAATATAGTTAGTCAGGATTTCAATGAGAGAACTTTGTTGTTTGTTTTTTTTTGTACTTTTTCTGGACCTCAAAAGGACATTATCAGTGCCATTTTAAGAAAATTCTAGAACATTCTATTTCAAAACTAAACAAATTCCGTAAGTTTTAACATTACCATCGTGTTTTGTACCCCCAGGAAACCTACTAGGGAAATTTTAAGGAAACTTCTACTTCTAAACTAATTATCATTTGTGTAATTTGGCCATTCCAATGAGTTTCAGATCTCAAGAAGACGACAGTTCTAGAAAATAAGAATGTAAGTTTTAGCTTCACTATCGTCTTTAGGAACTCAATAACACTTCAAAAGACACATTTCAAAACGGTGCAGAGAAATGTTTTTTTTAATTATGAGGAGAAGCTCAAAAAATTATTTTTAGACCTGATACTAGACAAATAACTGCTGAAATGGAGGAATAAATAATAAAGATTGCCGAAGAACTCATCAAACTAGAAGGGGAGCAGGATATTCTTATGAAGAGGTCAACTGATCAAGAAAAAAAAGGCTAAAGAGGACATGATACAGCAAGAACAATGCAGGATATTAAAATATCTTCAAAACTGAGACACTAAAAGTCTAAAAGCTAAACAGAAAGAAGTGAAAAGACACAAAGGTAAGAAGCGGCTAGAAGGCAGGATAAACAAGAAACGTTTGGAAGATTCCAATTGAACAAAAAAAATGTAAAGAACAAGAACTACATCAAATCCAGGACTGACAAGGAACGACCCCCTTACAAAAGATCATAGATAATGTCAAAGAACAAATAAACAACGTGAAAGGAGAAACTGAAGAACACATGGATAAAGTAAAAAATGATCTTGAAATTGAAGTAAAAACAAGTTTATGTGGATGTAAAATAAATTCAAGTGGAAGTTAAGTTATTACACTGAGAACAAATTTCAGCATCTTGAAAAGAAAAGTAAGGAAACTAAAAAACCTACCTTCTGCTGGACAAACAGCAGTTTCTGGCGGTTTAACCTCCAGTATTTGATATGTCACTTCTCTGGACTATGACACTCTATGTGGATCAAGTTGAAGTCGTAGAAACAATATACAAAATTTTGTTTATCGCAACTGGTATAAAATTCACTTACTAAGTACTTAGTAAGTTTAAAAAATATCAGCATTATTAAACAATTATTATCAAAATCTAAAAATTCTTACACAAAAATCTTTAATCGTCCAATACATTTTATTTTTGGATAGGAATAATGGCATTAACAAAAAATACTTAAACTGTTACTTGTTTTCCTAAAAAAATTAAAGAAACGTCACTATATTTTACCTTTTCAAGGGAGATCTATGTCCAGTAATAATAATGTCATTAGATACACAACAAGGTGTTTTTGATTTTAGAATGTATTAAAAGTAAAAATGGCAGAAGTGTCCCAAATTTTCAAAAGAAAAATTTTATTATTCTTGGGCAAATTTTCTGCTAGCCATTGGTACATCAGTTTTTCTTTAAATACCTTAAATAATCAATAACTTTTTATTGTATATTTAACTTCATTACATTTATTGATCATAGAGAATGTAAATGTATAATGTTCGCAGCAGTTTTCAAAATACTTATTAAAATAATTAAATCTCCTGTTCTGACAATTTGGGGCATGTTTGATTGTTTGCCAAATTTGCTGCTATTCATTGACACCAGTTTTGTTTCAAATAGCCTATTCAATAATTTACTGTTTATTAGGTATTGTGAAATATATTAAATTTTAGAAATCTACCGCTTGAAAGTTTAAAGCCAACAAAATTCCGTTTTAGGAAAATAAGGAAAAGTTAAAAAAGTTTTTAGCTTTACAATTTCCATTAGAAAACAGTGTACCAAAGTTCATTTGTTGACGGGTTTATGTTATTATGTCCAATTTTAGTTGTAAATGCAAGGTATCTCCGTTATTTGCAAATATTTAGGGTTGAGGTTTTCGCGACAACGTGCCACTTTTTTGTCAAACTCAAGCTCCCGTCATCAGATTTTCCATAGCCCGCCTCGTTTCGGAGATATTGCTCAAATTAAAAAAAATGCATTTTCGGACACCCCTCGTATCTCGGTTATCTTTTAACGTATCAAAAAGGTAAAAACTGGCTCTTAAAGAGTTTTTTACGTAGAATCCAATGGAGTGGACAGATTTTTACTCGGGGCCGTCGTTTTTGATACATGACCCAAAGTTACTTTTTTTTTAAATGGGACACCCTGTATATTTTTACGTAGTACTATTGGTCTTATTATGAGCTTCTCAAAAATATATAGTTATCTATACTTATTTTAAAAATAAGGCTACAGTTTAAGTTTTTAAGAATATATTAAGTATATCTATTTTTCGTAATTAGCCATGTTGAAAAGAACTGCTCAAACTGATTTCCATTTTCTCTTAGACATCTCTCACACACTTTTGCAATTTTACCCAGTGCATTTGAAATGACTACATTGCGTGCTTGTATTTGCAAAAACGCCTGCTCATTGGTGTTACGCAGGTCTTGAACTGTGTTATGTCGGGTACGAAAAATTAAATTTTTTAGGTGACCCCATAAAAAGAAGTCCAATATGGACAGGTCAGGCGACCTAGGAGGCCATCGGACAGGTCCGTGCGTTCCAATCCAGTGTTCGAGGAAGTTTTCTTCTAAATACCGCCTCACAATTTGGGAGTTATGTGCTGGAGCTCCGTCTTGTTGGAAATATATTTGATTCACATGTGTTAAAGGGACATCTTCTATGATTTCTGGCAATATAATTTACAATATTTCAAGGTAGCAATTAGCAGTGAGACCTCCTTCAAAAATATGAAATTTTATTTTGGTTCATAGTACGAAACAAGGGACATTAAAGCCAAATCTTCCTTGTTGCTCGCGTGGAAATATCAAATGTTGATTTTCAGGTGACCAGTGTCTCGTATGGTACCTATTAAATATTCCAGCACTACTTATATACGATTTGTCGGATCATATAACCGCCCTTCCAAAATTTTGATTGGTATTAATTTTTTTTTAAATACCACTGGCAAAAATCAATACGTCGTTCTGCATCTCCAGGATGTAGATTTTGCACAACTCTGACTTAATAAGGTTTATACTTATGTTTCTTTAAAATCGTTTGAACCCGAGACTTGATTACACCCACTTCATTCTCTATTTTTCTACAGGACGTTACAGGCGTTACACTTACGCTTGCTAAGACGTTAATTTCATCAGCCTCACGATTCTCTTTATTATATTTCTTTGATCTGGGCTTTTTGAAAGAGCCAAAATTTATTAAATTCAATTTCAGCCCATAGAATATTCATTTATTTGACTGCCTCCTTTCCGGATATCTATATAATAAAAGTTTATGTTTTAAAAAAGATTGCAATAATAATTATGAAAATCAAACATTACCTAATGAAATAAAGCTCAGAAGCAGCGTTTATATTTTCATGACTCTCTATGAAACAGGTCAGCATATCATATTGCTCAAAGTTTTCAAATAATTGATTTGTTAAAAAGTAATAATCAGAGCGACTAATTTGACACGTCTATTAGTATTAACATCAAAACTTCATTTACTTTATGACAAAGCAGTGACAAAGCCATTTTTGACAATCAGTCCATGGCTTACTACGAAAAATACAGATAGATATTATTACAAACCTAAATTGCAGCCTTATTTTTTAAAATAAGTATATAACCATATATTTTTGAAAAGCTCATAATAAGACGAATATGACTCCGTAAAAATATACAGGGTGTCCCATTTAAAAAAACGTGACTTTGGGTCATGTATCAAAAACGACGGCCCCGAGTAAAAATCTATCTACGCCACTGGATTCTACGTAAAAAACTCTATAAGAACCAGTTTTTACCTTTTCGATACGTTAAAAGATAGCCGAAATACGAGGGGTGTCTCAAAATGCAACTTTTTCAATTTGGCCCTGTATCTCCGAAACGAGGCGGGCTATGGAAAATCTGATTACGGCAGCTTGAGTTTGACAAAAAAGTGGCACGGTAACGCGAAAACCTCAACCCTAAATATTTGCAAATAACGGAGATACCTTGCATTTACAACCAAAATTGGACACCCTGTACAGTGTTTTTATTGACGGTGGTTTGCCCCTTACTACATTTAACAATGCAATTCAGGATAACTGTATTCAAAATAATTCCATCAAACGAAAGTAATTCGTCACTGTCACTAGCCACGCTCATAAAATTCCGTTTTTCTCGTAATAATGCTAAATCGAGAATATCCGGCAAAAAAGTGCGTGTCAATTTTGGAGGAATGATGCAAAAAAGCCCTCTCGCCTCTGTCTATTCCCGCTTTATATTGCATAGGTTGAATTTGGAATGTGGGCAATTCCGACACAAAGACCCCACGTCGCTTCGCACAATTACTACAATGGGATAGGACTGACGTCTCCCTTTTGAGTTTTCGGACGCCACAATGAAGCGGGGGAATTTGATTTCTCACGTGGAGTCCGGGAGCTGAAATGAAGGATTATCCCCTGTCCCATATCTTGGTTAGTTCCTTTTCGGGCTGATTGAAGTGTTTAGTATTTTTACGGGAAAAATGCGGAAAGGCTACAAAACCGTGGGAGAATAATCTATAACAGCACAGTTGTTCGTTTAAACATGTTTCAACGAACTGAAAATGTCCCTTGCCAAAAATAATATTATTTTATAAAACTTACCTTCATCTTCGGCTATTTATGTTAAATGTGTTTTTTTTATTGAATTCTTGTATAAAGAACTTTTGCGTCTATTTGAAAAAAATCATTTAAGTTTTCGATTTGCTAATTCCCGAAAAAACTTACGTTTTTATTTTGGTTGGTCTGCCTGTCTGTTTGACTTTCTTTAAAGATCGATAGATACTAAGCAAGCATTACTGAACAATAATTAAACAACTGTTAATCGCCTTGTTGCACTAGACCTTAACATTAGATCGAAAGCTGGAGTCAATTGAAAAGTCATAGTTCTTGGATTTAATTCTATCCGACAACTTTTGTATTTTAACTCATATATATTTTTTTGATCTATAGTTAAAACGAGTAAGGACTGCTGCTGTCCGGGCAGCGCAAATACATTCCTTACTGCGATACAGCTCAGTTTTTTCTGTAATGTAATAAACAATGCATGGTATATAACGCTCAAACAAGTCCGGCATTATTTACTACGATACAGCAATGTGTCCTGTTGTAAAACCGTAACCTTTCTCAGTTATATACGCGCGTTAATCAAAACCATTTTACTGTGGTCCAGCTGACGCAGGCATAAGGGTTATGCTTCAAAGACTCATGTTACAGCCATTATTTGAATGATGACAGTTCTAAAAGAACTTAAATCAGTTTGAGCAAAGAAGATCTGATTGTGGAATTTAACTGCAAATATATGATTGAGATCATGGTACGATACTCGCTAAAATTGAAAATGGAATTAATAACAATAATTGTTATAGGAAATAGTGTGATGAATGGATAAGAAAGTTTAGAGGGGTAATTCATTTGGAAAATGTATCCGTCAGATAAAAAAAGATATTCTCCAGATACTTTAAAAAACGATATATAAAGCAAGAATGGTAAACGTTAAATACAATATTATAAAATTATAATAGGGATTAAAATAAAAAAATAATTTTTAATTAAATTTTGAACTTGAAATCAATCGTCAAATTAAGTTAATAGTGTGTCGTTTACATGTACTTTTGCTCTGTTTGCTCTTGCTACTGTTTGTAAGGCTTTATTGTTTCTTGATCCTGTTAAATTTATTTTAAATTGCACAAGAGGTATTTGATATTATATTTATGTATTTTCCAATTATTTTACGCATTAAATGATCTAAAACGAAAATAATGTTATATGTCTAAATGTTCTAAATGGCATAATTTTCAAATTCAAAAGCGGCAACGAAAGTAAATATTGTAGTTATAAATGGGGTAATATTTCAATTCCATTGCTTACCCCGTTACAGAAAGACGTTTTGCCGCACCGCGTCAAGGAATACGTCACATTAACCACTAATATGAAATAGAAAGATTACTTCGTTACAGCAAAATATACTTCTGTACCGTAGTAAACAATACCTGGGTTTCTTGAGTGTTACATACATGTATCATGCATTGTTTACTGCATTACAAAAATAAGCGTAGCTGTATCACGGTAAGGAATATATCTACGCGTCCGGGCCTGATGAGTAGTGCAATATTAATTAAACTCCAAAACAATAATGAAATAGAAACAATAGGAAGTCCTAATAATCTACCTAGAAAATGAATACCCTTGTTGCCTCTAGAGTTAGCTCTATAGACTCGATCTGATAACCAATTTTTTCTGAGATGGATGAAGGTGAGAACAAAAATTTAAATCTCTATTCGTATGTGTCGGTTTCCTGTACACATGGCGTAGGGTGTGGTTTTCTCCTTTGTAACACATCAATGAAGAGAATGGCTCTTTCCGACTGGATCTCCATAGTGAACTTTATAATGAATTTTTGTTAGTTTAGATAATCTAGAAACATAGTTAAATTTTTATTCCATGCGGCCATATTACAAAAGTATTATCTATATATCTAAAACAACAGTGAGTTAAGCATTTTAATTTGACCTAGTCTAAACCCATGAACCATAAATTCTTAATTGATTCCAGTCGAGAAAACTTTCATACTATCTAATTTATGTAGTTTTTCCGGACTACTAAACTTTGATGTACACAAAAGCAATTAAATGTAAAAAGATACGTCAGAAATATTTACTTTTTAAAAATTTGGGCCCTGTATAATTTGGCGAGATTTTTGTAGCTGTAAAAAATGAAGCGGTACGAAAAAATCTAAAACTGATTTTAAATGTAAAATTACCCTTATTCTTTTTTATATACGCCGACCTCAAAACAAATTTTTCAATCCGCAGTCGTTATAGCTGAACACCAGAACTCAACAGGATATATGATTAATGTAAAATATATCAAGGTTTTTACATCTGTTTCGGGTTATTATAAACGAAAAATTACAGAATCTATTGAAATTATCAAATATTTTGAAATTATACGTCATCCGTGGAGACCGATTATAACAGTGAATCACGCATAGTGGTGGGCATAGATTAGCTACAAATACCTGAACTTTGCTTATCGAAGATCATTTAGGGTTCTGATCTTGTGCAACAAAGATCCCTGAAGATGCAGGCGAAACGTAGGTAAGACAATTTGACTAAACCCAAGAATCACGATTTCTTATTTGACAACAGCCTTGAAAGTTCTTGTCACTGTATTATTTATTACAGGCAAATAGATATTAACACAAAAATTGAAAAATGTTCTGTTTCGAAAAAATAACAAAAGGTATCATACATTTTCAACTTTCATTATTATACGGGATCTTAGGGGTTTGACTACAAATATTTTAACACGCAGTAGTATGGACCATTTTGATTAAAAAATTCTTAAATAACATAGGGCCAATTCCTTACCATTTTTGAGAAAAGGGGCCTTAAAGTTGTATTTTGTTTTATTAATTTTTTCTTAGTAAAATATCTGAATGACCTAAATTTAAAAAATAAAAACGAATAAATTGTTTTATTTTACCATAGAATGCTTTTTGAAAATGGCAACACTGCCCACCATAGAGAAACAGGCAGACTTTAACGAACATAACAATACGCAAACATATCAGTTGCAGTTGTCTTGTTTTTTGATTCTTTCACATTAATTTTTTGCAGTATGAGGCAATTCCATACCGTTTTAGTTCTTAGTCGGGATTTAAAAGCTCTTTAAAATGTACACGAATATTGATGCAGACATGTTACTGATTTATGGAGAGTGTAGATAGAACACTCATTTGGCGTCCCAAACATACCGGGAAAGATATCCTAACAGGAGGTGTCCCAATGACAGAACATTTGTGGGGGTTTTACAAAGAGTTCGGAAGTGTAAACGTCGGTCAAACTAATCGGGCGCCTGAAAGGCAAATAACACCCGAAAACGAGGAACATATTTTAGCCCTAGTGGAGGGAAACCCTAGTTTGAGCACTCGGGAAATCTGGCGACAAGTTGGATTTTCTAATTGGACCATTCATCGTACCCTTCGTGAAAACCTTATACCCTTATCATGTACCGCAAGCCCAGGCTTTGAGCCAGTGCTTGGTTTCTTCATGATGGAGCTCTTGCCCACATTCATAGGAATGTGGATAATAAGTTTGATAATAGGTGGACAGGTCGAAATGCACCAGAACCTAGAAAATGGCCTCCGAGGTCACCAGACCTAAACATCTTTGATTTTTATTTTTGGGCCACATGAAAACATTAGTGTATAATAGGGTAGAAATTGAAAATGAAGATGACCTTAGAAACCGTATTTTTGGTGCAGCTAAACAAATTAGGCAAAGACCTAACGTTCTTGAATCTGTTTAAGAAAATTGGCTTCGCAGTATTCATGCTTATTTAAGTAGTGGCGGTAGTCATTTGCAGCATTTATTTTAAGTTCTTAAAATCTTTTTTTTTAGTGTGTGAACTACCTACCTAGTGCTATAAATTAATATAGGTACCTGGTAAGTTCATATTCTTTATTAATTTTTTGAAACTAATAAACTAAATTAGAGCTGCCCAGTTAAAAACTATACAAATAAATATTCTAAAAAGTTTTAATAACAGGTTTATACTATTTCTTTATAAACACATATACTTCTGTGTTGGCAAAACACAGTTGATGAGATTGTCATCACATTGACGTCCAAGCAAATAGCAATGTTGCCATATTGTCTTGAAATTAGTTTAAACCTTCTGCAAAATTAAATTCTTTAAAATTAAATATTTCGACAACCCTTTCGAATTTACCGATGGTTTATAAAAATATTTTGTTTAAAATCGTTCATACTATTCTATATTAAAATATTTGTAGTCAAACTCCTAACACCCCGTATAAGCTTGTGATCTCCTCCAAAGGCTTTACCTAATGATATTTTATAATCCATAGTTAAGTTATTTTTCAAGGGGTTTTAGTTTAAAGTTGAATCTTGTATTACCTAAATATTAAACATTTTTTAAGTTGCGATTCGTTTTCTATTTAGAGTTTGTTGTTTTAATTTACAAGCTAGCTAAGCAGCCCCTGTTTAGAGATAATATCTATTGCTGAGGCATTCATTTCAAATTTTAACTAGTTAAAATATAAAACACTTATTATGTCAAGAGAATATTTTAATTTTATAAACTAGTGTACGGGGTGTCCCAAATTCGAAGGTGACCATTGGGATCTTGGAAACCGTAAGAGATACGAAAAAGTTTAAATTATGGCAAAGTTGCGTATTTTGGTGCTCAATAAAATGCCGTTTGGAAATTGAAAAAATTCCGACTAATTTCGGAGATAACCGAAAAAAACCGAAAGTTCAAATTTTTTTATTTATTTTCTGCTGACTTTATTTAAAGAGATATTACAAAACAAATTGCACTTTTTCATTGCCACTTTTTTAGTTTTTTAAAGTGGCGTTATTACTTTTTTGATTTGACGTTTCGGTTTTTCGGATCCATCATCAAGTTCATTTTTTTAAATACGGACCTGGATTTTTTATTTCAAATTTCGAAAGAGCTCAAAATTCTAAGCACAACAATATATCGCACATATTATTTTAATCAATTATAATACTCTAAAATTGGTAAAAACATAATTTATATTTAAAATACGTTAAGGTGGCTATGAAACAATAATAAATCCATGAAATTATTATTTTAAGTTACCATGGAGATTTATACTGACGTTTACTAATATAATACTCATTGTAATGTTTTTTTTTAACTGTAACACACAGCGCCAACGTTGTAGCAACCGTTTAATAGAACAACATAAAAATTGTTTGTAACCTTTATTTAGAAAAAACTAAAGCTAGGTATATCAGAAGTGACAACATAAATAAACAAACTTATCGAATTTTTAAAACTAAAGTATACAAAAATAATTACATATTATAAAAGGTATTCAAACTGAAAACCCTGTGCTTCAATGGATTTTGCTGCAAGTCTACGAATTTTTAATATCGCCCGTTGTATGGCTCTAGCAGGAATGGCTCTAACCTCCCTAATTAAATTTTCTTGAAGTTGGTTAATGTTATCGGGTATATTGCGATATAAACGATTTTGTAGAAACCCCCATAAGAAGTAATCCAACGGATTAAGATCAGGACTTCTCGCAGGCCATCGCACAGGTCCAGTATTTCCGATCCATTTATTTGGAAACAAGGCATCTAAAAATTGTGCAACTTCACGTCCATTATGCGGTGGTGCACCATCCTGCTGCCACCACAACTGTCGCAAAATATTTAGTGGCTCGTTTTCGAGCAGTTCAACAACGTTTTCTAATATTAATTCGCGATATCTATTTGACGTTAGGGTACCTTCATATATTATTGGACCTAGAATTTTATTGCGCCACATCCCGACCCATACATTGAAAGATACTCTTCCTTGTGCTCTTACTTCCTGATGTTGATGAGGGTTATCTACCGACCAATAATGCTCATTATGTCGGTTAAAGATTCCATGGGTTGTAAAATTACACTCGTCAGTCCAAATTACCTTAGATAAAAAATTGTTATCTTCCTCACATTTATTTTGAAGCCAGTTACAAAAATCCATTCGTCGGATATCGTCACCTGGTCTAAGTTTTTGACTAAGGTGAATTTTGTATGGTCGATACTTATTGGCTTCTAATGTGCGCCATATTCGCATTCTAGGTATTTGCAACTCATTTTCGTAAAACCTAGTTGACCCCCTAGGAGCATTATTGACCTTAAATGGAAAAAAAGTATAAGATATGAATTTATATTAAAACTTTATTATTTTACCGTATTAATGATGTTTTCCTCTTCATTTTCATCAACTCTACGACCATATTTATTTCTAGGTTTGTTAAAGCTTCCAAATTGTAACAAGTTGGTATCAAGTTTAGCAAAATAATTTTCATGAGGCTGTCTTCGCTAATATTGAATAAAATATTCTTGACTTGAAAGTCTAGAGTTTCGATTTAATTTGTAATAATTTCGTAGCATATCACGTTTTTCTAATTTGGTAAACATTTTTTATTAGTTATAACGCACAATAAATAATAAAAACGATAAAAGAAAATGTCACTGTAAATCACCATAGTAACGTAACTCAAAATAATAATCAGATGTTTTTTTTTGTTTCATAGCCACCTAACGTTTTTTAACATTAAAAATAATATGTGTGATATATTGTTGTGCTTAGAATTTCGAGCTCTTTCGAAATTTGAAATAAAAAATCCAGGTCCGTATTTAAAAAAATGAACTTGATGATGGATCCGAAAAACCGAAACGTCAAATCAAAAAAGTAATAACGCCACTTTAAAAAACTAAAAAAGTGGCAATGAAAAAGTGCAATTTGTTTTGCAATATCTCTTTAAATAAAGTCAGCAGAAAATAAATAAAAAATTTTGAACTTTCGGTTTTTTTCGGTTATCTTCGAAATTAGTCGGAATTTTTTCAATTTCCAAACGGCATTTTATTGAGCACCAAAATACGCAACTTTGCCATAATTTAAACTTTTTCGTATCTCTTACGGTTTCCAAGATCCCAATGGTCACCTTCGAATTTGGGACACCCTGTACAAGTGAAAGCGGAAGCGGATAACAAACCTTTTCCCAGAAGCAAACAGATGTTTAACGAACGTCCCGATTTCAATTAAACGTTTTATAGCGCGATTAACACTAGAAACAGCCCACTGTTTATTTGGAAACTCCGTACAAATTCGTTTACTCATCCAATTTTCTTCACGGTAGCAATTATCGGCCTATGAGAAATGAGGAACCGTCACGAATTTGGAAGTGATTTGACAGATAATCGAATTATGTTGTCAAGATGTTCAGTTGTTTCAACGCCAGCATACTACGTTGAACTGAATATTTCTCAAGCTTTTAGACGACGACACACGGGAAAACGGAATATGTATATCGGGAACCTTGAATTTTCATTAAATTTTTTAAAACTAAGGGATTAAACTTGGTACACGTTGTTCTGGGACTATTTGCTATACGTATAAAATTATGTCTTGATATGTTCAAAACGAGGTAATGGACAAAAAAGCCAAAGGGTATTGTCGATTCCGACACATTTTCTGGGGGTTATCTCAGGTTACCCTCATTTTTATTGATATACTTAAATATTTGAAATTTATAAATCTATAAGAGCAAAAAAAAATGTTATCCGAGAGCAATCCTGAAAAGTCGGCGCCTATGTTCGTTTTCATAGGTCAAATTTGGAATTCGGAATATCATCAATATAAAGACCACGGGCCGTGGACCACAATGCCACTCTTTGACATATTTCCGTTTATTTCGTGGGCGTCACAATGGAAAAGAAATTTTTATTTCACACATGAAGCCAAGCCCCGGAAAAGAGGGATTATCCGTTTCGACCCATATTGGCGTCAAATATTTTAAGTAAACTTTATCACCTTTTGTGAAGTAAGTATATTATATGTATGTGCTCGTAGGTGGGTAAATTCAAGGGTCACCTTTCAAAAGGTCAATATATTAGAAAAAGGAAGGTGTATTATATGCAGGGCGCAATAAATCCTGATGCATCATTTATGCGGCTTATTTATTTACGTCATTGTTTTACAGAATATTTTGGAACAACCAAAACCTGCTAAATCTGGATACCCTAAGTTAAGTAAAGTAAACTTTTTTTAAAATACAATCCCGTTTCATTTGTATTTTTACTTCCTTTCTAAAACGAAGTATTGTATAAAAATTAAATATGTTTTCTCAAGTCGAACTGTCTGTTCGCGACATTACTTACCAGATTGATTTCAAATTTTGGTCAAAAATTAAGGGTCATTCGAGGATAATTGGAATTTTTCCAAAATATTTCAATATGTCGAAACAAAATGACTGCCTTGTGAAATCTTAAGAAAATGTTATTAAAAAACTGCTTATCCAATTTTGAAGGAAAGTCAAGTATTAGGTAGAAATCCGCGGGTAAAATTTTAATTAAGATCCAAGATTACGGAACAAAATGACGGTTTAATAAAATATTTAAAAAATAGCAAGCTAAAAAACTACTTAATGGACTGATTTCAAATTGTGTGTCATAACTAATTGTGGTATAGAGATGAACTAGTAAAACTATGGTACCAATTCAAGATATTATATATATCTATATATATATATATATATATATATATATATATATATATATATATATATATATATATATATATATATATATATATATATATATATATATATATATATATATATATATATATCTATATCTATATATTTATATATATTTTTACTCCTTCACGGATGGAAAAATACAATGTGTTTTCATTCCGGGTGTACAGGGTGTCCCATTTTCGTAGGTTTTACGGGGTTTCCAGCTTATGAGTAGAGATAGAGAGATGCGGTTTTCGCGACACCGTGCTACTTTTCGATGAAACTAAAGAGGCCGCAAACAGATTTGCCCTAACCATTTTAGTTTCCGTGCTACAGGGTGATTTTGAAAATTTGTCATTTTCGGACACCCCCTGTAACTCAGCTATCGTAAAATATATTTAAAATGTTTCAACTGGTATTTATAGATTTTTTCACGTAGAATTCAGTGGCGTACTCAGATTTTTGCTGAGAGTCATAGTTTTTGACATATTGGCATAACCTACTATTTTTTAAATGGGAGACCCTATATATTATTTTTTCATCTTATTCTTCGTGTCGAGAGCTTTTCAAAAACATACCATAAGTCATATTTATTTTCATAAATAACATGAAAAAATGCATTTTTCTTTAAACGGATTTATGGCATAGCAGATCAATCGAAATAAGAGAAGGTGGCTGTGGTAGCCATGGCAACGCCAACAAAAATGTGATCAGGCAGCCATTACTGCTGTCATTTTTGGCATTATTGCGTTTAAATTTTTCTTGACGTCTATTATAATTATTGTTTTTAATATGGCTCAGAATCAAAAATTTGAATATTTTGAGAAATATGATATGAACGCGTGTTTTATATTGTCTAATGAAGATGCAGATCAGGCGGCAGAGCTTTATCTGAACAGGTTAGTTCTTTTTTATCTTCCTGCATTTTGACTTTATTGGTTCGCTTTATTTTATCTTAGATATCCCGAGAGAAGGCAACCAGAAAAAAGAATTTTTCAAAAAATTAAAAATAATCTTTGCCAATATGGATCTTTTAACAAGCCTCGATCGCGAACTTACAATAAAGACAACGAAGAATCTGAGGTCAACGTTTTAGCCCTCGTTCAGACAGCTCCTGAAACATCTTGCAGGAAAATAGACGAAGAGGCGGGTGTACTGAAAACCAAAGTGCAGAAAATTTTGAAAAAGCACAAATTCAAACCCTATAAATACAAACTTGTGCATCATCTGCATCCTGGTGATGCAGAGCGCAGATTGGAGTTCTGCAATTGGTTTATAAATATGAAGGCAGAAGATATCGATTTTGAAAAAAAGATTATTTGGTCAGACGAGGCACGTTTTACTAGTTCAGGGATTTTAAATAGACACAACACGCGATTTTGGAGTCAAGAAAACAACCATGTTATTTTTCCTAGGGAGCGTCAGGGCAGATTTGGATTCAATGTCTCCTGTTTTATTTTCAACCGAAAAATAGTTTACCAAATATATGAAGGAAATCTGAATTCGATTGGTTACGTGCGAATCCTAGAAGACGCATTAGGAATTTTGGATGATGTTCCCTTGGCTCAACTAAATAGGATTTATTTCCAGCAAGACGGAGCTCCAGCCCACAATGCCAGAATAAGTCAAAACTGGCTTAACGACCATTTTCCTGGAAGATGGATAGGAACACACGGACCTGTTCGATGGCCACCACGATCCCCTGACCTCTCAGTTTTAGATTTCTTTTTGTGGGGTTATTTAGAAAACAAGGTTTATGTAAGGCGATACGAAAACTTAGAACAACTAAGAATGGCCACCGAAAACGCTTTTGCAGAGTTACAAAGACAGTCATTTACAATAGAAAATGCTTTAAAAAGAATTTTTAAAGTTTGTCACACTTGTAGGACACATAACGGTCTACAATTTGAACAATATTTGTAGTTTTAATGAAATTATAATTATTACCTTTTACCTACTTCCTAATTTTTTCTGATGCTGTTACTTTGTTATTTCGTTAATAAATATTTGTTAACTTTTTCCATGGCTCCACAGCCACCTTCTCTTATTTCGATTGATCTGCTATGCCATAAATCCGTTTAAAGAAAAATGCATTTTTTCATGTTATTTATGAAAATAAATATGACTTATGGTATGTTTTTGAAAAGCTCTCGATACGAAGAATAAGATGAAAAAATAATATATAGGGTCTCCCATTTAAAAAATAGTAGGTTATGCCAATATGTCAAAAACTATGACTCTCAGCAAAAATCTGAGTACGCCACTGAATTCTACGTGAAAAAATCTATAAATACCAGTTGAAACATTTTAAATATATTTTACGATAGCTGAGTTACAGGGGGTGTCCGAAAATGACAAATTTTCAAAATCACCCTGTAGCACGGAAACTAAAATGGTTAGGGCAAATCTGTTTGCGGCCTCTTTAGTTTCATCGAAAAGTAGCACGGTGTCGCGAAAACCGCATCTCTCTATCTCTACTCATAAGCTGGAAACCCCGTAAAACCTACGAAAATGGGACACCCTGTATCCGTATATACTACTATATATATATATATATATATATATATATATATATATATATAACTGTTCTATATATATATATATATATATATATATATATAACACATATATATATATATATATATATATATATATATATATATATATATATATATATATACAGTGTGTATCAGCCAAATGAAATAAATTCGATAATAAATATATGGGGGCGTGTTCGGAAAAACGCTTGGACCCGTCGATTGGTATTTTTAGTTGCTCATTTTCTCCAATAAAAACTTTTTTTACAGGGTGTGTCCTGTAACAGTGGCCAATGCCAACTTTCTTATTTCAAATGCAACACGCCGGATATTATTTAATTTTTGGATTCTTTAGGAGATTCTAAACATATTTTATGTTCAATGTCCTATACCTATCTTCAACTATTTCGGCAATATTGTGTTCAAATTTATTGCAAAAATTAAGATTAAAAAAATAAAATTATTTATTTCTTCATAATGTATAAACAAAAGTAAAAAGTTAATTTAGGAACTGTTGAATATGCTCGCCGCGAACGTCTTGGCAAATTCCTAATCTTAAATACAAATTTCTTCTAACGTTATTTAGCACCTCAGGCGTGACCGATCTAATCGCAAGCGTTATTCGTCTTCTTAAGTCAGCTAAGTCGAGGGGTTTAGTTTTGTATACAACATTTTTAATATGTCCCCATAAGAAAAAGTCTAATGGCGTCAGATCAGGGGATCGCGCTGGCCATTCTATCGATCCTCGTCTCCCTATCCACCGATTTGGAAATATTCCGTTGAGGTACTGCCGGACATTAATTTGGTAATGGGGCGGTGCTCCATCTTGCTGAAACCATATCATATTCGCTGGAACTTGTGGGTTTGCTGGATCCGGATACAAATTTGTCAAAGTTGGCACGACATTATTTTGGAGCAGTGATATGATCCCTAACAATTCCTGCCCAAACATTAACCTTTTCAGGATATTGAGTATGGTCTTCGCTGATCCAGTGAGGATTTTCCCTAGACCAATAGCGGCAATTTTGACGATTTACATGACCGTGAAGTGTAAAGGTGCACTCATCCGAAAACAAAACATGTTCTAATTGAATAACATTGTTATCTAACATAGCCATCATTTGTTCACAAAAATAAGTTCTCCTATCATAATCGTCTTCCATGAGCTCCTGAGTTGGTATCACTTTATAGGGATGCATTTTATTTTCTTTTAATGTTCGAATAATCGACGAATGGCTAATATCGAACATTACGGCGGCTTGTCGACTACAAATATGTGGGTTTTTCTCAAACTCAAGCATAATATCCAATTTAGTATCATCATTTATTGAATTGGCAGCTGCTTTTTTTATCTGCCTCACATGTCCAAGCTCGCGAAACTGCTTTTCTATTTTACTAATTGTCCCTTGGGATATATGCGGCAAATTTGGAAATTTTTCATGAAATAAGCGAGCAACTTCCACTTGTGTTCGTGTGTTATCTCCATAACCAATCATTTGTAGAATTGTTATTTTATGCATTTCTGTTAAATGAACCATTTTTCTGATATTAGGTATTATGCAGTTAACGAAATTCAAAAGACTATGACACTGACACTGACAACTACTGTCTTGCAAAGAGAAAGGCCAGGCATTTTACACAAAAGTAAACAAAACTTAAAAGTAAACAAAACTGGCTCTTTTTGTTCCATATCAATAAAAAGGAACGCTAAAATGGTTTTTGCTTACATTCTTAATATGAAGACCTAAATGGTAAATAAGTATTGAGTGTGTTGTAGCGAATTTTTGTAATCAAATAAATAGTTCAGTAACCAGAGCCACTTTCATGAATAATAATAAATTCCAAATAAATAAAATAAAAATGAATTTGAAAACACTTGAGAATTGCCGAAATAGTTGAAGATAGGCATAGGACATTGAACATAAAATATGTTTAGAATCTCCTAAAGAATCCAAAAATTAAATAATATCCGGGGTGTTGCATTTGAAATAAAAAAGTTGGCATTGACCACTGTTACAGGACACACCCTGTATAAAAAGTTTTTATTGGAGAAAATGAGCAACTAAAAATACCAATCGACGGGTCCAAGCGTTTTTCCGAACACGCCCCCATTTATTTATTATCGAATTTATTCCATTTGGCTGATACACATATATATATATATATATATATATATATATATATATATATATATATATATATATATATATATATATATATATATATATATATATATATATATATATATATATATATATATATATATATATATATATATATATATATACCGGGTGTCCGGGAAAATGTGGGAGATCTCTCGGACTCAGATAGAACATTAAAAAATAAGATGACAAGTTCCCATAAATTTTTTTCCTAGCGGCCCTCCCTAGGGAGATACGGCCCCCTAAAGAACCCCACTGGAAATCGGTTTTTCTAGAATAACTTTTAAACGACTCAATATAATTTAACGAAAATTTAATATGATAGACAGTAGTAAGGACCTCTCAAAATACTCCCTTAAAACATAATTAGCTTGTTTAGTTTACCAGGGACGGACTAGATTGTACATTTTAACGCTCAAATTTTTAACACCCTGTATGATAAGGAGTTAAAAAAAATAAATTTGGATACCTTGAACATTAAGCTAAAGAAAAGGTACTCTTGTTCATTGTCGATAAAATGAACCGTTTTCGAGAAAAAAAATAATAAAAGTATTAATGTTTTATTATTGTTTATTTATCAGTATTAAAGAATGCACTTTTTTACAAACGTTACTATGGTACGAAATAAATAATCTCGCATTGACGTGTGCATTTGAAATCTTCTTGACACGTTGATCTTTTTGTACCTACTTCGATATTAATTTATTAAATTTTGAATACCTTGGTAAATTTAATTCGATAATGGGATACACATTTAGTGAGTATGCAGATATGCATCTTATGTACGGACTTGCATCTTGCAATGCTTATGAAGCAAGAAGGTTGTATGGAGAAAGATATCCTAATCGCAATATTCCAAATGAGAAAACATTTCAGCGAATTGACCAACGTCTAAGAGAAACTGGTGGGCAATTCTCAATTAATAAGGTAACATTATTGACGTTCATTAATTATTTTTAGGAAGTTTTGGGAAAAGGAGTACTGATGCTGGTGTGAGGAGAACAGTACGTACGGTGCAATTGGAGGAAGATATTTTGGATACTGTAGCTGATACTCCCTCAATAAGCACTCGAATATTAGCCGCGCAGCTTCATGTGTCAAAAAGTACAGTTGCTGAAGTACTTAAAGAACAGTTGTTATACCCTTATCATCTGCAAAAAGTGCATCAACTACTTCCTGAAGATTTTCCTCGAAGAATCCAGTTCGCAAACTGGTTGTTAGATCAACAACGAACAAACCCAAACTTCATTAGCATTATTCTTTTTACCGATGAAGCAGGATTTACCAAAGATGGTATTGTAAATTTACATAACTCGCATGTATGGGCTGATGAAAACCCTCATGCCACTGTCGTTCATCATCATCAACATCAGTTTCAATCCATTAATGTTTGGGCAGGAATAATCGGCAATTTTTTCATTGGACCATGCGTATTACCGGCACGATTGAATGGTGAACTTTATTTAGAGTTCCTTCAGAACGCTTTTCTAGATTCAATAGAGCATTTGCCACTTGAAACCCGCCAAAGGATGCATTTTATGCATGATGGAGCCCCACCCCATTTTAGCGTTGCTGTACGGGACCACCTAAATAACGTCTATGGAAACCGTTGGATAGGCAGAGGAGGTCCCATTGCCTGGCCTCCACGGTCTCCCGACCTAACGCCAATGGATTTCTACCTGTGGGGTCATCTCAAAACCTTGGTGTATTCCTCTCCGGTTGCTACTAGGGAGGAACTTTTACAGAGAATCACGTTTCATTGCGATATGATAAGGAACAATGCTGGGTTGTTGTGGCGAGTACAGCAGTCCTCTATTCGTCGTGCCCGCGAGTGCATCACAAATCACGGAGCACATGTTGAACCCACTTATGAAGTTTTTAATTGACTTTTTTCTATTTAGCGTATTAGGTTGTTCAGGATCAAAACATATTTAATACTCCCAAAGTTGTATTCTTTTATTATTTTTTTTTCTCGAAAACGGTTCATTTTATCGACAATGAACAGGAGCACCTTTTCTTTAGCTTAATGTTCAAGGTATCCAAATTTATTTTTTTTAACTCCTTATCATACAGGGTGTTAAAAATTTGAGCGTTAAAATGTACAATCTAGTCCGTCCCTGGTAAACTAAACAAGCTAATTATGTTTTAAGGGAAGCATTTTGAGAGGTCCTTACTACTGTTTATCATATTAAATTTTCGTTAAATTATATTGAGTCGTTTAAAAGTTATTCTAGAAAAACCGATTTCCAGTGGGGTCCTTTAGGGGGCCGTATCTCCGTAGGGAGGGCCGCTAGGAAAAAAATTTATGGGAACTTGTCATCTTATTTTATAATTTTCTATCTTAGTCCGAGAGATCTCCCACATTTTCCCGGACACCCTATATATATATATATATATATATATATATATTCATTCATCTCCACGTTTTAGGGTTCCTAGATGTCAAAAGAATCGCGGCATGGTTTTAAAACTACTTGTAAGGTTGACTTTAAAATTTTGTCAAAAATTAAGGTTTATATGAAAGGTTCATAACGAAGGATGTTCCAGAATGGAAATATACCGATTTTTTTTTATTGTCTCTGACAGTTTGATCCAAATGACTTTTATTTTTAATAAAACATTATTTTAGAGTTTATTTTTTAAAGTTTAAGTGGTATGAAATTTGGATACAAAATTATTTATTAAAACTACGGTTGAAATAGAAAAATTGCCGTTTTATTAAAAGTTGATTGGTCGGGAAATATTACAATCCAAAATTTAATCGTTTTTGATATTTTCTCTCTTATCAAGCACCATGAAAAATTTCAATAGAGACGGAACTACGTGCTACAACATACGTGGAAATTAATCATCACAGTGAGTCACGCGTCGATGGGCACAGGTCGGGCCTAAAAAAAAACATAAACTCGGTACATCGGAGCTCTTTCTGTGTTTTGATCTTGTGTAGTGAAGATGCTTCGTGCAATTGCAGGCGAAACGCTGGAAAGAATCATGATTTCTTAATTGACTCCAGCGGTGAAAGCTTTTGTACTATGTTACCATACATGTCGATTGTTATGTAATTAATTTTTATTCAGTGTTACAGTTTTTTTCCCTAAACAATATTTTGTCGACATGTCTCTAAAATTGTCCTAGGCAGATTAGTCTGCCTACTTATTGAGATGCGTCGTTTCTTAAACCATTATTCAAATAAATAATGCGTATTTATATATTTTCTCGTTGCAAAAGAATCAAAAATCCTTCTCAAAAAAAATCGATCCCAACAACTAAGCTCTTTGATTTAAAAAATAGCCAACGGTTTATTTTGCGGTCGACACGATTTGTCCAAATAAGTAAATAAGAGATCACTCGTAAAATTGCATCTGGTCAGCGTTTTGTAAAACGGCACGTTGAGCCAATATAAATTAATTTAGACCCAATTGCGACAGTTTCAATTACAGTTGAGTTACTCGCTGTGAAACAGATTGCCAAATTTGATTAAATTAGGGTGTGCGACTAATGCAATACTTTACAGCGTCAGATTATTTGGGTCAGAGTATATCGCCCGTATTTCGCGAAATAAGTAAACCAAGCTGTATTAATTGAAAAAAATGGTTTTCTACGGGTAATGAGTTAACATAGAACGAAAGCTTTCACGGCTGTGGTCAATTAAGAAATAGACCGTGTCAAAATGGAATCACTTTCCGACGTTTCGCCTTCGATTGCACAAGGCATCTTCAGGGATCTTCACGTCACGAGATCGGAACACTGAATGAGCACGGAGAGACCCAGGCCGGCTATTTATTGTCGACCTGTGTTTACCGAAGCGTGACTCGGTGTAACGATCGGTTTCCACGTATGATGTAGACTGAAGCCCGTAACTCTATTAAAATTGTTAGGATGCTTATAAATTTCAGTAGATTCTCTAATTTTGTGTTTATAGGGTCCCGAAATTGATGCAAGAACTTTGGTTTCTTTTACATTTATGACATACCTAGTAGAATGTTGGTGTTCAGATATAGCAGATTGTACAATTTGTTTCTTTCTGATACATCGTTCATGTTCCTTAAGCCTAGTTGATATGGATCGTCCAGTTTCTCCAATATAAACATCACCACAGGAACGAGAAATTGCATATACTCTTTCCGTTTGAAAAGGAATAATGTCCTTTGGCGATCTCAAACATTGTCCGATTTTCTTGTGTGTGTTGAAGATTGTACGTACGTTAGACCGGCGAACTAACCTTACAATCTTGTCTGTGATTCCGTGTATAAATGGAAGAACTACATTTCCTATTGGTAATTCCTTATTAGTTATATTAGTCATTTAATGTAATTCATAATTGATCGTCTAATATCTTCAGTGCAATATCCATTCCCTCTTAAAGCTTGAGTCAGTTTCTCTGTTTCCGATTGTAAAGAATTTTGGTCACAAATCGCGAGGGCTCTGTAAACCAATGAATTAATGACTGATTGCTTTTGTGCTGGATGATGATGGGAATTTGCATTTAAGTACTTGTTCGTATGCGTTGGTTTTCTATATACAGAGTGTCCTAAGGAACCATCCTCTTTCCTTTGTACAAGAACATCTAGAAAGGGAATCGTGCCTTTTGATTCAATTTTCATTGTAAATTTTATGTTAGCATGTTGTTGATTTAGATGATCAAGAAACCCAGGGAGGTTTTCTGGACCATGTGACCATATTATAAAAGTGTCGTCTACATATCTGAAACATGATTTTGGTTTTAGTGGAGACGGCTCTAAGGCTTCCTCCTCAAAAGCTTCCATGAAGATATTGGCTACCATCGGTTTGAGGAGGAAGCCTTAGAGTCGTCTCCACTAAAACCAAAACCATGGTTCAGATATGTAAACGACACTTTTATAATATGGTCACATGGTCCAGAAAATCTCCCTGGGTTTCTTGATCATCTAAATCAACAACATGCTGTTGTTTATATATAGATCGGGGATGTGATGTGACTATCTGTCTGAAAAGATTAGAAAATCCTTTGTCTCAGCTTTCGCTAGACTCTAAAATATTATAGGCGGGAGATTTAAATATTAATTTTAATATTTTGATTAATTCACTTCATTCTGCAATTTGTTTCACTCATTTAACCTGAAAATGAATGTATTTCAACCAACACGTATTGCTCAACACTCATCGACATTAATAGACTACGTTTGTATAAATTTCTCCAAAATTTAAAATGTCAAACAGTTTCTTCTGGCATTTCAAATCACAAATCTGTTTTAGTTCATATCCCTTTTGAAAATCATAAGGTTAGACGAAAATGTAAGATGGGGAGGATTTTTAGTAGAGCTAATTTTACACATTTTCATTAACAGCGTGCTTTGATGTGTGAGAAACTACTATCCTTTCCTCAGACCCTGTGACTACATTTCATATTAAATTAAGTAATATATTTAACAAATGTTTTCCTCTGAACCAAATTAAAATGAAAAATAAAAAGCCTTGGATAACTCAAGGTATTAAAGCCTTTTGGCGCATTTATAGACAAGTAGTAAAGTGTGCTAAAGAAAAATACTATACTGCTAAAATATCAAATTCAGGTAATAGATCCAAGTAATAATGCTCAATAATAAATAGTTTAAGAGGAAAAAATTAGATTCTACACACGACTGTCGACTTAAACCCAAATATCCTAAACGACTTTTATTGCTCTATTGCTAAAAACCTTACTTCAAACATATCGATTCAAAAAGATCCCCTGAAATGTCTTAGAAACATGTGGTTTCCATAAGATTTTTGTTTAGCCTATACTAATACTAATGAACTTCAAACAAACAACTTTTAGACAAATAAGGAATAAACATTCTGCGGGATCAGATGGTGTCTCCCTTAGAATACTGGAGAACTTACCAGAGCTGGCTTTATAAGGTCTCGCCAGTTCTATCAATACTTAATTTCAACAAGTTTCCATCCTGTTTAAAAAAGGCCATTGTGATGCCTCTGCACAAGGGAGGTGATGAAACTGGCCCCTCCAATTATCAACCTACTTGCGACTCTCTCGAAGGTGTTTGAAAAATTTGTTAAAACAAGTCTAACACAACACCAATTTGAATTTCAGGCGTCCAAAAACACCTCTGATGCTATGTTTTCCCTGCTTGAAAGTGTATACCTCAACAAAAATGATAGTCAGGCTCTTGCAGCGGTGTTCTGTGATTTTCCTATAGCATTCGATTTCATTAATCAAGGAGTTCTGTTGCAAAAGCTTCAACATTATGCAATAAGAAATGTCACGCATAAATGGTTGTCGTCATATTTTTTAGAGAGAATGCAGGTTGTGAGAGTTAATGGTACTTGCTCTGGTTTATCGAGTGTAGAACGTGGAATTTCTCAAAGCTCGATGCTTGGAGCAATCCTTTTCTTATTATATATTAATGATCTTACAACATTGGACAATCATTGCAAATTTTCACTCTATGCCGACGACACTACCCTCTTATGGAACTCAAGGGATAGAGAATTATTAAAAACTCAATTAAAAATAGAATAGAATAGAAAATAAATCTGTTACAAAATTTCTCGGACCCCACATTGATTCGAAACTTAAATTTGAAGATCACATTACAGAACTTATTAAAAAATGATCATGTAGTCGCTTCGCTATTAAGTTGGTGTCAGTGGAACTTGGTTTCTCGGAATCAAAAATAGTCTATCATGAACTCGGTGTTCATTATTCAAAAGAGAACCCTTAGTTTTATGTTTAAGGTTAGATATCGGGATAATAGTAAACCTTTATTTATTAAATACAAAATTTTAACTGAAAGTTAAATCTGTTTATTCTGGAGATTATGTGTTTAATTCATCGTAAACTGTCAGGAGGTGAGATTCAACGTGACCCTCATAACGTCTACAACACCCGGCAAACTCAGAGTTTAAATATCAAGCTGCCGATTCATATTAGGACAGCTTGAAGACCTATAATCATTTAAGCATCGATTATAGATCTTTACTATACTTGCAGTTCCGCAGAAGTGAGGGGTATCTTGGTTCAGAAGCCATATTACAGCCAAGTGTTATTGTTTTTTTCTGAACCGTCAGAAATATTGCTATAACAAAATATACAAATTACAATTGGAAAGTAAATAATGAATTCGATTTTGTTATTATAAATGGAATACATCATGTAATAGTATTTAAAAAAAATTAAATACATTTTTGCTGAATATAAAAATAGCAGATTTGACCGAGAAAATAAAAGATAGTGTATTAATTTTTAATGACTTTACTTATGTGTTTGTTGTCTCTTTTTATAAAACAGTGACACTTATGTCAGAGCTTTAGTCAAATTTCTCGTTATTCTTCTAAGATAAAGGTATAAGACACCGGTCAAAATTTTCGGTAGCTAGAATACCAGCTACAAACTTTCTAAAGAAACCTCGCCATAGCTCCTATCAATTTACCTGAACAATATAGCATTTCTGAAGCTCTGTTATCGCTATGAGTTTAAACCGACACTTGGGAGATTGACACGAAATTGATATTAATCGTACACGTGCAGATATGGTTGAGGAGCCTAAGACAATGCAAGCTGATTAATGCCTATATACTACACCGAGTGGAGTGCGATTGTTCAGCGCCTCCCGTGTTTTCCACTAAATATTGTCAATTATTTAGCTTAAGCTCTGCTTACGTGATGCTTATTGTTTGGCTTATCTGAAAATTGTTAATATTTATCCACCTTGACGCAGTATAGGGTGTAGTGAAGTGTATGCGTGATGGGAATCTATATTACGATGTCATTGGCAATTATTTATTCGCGCATATATACTTTTGAAGATATGTGCGGGAGTTAACCGGAATAGATTTATATAAGGCTTGTTAATTAGGAACAAATAGCGAGAATAGGATTTCAAAGATATTTTACATATGTGTGAATTATCAATAATTGTAGTTCTAAGGTGTTAGGGGCTTAACTTTTTAGTGGAAAATTTGATAGATATATTGCTGGATATATCTTATGTGAGATTAATTGACCCGAATTTTGAAATGTTGTGTTTGGTATTTGTTTAGCTAACAGTAATGGTGAAATTTATTAAACAACAAACATAAAAAAAGTGCTAATACTGAAACCTGTGGTAGAAGATAGATCAAAATACAAGAGTTCTAAAACTATAAACTAAAGTAACTTATCCCAACCGAGACTTATTATAGGTAAATGTGGTCACTCTTGGTTGCACCCGACTGCACCGTTGTTAAGTAAGCAATAGAGGGGACTATACGGAATAGGCCCTCTATCTTTATCTAGTGCTTTCTTACTACATTTATCTATTTCTATACTTTCAAATGTATCCAATAATCTATTGTTCGATACATTTTTAATTAACTTAAGATTATTTATTCCTATTTGGTGATTGTTTTCCAAACCATGTTGGGCAACGCTTGACTTTTCTGTTTTTTCGTATTTTAAATGAGCCATGTGTTCTTTAAAACGAATGTTTATGGAGCGTTTAGTTTGCCCATCATATTCTAGATCGCAGTCATTACAGCTATTTTCATAGATGCCACTCCTCAAGTCGACTTTGTTTTTAAGGTTTCCAAGGAGATTTTTAAAACTGTTCTTCGTTTTATAGGCTACTCTGAAACCTACTCTAAAAAAACCTATCAAATTTGCGAAATAGAAAATACACAAGAGTGTATAAATAAATGCTTTGAAATAAAATAACAAACCGGAGGAATATTCGCAAATCTTGATTATTGTCCGAAACTAGAACTAATATAGTGATTATTAAATACCATACATTTAATAAGCTATTATTAATTGATTTTGGTGGATGTTTGTTTTTGTTTACAATGAGTTCAGAATTATAAATTCCATTGCCATGATCTTTTGTTTTAGATTAAAATTATCTGCAGTGAATAAACCAAAAATGCAAAATACAATTAAATCTAAACAGGATCCTGTCGTTTTACCAAAAATCCCTGTTCATGTTTTCGTTATTGTAATGAATAAGAAGCATTCTAATTTGTTGCAAAATGTCTTATTAAAATTGTAATCCTGTAAATCACTCTCACCAGATGCCGAAAAACATGTTTCTCAATTCCGTCGGTCTGTCTGTCTGTCGGTCTTCGTGGCATAACTATAAAACTACTACCCTGATTAACTTAAAATTTGGGACAAAAATTAAAGGTAATATGGGAACATTTTGATAAAAATCCAGCATGGCGGCCTAGTGAAATGTTAGAAAATTTATTACTAAAAGGTACTTATACAATTTCCCTTAAACTTTGTATAAAAATAAGTATCAATCAAGTAATTTTGATACTAATCGACGATGTCTGAACAAAATGGCGACATAATAAAATATTTTAAAACTGAAAAAAATTACTTACTGCACCGATTTCAAATTTTGTCTTATAACTAATTATGATATAAAGATAAACTAGTAATACTGTGGAATTAATTCAAGATGGCGGCCAAATAAAATGTGTGTAATCGCGAATAAAATTGACTCTTTTAAATTTTACATATCTCCACGTTTTTGTGTCCTTGCCAGAAAATATGTTTTATTAATTCCGCTGGTGCGTCTGTCGGTCAGTTCACGTTATAGCCTTAAAACTACTTATCAGATTGACTTAGTCAAAAATTAAGAATCATACGGGGATGACCTGATAATATTTTGGTAAAAATCCAACATGGTGGAACAAGATGGAGGCCTAGTAAAACGTTAAAAAACGTATCACTAAAAGAACTAATTATCCAATTTTCCTAAAATTTTGGACTTAGTGCAAACATAGTGAAACAAAATGGCGGCAAATAAAATTTTTAAAAAATTAATTTTAATTTTGCAAAAAATTAAATGTGATGTAGGGAAAACTGTTCCGAATTCACCATGACGCACTGTGGTCAAAATATAACATTTAGTATTCCAAAAAGCAGAAAAGCCGAAAAAGATTTTGTATGATTTTTTTTTTCATAATTTGAAGTAAATATTATATTTCAATGAAGATACGTTTATACTGCTTAAGCTCTAGGACTCTTCTTCTAACTTAAAAATATATCAAACTAAAAAAAAAAAGAACCAAACCTATTATATAACATAGAACGAAAGCTTTCACGGCTGTGGTCAATTAAGAAATCATGGTTCTTGGGATTAGACCGTGTCAAAATAGAATCACTTTCCGACGTTTCGCCTTCGATTACACGAGGCATCTTCAGGGATCTTCACTTCACGAGATCGGAAGCTGACGCAATAAGGTATGAAACAGTGAAGATCATCAAAAATTCTAACCCGTCTAAGCCCAATCTATCAGCTGCGGAAAGAACGGCAATAAAAACATTAAACAACAATACAGACATTTTGGTCCTTCCAGCGGACAAGGGAAATGCCACTGTCGTCATGGACAAAACAGATTACGTGAAGAAAATACAACTACTTTTGGAACATCTACAGAGTGATCTAAGCAGACCCGACCAACAAAGTTGAAAGACGGATAGCCAACCTTATAAATGCATCCAACCTACCAACAGAGGAGAAGATACATAAGGTTAATGTACCACTTCGACGTATCGTCAGTGCAATAAGATCTCCTATTTACAAAATTTTACAGGAAAAACACATTCATAAATTCGAAACTCTACACATTTTGTAGAAAAACTCAAATCAATCCAATTAGATCTCAAAGATATCTTAGTCAGTTTCGATGTAGAATCGCTGTATACGAATGTGCCTATAAATGATTCAATTTCCATAATATCAAACTTATTTAACCATAATAGTATTGACAACTTACTTTTAGATCTAATTGAAGCATGTCTTACATCAACGTGTTTTGTCTTTTAAGGAAGTTTCTATGAGCAAACCTCAGGAGCAGCCATGGGATCTCCACTGTCACCGGTGGTAGCCAATATCTTCATGGAAGCTTTTGAGGAGAAAGCCTTAGAGTCGTCTCCACTAAAACCAAAATCATGGTTCAGATATGTAGACGATACTTTTGTAATATTGCCACGTGGTCCAGAAAACATCCCTGGGTTTCTTGATCATCTAAATCACCAACATGCTAACATAAAATTTACAATGGAAATTGAATCAGAAGGCACGATTCCCTTTCTAAATGTTCTTGTACAAAGGAAAGGGGATGGTTCCTTAGGACAGTCTGTATATAGAAAACCAACGCATACGAACAGGTACTTAAATTCCCATCATCATCCAGCACAAAAGCAACCAGTCATTAATTCATTGATGTACAGAGCTCTCGCGATTTGTGACCAAAATTCTTTACAATCGGAAACAGAGAAACTGACTCAAGCTTTAAGAGGGAATGGATATTGCACTGATGATATTAGACGATCAATTAGAATATATAATAATCCTACTCCACGAAATGATACTATTAAGGAATTACCGATAGGAAATGTAGTTCTTTCATTTATACGCGGAAACACAGACAAGATTGCAAGGTTACTTCGCCGGTCCAACATACGTACAATCTTCAACACACACAAGAAAATTGGACAATGTTTGAGATCGCCAAAGGACATTATTCCTTTTCAAACGGAAGGAGTATATGCAATCCCTTGTTTCTGTGGTGCTGTTTATATTGGAGAAACTGGACGATCCATATCGACTAGGCTTAAGGAACATGAACGATGTATCAGAAAGAAACAAATTGTATAATCTGCTGTATCTAAACATCATGTCATAAATGTAAAAGAAACCAAAGTTCTTGCATCGGTTTCGGGACTCTATAAACGCACAATTAGAGAATCTATTGAAATGTATAAGCATCCTAACAATTTTAATACAGATACGGGCTTCAGTCTACATCATACGTGGAAACCGATCGTTACACCGAGTCACGCTTCGGTAAACACAGGTCGACTATAAATAGCCGGCCTGGGTCTCTCCGAGCTCATTCAGTGTTACGATCTCGTGAACTGAAGATGCCTCGTGCAATCGAAGGCGAAACATAGGAAAGTGATTCCATTTTGACACGGTCTAATCCCAAGAACTATGATTTCTTAACAAACCTATTATTTTAAATTAGAAATTAAAATTGCTGGGTGGCTTTAGGGAACTATATTTAGCTTAAATATAATATTAAGAATATATTTTATTTGTTTTTGTTAGTGTCTATTACTTATGTATTAAATACACTAGTCAAAATGAATTAAGTATCATTAAATATTTTGCTATGTATTTCAATGTAAACATGCTCTAATTTAAACTAGTCTTGTGTAATACTGAAATCATCGAAAAAGTAAGAACGCATGCTTCTATTGAATCATGTCATTAGAAAATAATAAGAATGAATGAATAGGTTATTGATGTAATACAAATTTTGGTTTGTAGTGTATGTCTTAGGTAGTGTTGGGTCGAATACCGAAAAATATTACCTATTTGAATACGAATACCAACAAAAGCAGCTTGAATAGAATTCAGAATACTAAGTAATCAAGCACTACCTAAGACTTAGGTGTTCGTACTCACGAAATCCTTAGCTACAATTATTTGGGCAATCAGACAGTGCTCCCTCGTCATCGCCTGATGGAACCTCTGGAGACTCTGACATTAAAAGAACATCCTTATTAATTGCACCACTTTTGTTATTTTTTGCGCCATCTTTCGAGTATTATGGTCTCTATAAAATTTAATATCTTTGTGCCTCGATTCTTCTGCATCTTCCCATCGGTAAAAAATTATCGATTATTTCTTTTACGTGAAAGAGTATTTTATGAACTGTGGCAGGTATTGGGAAGCATTCATCTGATTGCACGTATAAATGCGCAGTTTCATAGGAATATTCAGCAAAAGCAGAGGAATTTTCCTTAAAATTACAATTTAGAGTTTTAAGAATAATACTGAACCTATAAATTAGTCTTTGGTCAATACCTGTAACTTTTGAGGATAATTCTGGGTAAGAAAAAAATTTGCGGGCAGTGGTACCAATATTTGCACTTCCCAAGCCAGGCTTTATTGAACCAACCAAAAGATCCATTTTACTGCGAAAAGTTGTGTTGTGTTGTTTTCTTTTATTGAATAAGTTTTTGTTTTGTTTCTCACGAGCTTGCCACATTTTAAAATCTTGTATATACGCTATATGTAATAGACTTTCAAACGTTCTAAGGAAGATATTCCAAAGTCGAGACAAGTAGAATCAGAAGTGCGTAATGTTACTTTATCTAGTTTATTAAAATCTAAGGGGCCAGCTTTACAAATGTAACACTTTTGGGAACACGAATTCGAAGCCAAAGCGTCGCAAACTTTGCCATCTACCATAGTTCTTAACAAGTGGTGGTAAATATGGGATTATTTTTCTTTAAACGAAGTTTTTTCAATGTCAATGTAAGACAATTCTGATCTAATTACCTCATTAGTCTCTTTTGTGAATTGAATTCTTATAGGCCGACAGAAAGGAGTTACCGAAGTACGTGGGTTTTGCCATAAGATTAATTTCGAATTTTTGTTTTGGTAATACATTTGAAAGGGATCTATGGATGTGGTTAGAATACTAGAATCGTTTTACGATTGATTTAAATTTTGTGACTCAAAGTGTTGCACCCCATTTATAAAACATATGTAAATTTACATTCGATTCATCGTTATGAAAAGACAATAGTACTTCATTTTGTGTTTCGGTAACTCGAGATATCGTGTGGTCCAATAGAGGTTGTAGTGGTACTTCAGCTGATGTTTCTGTCGTAATAATATTGGTCGTCGGAAAACATTTCTTTTTTGCTACTATAATTTTATAGTAAGAATATAATTTCTTTAAATTTTCCTTTTTTGCAGACCCCCTCAGACTTACATATTGACTGCGAGTCAGTTTTAATCCTATAAATAGTGCTAAAGCTTCTTCCGCCGAATAACTAGAAATAACGGATTTTTTTCTTTGTTCTGCGTTTTTAAATCGTGTTGCACGCTTCGGTGAATATGTAATTTTTCGTACAACAGTCTCTATTTCCGCAAAAGTAAAGCTTCATTTGTGCTGCCAAGCATAGTTCTTCTTTACTTGTGGTTCGTTTCGCTTTGTCTGCTGGCTTGCTTTGGCAAATAACACTTTTGGCCGCCCGCGACAAACCAATCCTGAGTCAGTAGATGTACAAGTACCTGATGTAATAAGGTCTTCCTTAAGCCATTCAGTATTTTTCTGCATTTAGACAAACATCTGTGACTTTCATTTCACTATACAAAAGTATGGATGACCTTTTTAAGCTCGTCATCATCTTAGGTAGTCACATTCTTAATTCCAATAATTTTAATAACATGTCCAAACAATTTTTTTTTGATTTTACCTCCATAGGACGAAATGGAGTTGTTACTAGTAAAACATTAAATAATGTCAGTCGGGTGAAAAGCGCACATCTACATAAAAAAAGCATTTTTTTCTAACAATTGTAAGCCAATGTGTACAATAAAATCGGTATATATCAAAAGCCTAAGCTCTCCTAAACATAATTATCTCAAAATAAATGTGTGCTAAGATGTGGTAAAAAAGTATTTCTATACTAAATTTTGCATATCATGTTTTTGTTTTCAAAAAAATCGTACAAGCAGAATTAAAGAGCAGAAATAATAATAACTCAAAATATATCACTAATCTAATATACATGCTACTAAAGTACATACCTTGAGCAATGTGAATCATTTTTAAAATAACACATAAACAATTCAGGCATCTGACGTAAACATTTTTCGTGACAGATAAAATTGATCTATGGTGCTGAAACAATAGGCGTCTCAGCCTTCCTTAATATTCGCGGACTTGTATAGAACAAGATATTAGGGGAAACGCATAACATTTATTAATTTTTAATGTAAATGTTATTTCTAAATATAACCCAAGTATTTTTAAACATGAAAGAATGCCAAATTATAGTTTTTGACCACAGTTTGACGTAACAAAATGTGTCAATGCAAAAAATACTCTTTGAATTTATTTTTAACTGTGCCCAAAAATCAAGTATGGCATAGGTAGAAACTGGTAAAAACTGGCAGGAATCTAATATGATGGAACAAAATGATAATAAAAAATAAAAATATTTGCGAAGACAGTATATACGTGTTATTAAATGGCTATGTACCTAACTAAATTGGATCATACGTCACAGTTCCTAATAAGAGGAAAGATGGATAACGAGGGAATTTTCGGGGTAAAGAAAATTTACTGATTTTTTTATTAAGACATTAATCAAACCTAAAAGTTTTATTCTAAAACACGTAACTGTATAAATCGCACCCTCAAAAGACTTATTTTCAACTTACTATAAATATATGGACATTGATTAAACTACTCACAATCTGAAGAATCTGACGGAAGAAAAATAAAAGCCTACACGCTTCCGAAATCGGTCAAAATTTTGTGTCGTCTGTTTCCTAGCAATAAACTTTCTAAAGACGCTATCGATTTACCTGAACAATATAGTAGTTGTGAAGCTCTGTTGTCGCTCTAAGTTTAAACTAAAACTTGGGAGATCGTCACGGAACTGATATTAATCGAACACATGCAGATACGGTTGATGAGCCTGAGACAATGGAAGCTGATTGATGCCTGTATACCACACTCAGTGAAGCGCGATTGTTCAGCGCCTCGCTTGTTTTCCTCTGAATATTGTCAATTATCTAGCTTAAGCTCTGCTTACGTGATGTTTATTGTTTGGCTTATCTGAAAACTGTTAATATTTATCCACCTTGACGCAATATAGGGTGAAGTGAAGGGTAGGCGTGATGGGAATCTGTATTACCATGCCATCGGTAATTATTTATGCGCACATGTATATTTCTGAAGATATGTGCGGGAGTTAACCTGAGTAGGTGTATATAGGTGTCGTTAATTTCATTACAAATACAGAATATTAAGAGTATTTAGCGCGAAGGGATTGCAAAGGGGTTCTACGTTATGTGATAATTCTCATCAATAACTACCCACCCTAAAATAAATAATTTATCCGTTAGTAATTTGCTAATGGGAAAACAGTGCAACCTTATTATGCATGTCATCTATATAAATGATCAATCAATCATCTAATAAGGAATTGACACTGCTAATGGAATTTGAACTGATTGGAAACTAACTTTAAATATTGACATTGTTTTTATTTTTCTTCTGATAATTAGGTATAATTAGAACATTGTTAATGTTAAACATAATTTGATATTTAAACAATATTTTAATATAAAATTTATCTTTATCGTCAATGTACTGTTTATTAACATTGGTACAATAAAAAATGGCTTTGCACTAAGTCCATTAGTTACGAGATATACAAAAATGAAAGCCCATTTCAATCGCTAGCCATTTTCTAGTTGTAAACCAACTTTTTCCCCCCTTGGATAATTTTTTTATGTGGAGTTTTAAAATATAAACTGTATAAAAATAGATGCACAGATCTTGACAACTTAGGTAAAAATAAGTGAAGAAATTCATTTACTCAATCGGAGACATTTTATAGCAAAAGCCATAAAAAAGTTGTGGAAGATTACACTCATATACTAAACAGAAAAAAATTACTTTAGGTTTATTTATAGTTTCGCTAGTTATTTATTCTTTTGTAACTTAATTTAACTTTTTTGGTTGGTTTGTTATATTGTATTATAATTACTATTAATTAACCTAAAAACATTTTTAACATAGTTTCCTATAGTTGGCCCATATATCTAATTAATTTATGACTACAAAAAATAAGTTTAAAGTTTTTGGACATGCTACTAAAATTATTAACTATAAAAAAATGAAAGTTTTTCATCATTTTGTGATCCCCATATTTTTTAAGATGGTGATCAAGGGTACATACAGTAAAATCTGTAATAACAATTCGGGTAAAAAGATGTATTTTTTTAAATTAGACAACTTGAAAGCTTCACATCTAAAAAATACGCTAAATACTGAAGATGATCGTCAATAAGTCTGAAACGGTGAGTGGTAGACCCATATTCTCATACTCTGAAAAATTTGAAGTCAATTGAATAAGAAAATTTCTTTCACAATTTCAACAATTCGTCTCCATATACTTAATATGTAGTTTTTAAAGGCTTATTTTTAAAATATTTTGTTGGGCCGCCACTTTGTTTTGCTATCCTGGCATAGGAATATGTTACTACTTCATTCTTACGGAACCTTTGATTTTTTGTGCAAGATTTGAGGAAACTTGGATAAATTAGTTTTTTAGTAATCATTTTTTTAACTTTTTAATAGAACGTCATCTTATTCCGCCATACTAGATTTTAAATAAAATATTACTTCAAAGTCAATTGGGTAAGTAGTCTTTAAGCTATGCCGCGAATTGGCAGATAGACAGAGAGACAGACGAGAGAACGGCATAGATAAAACAACTTTTTTGGCATCTAGGGACAGTAAAATATAAAGATATGTAAAACCTGGCGATTTTTTTCACGATTACAAAAATTATATTTGGACGCCATCTTGAATTCCTACCACAATATTTCCCAGTTCATCTCTATACCATAATTAATTATTGCACATAATTTGAAATCAATCTATTAAATAGTTTTTTAGTCTAAATTTTTAAATAAATATTTTATTAAGCCGCTTTTTTGTTTCACCATCTTGGATTCATACCAAAATTTCCCCTATGGTTTTCATATAGTACTTGATTTTGCGCAAAATTTGAGATAAGACGCTATCGATTTGCCTGAACAATATAGTAGTTGTGAAGCTCTGTTATTGCTATAAGTTTAAACTAAAACTTGGGAGATCGTCACGGAACTGATATTAATCGAACAGATGCAGATACGGTTGATGAGCCTGAGACAATGGAAGCTGATTAATGCCTGTATACCACACTCAGTGAAGCGCGATTGTTCAGCGCCTCGCTTGTTTTCCTCTAAATATTGTCAATTATTTAGCTTAAGCTCTGCTTACGTGATGTTTATTGTTTGGCTTATCTGAAAATTGTTAATATTTATCCACCTTGACGCAATATAGGGTGCAGTGAAGGGTAGGCGTGATGGGAATCTGTATTACCATGTCACCGATAATTATTTATACGCACATGTATATTTCTAAAGATATGTGCGGGAGTTAACCTGAGTAGGTGTATATAGGTGTCGTTAATTTCATTACAAATACAGAATATTAAGAGTATTTAGCTCGAAGGGATTGCAAAGGGGTTCCACGTTATGTTATAATTCTCATCAATAACTACCCATCGTAAAATAAATAATTTATCCGTTAGTAATTTGCTAATGGGAAAACAGTGCAACCTTATTATGCATGTCATCTATATAAATGATCAATCAAGCATCTAATAAGGAATTGACACTGCTAATGGAATTTGAACTGATTGGAAACTAACTTTAAATATTGACATTGTTTTTATTTTTCTTCATTTCGCCACTGCCAGAATATATTTTAGCTATTTGGGTGATTCAGTTGATAAAAATTTGCTTATTTATTTATTCACCTTATTAGGTCTGATAATTAGGTATAGAACATTGTTAATGTTAAACATAATTTGATATTTAAACAATATTTGAATATAAAATTTATCTTTATCGTCAATGTACTGTTTATGAACTTTGCCATTTTTTATTATACTACAAATATATACTAAGTCCAAAAATAAAAGCCCATTTCATTCGCTTGCCATTTTCTAGTTGTAAACCAATTTTCTCTTTTTTTTTCGCTAAAATTCATTCTTGAGTTGTTACCCCCTTGGACGATTTTTTTATGTGGAGTTTTAAAATATAAACTGTATAAGAATAGACGCGCAGATCTTGACAACTTAAGTAAAAATAAGTGGAGAAATTCATTTACTCAATCGGAGACCTTTTATAGCAAAAGCGATAAAAAAAGTTGTGGAAGATTACACTCATATACCAGTCAAAAAAAAATTGGTTTAGGTTTATTTATAGTTCTGCTAGTTATTTATTCTTTTGTAACTTAATTTAAATATTTAAGTTGCTTTGTTATATTGTGCTTTAATTACTATTAATTAACCTAAAAACATTTTTAACATGGTTTCCTCTAGTTGACCCATATATCTAATTAATTTTTGACCACAAAAGACAAGTTTAAAGTTTTTGGACATGCAGCTAAAATTATGAACTATAAAAAAATCAAAGTTTTTCATCATTTTGTGCTCCCAGTTAATATATTTTTTAAGATGATGATCAAGGGTACATAAAGTAATATCTGTAATAATAATTCGGGTAAAAAAACGTATTTTTTAAATTAAACAGCTTGAAAGCTTCATAACTAAATAATACGTTGAATGTTGAAGATGATCGTAAATAAGTCTGAAACGGTGAGCCATAGACCCATTTTCTTACACTCTGAAAAACTTGAAGTCAGTTGAATAATGAAATTTTTTTACGTTGATTTTTATATTTATCTGCCGCCATTTTGAATTTGTACCACAATTGTACCAGTTCGTCTCTATATACTTAATATGTAGTTATATTTTATTAGGCCGCCATTTTGTTTTGTTATCCTGGATTCATACGAAAATGTTACTAGTTTATTCTTATGGAACACTCTTTTGTAGCTCAGTATTTACCAGTTATAATTTATACACTTTATCTGTATCTTAGGGCGCATTCTAGAAAAATATTTATGAATATACAGGGCGGTCCAAAAAAGTGTGACGTCAGAATGACATAATTTCTTAAATTACATGTCTTATATTTTTTGCATATTTGGGTGTCTTCTATGGTGTAAACAACTGATTTTAAAAAATGCTAATAATAGTACCTCGTCATCAGATTTACACGAAGAACTTATTAAATAACGTGTAGCAATTTCGCAGACCAACTTTGGTAGATCTAAATTATACACGGTCCCGGAAATTAACTGTTAAACTCACCGAATTATAAAGAGCTTTATTTTTCTTATTTTAAATGCAAACCTCTGTATTTTTTATTGTAATCAATACAAAATAAAAAAAATTCTAAATACATCACTATTGTCGCTTCGCCCAACATTTCAGTAACAATAACAGTAAGGAATAAAAATCAAACGTGGCTTTACTAAACAATTTAATGACATTAGGTTTTATTCCAGTGATAAGAGGGATATTTTGATATAAACACATAAACAGACAAAACTAAAAACATTATAAGCGTCTTGAAAATACGTTGTTATCCCTCTTAATAGATCGGGAATAATTTTTCGACATGCGTTTCGGGCTCTTTGCTTGCATGTTATTAGGTGTTGTTGGACGTTCCTTAAAAACATTTTCCTTAACGTAGCCACAAAAAAAGAAATCTAATCTAGTTAAGTTTGGCGGGGGGGGGGCGGCCATCTACTTGGCCCTCGTCTTTCAGCGATTTGCAAAGGTTTTATCGTCATGATTCCTGACCTATAGCAATGTGCTGGAGCTCCATCATGTTGCAGCCACGTTGTATTTCTTATGGCTACTGGTAAATGTTGACTTAAACTGGGAACTCATTTTGCAAAAACTCTAGATCCATATCCTCATTTAGGTGCCCGTTGAAAAAGTGTGTACCAATGTCAAATTCTCCAATGATTCGCTCTACCCATAAATAGACCATCTATGTTGTTGATCGATATGTCTGAATATCCTTGGAATTTGATATGAGTAATTTATAGCGATTTATAAATCCGTTTTTATGGAAGGTGCTCTCATCAGAGAACAAAACCTTATCAAAAAAGATAAAGCTTAACCTTATTTTAGCTTGCCAGTTACAAAACTCCATACGTTGCTCGAAATCGCCTTCAAAAAGTTTTAGATGGAACTTGATATGATACGCATGGAAACGGTTGTGTTTTAAAACACGCTGAACTGTACTTTCACTAACATCTTCTGCGTCACCGACTGGTTTTTGACTAACGGAAGGATTTTCCGTAACTTGAAATACCACAGCTAATTCCTTTACTTCAGCCGGAACCGGCCTATTTCGAAGTGTTTTGTATATTCTACGTATCTCATTTGTATAAACCTCTCTAATAGATTCTGCAGGCCTCCTTTGATGCGGATGCGGTTGTTATGGATAACGCTCTGCGTAAAGTCGACTCGCCAAGACACAGTTCTTTTGGGATTCTCCTTCCTAATATGAAAGTAATATCAACAGTAAAATATTGCAGTGCTAACAGTTTCAAAAGTTTTCAGTATTTATGCTAAAAGAACTAACCCTCTTGCCATTTGAATAAAATCTAATGTCATTAGATTGTTTAGTTAAACCACCTTTGCTTTTATGCGTTAAAATGTTTAGTGAAATATGGGACAAAACAAACAAAAGTTTTCCGTGAATAACTTTGAATCCGTTAGGAATTTTAATAGTAACGTATAAAAAAAAGTTTTATTTTTTAAATTCGCATTGATTGCAATAAAAAAATATAGAAGCTTACGTTTAAAATAACAAAAATAAAGCTCTTTAATATTAAGCGAGTTTAACAGTTAATTTCGGAGACCCTGTATAGATTAGATCGAACAGATTTGGTCAGCTAAACTGTTACCCGTTTTTTTATATTTTATTTTTTTTGCATATGTCAGCCGTTTTCAATAAAAATTTTATGTGGACAACCATGTCAGACACCCAAATATGCGAACAAATATGTAATTAAAAAAATATGTCATTATGACGTCAAACTTTTTCGGCCGCCTTGTATAATCAAAAATATTTACAGTTACAGATAAAGCATGTGAAGAATCCTAAGTCAATGAGCTACAAAAGAAGGGAGGTGAAATGAAGGACCTTGTATGGGGTGTCCTATTTAAAATAAGAATGTTTGTATCAGCCCAGGAAAAATGCAACACCGTGTATAAATAAAAACAAAATAAAATAAAACTTCAAAAGAAAGAAGGAAATATTTTTGTTTATAATTTTCTTATGCGATTCTCCAGATAAAGTGGCTAGAACATCTTATTTTGGACATCCTGTATATCGTATCGAAACTATAAATATAATTTTTACATGTCATGATTTCGCCGTATTCTAGAAAGTTAATTTCGTATACAGTGCCCGCGGAAAAGTCTGCACCATATGGGTTATTACTGATTTTTCTGAGAAGTCAATAATAAAAAAACGTATTGCAGACTTTTCAGCGGGCACTGTATATTGTGGAATGGTTTTTTTCCCTAAAATCGGCGCTTATGACCAGTAATAATTGTCGCTATTTCTGTCGATGAACAAACAGATAATAATGCGCCCATGATACTTATCCACCAGCGGTGCAGGAAGGCGGGATGGTATTAAATTTAAGCGTGCACGCATCGCCGGGACTGAAAAGGTTAAAACAATAGGTAGACTGATTAATGTTCATGGATTATACTGAATACGGTTCAATCAAGTGCGCCCTATTATGAGAATTGATTAACACTTCATGGGTTTTCGTACCTCGTATGAATGATATCAATTATATATGTAGGTTTTACCTTGGAATTCCAGACATTCATATATGGGGGATTAAGCGGAATCCGATTTGAGATTTAGACGAGACGGGTGTAGCGGATTTTACTCAAAGCCAATTATGAGAATTTATTATTTGCTTTCCTCAAAAGCGAATTGAATTTATTTTATTTTCTTACAGTCACTTCTTCATCTTTATAGTTGTATATTTAAGAAAGAGAGGATGTGGACCCCAGTTCGGGAGCTTATACTACGTTGAAAACTCCTAACAAGTTATAATAATAACAATACATAACAGGAAAGTTAGGCGAAAACGAATCTACAAGGACATCATTGACAGGGCTAGCAACACCCAGGACAATAGAAAAATATTAGGATACAATAAACTCAAAGAAGCTGTTGCTGAGTTTAAAGGCCAAGATCCAACTCAAAGACCTAAGCTCCCGAAACTTAGAACTTGTCGGGAGACCCAGCATAGCTTAGTTTGGAGTATGACACCCTTGATAAACTCCACATACTCATCTACTGCTTTGCCCTTGCCGTGCTTAGATGCCATAAACAACAAGTGCATTCCTAGAAGAAAACAGGCAAACCTACATACCAACAAAAATCCATATAGCAGAAAAGACTTGAGAAGACAATTGACGATTTGAGACAGGAACTAGGAAGACTCACTGAATTTTAGAAAAATGAACACCTCTCCAGCAGACTTAAGACGCGCATTAGGAAGATACTAAGAAAATAGGTACAAAACCCACCGATCATCAACAAAAACTAGATGAGTATCAAGATACACTAAAGCTAATGCGAAACGTCTGCAGAGATACCACAAATGCCCAAAGAGAAAACGAGAGAACTGACTTTTCAACGCTAATCAAAGACAGTTCTATCGGGATATCAATAACACCAAAGATCAAACGAATACTGAGAAGTTGCTGCCGAGCAAAAGGTATTTGACCGAGTATTGGTCGAAGATCTGGGAGAACCAAAGGAGCGTAACCGAAATGCTACCTTGATACAAACCCAACGTGATCAAATTCAAACACCACAAACGGAATTTGACTCTATCACCCAGGAGGAAGTTAGCAGCTTTATTAAGGGAACGAGCAACTGAAAGTTGCCAGGAATTGATTATATTCACAATTTCTGGTATAAAAAATTTGAGGTACTCCATGAAGCTATGGCCCGTCATTTTACCAAAATATTGCATCATCCGGAGACAACCACCGGATTTTCGTGCTGGGCACTACAACTATGCTACTCAAAAGCAATAGGACAGAGGACCCGTCCCAGTACAGGCCTGTTTGCCCACCATCTACGAGATCCTAACAGGCTGCATTGCAAATCGTATCTATAACCATACTGACAGTCATAAGCTATTAGTCGAGGAACAGAAGGGTTGTATTTAGGATGCAAAGAACAACTAATCATCGAGTATGTGGTACTTAAGCAAGCACACAGAAACCAACGCAACATACACATTTCTTTTACAGACTATAAAAGGGCGTTTGACTGCGTACTACATTCATGGCTCATAGACGTACCAGGAATATACAGAATTCACCCTATTATCATCCAATTTCCAACTATCAAATACCAGTGGAGAACGAACCTGAGGATCTATAATGGCGAGCAATCTTTTACCACCGATGAGATACACATCAATAGGACAATTCACTAAGGCGATTCGTTAAGTCCACTTTGGATTTACTTAGCGATGAACCTCTCCACGTTGCTCAACAATACAGGGCATGGCTTTAACATCAAAGCGATTAGAGACAACTCTCGAACCATATCCTACCTTATGTGTATGGATGATATTAAGCTCTATGGTGGAAATCATAATCAATTAAAAAGCTTATTGACGTGACATACACTTTCTCGAAAGACGCCCATATGGAATTTGGAATGGAAAAATGTAAAGCATTAAACATCGTAAAAGGCAAAGTCATTAATATGATGTAGCCAGACCCAATGGAGAAATAGTTCTAGCGATGAACCAAAGAGAGACCTACAAATACCTAGGATTCCAACAAGATAGACTGCTTCAGGATAAGCAAGAAAAAACCAAGCTGAAAGATCAGTACGCGCTCTTCTTAAGACAGAACTGAACGCCGAAAATCTCATTACAGCAATTAACACCTATACTGTGCCCGTGCTGACCTACAGTTTCGGCATCTTGGAATGGACTAACACGGAGCTAGAGGCAAGGCACAAACATAAAGCCTCTATCGCATAGTGACCCTTAGTGACAACTCTCCGCTCAATCTCGCAGGTGACACCATCATCCGAAAGTCACTTTCAGACCCCGACAAACAAGAACAGTGGGCTCAAATGGCACTGCACGGCCGACATCACAGTGACTTGAATCAGCCACACATAGATAAGGAAGCATCCAACAGGTGGCTGAAGGATGGACAACTATCCCTAGAGACAGAAGGATTTGTGATGGCAATACAGGACCAAGTTACTAACACACGGAATTACATGAAATTCATAATCAAAGACCGGTTCGTTGAATCGATAAGTGTCGAAAATGTAGCGAAAGATCAGAAACTATACTGCATATAGCATCTGGCTGTACTTACCTAGCAAACACGGATTACCTCCAGCGACATATCCAGGTATGTAACATCATACACCAGAAGCTTGCCAATAAATATGGGCTCCTGAATACTTGAACACATTCGTGCACTATTATAAATACCAACCAAGTTGAGTGCTTGAAAATAATGTCTTCAAACTGTGCTACGACCGGGCAATTATCACCGACAGACGGATGACGAATAATCGGCCTAATGTGCTATTGTTAAATAGGGAAACACAGACAGCTTATTTGGTAGATGTCGCTATACGGAATTATAACAACGTATTGGATAAATATCAAGAGTAAAAGCCAAATATGCAGAGCTGGCCATCAAGATACAGCAGATACAAGAGCAGATGTGGCGAGTGAATAAGGTTCATGTGATAGCGATCATCGTATCATCAATTGGACTAGTTCCAAAAACAATAGAACAGAACCTGAAAATGATAGGACTACATATTAACACCTTCGTCGACATCCAGAAGGCGGTCCTGCTTAATACTTGCCATCTAGTGAGAAAATTCTTACAGACCAACACATAGAACTAATAGAAACCTGCCCACATCTTTTGATGCATGCATTCGGGATGGGCTTGGAACCTAACATTTGTTGAGATGTGGGTATCTGTATTTTACATTATTTAATTCCAAATAATTCAACAAAACAAAAATTAAAATTAAAAGTCGCTATCTTATTTTTATAATGGAACATTTTTATATAACAAACTTAAATATTTAAAGAAAGTATAGGTGTTCTTACTGACCCGAAATTACCTGAAAATTTTCATCCTTTAATATTTTTGTTGATTAAGTTGATCGTGTTAAAAACATAACAAGAGTAAGATAATGTAGATATAAATGAATTTTATTTGATTAATGAGATCACTGTTCAGTTTAAGCCAAAAGGAACAAAATATTGCCTAAGTTTGAAATTTAATTACTTAATCATCAGTTCCCTTCGCCTTTTATGTTGGAAAAAAAATTGTGTTGACTTGAACTTCCGGGCACGTTTCTCTTATTCATCAGCGAAAAGAATTATAATAAACACTCACATTTTCTATACTGTTCAGTTCTGAAAATATATCTGCCGTAGGTTAATCCGGCAGACGTATGATTATTTTACTTTTGTTACAATTGTCTTCGTTTCGAAGCCGTGCGAATTTCACATACGGTTAGAAATTACATCTGGAATATTTATTGCGAAATTATTATAGTATTATAGAAGACCAAAGAATAAATATTTCAAATGTACTAATTTTCACCTTATGTCAAAAAATCCAATCAGTATATTCAAGCTTAGAGAATTCAGCCATAATTCTAAATTAATATGAAGTAATTTAGTAATCTAAGCGAAAATGTTCGTTTTTTTAAATGTTTTTGTTGAATAAGTTGATGGAGTAAATTTAAAACAAGAGTAAGAAGATCCAGATATACATGAATTTTATTTAATTAATGCAGCACAGTGTTTAATGTACGTTGATTGGAAAAAAGTGAATTTTACCAACGGTTAGGAATTACATCTGAAATATTTATTGCGCAAAATATGTATTATAGAAAACCAAAGAATGGTAATTTTAAATGTACCAATTTTCATCTTATGCTTAAAAAATCCAGTTAGTTTATTCACGATTAGAGAAGTCAGAGGTAATTCTGGATTAATATGGTCCCCGTTTTTACAGTAAGTTGTGCCATACGGTGTTTTAGCTTGAATATTTTTAGATCAAAGCAAATATTTTTTAATAGGAAAGGCCTTTTATTAATTTAACCAGTTTTTTTCGGGAAAATTTTGTAAGTTTTATTTCGGGATTTTGTTTTGTTGGACTAGCTTACATGATTTTTTCTTAAATAGTTACTATAGAATTACTATTCTGTTGTGTGACTAGAACATAGAACTACTCCACGCAATGATACTAATATGGAATTACCGATAGAAAATGTAGCACTTTCATTTATACACGGAACCACAGGTAAGATTGCAAGGTTACTTCGGCGGTCCAACATACGTAGAATCTTTAACACACATAAGAAAATTGGACAATATTCGCGATTGCCAAAGGATATTATTCATTTTCAAACGGAAGGGGTATATGCAGTTCCTTGTTTCTGTGGTGATGTCTATATTGGAGAAACTGGACGATCCATATCGACTAGGCTTAAGGAACATGAACGATATATCAGAAAGAAACATATTGTACAATCTGCTGTATCTGAAGCCAACATTCTACTGAACATGTCATAAATGTAAAAGAAACCAAAGTTGTTGCATCGGTTTCGTGATTCTATAAACGCAAAATTAGAGAATCTATTGAAATTTATAAGCATACTAACAATTTTAATAGAGATACGGGCTTTAGTCTACATCATACGTGGAAACCGAGCGTTACACCGAGTCACGCTTCGGTAAAGACAGGTCGACTATAAATAGCCTATAAAGCTACTTTAAATAAATATATATATATATATATATATATATATATATATATATATAGATATCATGTTTAAGTTAAAACGGTGCCTATATGTTTTCATTTAAATAAAGCTTAAATTGTGATTTTGTATTTGTAAACTTACATAGCTATTACAAGTTAAACAAAAATATTGGAGTACCTTGTACCCTAACAGTAATGAGGTTGCTAACTGTACTCCATCCCCCACAGCTGCCGTGGAGGGCGAAATTTGTCCTGCATGCATCCAGATTTTAAATTCCATATTATTCAACAAAAATTCAAATTAAAAGTGGCATATTTTTATAAAGCTACTCTTAAATATTTAAGGAAAATACAGGTGTATTTATTGACCGTAAATTTCCTGAAAATGTTCATTCTTTTAATATTTTTGTTGATTAAGTTGATTGATTTTAAACATAACGGGAGTAAGGAAATGCAGATATAAATGAATTTTATTTAAATAATGGAGATCAGTGCTCAATGTAAGCCAAAAGGGAAAAAAAACATTGCCCAAGTTTGAAATTTAATTACTTAATCATCAGTTCCCCTTCGCCTTTTATGGTGGAAAAAAAACCATTGTGTTGATTTTAACTTCAGAGCACGTTTCTCTTATTCGTCAGCGAAAAGAATTATAATGAACACTCGCATTTTCTATACTGTTCATTTCTGAAACTGTATCTGCCGCAGGTTAATCCGGTAGCCGTATGATTTGTTTTTTATTTCTGTTACAAATGCTTTCGTTTCGAAGAGCTAATCCAAGCGATATTCTCATACCCTGTTAAAAATTACATCTGAAATATTCATTGGGAAATTATGTGTTATAGAAGACCAAAGAAAGACTATTTTTAATGTATTAATTTTCCTCTAATACTAAAAAAAGACAGCAAATAGAGCTTCGAGTGAAAAGAATACTAGAACCTTACAATGTGTTTTATCGCCAACTTGATGTTCTTAAAGGGAAAATACGCAGAGTACAGTTTATGCTGCTTTGACACATTACGCCAGCCTGCGGCTTGTAGTTAATAACACATTGGATTAGATCGTCCTATTTCGTATATTAAACAAAAGCAGCTGCATTCAGCTTTTTGGATGCATCTTGTATCAAAAGAATCTAGACAAAGATCATAAACAACGTCGGAAAAATTAAAATGGGAGAGCAGTAAGGAGTCAAACAAGTGCTTCTTAATGTCTTAGTTTAAGCTTTTCTGGCGCGGAACTATAAATTTTAGAGCGCAATATACTATTTTTAATAATGTAGTTATATGTTCTCTAAAACGAAGTTTAATATACATTATTAGACCTAGCGACTTACAATTGTCTGAAAATTTTAGACTTTTAACATTGAAAATTATATTTAAATTACTAAGCACAATAATCCGAGAAGCGTGTCGTTCCCAAAAAGAATTCCATTTGATTTATCGGAGTTTAGCTTAAGTAGATGATTTTGTGAAGTTTTTAAAAGGGTATCCAAATTCACGTTAATTTGTACAGAGAAGAGACCTCACAATAATGCCTTGAGTTATTTCTTGCGTAAATGATAAGGCTGTAGATTACACTGTTAAATTTGACCTGCTGAATTCTGTTTCTTAAATATGATTTGATAAGATTCATTGATAAAAGGCTAAATCTACCATTTTGTAACATGGCAAGCATAATCTTGTAATTAAGCAAATCAAAAGAATTAGTCCAAGTAAATTTTAGACACAGTTGGAATTAACGTCCGAAATGTTTATTGTGAAAATATGTAATATGAAAATTAAAGAACCAATATTTTAAATGAACTAATTTTCACCGGATGCCGAAAAAAAAACATTAAATAGAGCTGTATAAATCGGCATAGGAAATAAAGCGTCGCCAGAAAAGGTAAGAAGAATCCAGGATGGTATTTTGATGTCTTCTGTACGTAAGTTATCTTTTGATAGACTTTTGCAATATAAAAAAATCCTATTCAACTGCCTACGCATATGGTCTTGCCATAATGCTAAGCCAAAGAAACTATTACCTTATATATCAATATATTAGAACGAAAATTTAATTAGTTAAATGGAACATAAATTTGGATTGTTTTACCATAACAGCGTTGCCATATCTTCTTTCATTGCCTAATTTCTGATATTAATTTTTGTTTTTAAATAAGAAACCCTATTTAGATTTATTATGACATAGTTCAACCATGTCAAAACAGAACATTAGGTGTCTCAATATTGCTTGAATTTAGATAATAAGTATGGTCTTATTTGCCGATTTTATAACAAACTCTTCATTATGGTGTGGTATCAAATTACTCTCAACATTTTTTTTTTACCTAACTAGAAGAGGGTGGGTCTTCGCTTTAGAAAAAATTGAATTTCCTTAAAAGTTTTTTTAGTGGTTTTTAAATGGATATAAAAATTATTTCGTAAATAAGAGAGAAAAAACGTTAGTTTTTCCAGTGAAGTTAGAAATAAATTACAAGTTTTTGCTAAATCTGATCACTCTAGAATATCAAATATACACTGTTTAAGTTTATAAAATTCCTTGTTCCTGCGGTAAAGTTGTGTATATGTGTGAAACTGAATGACTTTTGTCATCTAGACCTATGTAACATGAAAGATGTATAAGGAAAAAGAAACTATACAATATCCGCTGTCGCTGATTACCAGCACACAACAGGACACATGGTTAATGTACAGGATCCTAAGATTCTTGCATTAGTCTCAAGATAATAAACTCAAATGCAAAAAAACTGACGGACTCGATTTTTGACCTAAGTCTAATATCTTATATATTTTACAGTTGTGGGCCGATGTTAATTTTTTTTATAGGTAGGTAATGACTTCCTCTTCTAGCTTCATTTTTTGACTCACCCTGTGGATTAGTCGGGTGTTTATGTAGAAAATGTTTACACTCTATATGAGAAACGCTTCTTGTACAAACATTTTGTGTTTTCTTCATCGATTTACCTCTAAGATTATCCAAATTACAGCTTTTTTGCTAAAACTTTACGTTAATCCTTTATATTTATCTAACAAAAAACAACTGCCGTCACCATAATTTGCTATTGGCCTCCATAACTGACCCTTATTTAGTTAAGTAATTTTGTGGTTGTGTTACTTATTATAAAAAAAGTAGAATAATTGACTAAAATTACATAAAATGGCCCAAATTACACCCGAACAAACGGCAAATTTAACTGCTATGTCAAATGATGGACGTAGTAATCGATATGCCGTGCGTTTAGTGGAAGTTGATGGAAACAAGAGCTCGTAGAGCTATCCTTAAATAGGATAAAGCAGGAAGCAATGCTCAAAAGGGTTTTGGTCGCCTTCGAAAATATTCCCCTAGAGATGTTCGCTTGCTGAGATTGCGGATTTCGATCAAATATGGCTGCAAATGTTCATAAAGATCATCCTCAAATTCGAAGTGCTAGATTTAGTATGCAGACGATTTGCAGATTGCAGACAGAAGTAAATCTAAGAACTAAGAACCTGCAGAAGGTTGTAGGTTATTACCACAACATCTTGCTGCTCTTGAACTGAAACTTTGTTCAAAATTGTGGAGGATAGAACACTCGTAAAAGCTGAAATGTCCTGTGTTCGGATGAGTCAAGGTTTTGCCTTAATATAGTGGATGGGAGAAAAAGAGTCTGAATGAAATTTTAAGAAAGATTTAATCAATATTTGATAAGAAAATGCGATAATTTTAATGGTGGCTCAGTTATGGTCTGTTATTGACATTTGACATTGACATACATTTTATGACAGTATGTGTTATCTTTTGCTGAGTCAGTTGATAATAATTTTATTCTACTGTAGTATAATGCCCGAACTCTGACTGCAGAAATAGTGCGATTTTTTTTAGAAATTGCGGGTATTGTCACATTACAGTGGCCTGTGAGAAACCCCGATATGAATGGTATAGCATATTTGTGAAATGAATTAGGGAGAAGTGCAGCAGAGATAGTGAGCGCATTATTAGAAGAATGGAATCGTGTACCAGTAAAAAGAATAAGAAATTCAATAACTAAAATTAGAATTTCTTGGACTTGTTCGAGGAGGCAACAACCTGTACGAAGAATAATATTTGTATCTTATTCAGATATTACAGTTTGTGTTTATTAAAAATGTTTAATAAGATTCGAATCATTTTTTATATTCACTAGTACTCTGTTTCTCGAAAATTATTCAGAAAGTGTTTCGATTTCGTGCACTGAAAGATTCCCTAAAGATGTCTCGTGAAATCTCAGGCGAAACGTCGGAAAGTAATTTCCATTTTAATACTGTCTAATGATGATTTAGCGGTTTAGAGTTAATTAGCCATAAGTGATTTATTGGAATACTAGAAATTATCAGGAGCAAGATATAAGTATACAAAATATAGTACAAAAAAGAGGAAAAAACCGATATAATTGAAAAGGGCTACAAACTACACAAATGTCAATAAAGGCGTTTTTGGACGTTCACCCAGTATAAGCATGAAGAACACCCAGACTAGTATCTCGTACGCTGGCTTATTAGTTTTTAGTTTATTGGAGTTATATTGAAAATATCTATATTTGCGTTGATTATCGATTATTTTCTGAGCACCTACATGATTCTGGGAATACTAATAAAGTAATAAACATGATTACTAGATGCCATATATTTCAAGCTCTAACAGGATTCAATTTTATTATACTCTTTGACCAATTTTATTGCCAATTTGCAAATTCAGAATTTATTTTAAGTAATTAATTAAAATTAATTGTTCGATCCAAATATATATGCGCAATAAATATTACGTTCCATTAATTATTGTGGCATTCCTTTGAAGTCCCTAAAAACTAAAGTGGTATATAATATTTCAACTAAATTTATAATAAACAAAAATCGCTTAATTGTGCAATTTTCTATTACAATCGGTCTCTGAAAAGATTTCAATGAATTGCGATAAACGAAGATAATTATGACTTTTGAATTGATAAAAATTGCAACAAATAAATTAATTTATGTATTTTTTCTTTTTGTGTTGCAATGGTTTTTAAATAGGTATAAAAGTTGTTTCGTAAATAAGAAAGAAAATTTTAGTTTTTCTAGGCTACTTAGGCATAAATTAAATGAGTATAGCTTTGCATGTTCAAATAATATTGTTAAAGTCTATAACATTTCTCGTTCCTGCATTAAAGTCGTGTATATAGGTGAAACTGGATAGCCTGTATGTCCTAGACTTATGGTCTGCCGCACGGATCTGAAACCCCGACGGGAAGGGGACGTTTGTCAAAAGTAGGCCGTTTCTATGGATATGTAGGGTTTTAGCCAATCACCAATGAGTAATGCAGCGTGTCCACTTGCATTCTTTTCATAGCCTCAGATTCGCGCGCCAAACTATAAGTAACATGAAAAATATGTAAACAAAAAACAAATTGCACAATATCGGTGGTCGCTGATTACCAGCGCACAAAAGAATCCAGGGATCTTGCATGAGTCTCAGGACAATACACTTAGTTCCAAAAAAAAAAAACTGACGCACTTGATTTTTGACTTAAAGCTAATGTTTTACACTTTTCATACCAGTTGACCGATTTTAAAAAACATTTTTTTCGTAGGTAGATAATCCCTTTGTTTTTCAGCAAAAATTAAAGAAATGGAAATTTCTTCGTGAATGTTAATGGAAAAGTTGAGTTTTTATATAGAAAATATGAATGGCGCTTCGTCTACGAGCATTTTTTGTTTTTATCGATTTATCTCCAAATGTGCTCGAATTACAGCTTTTTTGTTGAAATTTTAAGTTTATCCTTTGTGTTTACCTAAAAAAAAGCTCATTATTTTCATATATTTTAAGCTGTAACAGGATTAAATTGTATCATCCTCTTTGACCAGTTTTATTGTCAATTTGCAAATTCAAAATTTGTTTTAAGTAATTAATTAAAATTAGTTGCCCGATCCAAATATATCTGTGCAATACATATTATATTCCATTAATGACTGTGGTATTCCTTTGACCTCTCTAAAACAGTAAAATGGTACAAAATGTTTGAATTAAATTTATAATAAACACAAATCGCTTAATTGTGCAACTTTCTATTAGAATCAGTCTCTGAAAAGATTCCAATTAATTGCGATAAACAAATTCAGCGTCATTTATGATTTTTGAACTGATGAAAATTCCAGTAAATTAATTTTTGTAGTTTTCCTTTTTGTGCTACAATGGCTTGTATATTTTTCAGTTTTCCTAAAGTTTCTGAATGGCTATTGCGGTACACGGTATAAAAATTGCTCTGGCGTATTTAAACAATTAACACAAAATAATTTAGCGAAACTAAATCTTTTCTTCTATAAATGTCAATTATCGAATCCCGATTTCGGTAATTTATTTATATTAAAATCGATTGTCCGAAACAAATGTAGCGGTGTTATTAAAATATTCCGTTATACATCCTAGCTTCCCTTTTATAGCTCATAAAAGCGTAAAATTTAAACTAAACGTTTTAATTAAATTTAAATTAGACAGAAATTGTTTAATTGAGCGATATTCTGCCATAATTGGCTTGTGAAATAAGCACATTTAAATGCGATAAACAAATACAGCATCACTTATAGTTTTTTAATGAACACAAATTACAACCCATAATCTATATATTTAAAACACTATTTTTTGTATAGTTTTATTGAGTAATTCTTCTATAAAACCAATTTGTTTTATTTTTCAATAACACTTATAGATGATGTGGTGAATGCGCCACATATTCTATAACTCCATTCCATATATTTTAAATACGTTACGTAGTTTTTCAGGTCTAAGTGTGATATTATTGCAAACCTCCTCCCTATGGTGCCATAGCAAGTTGTAAAAGTTATATGTTTTTTCTATCGATTTTAATTTAAAAACCAAATGTCATGAAAGGGAACTTACAGATTTTTGTCATCTTTAAAAAAGTTGCGGATCTCTCTGACTTTTTTATCCACTTACCAACAGTTTATTAGATAAAATAGTTTATGCTCTCTATAACCGTAAATGAACTCGGTTATTATAAAGGTTTATTTAACCTATTTTGATTAAAGTAAGGAACGACGCAAAAAATCCGTTTATTCAAAATTTGATGCATACTTTACCATAAAATTAATTAAACTTAAAAACAAAAAGCGGAAAAAATGACAGGGCATTTATATAAATCTATAAACCGATATCATCGGTCAATACAACAAACAATAAAAAAGTCAAAATCGAGGCTAAATTGATTGCCACACATGCATCATTAACGCACAACTGTGTGATATTATTTTTTTCCCCTCCCCGTATTGTGAGCAACCTATTTTGACACTGCTTTGACAGACGTAAGTGAAAGTTACAAGTTAAGTTAACTTACATCTCTAGGGAAAGAATAATCTAAAATTATTATAAGTAGCTTTAATTTTTGATTTCATCAACATACTACAAAAATCCGGACAAAAATTCGGTGATATTAAATGAAATGAATATTAATGGTACAATTATTACAATTATTCACATTATTCACAAAATTTGTTAATACACGTTTTCTCGTTTCTTCTCGATGTGTATTACATTTTCTGACTCCACAAATCCTTCAGTTCTAACCAATGTTTTTCTCACTGTTGAAGCACTACAAGAGACTTCTGGCTGGGTCTTATTGTATAAAATTTTTATTCGCTACTTCCTTTTTATTATTGAGGCTCTCAGTTACGTAACTTTCCGCAATAGTAGCGGATCCACCATTGCCGACGTTTTTCCCGACAGGCTAGTTTAAGCACTTTCCATTTTGATATCGAATAAAGAAACGCGGATTGATATTAGTCATGTGGGATCTTGTATCAATGTATTTTTGAATTATTTTGAAATGACAAACCTAAGTGTCGTCAGGAATGATCACAATTATGACTTCTTGACTTATTTTAACATTGTTCATTTTCATTTCACAGAGTTCATTAGAACGCCGCGCTCCAGCAACTCCCATTACCCTTACGACCTTAATCAATAAGTATATATCATCGGGGGCTTCAAGCATGGACTCATTCACATCTTCCCTGTTAAACACATTCGAGCAAAAATGCTCGAAGTTTTAAATACTTAGAAATATCAATATTTTCCTCTATAAAAACGGAGGATTTCAACATCGAATACTCACACCATAAGCTTGATGGGGACTTCAATATAGCACTTTTTTAGTAAAAATACGCCAAAAACAAGGTTTCTAAGACTGCAGTAGCCGTCTTGCTGGCTTTGGCACCAATTCTTAAAGGATTTATATGCTGCTTCATACCTTTTTTTTTCAACTTTTTCTGTAGTAGAGATAAACAAGCAATATTCGCTGATTCTTCTATGTCTAAAACATCCATTTTGTCCACACAGAATTTAACAATTCGACTTCTTCAAACTTTTCGCTATGAATTGTCAACTTGACGTTGTTGATAAAATAAAAACTGCTTATGTTGTTCTGGCAATGGATCACGGCTGCCTTCATAATTTAATGAGAATGCTATCGAATGTAATGATAATGAAAATCCAAAAATATATCCAGCATTTTCTTGTAAACATACAATACAGGGAGGGGGAAAAATGTTATATACTATATGAGATGTAAGTACATTAATCAGCCTCGAACTCTCGTCCTCGACTGGTAAATGTTACTTACGTCCCTTATAGTATAATTAATTATTTCAATGATTACTTACAACTGACAAAAACCTACTGTTAACTGCTAGAAAGTCTAATATATTACACGCGTATTAAAAAAAAACAACACGTATTTTGAAAAATGCTTTTTAAGACGACAGTCTTGTGTCAATATCAGAGCTGACATAACGGGTGACAATTTTTTCAACACTAGTGACAGAATGCTATTTTTTTATGAAATTAAGATGAATTTTCATACCACTTTTGGTTTTTTAGATACATGGCGTTTTTAAAAATGTTGCATTTTCAGGCACCCCTCGTTTCCTAGGTATTAAAAAGGCGAAAACTGTTCGTAATATAACTGTTTCCGTGGAATTCAGAGCCGCTTTCAGAATAAGTATACAAGGTCAGGCCGAAAAGTTATTGGAACCTACTTTTTTTATTTTTTGGGACACTCTATGTATTTTTCTTTATATTTGTTACGAATAATGTTTGCTTTTCAAAAATATATACATGTATGAATATTTTAAATCAAATTTAATAGATTAGTAGCACGGATTGTTTATGTAGCCCCGTCCTAAAACATAGACTAAACAAGATAGAGATAATAAAGAAATAAACGTAATGAGTTATGTAGAAGCGACGCTTTTATCTTCTCGCCAGTTAATAGAGGAAGCTACTAGTGTATCCATATCTGGTGCTCAAAGAAGTTTGCAAAATTATAAGTATCACTCACATAAATTTACATTTACACCCCGTAGATGCCGAGCGCCGAATGTTGTTTTGTCATACCACATAATACCACAAGAGAAAAAATTTTGTCAGCAAAATTTTCCGATTGTTTATGAAAGTTTGTTGCTGGAAATTTCGCGAATGACATTTTTGTAAAATGTCACGAGCGAATTTACCAAAAAGCAACAAACTTGAATATACAAGAGGGAAATTTTACCATATATAATATCAAATAAAACAGTGAAGTAAAAAAAATAACTGTCAAAAGCACGTCTTTTTATTTGTTTGGATCGTAATAAATAAGGTAATTAAATTGGTAACCAAGAATATTTGACCTAGATGACACTTGTCAAAATGACAAAATCAATTTTTTACTTTAATCCAACAAAATTTTGTCACTGAAAAACCATCTTGTTGTTGATTCTGTCCAAGTAGGGATATTTTTGTCCAGGTATGAGTTTTGGCAGTAAAAAACAGGCCGTTGCTATGTCATTTTGCAACAATAGAGTGGAATAGTCTATGGTATTTGCAACAAATCCATACTGAACAAAAAGCTGGTCCGCAGAATCACCATTTAATTTTTGAGAGGGCAGAACAAGGGCTCTTTGAGGTTGGGGTTTAGTCATTCAATTTTGGAAGACGCATAGTCTATATAATTTTTGAAGAACGTCTCACAGTGCATCACACAACATCCTTGAGGAATTTAATCCACAACTGTTGGAAAATGTAATGTTCCATTGGCACTTTATAGACGATGCCTTTTAAGGGTATTTTTAGATGATAACTTTCCTCAAAGATGGATTGGTACCCACGGACCAGTAAGATGGCCCCTCGATCTCCGGAACTTTCGATTTTAGATTTTTTCTTATGGGGTTTCATGCTAAATAAAATATATAAAGCGCGATATCAGTAGCGAAGCTTCGTATGGCAATAGAATTAACTTTCCGAAATTTGCAAAAACTTTTTTGAACGCTATTACGAAAAATGTGCCAATTTTGCATACGGGAAAATAGCCGTCAATTTGAAAACCACTATTGAAAACTCTTTGATTTTTCAAAATTTTGTTTGTCCTAACTTAAGTTTTGAGTAAGATAGGTAATTATTGTTTTGTTTTGATTGAAATTATAAAATTGAAAAATAATTTTTTATAATTAAGTCAAAATGCTGTAATAAAAAATTAAATTGCGAAATAAAAAAGATATTTTGAAATAAATTTGAAATGTAATACCTTCGTATAATAATTACTTACATGAATTTTGTTTTGAATTCATTTTATCCATAGCCTACTAATTGAACACAAAAGAAAATTTTAGAAAATCTCGAATTTTTAACTGCATATACATGTATATATTTTTAGAAAACTTACAGTAATCCCAATTATAATAAATAATAACATAACAATCGAAGTAACCGTTTTCAAACTCGAAGGTTTCCAGCACTCAGTTAGCATCTCGTGCTAAATACCCCTCATTTGAAAACTACGACTTTCAATACTTGTTTATGTAATATATAATTAACCACCATTTTATGTAAGAATAAATTTACTTATTGAGTAAACTGTCTGTAAGAAAATGTTTACTTATACAGGGGTAGAAAAATAAATAAATATCGCCCAAGCTTCCTTTCTTTAAATGTACTATTCCGGTTTTATTGCGGTCGTCAAATTACAATGCAAATTATATTTTCCGCCAATAAAACTCCGATGTATCATCTTTAATGAGGAGCAATAAAACGTATAAACATTAAATAACTTTGTAATATATATTTATATATATATATATATATATATATATATATATATATATATATATGATAGTATGTTTTCATTCCACTGACACCAACGTCATAACAAGAAAATGATCGTTGTTTGGAACATGTTCTGCATCACAGCAGACACAATGATCCATTTTAGTCAAACGACGATCGTGATTTCGCTCTTGTTAGAGCTCATCAGGCCGCCATAGACTAGCGAGCCCCGTGTAGGGCAAAGGCGCAAAATTAAATCACAAAAACAACTACTCCTCTGGCTAATACCACGACCGACATTGAATTACATTGTGACTCCTGGCTTTCGTTCTGAAAAGAACAGTTTTGCTGACGTTTCGCCAAAATCACATTTGGCATTTTCGAAGCTTTTTTTCTCGCGTCCGAATAGAGACTGAAGTGTTGGTGACTGCGACGCTTCCTTTTATACCCCCACTCGGGGCCGAAGGTTATATCTGCGAAGGCGTTGGTGGTTATTTATGTTTTCCAGATGGTGCTGTTGTTGTTGCGCTAATTGCGCTTGAGTTTTTGCGATTTTAAATTTGTCGATTATTGTCTTCCATACTGTTGGTAGTTTTAATGATTCGTCCCTTTTATTTAAATCACCTTGCTTTTCAATTTCTATGGCTTCTCGGATTATTCTTGTCTTATAATGTTCTATATTGGCAATCTCCCTACACCCATCGAAATTTATTTTATGGCCGGTTTCCTGATGATGTAGGAATAAAGCTGAGGTTGTTTGTTTATTTCTGATGCTGAGTTTATGCTCTTCCACTCTTGCTGATATTCGCCTGTTAGTTTGCCCTACGTACAACTTTTCACAGTCCTGGCACGGAATACTGTACACTCCGTGGTTTTCCAGTTTGATTTTATCTTTTGGGTTTCCGAGTAGTTTACCTATAGTTGTTTGTGGCTTGTGTATTGTTTGTATGTTGTGTTTCCTCAGAATTCTTCCGATTCTGTCTGTTGTGCCTTTTACATATGGTAAGAGTACTCGTTGCTTTTCAGGTTCATATTTTGTGTTGTTCGTTGTTCGGGAAACCTGTGCATTAATAGCTTTCTCTATGGTGCGATTTGTGTAGCCATTTTTCTTTAAATCACTAGTTATTACCTTAAGTTCGTTTTGTCTCGTCTGTGTTTCAGTTAGTCGCACGGATCTAGATATTAGAGTATTTGCCACAGCTTGAATTTGTGCTGGGTGATGATGTGATTTTGCATTTAAATATCTGTCTGTATGTGTTGGTTTTCTATACACGGTGTATTCGAAATGTCCGTTATGTAGTTTTGTGACAAAAACATCTAAAAATGGTAGTTTGTTGTTTTCCTCTAACTCTAGAGTAAATTGTATTCTGGGGTGGATTGAATTTACGTTGAGTCAGAAATTTTTCGAGTTCTGCATGACCATGTTGCCATATTATAAATATGTCATCCACATAACGAATCCATAATTTGGGTTTTAAACTTGCTTTCTCAAGAGCTTCTTTCTCGAAGTATATCATAAATAAATTCGTGACTACTGGTGATAGCGAGGACCCCATTGGAGCACCATCCATTTGTTTATACATTTGCCCGTTGAAAGAAAAATAAGTATTTTTGAGGCAATGCTCCGAGAGTTCTATTATATGTGCCTGGAAATCCTCGTTCATAGCAATCTTGTCCAATGCTTCGTCGATGGGAATACTGGGATATAACGATTTAACATCTAGGCTTGCTATGATATCGTTTTTTTCAAGGACGATATCTCGTATAATTCGAGTGAAATGCTCCGAGTTTTTTACAAATGAATCAGCTTTTTCTACAGTTGGTTGCATAATTTCAGAAAGGTATTTCTCCAGTTTTTGTAGCGACGAATTAACAGCACTAAAAATAGGTCTGATAGGCGCCCTTGGTTTGTGTATTTTTGGTAAACCATACACGGTTGTCTTATCATACTAAAACTAGAAAAACTAACACCATACTTCAAAATGCTAGTAAGGCGTTATTAAAAGAACAAATCCATCGTACTAGAAAACAACTAGCCGAGACAGAGAAAGAACTTTTAAAGTTACACCTTAAACTAAGTAACATCATTCACCCTTTATTGTGGAATCGCATAGAAACTTTGGCTTTTTGGCGAACAGAAACAAATAAGAATATTAAGACAGATATACTTTCGAAAAAGTATGACAATCTTCTAAGAAAGTCGAGTCAGCCACAAAGATCATCAGTAGACGTTGAGAAATTAGTACTTAATATATCATCCTACAGTCTCTTAGAAAGTGAAAAATCCGTACTGAGTAAGGGTTTTAATTTTGAGATATCTCCTAAGGAAATCCCTAAAGAAGAAATAATAGCTGGAGTGGAAGCTGTCCTTGACTCCTCTGAAGAAACAAAAGCAGAGGAGATTCGACAAGAGGTGGCAAGAATTTTAAGATCAAGCAAAACACCAAAACAAAACCTAAATGCCACTGAACAAAGGGCCCTAATAAATCTTCGAAAAAATAAAAGACATTACAATCCTTCCAGCAGATAAAGGAAACGCAACTGTGGTTATGAATACTCAAGATTACGTACAAAAAATGCAGGATATCCTACAAGACAATTGTTATAGGCCTGTTCCAAGGGACCCGACAACGTACCTAGAAAAAACAACTAAAAATAAAATAAAAAGTCGAGCAGATGTCCTAAACTCTACGGTTTACCAAAAATACACAAACCAGGGGCGCCTATCAGACCTATTGTTAGTGCTGTTAATTCGCCGCTACAAAAACTGGAGAAATACCTTTCTGAAATTATGCAACCAACTGTAGAAAAAGCTGATTCATTTGTAAAAAACTCGGAGCATTTCACTCGAATTATACGAGATATCGTCCTTGAAAAAAACGATATCATAGCAAGCCTAGATGTCAAATCGTTATATCCCGGTATTCCCATCGACGAAGCATTGGACAAGATTGCTGTGAACGAGGATTTCCAGGCACATATAATAGAACTCTCGGAGCATTGCCTCAAAAATACTTATTTTTCTTTCAACGGGCAAATGTATAAACAAATGGATGGTGCTCCAATGGGGTCCTCGCTATCACCAGTAGTCGCGAATTTATTTATGATATAATTATAAGTTTAAAACCCAAATTATGGATTCGTTATGTGGATGACATATTTATTATATGGCAACATGGTCATGCAGAAAAGAAAAATTTCTGACTCACGTAAATTCAATCCACCCCAGAATATAATTTACTCTAGAGTTAGAGGAAAACAACAAACTACCATTTTTAGATATTTTACAGCTACATAACGGACATTTCGAATACAACGTGTATAGAAAACCAACACATACAGACAGATATTTAAACGCAAAATCACATCATCACCCAGCACAAATTCAAGCTGTGGCAAATACTCTAATATCTAGATCCGTGCGACTAACTGAAACACAGACGGGACAAAACAAACTTAAGGTAATATCTAGTGCTTTAAAGAAAAATGGCTACACAAATCGCACCATAGAGAAAGCTATTAATGCACAGGTTTCCCGAACAACGAACAACACAAAATATGAACCTGAAAAGCAACGAGTAGTCTTACCATATGTAAAAGGCACAACAGACAGAATCGGAAGAATTCTGAGGAAACACAACATACAAACAATACACAAGCCACAAACAACTATAGGTAAACTACTCGGAAACCCAAAAGATAAAATCAAACTGGAAAACCACGGAGTGTACAGTATTCCGTGCCAGGACTGTGAAAAGTTGTACGTATGGAAAACTAACAGGCGAATATCAGCGAGAGTGGAAGAGCATAAACTCAGCATCAGAAATAAACAAACAACCTCAGCTTTATTCCTACATCATCAGGAAACCGGCCATAAAATAAATTTCGATGGGTGTAGGGAGATTGCCAATATAGAACATTATAAGACCAGAATAATCCGAGAAGCCATAGAAATTGAAAAGCGAGGTGATTTAAATAAAAGGGACGAATCATTAAAACTACCAACAGTATGGAAGACAATAATCGACAAATCTAAAATCGCAAAAACTCAAGCGCAATTAGCGCAACAACAACAGCACCATCTGGAAAACATAAATAACGACCAACGCCTGCGCAGATATAACCTTCGGCCCCGAGTGGGGGTATAAAAGGAAGCCTCGCAGTCACCAACACTTCAGTCTCTATTCGGACGCGAGAAAAAAAGCTTCGAAAATGCCAAATGTGATTTTGGCGAAACGTCAGCAAAACTGTTCTTTTCAGAACGACAGTAGTGAACGGATGTACACCCGGAATGAAAACACATTGTATTTTTCCATCCATGAAGGAGTAAAAATCAGCATATATAGATATATATATATATATATATATATATATATATATATATATATATATGATAGTATGTTTTTATTCCCCGTACACCAACGTCATAACAAGAAAATGATCCTTGTTTGGAACATGTTCTGCATCACAGCAGACACAATCATCCAGTTATATATATATATATAAATGACTTAATTCTGCAATTTTTTTATTAGAAACGGTCTCTGAAAAAAATCCAGTTTAATGCGATAAACAATGGTCAATTAGGATTTTGCGTTTTATGTCTTTCCTATCTATGTCTCGATGAACACAACACGGATAGGTGTATATTTTTCGATTTAGATCGTATTTAGATGGCTCTTAAAATCTCATAGGATTAAGTTATATCATTCTCTTTAAATAATTGTCAATTTTCAAACAGAACTCGTTTTCGGTAATATATTTGTATTTAAATCAGTTGTCCGAAACAAATGTAGCGGTGTTATTAAAATATTCCATTAATTATTGTAGCTTCCCTTTGAAGCTCCTAAAAGCGTAAAATTATACATAATGTTTTAATTAAATTTAAATTAGATATAAATTGTTTAATTGTGCAACATTCTGTTATAATTAGCCTTTACCAATTAAATGCGAAAAACAAATACAGCGTCAGTTATAGTTTTTGAATAAATAAAAATTGCAACTTACAGCTAATTTTCTGAGCATTTAATTTTGTTTACGTTGTCTTTCTCAGTCTTACTAGTTAAGTCTTATGGTACCAGCTTTAATATGAACATTCTTTGTTTTGTAAGATGTTTTAAGAATAGATCATTTTTAAATAAAGCAGTATGCTGAACCAGTGTGGCATCATGTCTTATTACATATTTTGATAATTTTGACTGTATATTTTATAGTATATTACCTAACAAATGTTGAAAACTGAAGTTTTTAAACAAGAAGATATTTACCACGAGGCAATAGCCGAGTGCAGAAGTCGTTAGAGTTTGAAAACGAACATTTTCACATGAATAATGTACATTGTTTGTCCTACGATCACAAAGAATTTGCAGTTGCGACGTTGACGCACTTTTTATCCTGGATTTGGTTTTATTGCGGACGATTCATTCGGGCGCCAGTACTTGGATCGTAGTGGTAAGGCCCTACTATGCCTCTAGGTAACTTTTAGACAGTCGAAGATAAAAGGGTTCTCATCAAATTATTTCCTGTAGTAACTTACTATTAATAAAAAATATAACAAAAAGTTAGGGTCCTTCTATTTTAGTGACTTATTTACAAATAAAAATATATGCTTATTTCCTACCAGTTCTTTTTCTATTTAATTTAGTTCCGGGCGCCAAATTTGCGAAGTATTTATTAATTAAGAGTAAAGAACATTAATCTAGAACATCTACGGAACTAACTTATATTTAAACTAGTGTCCCTAAATACTTACTCGAAAGAAATTACGGAGTCTAGCGAGACGGTATCGGTAAGCCATGTCAGCGGAAACAAAAAAAATACAGCCATGCATTGATTTATTTTAGGTGAACAAACGGTGCGGTAAACCAATGAAAAATCTATTTGCAAAAATTATAAAACGGAAAATAATCAAATCATGCAAAGCAAGTCGGATTGTAAAAGAGAAGCTTCTTGTTTTATTCAGCCTTTGTGTTTGTCTTTTAATATGCATCTACATTCAGCAATAAGATAAATGAAAGAGGAATATAATCGTCAGAACAGGGGAAAGGAGAAAGATACACTTTCAAGCTCACAACCGAATTCCTCCAGCCATCAAATCGAAAGAACCCTTGCAATTTTTAAATTTAGTAAAAGAAAATGTTACAATCAGATTTAGGCGTATTTACTAACTTTAGTAAAGTAGATGAACGATTCAAAGGTATATCTTAAATTGACGACCGAGTTCCTCCAGTTATTAATTTAAAAGTACTCTTAAAATTTCAAGTTGAAGTTCGAATTCCTCCACCCAACGGTATTTATTTTATTTTATTATTGTAAACATTTCGTAAATCGTATTAATTTCTCTTTTAATTTTTAAAATTTCAACACAAAAAATAAATGTATTAACCCTGATCTATATTTATTAATTTTAATATAACACTTAAACTGAATCGGTTAAAAACGTTCTGTAAATATAAAGATACTTTCTAAGACTTCTCACCTAGTCCGGTTCTTGAGATTTTATTTCGATGATCACGTGCCTGGCTTGATTTGTACCTCTACTCAGGTCGAGAAGCAGGCTTTGAAGTGATTCCGCTCGTTGGATTCTATGTTACGGTACAAAGATGCATGCGCGGTTTTTATAAATCTCAATTTCATATATATACTCGACCCCTAGTAGGTTCGAGGTCTGTTCTGAAATAAATAAACAAGTATTTTTTGCCAACCTACAACTTTTTATGGGAATATACCGCAGGGCATCTGTCCGTAATGATAAGTATCAGAGGTTATTAGGCGAAGTGAAAGGAATGTTGTTGTTTTCCTGCGTTCGCTGAAACAAAGACCCATAACCGTCCTTGAGGTTGGCGACAAGGTCACTTCAGACCTCTAGCTTTGAGAAGTGAAGTGCGTCAGGCGTGAGTGTCACGTGGGGGGCCGCCAATAGTGAAAGTGTTAGAAGTAGGGAGTAAGTGGAGCAAGGATCAATCGGCCCAATCCAAAGGTGGAATCTCTACTTCCTGAGATATTACCAGCCAAAATCGTTACAATACAAAAGAAATCGTTATCAATAAAAAATGTTATTTTTATAACGTTTATTCAGTTCAAGCTCACGTGTATAAAGACGACTGCTACGATGACCCCTTCGCCACCAGTGCTTACTTCGTAAGAAATTTATGAAAAAATCCCGTCTCGAACCAGACTTTCAGAGACCGTAGTTACTAAACTAGAAGAGGTTCACGTGTGATTCTTTCGGCTATAGATAGTGTATAAACCCCTCTAAAACCACCAAAAGTTAGAGCAAGATAAACCCATGGCCTAACCCTTAAATCAAGGATTAAATGGGTGACGTCAGGTCAGTCACCCAGTCAGGATCAGTACCGACTTCGACCAAACTAGAAGAGCGCCACCCTCGATTCCTCCATCATCGGACACGATATAATCCCCTCTACTATCACCGAAAGTGAAAGGGAAATAAATAAACTGATAGCCACCCTTTCAAATTGAGGCTTAAACTGAGTAAACCCAGAATGTCATTTAATCAGCACCAACATCGATTTTGGAAATTTACCACCCGTATATTAGAAGAGGGCCACGCTTAATTAGTCCATTAATAGAAGGGTCTATGAACCTCTAATAGATCCTCAAAATTTGAGATGTATAAAACCGTTGCCACCCCTTGAAGCAAAAGGTTGAAACTCGACTTAAGAGAACTTTCCCTGAAGCATTATAACACCTGGCTTGAAACGCACACCTGCTAGGAGTAGGAAGAAGACACCCCCAGTATGGCGCAAGTTCCCGCCGAAATTGGAGAAATCCCTATACAAGTAGAAGGGTTGGTGCCAGATCTAAACGGCCTATGACGGACACCCTCAATAGATCCACTTCTGATTCGGCCCGTCTGAGAAAATGACCGAGGCTAACGTCCACCATCACGAAATCTCACCCTGAGCTCGAACCAGTGAGAGGAGATGTGGAATTAGCTCATTTCCAACCCCAGAATTTAGACATGGCGTCAAACGCCTTTCTTTTACACATTCTCATGTCAAATTCAGACATGGCACCCAACATCTCGGACATCTAAAACTTAAATACGCGATTTCAGTCAGCGATAGTTCGATTATATTCGGCGCATGGGAGCATCACGCTATTGGTGTGATCTAGGCGGGTTAAGAATTAAAAAAATTTTTTCCGATCTTTTCGTGACGAAAGACGGATTAACATTTGAATGTACATATTTTATTAGCCATATATGAAAAAGAATCGTATTTTTATCGTTGAAATTAAAAAAGTTATCCCGAATATATAATTATATTTGAAAAATTTAGAACCTTCGTTAGACAGTACAGATTTTATTTTTATTTACTTTTCAGTACTACCGTTGAGATAGTATATTTTCTAAATACTGCGTGAAGTAAGTCTTGTTAACACGCTGACTGCAGTTGATCGAAAGAGGCGAAGTGGAGTTCTGGGAGCAGCCGAGTGTGATACTTTGAGCAACAGAGAGTTAGAAAGTGTATTTTCTCTACGAGTGATAAAATGTATAACAAATTTGAAACAAATTGTAATAATGCAATAGCAAAAAACGATACTTTTTCTCATTAAGTACTAGCCATTATAAAAGTAAAAGAACAATGTAAAAAATGTCAAATAAAATCTTGCAGTCTACCACTACTTGTAATTCTATAAGCGCTTTGCGGCCCACCATAAGAGTATTCTAAAAATATCAGAAATTGCTGAAGAAAGTATAGAAAACGAAGAAAAAGTTTAGAAAACCAAAATTATATAATATAAAACGTCACTATGATATTCATATAACTATAACATAAAACTATGTTTGACAAGTATACAAGCGTGGTCAGAGACTAAAAGTTAAATAAGTTAAAATCACGGTTGAAAGAACAGCAGCTTATGTTTACACGTCCAAAGCTAGAAAATGAATCTGTCCTTCAAGCGAGCTACGTACTGTCGGAGTTGATCGCGAAACACCCAAAACCATTTGTTGAAATCGAATTTATAAAAGAGTGCCTTGTAAAGGCCGCGGAAATTGTAAGTGCCGGGAGCGTGAAGGCATTTCAAAATATATCCTTGTTCCGGAATACTGTCGCTGAAAGAGTTACTGAGTTGGCTGCCAATATAAGTGATCAGATAAAAACAAAATCAGACTCTTTCATTGCATTTTCTATGGCCTGTGACGAAAGTACGGATGTGTGTAGTGTGGCGCAACTCGCTGTTTTTCTTCTTGCGGTTGATACAGATATCAATGTGTATGAAGAATTACTGGAATTAGTACCATTGCATGATACAACAACTGGGAAGGATATTTTCAATTCTGTTTATGAACTTCTGCAAAGGTACAATTTAGATTTGTCAAAACTGTGCTCCATTGCAACAGACGGAGCTCCTTCAATGACTGGAGTAAAAAATGGCTTCGTTAAAATATTACAGACAAAGATCAGAAAAACGGGCAGTGACAAACCAGATTTTCGTCATATTCATTGTATAATCCACCAAGAAGTTTTATGCTCAAAAGTGATCAAGTTGGAAAGTATTTTAAGGTCAGTGAAAAAAATTATAAACTTTATAAGGTCACGAGGCCTTAATCAGCGACAGTTTTCTGCATTTTTATGTGATTTAGAAGAAAGTTTAGAAAATTATATTATTCCAACTTGCACTGATGGAAATTACAAAAGCCACATCAAACAAACCTCAATTGGGACCGCAGCTTCATCCTCAACATTGCATAATATCTTATCTGTACTAGTGCGCAAATTTTAATTTTGCGTGCACAAAGTACGTATCTATTTTGCGACGCAAGTTCTAAGTAAAAGAAATAACGATTTTTTATCTTCTGTTAAGTTTGTATCAGAATTTTACCAGTTTATTCCTATATCACGTCTAATGTTCAAGGTTTTTGTTACGCTGATTATTTTATTAATCTATGAGACCACCATTTCGTTCCGCTCTCTTGAATTCTTGCCAAAATAGTCCACTTGTGGTCAATGGAATATGTAGTTATTTCGAGTGATTTTTTAAACATATTAGATCGCTATTTTTTTCGACTTCTTGGGCTTGTACCAAATTTTACCTGAAAAGGTATGCAAAATCCGCAAGAATTACAGCCGCGTTATAACAGACCTACAACTTATGCGGATACATGATTAAAGTTAAATGAATAAATATTTGTTCTCCGCCCAAGCGTGATACTTTTAAGTGGAATACTCCGGTTTTATTGCAGTCGTCGAATTACCATGCAAATTATATTTACCGCTAACAAAATTCCACGGCAGCATCTTTAACGACAAGCAATAAAACGTATACACATTAAATAACTTTGTAATATTCCTTCCCCCAGGATGTGTCGCCTGAAGTGGATCATTAGGAGAGTCGCAAAACAAAAATGGCACTCCTAAAATGAAAGCAGACGGTCGCGTCTTTTGAATTAGAGAAGCAAGAAGTGCCAAATAGTGTTGGGAAGAGTTGTTCTGAGGACAAATCCGACGTCGCTTGGAATTATTCAAACGAGATTCAGAAGTTAATTTCTAGTCTGAAAGCTGTTACAAGCTTAAAGCATTTTTTTAAAAGAATTTATTTGTACGAAACTAATATCTATGCAATTTCTGTTGCAATCAGCATCTGAAAGGAATCGGATTAAATGCGATAAACACAAATTACTTTCGAAATGATGAAAATTGCAATAAATAATATCTGTATCTTTCCTTTCTGCATTACAGGGAAAATATGTTTGTATATTTCTTTTCAGTTTTTCGAAAGATTGTATACAGGGTGACAGGAAAGATCATGTCGAAAATAATTGGAGCTGTTTAGTTGTTATATATCATTGATGACAATTTAAATGGAGAAAAATATCTCACTTTTTGGGAAAACATTTTATTTTATTGTTAAAAGAAGTCTCTTTGAATATTCGAAATATTATGCGGCTGATGCACAGTGGTGCACGTCCGCATTTCAGCAGACCCGTAAGCGATTATTTAAATATTACATTTGCCGACCGATAGACACTTCATTCTCCGGATCTTAATTCGTTCGATTTTTTTCTTTGTTTAGATCTCCTGAAAATAATAGAGACGAGTTATTAGTGTGTGAAAGTGTTTAGATAACTTAAGAAAATATATAAGGCAGACATAGTGAACAGCAGTTTACATATGGAAATAAATATTACTATGAGTTAATTTAATTGTTCAAATTTCGTTAAAATAAATGATATGAGGTACTAACATTATTTTGGCTCTCACTATAAACCCTTTTATTTTTGACAGGACCTTTCCGGACACCCTGTATAAGAAACGCCCTGGCGCACAGTAGTTCCATTTCTCTTTCTAGCGGAACATAAGTCCAAAAAATGAACCCAATAATTGACACGTAACAACAAATAAAATCGACGGTGACTACATCAAAGTATTCTATGCAAGACAAATGAAACTCAAAATGGCCGCTGTGTCGTTACCATAGCAACACAAAGATGACAGTACCAATTTTTTAAAATTACTGCATAAAATTTGCGTTATCTAAAACGAGTATTGTCAAATTAATTGTTCAAATTGTATAGTGTTTTTTGGTAATATATTTTAAAAGTAGGTATATATTATATTGATATGTGATTATCTGTCCATTATAATATATTTTCAATGAATTCCCGCAAAATTTCTATAAAGTGAGAAAAAAAATGTTAAAAAAGGTTTTTTTTGCAAATTGTTTCTTAAATAAAAAAACTCCCGCTTACTCCCGCTAAAATTGTTATGCCATTTGTTAAATACACTATTTCTTGTTATATTTGCTATGACAGTTACTGCGCATACCTGCGCATTTTGCTAAAAACTCGTATTTTTTACTTCGCGTTGTTATCAAATTTCATGTAATTAAGGGCCAATATTATAAAGTGGATTGGCAGTTTGTTTATTTTTTTAATGTCAAATTAATGTCATACTTCGATTTAAAACACACTTTCCTGGTATTAAAGGCCAATATTATAAAATAAGTTCAGTTTAAAATCAGATTTATGTTGAGCTTTTTTCCGCGATTTAAAACTACATTATAATATTGGGCCTAAATATCATACCTAAGCCAACCTCTAAAATTTTAATTACGTTGTTTAATGAAATGTTTATTATACAGGGTGTTATTTTGACCATGGCAAACAAATTTAGGTTATGCGGTTAATAAGTTTATGATTAGATGTATGGGTCCATGATACGGCAATAGAATGTTTTGAGCTTTTTTTTAATGTCTTGCAAGAATTAATTAGGTAATTGGGCATTTGTTCTTATTTTAGATAATAATGGAAAATAGGGAAAATAATAATATTTCTATTAATATTATCGATCTGCACAACATAATTAAAACCAAAGAGGCCAGTAAGGAGAATTTAATTAATTTTGTCATTTCCACTCGTTTCCAAAATTTAAATACAATAAACCACAATATAATTCGTTTAAGTTTGCTTAAATTTTTGGAAAAATATAAAGAGAAATGGCAGGCTAGCAACAGACACATAAATAGATTCGAGAAAAAAAAATCGTATGTGGCTAAATTCGGTCATAAATATAAAATTAAAAGAGACAACATCTGAAGGAAGAACAGGAAGGCCCACAAAACAATTTGAATTTGTATGTAAACAATCCAAGTTAAGGAAGGTGAAACCACTTATCCAATCCACATCAACTAATGAGCTTACCTACGCAGCTTCAGTATCTCTTTGGAAATCTGGAAAGCGAGATGCTGCTCAAGTTGTAAAAGAGGTTACCCAAACAACACCAAAACGTGCCAGAAAAATTAAAACAACTTATTTAAGTCCTAAACCTGCGCCAATTCCATATACTCCCGAAAAGGCATTAGCACTTTATGTAAATTCAAAATTAACAAAACATTCTTACTTTCAAATTCGTAAAAGTGCTATTGAACAGCAATGTAATATTTATCCTTCTTATAAAAGACTATTAGAAGCCAAAAAAGAGTGTTACCCCATAAAAGAAAAAATTAGTATTACAGAAATATCTGCTGAAATTGAAGTCCAAGCACTGTTAGACCATACCATAAAAAGGCTCTTTTAACCTTAGAAGGTATTACTATTACACTTTTTGTTAAATGGGGATGCGATGGAAGTAGCAACCAAAAAGAATATAAACAAGCCTTTTCTGCTGAGTTTAATGAGGCAAGTGATTCAGATTTGTTTGCTATTTCTTTGGTACCCCTTCAGCTCTTCGCTGAGCACAGAACATTTTCTCAAAAAAAATTCTTTGGCAGAATCCTGTACCTTGCTCCACCCGATTTTGTCGACCAATTAAATTCATCATGAAAAAAGAAACGAAACAGCTAATAAAGGATGAAGTATGTAGGGTTGAAAATCAAATTAAAAATTTGATTCCAACAAAATTAAATATGAATAATAAAACATTCGACATAAAATCGCAACTATTTTTAACCATGGTAGACGGGAAAGTTTGTAGTTCTTTAAAAGATATTTCAACACAAAACTGCTTAATTTGTGGGGCGACTCCCAAATATATGAACAATCTAACATTTTTATCACAAAAGCCTTTCAATTTAGAAAACTGTTCATTTGGACTTTCAACCCTACATGCGTATATTCGTTGCTTTGAATGCCTATTGCATATTTCGTATAGACTTGGCATTAAAAAATGGCAAGCAAGGTCGAATGAAGACAAAGAAATGGTTAAAAATAAAAAAAAAGAAATTATTTGTCAATTTAGAACTAAAATGGTCTATTAGCAGATCAACCAAAGCAAGGTACAGGATCTACTAATGACGGGAATACTGCCCGTAGATTTTTTAAAAATCCAGAAATGTCCTCTCAAATAACTGGATTAGATAAAGAGTTAATTACAAAATTTGCGACAATATTAAATGTAATGTCTAGTGGATTGCCAATTGATACCGAAAAATTTGACACATATGCCAAGAATACTCTAGATTTATATTTGCATTTGTACCCATGGTATAATATGCCGGCCAGTGTGCATAAGATACTTATGCATGGTGCATTAGTAATAGAAAATTTGTTATTACCTATAGGGCAGTTCTCCGAAGAGGCACATGAGGCCCGTAATAAAGACATGAAAAATTTTAGGCAACGATTTTCACGAAAGTTTTCTCGGACAGCGACAAATGAAGATTTACTTCACATGCTTTTAATAACATCGGACCCACTAATATCTCAATTACTTCCTTTACCTAGACAAAAAAATTTGCTCTCTCAAGATGTTATTCGCCTTTTAAAACAACCAGATATTCAAACTTCTATACTTGAAAATAATAATTCAGATTCTTATTCAGATAGTAAAGACAGCGTCATAAGCACAAATGACGATTAATTAATTGATAACGTTAAAATCATTAAAAAGTTATATTTTTTCTAAGATATCTTTTACTAATTTTTTTCATAACACTTAGGGTGGATTACAGAAAGCTTTGTTAAAATTTAACACTCTGTTAAATCCTAACACGCTGTTAAAGTGACGTTTGTCAACATAAAAACGTTAACTTAACAAGGTGTTAGGATTTAACATAGTGATAAATTTTAACAGAGCTTTCTGCAATCCACCCTTAGTTTTTGTTTACTAGGTAGGAAGATTTTTTTTTAAATACACTCGTTAAACGTATTATTAGAAAAATGTTTGTTCTGGAAAATAAAAAAAATCTTATTCTATTTTGATCTCGTACTAAGCCCATTACAATACAATGGCCGTGTTCACCCGCCTGATCGCTCAGTGATCGTTCTGAGAGCGTTACCATGAACGAGCTATTTAATCCTGCTACTTTGATAGCGTGTCGTTGAGCGGACGCCATGTTTTGTATCGTATTTTATTTTCGCTACTTAACTGAGCAACGATCAGTTGACATAACAAACGAGATGGTGGCATGTAATGTAAACATTATGAGCAATAATTATACAATATAATAATACACCAGAGCAATAACAGATTTTTTAAATCTTTTTTTTTAACACAAAATATAGAATGTATTATACAAACAAATTTACTATCATATTTCTTTTAATTTCAATCGTTCCTTGTTCCCGTTGTCCCATATTCTCATTCTCATCAAGGTTAAGGTCAAGAAATATTTGCTTCGTTCAAAATCTCTAAAAACCGTTCAAACCATTGCTATTATTTGAGCGCTACTTTGATGACCGATAGCCAACGAGCGATCAGGCGGGTGAACGCGGCCAATGATGACTCAGTTTTGTTTCGTAATAGCCTAGTTTGACAGACAGGCTCATTACGATACATCAGTGATGACGCGAATTGACCGAAAATTTGACGTTTCAATCAAAATTTTTGTTGTGTGTCAAAAAAAAGGTAAATATTTGTTTTTTTTTAAATTATGAAGCCAAAATATAAAAAAAATAGTATAAAACACACGTCTCAAAAAAGGTTTTAGCGTACTCGTACATTAGAAAACTCCTTTCACTCGTTTTCTAAACTCTTACTCGTGCGCTAAAACTATCCTTTATGAAACTATGTTTTAATATACCTACTATAATACAACTATTTTTTCATTTATGGGGTAACTCTTTGGGGCTTATTATTCCTATCCTATCAGTATTATACAGGATGTTTTAAAAAAAGAGTTGTTATGAGAGATTACTTGTTTAAAAAAAAAGCGAAAAAGTTCATATTATGTACATGGGTTTGCAAATAATGCTTAGTTTTAAGGATGCGCAGAATTTCAATTTAGTTTCTTATGTTTTTAAACAACTTTTACAAGAAACAAAATTTTCGCATCGATTTCAAACTGTATATTCCAAACACCAAATATTTGTGGACTCACCTAAAAAAATAAATGTTCACCCTATTTCTGGACAATAAATTTCCCATTGAACAATAACCGTTGCTTATTACAACACCCTGTATATATTATCTTGCATAAAAACACCTATTGCATTTTAGACTAGGTTAAAACACTGTGGGAGAATCATACAAGCAATTTTAGATAAAGCGTTTTTTATGTTCTGTACTAAAAGTTAATAAGAGTCAATAGGTATATTTAATGTTACCCTGTATAATATATTTTTAAACAGCTGATCTTTATGTTTTTAGCTCTTATTATTATTAAAAATGTTTTTAAAAAAATATTGGAGTAATTATTTTCGCCACGTACATCTTTAGAATAATGTTCCACTAGAATTGCACTTGGAACCACTGTGTGGCGCATGAAACTAATTTTAGAAATAGAATTAAATTTTGTCATTCTCTTTAAATGAATGTTAATTTGCAAACTCAGAACTTGTTTTCGGTATAGCTTCCTTTTAAAGCTCCTAAAAGCCTAACATTATACGTATTGTTTTAATTAAATTTAAATTAACAGATAAAAACTATGTAAATCTGGAACATTCCATTATAACTTACTTCTGAAAAGATCATATTTAAATACGCCATACAAATGCAGCGTCACTTATTGCTTTGGTTTAATAAAACCTTATGGCTATCCGCCGCACACTGGTCGATTTTTACGGAAACATAGCAAAAAATAGAAACAGTAAGAACTTATTTAATAATGATAATTACACTTATTTTAAATATTTTTTACGGGATATGATAATGTTTTGTGGAGTATCTTGGACCCTGGAGTACAAAGATCATTTAGAAAATGTAAAAAATAAAGGGTAAATTTTGAAATGTATTCTCATCCCATAGTTTTAAGTAGCTGTTCTAGTAAATAATTACCTCTTTATTTATAGTGATTTACAATTGTGTATATTATTTGTGATTATAAAAAATTGTTAAAATTCACATCTGTATACAGGGTGTAGGAACAAGATCATTATTAAAGACATTAATCAAATATACTTACTTATGTCTACTGTCTAGTTATGTCTATCCCTAAAGTAAAACTTTAATTTCTAAACATTAGTCTCCATTGTGCAGAATTGATCCAAGATCCAAATCTACAGGGTCTAGTCACAAAATAAGAGTTAAAAGTATAAAACAATTTATGTAACCATTATACATGTGAAAACTATATAAAATTGTAAATATCCAAATCTACAGGGTATAGTCGCAGAATAAGTATTAAAAATATACATTAAAAATACCTACTTACTTATGTCTCGTTCTACTTATCTCTAAAATAAAACTTTAAATCATCGTATCGTAGAATTGAATATGTAAATATGAAATATTTATTGGGTTGTTTATTTTGGATTGACTGAACTATCATTCGCTATTGTCTAAGTAATTCCAGTGCCTTAGGAAAGAATGTCTTAATCTTTTTTTGTGGTAGTTTTTTAAACTCGAGATGCAAGGATCCGAGGAGATAAAAAGTCGATTTATTACATCTTTTAAATTATCAGTTCTCGAAGTCTTCCGGGAAAATTCCTCCCTATATTTTTTATGTCTTTATTCCGAGGTTCTTGCCAATTGGAATAACGTAAGAGTTAATTATGTCTGATCCGTGAATGAAAACCTTATGCACGGTAACAGGCATAACATACCAGGGATACAAACATACAAAAAGTTTTGCTGTTTCTAGTGAATCTTTTTTACGTTTATCTGTATTAATATCAAATCCTGACGACAGAGTTTGCAATACCATATGAAATTTTGTAATTATATTAAAATTAATTTTAGTTATTTCTACATCCTCAAAAAATCTTCACGCTGTGTTTCCATCATGGGAACTACCAAAAACCTGACTTCGGTTTGTCTACAATAGCCCCATCTAAAACGAAGTTGTTCCTGAATACGTTTCTTTGATGCTAAAACTTTTAACTTATCATTCACACCTCTAGTTTGCCACTTTGAAATGCTCATTTTATAAGCTAAATGTAAAAGACATTCAAAGAAACTATATCTAGGTATCTGAGGTATCTAGGCGTGTAATGTTGAGAGTCCATATTAAAAAAAGTATCTAGGCGTGTAATGTTGAGAGTCCATATTTCAAATTATTGTCAGCAGTAGACCTTTGAACAACAGCATAAATATTATTGAAGTCTTTGGATGTGGCCCCACAAATATAACATTTTTGAGTTGAACTACTTGCTGTTAGAACATTGCAAACTTGCCGTCAATCATTATGAGGTGTAGTTCAAAATGTACCATTATTGTTTTATTATTAAGAATATACTTAAAAGGAACAAGTTTATTCATTTGATCATCCACCTACAAAATCGAAGAGATGAAGATTTTGGATTTTGCCAGATAATGGATTCAAAGTTTCTGGGCTCGTTGCATACCAGTTTAATGGGCACTAAAGATGTTAGAAATACACTATTGTCCAATTTTTGCAGTGCAAGTTCAACTTCGGTGTCAGAATAAATAGTAATTTCTGCAGGATAGCATCGCTTTTTTGCTTCCAAAATTTCATCGTTTGCAGGAAACACGTCACAGTTTTTTTCTTTAATCTGATTTCTGATTAAATTATATTGACTCTTGATCAACTTTGCTTCTATTATCAATAACAGAGCTTCATCACTAGTGAATTTAGAATGCGATTTATTATTATTATTTAACGCAGTGCAATATTCCTCAGCTTTATGTGCCACGCTACTTGTATTTTTTAATAATTTGGAAGCCATAATATGTCCCTCAGAAGGGAAACTCATTTGCGTTGCATATGCAAGTTCTTGTGCTGGTTACACTGCAAAGGTGTGCAGTTTTTAAACCTAATAGTAAGGTCTAACCACTTAACATATTTGTTTATAAAAGCCTCCTTCATCCGATGAACCGCTGTCCATTTACTTAAAATTTGACTTTTAAAACGTGAAATTTTAATTTTTTAACTTTGATATAGTTTCATGATTTGTAAGCTGTAATATCCGAGTATGTAAGTACGAAAATCTTGACTCGACATTATTTTGAGGACAACTTTGTAGTATATTAGATAGGTCTTTATGTCTCAAAACCACATGTTCCTCCATATCTGTAAAACATTTTACTGGGGAGATAATAAAATTTAAATAATAAATAATAATTGAATTTTTAAATTAAAGAATTTGATTTTTTTTAAATTATTGCAGCCAGTTCAGAACTTCTGAGATTTTTGCATATGCGTAAAATACGGATTTTATTAAATTATATTCATTACAAATTTTGTTTCTCTAAGTTTTTGGATTTTTTGACAAATTAGTTGGATACCTTGTACAGAGGTATTTGGCTTGATTTCGTTTTCAACATTGATTTATTCTATTTAAGAAAAAAATACAGCGAAACATTCTATAACTAATGATAAATCTTCCATGACACCATTTAAACACACTACCTGTTAATGCAAAGTTCGATTTTTAGACCCAACACGCAATTTAATTTTAAATTTTATAGAAAAAACTGCAAATATCTGCAAAATTTTGTTTTTGGATAATTACGATAAGTAATCATAGAAGTTAAAAAAATATATTAGAAACCAGGATCTGAGGCGGAACATAAACAAAAAGCTTTCTATAATATAGGTTCCTTAAAAAAAAGTTGCAATTTGCCGACATTACGATTTTTGACTTAAGTTTTCACAAATGTCCTATTTATATTTAAAACTTATACGTATTTTGTAACTACATATCTCAAGATTTAACATCCACCGAAAACAAGTATCGATCCAGGTAATAACGTTTTTGTAGTAACTATTAAAATTTTACACTTTTTTTAGATTACAGTCTCACAAAGCATTACCTGCTGACATATTTCTGTTTTGACGTCTGCTGTCAGTGAACGACAAATGCTGGAAATAATTTTTTCACAGCTAACTTGTTGTTTGCATTATTGACTTTAAATTTAGGACATTTTTGGTCATGTTGAGATAAATAAATTTTATGCATTTATGCCGTGTTTCCAGGCAAATCGACCAGTGTGGCGCCGCACCGGAGGAATTACGTATATAAGGCAATAATCCCACGGGCCGGCGGATTTTAAATGAATGTTATAGTAATTTTGCCGTTAAAACGAATTAATTTGCCAGATGGGGCGGAATGCACCTATTTTTTAATAGACTTTTCTGTAAGAATGCCAAGTCCGCCGAAAAGAATACCTTTCCTAGGAATTGTTGCTTTGTGGCAGCCAACCTAACCTGCTCTAACCAAAAACACGGTATCGGCTACATTAAATTGTATTTGTCTTACGATGTTGAGTTCATTTTTAAGCCCAGGCTGTCTAAAAAGTCTATAAAAATGAACTGAAAGTAAACGATTTATGAGAATAGGAAGAATTAAAAGTATATTGGTATAATAATATCGGTAGACGAAGGTGTAATTACAATTTTATAGAATTGTTCTTTTTGTTAGTTGATGATTCAAAAAGGGTAGTTTTCCACCAACCTCTAGCCACAATATAATACATATTTTATTGGTAAGGTGTTAATATATGATAAAAAAATTATTTAAATCCTCCTCAGTCGCATTCTAAATTAAGCAAATGTCACCTACATATCCTATGTAAGCTAATAAACAATTAAGAAATCATGGTTCTTCAGATTAGACCGTGTCAAATTGAAATTACTATCCAACGTTTCGCCTTGATCATATGAAACATCTTCAGGGATTTTTACTCCACGAGATCTGAACACTGGATGAGTTGTGAGAGACTGAGACGGGCTTCTGCTCACCGAACCGTGATCTGCTCACCGAACCGTGATCATGTGAGACCATAACCAGTATCTCTATTGTAGGTTTAAAATTTCTCTAATTTGTCGTTTATGAAAACCTGGAACCGTCGCTAGAACCTTGGATTCTTTTTAACTTATGATATGACCAGTAGTATGCTGGTGTTCAGCTACAGAAGATTTAACAATTTGTTTCTTTTTAACACTTCGTTAAGGTTCCTTAAGTCAAGCGGATATTGACCATCCTGTTTCCCTCACATACACTTCTCCACAGGAGGAATTTTATATACTCCCGCTGTTTAAAAAGGTACATTTTTCGGGTATCGCAAGCATTGTCCATTCTTCTTATGTGTATTGAAGATTCTTCGTATATTGGACTGCCGAAGTAATCGTCCTATTTTGAATGTAGTGCCATATATGTAGGGAAGAACAACATCATCTAACGGTGGATCCTTATCACTCTCCTTTCGCAAACTTGGTTTACTATATCTTTTAAATGAACGCGTAATATCCAGATCAGATATTGAAATGGCTCTAAGTACGAGTGAGTTATTATCCGATTTCTTTTGTGCTGGATGGTGGTGGGAATTTGAATTTAAGTATTTATTTGTATGCGTCAGTTTTCTATCCACAGAATATTCTAAAGTACCCTTTTTTTCTTTTGGACAAATACATCTACGGGAATCTTTCCATTAGATTCAATTTCCATTGTGAATTTAATATTATGATGTTGTTGATTAAGATGGTCCAGAAATATGAGGATATTTCTCTGTCCACAAGGCTAAACAGTAAAAGTATTATCTACATATCTGAACTAATGTTTTGGTTTTAGTGAAGCGGATGTGTCGCTACCATAGGTGATAGAGAGATCCCACAGCTGCCCCTGAGGTTTATTCATGAAAAGTTCCATGAAAAATAAAATAAGTAGATGTAAGACAAGCTTCCACTAATAAACAACTTGCAAACCGACTCTCCATAATTTTCTTCTCCGAACTGTTCTGTGTGTGAAGTTTTTATAAACATTTTATATTTTTTTGCAGAAACACCTCTCTTCAACTTCAAATTTAAAAATATATATATAATATATCAGCGGTATTTTAAATGATAAATATGCTCAAACTCATGTGGTAGATTTTAGAGCAAATTAAATCGCTTTCCTTAGTCAAGAGTATATTCGTTCCATTATGGCTATTGTCTTCTTGAGTATTCAGCCTGGTTAATAAGTATACAAATTCCGACATAACTGCTGAAAGAAAGCCTTTTCTAGACATTTGTTGACTTCCGGTCATCAATTTTCGATAACTGACAACGTAAGGGTTCTTCAGACTGCCATAAAAGTAAGAAATCGGGTTTACTGGAAAAGCTGAAAATCACAAGAACTAAGAAAAGACCTGTACTAACTTGCGTAAACTAAGGTGACCATATTTTTTGTGAGTCAATACAGGACATGTCAAGGGCATATCAGGCATTTTTAACAAAATCACAGGGAATTATACAGATTGGAAATGGTTGATTTCGAGAATTAACTGGTGCCTAATTACAAATTAAAAATTTGTAAAATGTATATATATTTTTCTGAGCTATGGATTTTTTTTAATAGCTCAACATTTTTGTATAAAAACTCTCACTACATTATACGTTAAAATCAACATTTTTGTATAAAAAACTCTCACTACATTATACGTTAAAATCAACATAGATCTAACTGTTGCTATAGACAATTGAGATTTGTCCCTTTGTTGCCTATTTATAGAAGCAAAAAGCCTTTTACGCTACATACAATACAGTATTGGTTCCCGGAAGGCATAGAGAAAATTCCATAATATGCGAAAGATTTTTAAATTGAATATTTTCATATTCAAAATTATTATAAAATTCTACCCAACTTTGATCAATACTTGCTTTTGACTGACGCCACAGAAATACCTTTTCCTGGGACAAAAACTGCTGAAGGTAACTCACTTCATCAAAAACCTCCTTTCAATTAATTAATAGAATCACTTTAAATGATCTATGTTCTTAAGTTATGTTTCAATGAAGCCCTCAGACCCGAGACCGAAAGCTTTAGATTTTTATTATTTATTATCACATTATTCTAAACTGTGCTGTAATCAAACAAATTATTTGGCAACCAGAATACATTTGGTTACCTCGGCATTCAAAGCGATAAAATAACAACAACACATCTATATTTTATCACCAAGGACAAAATACAGGGCTTTTTACAGGACGCCTACAATGCAGGTCAGCAGATAAAAAGATAGGACAATCCTATAAAATAAAGGACTGTTTAATTTTAAGCCTCATTTAATTTTTAATAACCTGGATTCGTCTTAGTTTTTGATTTATTTACCTATTACAATGTAACGGGTGTCCAACTAAGAAAGGAGTCCGGTGTATCTTGGAAACTATTTATCCCATGATGTTAAAAACCTTTTTTCTTTATGTAAATGTGGCCGAGAAGAAACGCTGGAAATTATTTTTAAGTTTCCAAGTCGGCGGCTAGAGGGCGTAATACGCGTAGTCAATTAGAAGAGGCAGATTTTTTCAGGGATTCACCCAGTTAAGGTATATCAAAATTGACTTTATATTAATCTATGCTAATGTACGAATAATTACTATTAAGAGTTTTTTTCTGTAGCTGTTCAAATAAAGAGTGGGGGAAAGGGCAAATGTTTGTTTTTTAAAACGGACATATATTAAGTAATAATTAACGGATCTTGATGATTTTGGTCTTGTTGAAAAGGGCATTTATTAAGTTTTCACATGACGTATGAATTGTATTATTTTAAGTTTCGTTCCGATCGCCAGATGGCGCTTTCTGGCAATTTCTTAAATTTAAAGTGTTTTCTTAAAAATTTTAAATGGATTGATATATTTATTACAGGCCAGTGTTACGGAACTCAAAAAAATCAAGAAAACTGCGCAAAAAGCAATATCTTTTTTTTAACGGAGATATGAAGAAATTTGTAATTTTTTTAGTTTAATTTCGGAGATTGTAAATAGACGCGTTAAATAAGTGTAGGTTAATAAAAGATGTGGGATATTATTTTTTCATTTTGCCACTATATAACTAACGAAGGAACCAGAATATTTGCAAAAAACTAACAAATGAAAATATAACAATGAATTTTTCTGAGAACTAATATGAAGCGGAAAAGGTTTTAAAACAAATAGCGAAAACTGATCAAAAGTATTATTCTAACTAATAATTAGTTAAGAGTGAAGTGCTCAAAGTTCCTGCTGTCATTTTACATGCATAAACGGAGCCTCTCTACGGTAGATTGAACTGCTGCTTCTATTTCCATCGCAGGAATAATCTCGATGGCGTTTTGAATTCGGTTGATAAGATTCTCCCTTGTTGTTGGTCTGATATTAAACATCATGTCCTTAAGTAGTCCCCACAAATAAAAATCTAGACAAGTTAAATCTGGGGAACGAGGGGGCGAGGGGAATAAACTACATCTACCTATCCACCTCCCTGGAAACCGATTATCCAGGAACTATCTGACATTGACAGAGAAATGAGCCGGACAGCCATCATGTTGCTATATCATGATCTGTCCCGTCTGTATATCAATGTCTTCCAGTAAATCTGGTATCTGATTTTGGAGAAAGTTTAAATATATTCTTCCATTTAAAGGTTCATCAAAAATTATTAGACCTATTCTACCACCTATTTTGCCTCGCTAAACTTTGATGCTCTAACGGCCTTGAATCTAAAAAATTTGATAATAAGGTACGTAAAAATTCGTTTAGAAATGCTTGAGTTTCTTTTGCTTATATTTCCGTAAATAAAGAAAATATCAACTTGCAGTTTGCGCTATCTTGTTTTTCTGTGCTTCGTAACACTGGCCTATAATAAATATATCAATCCATTTGAGATTTTTAAGAAAACACGTTAAATTTAAGAAATTGCCAAAAAGCGCCATCTTGCGATTGGAGCGAAACTTAAAATAATATAATTTATTCGTCATTTGAAAGCCTAATAAATGCCCTTTTCAACAAAACCAAAATCGTCAAGATCCGTTAGTTGTTACTTAAGTTATGTTAATTTTAAAAAACAAACATTTACCATTTCCCCCACTCTTTATTCAAACAGCTAGAGAAAAAACCCCTTAACAAAAATTAGTCATAATTTAGCGGAGATTAATATAAAGTCAATTTTGATATACCTACCTTCACTGGATGAATTTCTGAGCAAATCTGCTTTTCTAATTGACTACGCGTGTTGCGCCCTCTAGCGACCGACTAAAAAATTTCAAAATAATTTCCAGTGTTTTCTCTTGACCATTTTTACTATAAGGAAATTTTCTCCAACATCCGAGATACAGCCGGCATCCTTTCTTAGTTGTACACCCGGTATATTACACATAATATTCGCGAGAAAGTCCGATGCGACGCGAACAAATATTTTCTTTCCCTGTAGAAGCGCATCGCTGCTATATGGGTTAATATTTCAATACAAAGGTAACTATCAATTAATTGAAGTAAGTATCAAGTAATTGATAATATGTAGATATATGTTTGTCTTTTCCGCGTGTTTATTCTTTTAAATTGTTAAGTTAAAGGAATATTATGATTTTATTTTTACAAGGTAACTTGTAGGTTTTAATCTTTTGGGCCTGTTGATGCTCTTATAGAGCGAACACCTGTAACCAGCACAATATTTAATTGGGAAAGAGCCTTCGTGTCTATTTTATGTTCATATTTTGATTTTAAATATGATATAAGCAAGAGTAATAATGAACGATTTCCTTCAACATTCTAGCTAGTTTTCTGTCTTTCAAAACTCAACCGCTTGGCTCAAAATTAGGTTATCTGTTAAACTCAAGCAGCTCGGGGCGCCTTAGGAAACTTATAGCAGTTTGTATCCCGCTATGGAACATAATTTTTTGTTTCGGAATTAGGAGATCTCAGATTGGAGCGCGTTTCTACGACATTACAAATCTGACTTGTTTGAAAAGTTATATTAGTCGAAGCTTCCGAAACCGTTCCCTGGAAAAATAAAAATGAAAAATTTAGATGACCCGACTGAAGCTGCACTGAATCAGGAAATTGCTATTTTCATCTCGATTTGTACTTGCCTTAGACTATATTTGACGGAGATCTTTATTTGGCAGGAAATAAGCGATTCTTGAAGCGAAATAACGTTCTCAAACAAGTAAGAGGCTATAAACAAGACAAGAGAGCATTCAAAAAGGTTGAACCGAGGGTATGCACGCGGTGACGAAATAAGTGCAACCTTAATTTACTTTCCGACAACTCTATATTTCAGACAACCCAAAAATTTAATAGTTCTGTTATATTCCAGATAGTACCAGATATTCCAAAAATATTAAATGAATCCGCCACAGCAGTTTTTCTTGTCGACGATATTTTTTCATTTCTCTTTCCGTTCCTTAAATATTAATTATTTTGTGTTTTTTTTACCAATACCATGTGAGCTAAAACTTTAATATTTTTGTCTCCAGATGTCAAATCATTGTAAAATTTTAATATTATTTAGCCAACATGTGGTGCTTTTATTTTAACAACATAGGATCGTTAACTTCACACAGAGTGCCCTAAAAATTAACTGCAATTCAGATTGTATAAAATGGATAAAAGTGGCTTTTTTAAATATATATTATTGAAGCAATGAATAGAGTGGAAAAATTGAATTTTTTTCATATAAAATGTTCCTATACCTATTTTAAACCGGTCTCGATTTATAACACCCAGTACCATCAAACCGACCCATTAAACAATTAAAATGTTTTCTAGATGATGTATGAAAAACAGAAAACTTACTTCGCTCCGTAAAGTTGTACTGCCAAAAGACAATTTTTTCTCGCCTCGCCCAATATATAAGACATATCAATTAATTCATTTTTAGGAAAATCTATAACTATTACTTATTTACTGCAACAAACTAAACTATTTTTACTTGTTTAATGGACATGACAATGCCTACATTTTTGTTTTGTCATGGCAACTATGATGTTATCGAGAAAGTGTATTAAAACAAGGGTAAAATTTAAAAAACCAAAATAAATCACCAACTGTTAGAAAGAAGTATATGATCAATGAAAGTTGAAGAATTTTGCAAAATCTATCAGAAAATATATTAATATACAGGTGTGCCATTTAAAAAATTAAGATTTTTCAATTTAAAATAGTCGATATGTATAAATTTATTTTGAACATCTTATATCATCTAATTCGAATTTCTTTACATATATCATCATACATACTACAACTCCTACCAACTATGAGTGTTTCATTTTCAGAAACAACAGCTTTACTGGAAATTTTTCATAAAACTGAAAACTAGAATTAAAAAAAAAATAGAAAAACTACTATATGTAGATATATAACATTATCAATAAATAAGTTATAGAATTTTACGCAGAATCTAATAAAAATGGGATATTCTATTAAGAAAGCATAATAAATTCAATTGATACTTGGACAGAAAATACAAATTTATAGTTGTAAATTTCATCCGAAAAAGACACAGTGTGGCGGAACAATTGTCATAGGTTAATGCAGGTATGGGCAACCTTTGCTTAACTAAGGGCGTAATTTTGGGTACTTAATCACGTCGTCGTAGGTAAGAAATAAGTAGGTAGTGGTGAATAAAAAAGCGATACAAAATCACACATTTTTTTATTTATTAATTATAATAGCATAATCAAAAATATAAAAAACAAATTGACAGAAACAGATAGAAAACTCAAATGAAAATTAATGAGAGACTTGAGTTTGAAGTAGAGAAACAAAATGATCAATATTGGGGTCAATATCACATAGGCGTAAAGTGTTTTCTAAATTAACATGTAAGCCGAGTACAATGCGCATTTTTATTAATTTTCATAATTGGAAAAAACTGCTCAAATTTATACGTGCTACCGAATGTACAAATTATTTTTCGTGCTTAATATTTGCTTAGTTCAACAACATCAAATTTAGACAACATCAAAATTCTTAAAATCGGAAAACCGATTAGTGAATTGCTCTGACAGCTTTCAGTTCTTCAGTACAGCGACCGTATTTAATGTTTTCTTAACTGGATAATGTTAAAAAATGAAAACAGTTTTTACTTCTCATTTGGGTTTCCCACAAGCGAATTACGTTTTGAAAAGCTTTAAGATGACTATACAGCTGTTTTACCAATTGTTTTTGTTTTTGAAGCTTCAAGTTCAGGTCGTTTAAGTGTCCTGTGATGTCTACCAGGAATGTCAAGTCACAAAGCAATGTTGTATCACAAATTTGCGGCAATGTTTTCTTATTTCCATAAAATCAGCTATTTGTTTTATTTATTTATTTATTTTAAACACAATACCCAACAGGCTAGCCAATTCCAGGATAAGGAAAAAGATATACATACTAAACTTAACATGCAATATAAAATATATAACAACAATAACAGAACAACACGTAATGACACAATTTACACTTTTTGGGCAAGAAAAAGTAACAGTTAAAATTAGAATGTAAATAAAAAAAGGAGTTGAACAATGAAAATTAAAAATGAAGTCAAACAAACATTCCTCAAATCTGTTGAATGCTGCAGTGTAATATGTCAATACTATTTTTAATTTTATTGTAGTTTTTTGAAATCTGGCATACTGGAGAAGGTATAAGGATGTTTGTTGTTTGTGAAGCTAGGGTTTGAATAAAGCTCAAGCATCTTGCTTCCAATCTAGGCACTCTAAATGTCATACAATCGGGCAGACGGATACAATTAATCTTATTGTTTAATAGTTCATACAAAAATATTACTGAGTTGCATGATTGTCTAGTCGCTAACTCAGTAAGGTCGAATATAACAAGCAAATCTTCAAGAGGACATTTAGCAGCCGGCCACACACCGTTCAATATAAAGCATGCAGTTTTAAGGAATTTTCCGTGAATTCTTTCAAGGCTAGAAATATGATTTTGGTATATTAGACACCATACGATAGAGGCGTAGTCAAAACGAGATCTTACAAAGGTCGAGTAATGAGAAAGCAGTGTAGCGGGCTGTTAAAACTCCCTTGAATTACGCAAAATAAAACCCATTCCTTTTGATGCATTTATCACTGTGTCTTTTGGTTAATAAATGTAAGTTTTGAATTAAAATTTACTGCTCGGTCTTTAATCACAGTAGATCTTGCTAGCACAACATTATCTATGGCATAATTGTGTTCAATTGGTTGTGATTTGCTCGAAAAAGACAAGGCATACACTTTAACGGATTTAACGGAAGTTTATTTCCAGTACACCACTACTAACCAAGACTAAACAGTTTTGTAGTCTATAAGCATCGTCAGGAGAGCGAGTCTCACAAAATATTTTAAGGTCGTCCGCATACAGCAAACATTCGACTTCCAATCCAGAGACAATGTCATTAATGAACAAAGAAAAGTGATCCAAGCACTGTAGTGGAAGCGGCTCGTGGGGACAAACGGCATTTCATATTAAAATTGTGCCACTTCGTACACGGGTTCCCTAGACATATTAGAACGATTGGAGTCGCAGAGCCGGAAGTTATTTTCCTTAGGATTTAAAATGGCGGCTATATTCAGTCGATTTTTTTTTTCAGCTCCGATTTTGACGTTTGGGGTGTCGTTGTCGAGGTTTTCGGGGATAAGGATAACAGAAATAATATCAAAAATGACCTTTTGTACCAGGATCATGCTAGATTTTCCATATTTAGGCTGATTTTACACTGTCTATTACATCTCACAAAATTCAGAAGTTTTGACCTATTTTCATGGTTGGTACTTTTTGGGATTATTTCGGATAAACATAACAAAAAAAAAGAAAGGCTGTGATAGAGTATGTAGATTTGGTAAATTACTCATTTACTGCTTTAAACTATAAAATATTTTATCTATCTAGAGATGTTATTCATCATCATCACTAAAGAAGGTCAACTGGATCGTCATTTGTTGAAGTGAAGCCAAAAAAAACTTTAATTAGTTTCGCAACTAACTAAACTAAATAAAATTGTGGCATTTCCATTTCTACTATGCGTATGCTTACCTCTGATTTTGGCAGTGTCCTTTGCAGTTCGTACACTGTACAGTGCATAAAAGACTTCGTCTTTCAATATTTCTTTCCTGAGGTTTCTGATCAACCTATTAAATGCTAAGGCATCGCCATCATGATCTTCTTCTACAAACTCCTTGTGTATATATGCTGATTTTCTAGTTAAAACTTATTCTCTGCCGGACTTTATTTCATGAAGTTGGGGTAAATACGACAAAATTTTTGCTCGGAAACGGGTTGTTTGAGGCTGAGTGATTTCCTCGCATTAAACATCCAGAAGTTCAGCTAATCTGCATTTGTACATAATTATCAGGTCTGGGACTTTAATAAAAATGAACTCGATCGACTTGCTTTCTAGTTTCATTTGCATAAAGTTTGTGAGATCTGCAAACGCCATACCTTTGCACATCGCGTCACCAGTAAGTGACTTTTGACTTATTATATAAATCTTGAAGACACCGCAGGTGATATTTCAACTCGAGGATATCACCAGCACTGTGTGTTGCTAAGAGCTTAGAATGTTGTAATATGTAAGCACAAGTTCTGACTTTCTCTATAATTTTATCAGTGCAAGCGCTATGAAGGAATGCGTTTCACTTCTCCTCCTCCAGACAGAGGAAACATCTAGTGGGTTTCGAAGCCGCAATTGGCACTGACGATCTGGTAACCCGAGTTTCAATTTCACTTCCGTCTGTCGAATTTTGATCATCATCAGTCGCATTTGCGGTAGTTTTTACTGAAGCCTTTTTCAGGCGAGATAATTTTTCACCTTTGTACTGGGATCTGCAGTTTTGGTGGTATTTTGCACTGCGTCCAGTAAGAGTCTTTATAATACCAGAACCGCTATCCAGATTATCTACTTTCATGCCAGATGGTAAAACATGCCCTAACTGTCTTAGTTCCTGCAGCGTTTCGCCAAATGATATATACCCTGCATTTCTCTGTTCGGGGTTAGGGTTATTGGCTGGACAAATGAGATTTACTGTATCCTTTGACTGACAAAGACAGCATAAAGACCAGTCTAAATTATGCACTACAGCCGCTAAAGAAGGAATAGCCACCACCTTCATATCTTTCCGTGCCTTCGGTTTATTTGTTACTCCATTACCTCTACAAAAATTAAAGTACATTCTAAACCAATATTTACGGAAGGAAAGAACTAAACCGAAAATATCAAGGGCATCTGGAAGGGAAGTTAAAAGGGGGGATTCCAACTTTTCACAGTTGGCAAGCTTATAACTAAAGTCTTTATATCGAAGAAACTAAACCAAAACACGTTTTTTGTACTGCAAACTTCGTTTTCGTACTTATTTCGTATTTGGTATATAAACTTATATTATATTATCAATCTTATATTTTATATACACAAAACATTTTATCAGGAATAAAATCACAAATAAAAAAGTTCTCCTAGTCCACGCACGTTTTTTAACTAAAATGTAATTTTCTCGAAAAAACCATGGATCTTCTATTTTAACCCATGGATCTTCTATTTTAATATTAGTTTACGTGCTAATGGCGCATTGGTCATTTCTTCGATAAATAGGTTTTAGTGCGAAAATTCAACATTTATAATAAATTAATAATTGAAGTACAAATATTATACTTTTGGTACCTAAGTATTATATAGGGTGACCGTCCATTAGACGTTTAGGTATGGGGAGTCGATAAATGGATTGTCAGTTTTCAAGTGTCATTTTTTCGAAAACAGTTGAATTTAGGTAAAGGAAACATAACACAAAAACTATTTAGAATGCTTAGAGAAGTCAAATAATAAACATGCCATTCTATTTAAAAATTAGATATTTCTGCCAGGCTTTGATAGAAGCGGCAACACCGCATGGTTGAAAATATTTTAAAATGATAAATCACGGCCTCCTATAATGGCAACCAACATTTTTGAAAAATCTGTTTATCGACTCCCCATAAACGTCTAATGGAAGGCCACCGTGAGACACCCTGTACAAGCCTATAGTCATATTTTTGCTGATTACAGTTACGCCACATTTGACCCCGGAATCGTTGTGTCTATATTTTGAAAACGAACAAGTTTAAAACTTTGACAATAATGCGACAAATACAAGTTGAATTGACTTTTTTTTTGGTTAATTTATTGTGGCTGCCTTTGCTTAAAACGATGAATTAAATACAGGAAATAAGTCACCGCACTCATCGAAAAACAGACTATAGCTATTTCAAATATGTCATGAAATAAGTTCCAGGCCAAATGAAAAGTTTGTGCTGTTGCATTATTCAAAATTAATGAAATAAACGATAAACAATACACCCATCAAAGCAACCCAACTTCCAAAACTAATGTTATTGTCAGTGATTGATAACCAATTATAATGCCACCATTACTAAAAATGTCCACTAAGCTACAAAACACAGTTTGTTTTGGTCCTAATACGTTTATTAAAAGTAGATATAATAGGTAAATTTCCATTAAGCTTTACTCACCTTTGATGCAGCACAATTCTCAGAAAAACAAATATGCACAAACACAAGTACAATTTATACAGAATATATTGGTATACGATTTATACGAAACACAAATTTTCCCTCACCATCAAACGATTCAAACAAGTAATGTGCTGGGAATTAATCAGTGCTGCGCTCATGCGGTTATTTTCCGAAATCGCAGGCGGCGGTTAACGGAGAAACGCGCGAAATCACACCAATTCAAAATTTTACCGAAATATTCAAAGATAACTATTAAATATTGTTGAGTGAGATGTGTTTTAAGCGTGGTAAGTCTTGTTCGATGCCGTTTTTGACATCCTTGCCAAAAATTATTCCGGAAAAGGCACTTTAATTACGAAAAGTGGACAACATGTTTGAATATTTCAAGCTTTATCAGCCTTAATATGGCAAATCTAGTTTTGGCACATTAAGCAATTTTCATGGACTCCGTTTAGGGCGGGGGGGAGGACAAGTGGGGCAGGGGGTGGGAGGACTATCGCCCTCCCCTGGCTCCGAATATTTACGTGAAAATTTCCTAGCAATTTTTTTTTATTTTTTACACCTAAAATAAGTTTCGCCCCCCCCCCCCTGAATAAGGTTTATCTCCCTTAATTTTTCCTTGACGGCGCCCGTGACAATTTTTGTTATTATTTTTTTTATCAGAACCCTCGAGAACCCCGAAAACGACACCCCAAACCCTAAAATCGGTCTCGGTTTTCTTTTTGCCTTTTAATTTAACCACCACTTTGAAAATAAGCGTCATTTTGAATCCTAAATGACGAAACCTTCGGCTCTGCGACTCAAATCGCTATAATAGGTCTAGGGAACAAGTTTACGAAGTGGCACAATTCTAATACGAAATGCCGAATGATCCCAGTATTTTCCATGAGCCGCTCCCACTACTGACCCTTGCGTTACCCCCGATGACTGTACAAATCTCTTAGACCTGTATTCACAGAACAGTACGTATTGATACCTATTTGATAAATAAGGTTTTAATTATTGAACCAACGGATCTGAAATACCACATACTAAGAATTTCTTTAGTAAAATTCCATGAACAAGACTGTCAAAAGCTTTAGAAAAATCTGTGTAGATCACATCTACCTGACTTTGTTTGTCAAGCTTCTCAGAGATGTATTGGTTAGCACACTCAAGGTTAGTGACTGTTGATTTATTGGGCATAAAACCATACTGTTCATCAGACATCATCCCCGAGGAAGGCGCAGCCATATATTTATAAAACACGATCTGGAATAGCTTGCTGAAATTGCATACAATAGCCGCTGGTCTATAGTTATCTACATTCGCCCTTCTTGAAAGGCCATATAATGTTTTAGCATTTTACTTTTGCTAGCCACCTTACTTCGCAATAGTATGTCACATCATCATGTTCTGAAGAGAGTTTATCCAAAAATGCTTTAAACTGGCGATGGTTAAGACAAACCATTGAAGGCGCATCATCTGTGCACACTCTAACTGATTTACACCACTGAAAACCATATTGCTCAAAAGTATTTTGCACCTCGGCAACAATATCTTTTCCAGTAGTGATCCCTTGTAGTGGCCGTAAAGCCAGTAATTCATCTGTCACTACAAATTCTTTATCAACACCTCGCATAAAAATAGCTAACTAGACTGTGTAAAATAAATCGATACTCTTATCCAAAGCAATCGAAAATGCTTGAAAACCAGCCAAGCTATCAGTCAACGTTTTTTTTTATATCAAAAGCCATTATATCTATACGTCAACCAACAGTACGTCGCGATAAGCTGACTTTCTCAAACTCTTTCTTCTTATCTGGGCACAAAAGTTCTGCAACATCTACTAGGCACTCTTTGACAAACTCTGCCTCAGAAAGTGACTTCGATGTTTTCGCTATTTTGGAACTAACTATAAATTAGTTTTAGCAACACTGTCCAGATTTAATCTTTATCAATGGAACATTTCTTGCTGTTTGCCTAAATCGATGAGTGAGTTTTTTGAACTGATGACATTCTGTGTCCACTTTCCGCTTTTTTAAACCAGACATCTTGATAGATTTTTTTTCTTTTGAGCTGAATTCGCTTGAATATTTATCGCGTATTTTTTTATCAGTTGTTAAGAATTAAAGGGCGCCGAGAGATTTATATATTACCCGCAATAAGCATCTAGAATACTCTCGAATCGAGAGTCTCGATCGTGCGCGAATATGCGATGCGTGCTCTCAGAGCCCACTGTTATTCATAACGCATCGCTCGGAGCGCTTCAAGGTTATCAAGAGGCTTCCCGAATGTTTATCTGTTTGTCTCATTCTAATGACTATTTCTGACTGCATCTGTGGCATTCCATTGCGTACGCTTAATAAAATTATTTATCGATTTTAGTCTGATTTGGAGAATAGAGTTTTAGGTCGGTTGACAGTAATTACAAATAAACTATGTGTGATAAATCTTAAATTTTTTTGCGCGTTATTTGAAATTTCTGAATTGCTCGAGGGGCGGATTGGAGCTGGTGAAGGGCCGGGGACCGAGGGTTGCCCATATATAGTTTAAATGTAATAATTTTTAGACGTTTTATTCAGTAAAAAAAAAGCATATTTTAGGTATATCAGCCAAACTTTTTTGAACCACCCTGTACACTCAAGAATAATTTTAAACTATACACAACATTTTCTAACAACAATTAATTGTATTTAGCATTTTTTCGTAATTCCCGAAAAATACGATATAATGAACTATACACTATCGTTATTTCACCCCCCCTCCCACACTTTATGTCGAGATGAAATTTTTTGTTTAGCTGATGACGAAGCTGATACACTAGGAGGTTCTTCACGTGCTTTCCCATATTTCCGCCTATAGTTCTACTTCATTTCCGTGGAATTTCACATAATTCCCCATTAATTCTAACTCACTTTCGCCCAATTCTACACAATTCCATATTTCCACTGTGGTTTACTCCAAGCATTTCTCGATTAAATTGTGAGTGACGTCACGTTTGAAAGCACTAAAGGATATTAGGTCGCGAAAATATGATACAGCTTTGAGCACTAATAATAGCAATTGTTGTGAATTTAACCAAACTAGAAATTATTACAACCCTATTTTTATTAAAGTGTTTTTTTAAATTGGCTATTTTTGTTATTTATAATCGTCGTTGCATATACGCAACGGCACAATATGGGATTAATCATTTTAACACAAAGAGTATTTTTCCAATACAAATGTTATAAAGAAATGTCCGCTATTTTGTTAATTCCACAGAATACAAACTGAACCGTGCGTAATGGAAGCAATTTTATTTCATTTTTCAAATTCGGTTGTGCTCTACGTGTAAAATGGTTTCGAACTTTTCGATCGTTAAAATAAAATCCGTATTTGCGAGTTTGTTTAATGTAGGTTAACAAATTCGGTATTTGCAGTTATTAAAAGTAGATATTAATGTTTGATCCTATATCTAGGTTATTATAAATATAGATAATAAATAGTAAGACACATTATACAAATTCATTCGAATTGACCTCGTTTTCAAGACATATGGTGTTAAGCTGAGATTACGCATTTTTTCACTGTTATTCCGTCATTACTTTCACGTCATTGACATTTTTGACATTTTGATCAGTTTTACACAAAAAAGGTACTATTAGTCTAAATCGATAAATCCAAGCATCTACCAGCTAGTCTATGGCAGAACAAAATGGTGGATGAAAATATTAAAAAAAAACTTTCTTATTCAAGTGACTCAGAGCCGACTGTTATTTAAATTTTTTACGAAAATTAGATATAATATAGGGATAAACTTGTAAAATGGATGAACAAATTCAACAAAAGGCGACCTATGTAAATGTTTGAAAAACAATATAAAAAATAAGTGTATATCCTTTTCCGGGAACTTCTCTTGTTATAAACTCTTCCTTTTATTAGCACGCGGAATTTTTATGGAATCGGTGGTATTTCTTTAAATTGGTTTAAATCTTGTCTCGGGAATAGGCAATAATTTGTAAGGGCAAATAGTTCTGATTCTGATTGTAAATTGATTACAAGTGGAGACCCTCAGGGTTCTATCTTGAGACCTATCTTTTCTTGTTATATATTAATGATACAACCAACCTAAAAATGAATGGCAAAGTCTCTCTCTTTGCTGGCGACACAAGCATAACATGGAGTGATTTTGATACAACGTCTTTACATTCTAATATTTCCAACGACCTTGTTATGATTAAGGCTTGGTCCGATTCCAATCTGCTTTGCTTCAATGTGGATAAAACAGAGGCCTTATCTTATAAGGGGACTTTACAACCACTTCAGCAACTTAACAGGGATATTAAATACGTTGAGTCGGTTAAATTCCTGGGTTTGAATATAAATAACAACTTAAAATGGTCTAAGCATATTAACACCTTAACTAAAAAACTCTCTAGCGCCTGCTTTGCCATTCGATCAGTTTGAAAAGAACTGGACATGTCTTCTGCCAGACTTACTTAATTTCTCTCTATTCGAATCCGATCTCCGCTATGGTCTTTTTTTTTGGGGCTGCTGTACCACCGACCAATTTCTTAGTATTTTTAGGCTTCAAAAAAGAGCAATTCGGTATTTGTTTGATCTAAATAATAGAGCTTAATGCCAATACTATTTCAAGAAAGATGAAATATTAACACTTCCTGCATTATTTATTTAAGAAACCGTGTGTTTGATGAGTAAGCATATAAACACTACAAACAATACATTCCCGTAATGGCCACAACACGTAAATCCTACCAGAAACTCTAGGCATGACTTATAGCTTTACATTCCTTCCACAGAATTAATAAATAAATCAATTATTTACAACGCCATAAAACAATCATCTTCCAGAACATTTAAAAAGAATCCCTATGTTTGCACTCTTTCGAAAAAAAAAACCAAAGCGTACCTCATTGAAAGTCCTTTTTACTGCGTTAATGCTTCTTATAATGAAGATATAAGTCTTATTAAAATGTTTTTTATTTGCTTGCTTAGCTAAATATTTCTGGGTGTCATGTTGCTGCATAGCAAGGAATGAACTTTCTGATAGCCTGTTAACATTAATTATTTTTGTTACATATGAGATTAAAATTATTCATTTTCTTTTTTTTGAACACACTTTAATTACTATATTAGTTCAGTACACTTTTTATTTAACCTTACTTATTTTGTTAAGGTCACCTGGATTCATTAGCCGCTTTACGGCAATGTTACGAATATAACGAATGATGATATTTACAATTTATGTATTCGCATTGACCTATCGAAAAATATGATTCTTATTTCGATTAATGTTTCGTAATTCATTGTTTTTTTTTGTTCTAAGGCAAATTTGGTCTTGTCTATAAAATTGTAACAATTTTCCTGCGATAATAGAGCATACTTTTGTTTGTTTGTTTGAATCGTTAAGTCTAACCCTGTTTAATTTGACAAATGATTTAGTAATTACAAATCCAGTGTGTCCGAAAGAAGAGAATCTTTTGGTATCTTGATAATAATAAGAGATAGAAAATTGGTTAAATGGAAAAAGTTGTAGGTATTTAATTACCAGTTCAATGCCACTTCGATAATTATTGTACCATTTTCCGTTTTTGAGACATTTTGAAAAAAAAAATTTTGAATTTTCGAAAAAGTGCTGTAACCTTTTAATTTAAGATATTCTTAAAATCCCTAAAACCATTATTAGGACAATTTTTTGAGGGCGATATATCTCTGCATTCGGTTTTTAATCCCAACATCTTTTTTTGAGATACATCATCAACTTTGTATTTTTCTTATGGCCCCCATTTTGTTTTTAAGCACACTTTCCTTTCTTATAACATGTAAGATTTTACAAAATATTTTTTTATATCAAAAAGCAATACAGTTTTTTTTTGTTGAGTTGGCCATATCTGCGGAGGCCACTTATATTTGATGCCTTCGAGATAGCGAGACACTTTGAGTTTGAAACCAATGAATATGTTGAAGCCGTCAGAAATAAAATTATTTTCATTAAAATTACACATTTTATTTTGTTTTTGTCAAAAATTGTTAAGTGCTCAGTGCAATGGCGAGTAATTTCTCAAATTTGGAAATGTTTGAGATGTTAGAGACTTATTTTTTTAAAAATTTTCCGGAAAGACATCAACGTGGAAGAAAGATATTGTCTACATTGGTTACCATTCTACTTGAATATGGCAGTTTTAAAAAACCTTGGCCAAAAAAATAACGAGCAAGTTATGGCTATCGAGAATCTAAGAATATTTTGGCGAAAGTTCCACATCCTCTACACGAATTGCTAACAGAGAAATCAACCATATTTGATGTTTTAAAAACATCCCGTTGTCGTCCATATTATTCCACCCTTGTACAAGGACTACATGTAGGTGATTTTGAGAGAAGATTAAAATGCAATTGGTATCGAACTAAATGTCAGCAAAATCCTATTTTTTTTATGTTTTATGGACAGACGAAACCCATTTTACTAACTGTGGCGAATTTGTCAAACATAATAGTCATTGCTGGGCGCTAGAAAGTCATCAGTTATGTAAACAACGGAGGATGGAAATTCGATTTGGCTTTAACATATGCTGTTGAATTTATGGTAAAAATTAATATTCATTTTGCTCGTTTGAACTCTTATATTAAGCTATTTTAATGTTTTTTTTGTAGCAAATCGAATAACTGGACCTTTAATTTATGAGCAGACAACAAATGGACAAAGATATCCTGCAATGCGGCAAACTGAAATAGTTTCGGCAATTAGAGAAGTTGTTTCACCTGTTGAGTCCAAAAACTTGTGATTTTAATAAGATGGGTGCCCCGCTCACAATTCTAGGGAGGTGCAAAGATTTTTATTAGAAACTTTTAGTGAAAGAGTTATATCTAATAGAGATCTTTTGCGGTGGCCTGGGAGGTCTCCAGACCTTACACCGCTAGACTTTTACTTATAGGAACATTTTTATAAGAGTATCTATTTGTATCAAAGGATGTTCTAATATACCATTGTCTTTCTTTTCAACAAATACATCTACAATACATATAATATCACAATGGAAATTGAATCTAATGGGACAACTCCCCTTCTCGATGTATTTATTCAAAGGAAGGAAAGTGGTACATTAGGACATTCTGTTTACAGAAAACCGACGCATACAAATAGATACTTAAATGTAAATTCCCACCACCATCCAGCACATAAGAAATCGGTTATTAACTCACTATTATTTAGAGCCATTTCAATTTCTGATCAAGATGCTCTAACATCATGGAAAAACATGGAAACTGACCGAAGCTCTGAGAGGGAATGGCTGTTACACTGAAGATATTACGCGTTTAATTAAAAGAGATAGTAATCCAACTTTGCGAAAGGAGAATGATAATGAGCCACCGTTAGGTAATGTTGTTCTTCCCTACATAGATGGCACTGCAGACAAAACAGGACGATTACTTCGGCTGTCCAATATATGTTCCTTGCTCCTGTGGAGAAATGTATGTAGGAGAAATAGGACGCTTAGTAACGGCTAGATTGAAGGAACAAGAGTGATTTTTTAAAAAGAAACTAGGGTTCTTGCAATCGATTACAGGATTCTCTAAACAAAAAAATTAGAGAACCTATTTTTAAACATACAAAAACCTTCACCAGATGTACGGGTTTACATCACACGTGAAAACCGATCTTAACAGAAGGTCACAGTTTGGCGAGCACAAATCGTGTATAAAATCCCTCTTGAATCTCTCCACGCTTTTTCAGTGTTCAGATCTCATGAAGTAAAGATCCATGAAGATGCCTGTTGCAATGGAAGCAAAACGTCGGATACTAAATCCAATTTTACAAGGTCTAATCCCAGGAACCACGATTTCTTAATTATTTTAGTCCAGTTATATGATGAGGAACTTTAATGAAACCTGGCTAATGCCAAAGCCAGCAAAGCGCTCCTAGTACGAAAATATCCATCTTTTAAAAATATTTATTATCGAAAGAATTTTTTTCTTTTCCATAAAACAAATACTAGACCCCTGTATTCAAACACGGGAAATCCATTTTCTTTATGAGAATTTAATTGCGGAACAGGCATCGTTAACCGCGAATTTCAACGTTTCGTTTTTGTATTTTTATCACCCTCTGCAAAAAACGTTCGTTTACAAATCATTAAAAACCTTTTCGAAAAAAATAATGTTCCGCAGGTTTCTGTTTGTAAATCAAAGTGGTCTAATTTAAAAATGCTGAGCGGTACAAAATTTTTCGGAGGGTGGAATAAAAACGGCCCAATCCCCATCAAAATCGATCTGACCTTTGAAAATTGCAGACTCGCAGTTTTCTTGAGCGTTAGAGTTAAACGGCTACCTGACACCCCGTGTCGTCGGTTTCCGAAAGATTTTCTTGAGTAGGCAAGTTTTTATTATCCGTCCGAATGCCTAGAAAGTTTCACTTATGACATACTTCAAACGAGTTCCTAATGTCCTTTATTTTAGAACTTAATTGCAGATTTTTTCAGATCTTTAGGTTTGGAGTTGGTTCTGTCTGACTTCTGTCTGTCTGTCGGTTTGTTTGTCGGTCGGTCTTTCGCGGCAGAACTAAAAAACTACTTGTCGGATTGACTTCAAATTTTGGCTAAGAAGTAAGGCTCATTAGGAGATGAAATGGTAACATCTTGGTAAAGATCTAATATAGCGGAACAGAATGGCGGCCTAATGAAATGTTATGAATAGATTGCTAAAAACTACTTATCCGATTTGCCTTAAATTTTGAACATAAATGAAGTGTTACGAAAAAATTAACTGGTAAAATTTTAGTCGAATCCAAGATGTTGAAACATAATAGCGGCCGAAAAAAAACATTTAAAAGGTCAGCCTGGAAAAACAACATATTTGATTAATTTCAAATTTTGTTTAAGAATTGAGTGCGTGGTAAGAATGCAAGATGGGGAAACAAAATGGCGGCAAAATAAAATTATTTATGATAGTTAAAAGTCACCCGTTCAGGATTTTATAGATTTTCACGTTTTATAGACCCTATATGCCTAAAACATGCTTTCTCAGTCCTGTCGGTATGTATGTCGGTCTGTCTGTCTGTGTATTTGTTCACGGCTAAAAGACTGCGATTGACTCTACATTTTGATCGAAAGTTCAGGTCATATAGGGATGACCTCGTGTTATTTTCGTATATTATTCAATATGGCTAAACAAAATGGCGGCATAGTGAAATGTTAAAAGGTATTACTTAAAAACTAATTATCCACTTTATCTCAAATTGTGAACAAAAATCTAGTGTTACATGGCAATAAACTGGTAACATTTTTTTACGAACCCAATACGTAAAAATTAAATAACGGCTAAATAAAATATTTAACAAAAGGCCTAAAAAAGCTACCTATTAGAGTGATTTTATAATTTGTGCAAGACTTAAGTGTAATATAAAGGGAAACTGGTAAAATTGTAGTAGGAATTCAAGATGGCGGAACTCGCGAAACAAAAACAAATGACGATAAAATGTTTAAAACATAAACGTAAAAAACTTTGTCATTCAATCGACTTTAATTTTTACCCAAAAGTTAGAGGTAATATAGAAATACATTGAACTCTTTAAAATATTTTTGGAAAAAACACTAATTCATTTTATTCAAAAACCAAGTATTGCAAAGGTAAAAAGTGGAAAATATTCGTAGGAATCCAATATTTCACCAAAGCGAAAATGGAGCCAAATAAAAATGTTTGAAGAAAAGAGAGCACGTATGTATTTCTAATTTACTATTAGATCACACTTACTACTCCTAATTAAAGGAAATTATCGTTTTTTTAATGATGTTTAAAAACAAACCCATTTTGACCCGCCTATTGGAAAATTATTATTTCTGAAAATTTTATGAAACAGATAATTGACCACTATACTATATTTCAGAAAGGTAGAAAGTAGAGAGTTGTACTGTTATGTTAAATCAAAAATGCCCATCTTTTACCGAGTGGACAACTAAAAACCTTGCATCATACATTGTAACAAATTTTTAACATATATTAAATTCTGTTGTTGGTTAATGCTTGACACACCAGAGATGGGTCAAAATTAATTTGCATACGGTTAGATTTAATTATTGCTAAAGCTTGACATTTCTATAGGCAAGTAGCAGTATATAGCAAGTATTCGCTCTAAACAGAATCGTTTTTTTTTACAGAAATATCTTTCGTCTTCTGAATAGTTGATTGTACTGCCGTCATCAGCAGTTTTAGAGTTTTAGCTAGTAAATTTCTACATTCTTATTTCTTCCTTAAATACACGATCTACATTCAGGAGCGTACGGTGAAATTTTAAGAAAGGGAAGCAATTTTTAGAAACTTACCTATTTGTAATGTAATTCGATTCTTCGATCATTTTTTGCAAATTCGTCAATGACGTCATCATAAAAACCTCGATGCTCCGACATATTTTGGAGAAGTTTATTTCCAATGGACAACAGTGATGTATGCGAAAGTCTCTCCTGCCCCGTTAAATTTCTCACACGAAATTTTTTATACGTTTAAGTGTTGAAAAATTGCGTTCTACTGATGAACTTGTGGCAGGTATTGTCAATACTAATTCACACAATTTCGACACTTCGGTGTAGACATCTTCCAGCTCCTTGTCTTTTAAAAATTGCATTAGTTTCTTAGCGTTATTTTTTGCGCTAATGTCGTCAGTTTCGTAAATCACTTTTAGTCCAGATCGCAGTAACACTCGGTCGAAGAACTGGCCATAATGAAGAAGAAGAGATTTAAACGCATCTTCTGGAAAAGTTTTTCCTTTAAAAGCATTAAAATTGCAGCGCTCGAGGAATTTAAAATCATTTAAACCGTTAAATCTATAGTTTATTTGTTGCTGACTTTGATCGATTATTTCACAGAAGAGGCGTTTGTATGATGTTTGAACATCTCCCACCTGTGTTGGTACATTCGAATTTTATAAGTACTTGCCTATTCAATACCAAGAAATGAGAAAATTTGCCTGTAAAATCCTGTCAATGTTTAGAAGTACCTATAAGTGTGAACAACTATTTTCTTTGATGAAAGGAGACAAATCTTCCGCAAGATCGCGACTGACACTTGGACGCACTTTTAAAAGTTATTTCCGCCGATAAATTCGTGCCACAAATAGACAACTTAGTTAAAGACAAAAGATGTCCAATATCTGGCAAAAGAATTTAATGTTTGTAGTTTTTTGTAATGTCCTTTTTATTAGAAATTTAATAAACAGACTCGTCCTATAATAGTACTTTTTCTCAAGATTTTCAGTGGTTTGTCTTCTTTTATATAAGGTTTGGCGGCCCACCTAGTCGATGGTCTTCATGGTTTTGGCCCACCAGTGACTTTGAGTTTGACATGGCTGCTCTAAAATAACAAACAACATTTCTTAATTAAACTTTTTCGTATTTTAGCCGTTTTTCTAGAGTTTTCATACATAAATAAAAATTTTGAGTCACGTGACTATTTTCGAATAGGCTATCTTTCATTCTTCATGAAGTAAAAATGTTTCCTAATTTTTGATAAAATAAGCTTTAAATAGAGTTCATGAAGGTCCCAGAACGAGACGATTTTTACAAAGTTTCATTAAACTTCAATTGTTAGTTTTTCTGTCTGCCGGTCTCGCAAGTGGATTTTTAGCAATTTACAGGGTGATTCATGAGGAAATGTCAATACTTCAGGTACATATTCAGGACCAAAAAATAAACATAAAAGTTTATATAAATAAGTGTCCGCAAGGCCTTAGTTCTCGAGATACAGGGTGTTAAAGTTTTTATTTAATTTTCCTATTTTTTAAATAAAATCTATGATAATGTAAATAATGGAGTGAAAATTGATATACTGGGGTTTTTTGGTATGACAAATTCGAATCTAATATTAGTATTGCTCTTACTTGTAGGGAGCGCCACCTACATGTCTTCCTACTTCTTCGAACAATCACAACTTTTTGGTACAGTCTTGTATTACATTTTTGAGCAAAACAAATTATTCCCTTGCCATTTCTACGTCAAAAAGGTATACCTGTTAAAAGTGGATACGAGCAACCATTTTCGAGATATTTGGATTTAAAACAGTTTCGGCGCATGTGATTTTTTTTATCAAATTCGCATAAAGTATGCATGTATTGTAAAAAAATAGAAGTGTGCCTTGCCTGACAGAACAACTGCTGGTTGGTGTTCTCCTCGTTTTTCCTGTTACTTAGCAATAGTAATGTCAGTTAATAATAAGATCAAATTTTATCACTGTAAATTTCTGTTCATAACTTTTATTATCTGACAATAATCATTTAAGAAACTTTAGATCTAAATACGTCATTATGCCTGTGATATTCTCGCATCGTGAATATGCAGATATGATATTCGTCTATGGCTTCTGCAATGGGGTCGCAATTCAAGCAGTCGCGGAGTACGAGCGTCGTTTTCCAGATAGAAGGGTGCCAGATAGAAGAGTTTTTCAACAAGTTTTCACTACTGCTGGTGAATCTGGGATGTTTCCAAGTGCGAAAATTGTATCTGAAAGGGAATCGGGACCCAACGTTGAAGTAGAAGAGGCTATACTCAATGCGGTCGAAAATGATCCAAGCATAAGCACTAGGCGGATACTTATCAAATTACACAATCGTCTGCTTGGAGAAATCTTCACATTAATTGTTTATACCCATTTCATTTACAACGGGTTCAACATTTACAGGAGGGTGATTTTGAGTTGAGAATGCAATTCTGTAACTGGATTAATGAAGATCTAAGGTTGTATAGGTATGTTTTGTTCACTGATGAAGCACAGTTCACGCGTGATGGTATAAATAATCTTCACAATGAACACCGGTGGTCCTATGAAAATCCTCACGCTACAGTAGAACATAATTTTCAACATAAATTTTGCATTATTGTGTGGTGTCGAATGTTAAATGGTCATTTAATTGGTCCATTTATAATCGACGGTAGTCTTACAGGAGAAAAATATTTAAATTTTCTTGAAAATCACTTGCGAAATATATTAGAAGATGTTCCCCTTAATGTAAGACAAAACATGTATTTGTAGCATGATGGAGCCCCTGCACACTACAGTTTACTTGTAAGAGATTTTTTAAACCAAAACGATGGACTGGTCGGGGAGGTCCGTTTAATTGGCCACCTATATCGCCAGACCTTAATCCTTTGGATTATTGTCTTTGGGGATGGTTCAAATCACTAGTATATTCTACTAAAGTAAATACAAGAGAAGCATTATTGGATCGGATAACAAACGCAGCACAAACACTAAGAAATGCGCCCGAATGTATCCATAGAGCAACCCAAGGTATACACCATAGAGCTGACCTGTGCTTAGAAGCAAATGGTGGAATTTTTGAAAATTATAAAACGTAACCTAGATTTTATTAAAAACAACTTAATAATAACAATTTTAATAAAAATTAAATATCTTTTGTTTAGTTTATGTCTGAGGCACTGAATACACACCTCAAAAAATGTGTTAGTCTTTCAAAAGCTTTTGTGTCAAGATGCGTTTAAATTTGGACAAAACAACAAACTTTTAAAATTTTGCGATAAAAAATTACATGCGCCGAAATTGTTTTAAATCCAAATATCTCGAAAACGGTTGCGCGTATCCACTTTTAACAGGTATACCTTTTTGACGTAGAAATGGCAAAGGAATTATCTGTTTTACTCAAAAATGTAATACAAGACTGTACCAAAAAGTTGTGATTGTTCGAAGGAGTAGAAAGACATGTAGGTGGCGCCCCCTACAAGTAAGAGCAATACTAATATTAGATTCGAATTTGTCATACCAAAAAACCCCCGTATATCAATTTTCACTACATTATTTACATTATCATAGATTTTATTTAAAAAATAGGAAAATTAAATAAAAACTTTAACACCCTGTATCTCGAGAACTAAGGTCTTGCGGACACTTATTTATATAGACTTTTATGTTAATTTTTTTTTCCTCATGAATCACCCTGTATACTAAACCAATGGACTTGAAATTTGGAATATATACCCGGGGCTATGTTAATTTGCAACATTTTCTGAACTTTTAGTTTTATATTTTGTAAACGATCTTCTAGTTTGTAAAAGTTCTAAACAGGATACGAGTTAAGGACGCTTTTAAGGTAGTCCAAAAACAAATCAAATAACATCAAGCATTTTAGATTAACCAAAATTCTTAGAATAGGCAATCTGTTGTACATTTTTTAATAATTTTTATTAAAAGCAAAATTTCGTGAAACTGGAAAGGGAGAGATGCTATATGTTCTGGCTGACCTAAAAGCGCAACAGATTGTTATAAAGCTCTGAATATTTTAATTAGTTTAGAAGAAAATCCGAAACTTTCCACCAGAATATTAGGAAGAGAATAAACTAAATAGTTCTTCTTTTTTCTATTAATCGCAGACACTTTCAATATGGGTGAATATTTTAGGAATAGAAGTAGCTTCTTTGCCTATTGGCCGAAAGTACCCGAGTATATCCCGATTATCAAAAACCGATTGCATGTGGTGGCAAATAACACTGAAATCGTCACGTCAACGATCGACTTTAAGATCTCCATTGACAAATTGTCGACTGTGTCCCCGCTGATAGATTTATTAGACGACGAATGTGACGTTATCAACTCGCCATATCGTCAAACCGATTTCTGTAACCCCGACCTTACTCTAAGAACTTATTGGAAGGTGTGATTCGGACGATCGCTTCTTAAATGGGATGTCATCCCTTATGGCATTTCGTGACGAACGCCAATTTGCAGCCGGAGATGCACGTTGCATAAAGGATTTTGCGGATCGAGGACAAATTCTCAGGGCAATAAATTAGGGAAAGCAGGGAAATATATCCTGAAAAGTTATGTCGCAATGGAAATATCTTGAGAATTGAAATAACGGCTGGTCTATTTGCATACTCGATTAGCTTTAGTCGCAGCGGATAAGGTAGCTGCAGTTTTATTAATAACAAATTCTATACCTAGTTTCTAATGATATGAAATAAAAGGTAATATTTTATTTATATACTTTTGAGGGTAGTATGGTGAAGAAACAGGCGTGTTGCTCTTTTGACACGACCTACAATTAGGCAATTTTCGCATTTTAATTAACATGAACGTCATCTAACGGTAGCTTGTGATATTATTAATAGAATACGAAAGTGTAAAAAGAGTTTGTTTTCTTTCCAACACATCGGTCATGGCGTAATGATTAGAGGATTAAATGTCCTTCGGGCGAAATTTGTTGTTGTTTTTTATACTAAACCCTGTAATTTTGTATGAAATCGTATTTTAGACTTTTTACTTCCCTCGTAAAAGGGAAGTACTGTTGTCGTGAAAAACTAAGGTTCGTATGGGGATGACCTGGTACTATTTTAGTAAAAATCCATTATGGCGAAACAAAAAGGGGGCCTAGGAAAATGTTAAAAAAATATTGCTAAAAAACTACTCAAACAATTTATCTCACATTATGCACAAAAATCAAGCATTACGTAAGGAATCAACTGGTACACTTTTGGTCAGAATACACGATGGCCGAAGAAAATGGCGGTTTAATAAAATATTTAAACATTCAGCCTGAAAAACTACTTACTGGATAGATTACAAATTTTGCATAATAATAATTAATTGTGGTATCGAGATGAACTGGTAAGATTATGGTACGAATCCAAGATGGCGGAACAAAATGGCGACCAAAAAATTGTATATTTATGAAAAAAATCACCCTCCTTGGATGTACATATCTTTACTTTAAAGCATCCCCAAATTCAAAAAAACTATTTTCTCAATTTCGTGTGTTGTCTGTCTGTCTGTCTGCTAGTTCCTTATAAACAATAGCTTATAAACCGATTGACTTCAAGTTTTGGTAAGAAATTAACGGTAATACGGGGATTATCTAGTAATATTTTGTTAAAAATCCAAAATTGAATAACAAGTTATGATGGCGACTTAGTGAAACGTTAAAAAATTATTGTTAAAAAATTAATTATCTCAATTTGCACAAAAACCAAGTTTTACTTAGGATCAAACTGGTAACATTTTGGTATAAATCTAAGATAATAAGACAAAATGCTGCCGGAAAAAATTAAACAATAAACCTGAAAAGTGTTATATAAAGATAAACTGGCTAGTGCTGGAATGAATTCAAGGTGGCGAAACAAAATGTAGCACAGTGGTCATATTTCTGTAATTAAAATAATTATGGACCAGTTGTTACATAGGTAACTAAGCAAAATAAAGGTTAGTAATATTTTTGGCTTGTATTTACTTATAAAATAAAAATTACGTACATTAATATTAAATAAATAAAAAGTTAGGCACCTTAACATGGGACGAATTAAAGAATGTTTAGTTAGTTAACGCAATATTATTTATTACGTATTATTGATAACAAATACAACACAATACTAACCACGTAAAAAATATGCTCAATATACAGGGTGTTTCAAATTCGTGGGCCTATTGGAATTATTTGACGAACAAAAAGAAGGATGCCGTTCAAATTTTGATTATTTCCATAAGAAGCCGCGAAAAATTCAATTTTTTGGGTCATTTTAGGAAAAAGATTTTCAATGAGGGCAAACATTTACGGGGTAATTAAAAACTTTTACGCAAACTATAGTCAAAAGTAGTGTTATCGTGCGGGTCGTACGATTTATCAACGACAAACTTTTTAAGTTTGTTTTTCTTTTATTACGTGTAATCATATCCTTCGCGTAAAATCCGGAAGATGAATTAGATAGACCTATGATATTTTCATACGAAAAAAGAGGATAAACATATAAATACCAGCAGTGAGTGACAAAATGAGTAATAGAATGTCAATAATAATAGTAATGTAATAGTTGTCAAAATTAATAAAAATGTTGGATTTTCGATATAAAAATGACTGTAATCGAAGATTTTTATGCGAGAGGCCACATATAGCAAGTCAGCGTATCCAGTTTTTAAAGAAATACACGGAAAATATTAATTCAAAATTTAGAAAAGTGGTATTTTTAGACGAGACTTGGATATTTTCTAATGGAAGTGGTTCGAAATCTTGGCAGGACGAGTCTGTAAAAGGTGTCAAGAGAAAAAAGGGACGTGGGACGGGAAAACGGTTCATCATTTTGCATGCAGGTTCTTTAACAGGATTTCTCCCAGGTGCAAGTTTACTATTTTCTTCAACATCCAAAGGTATGGACTACCATGATCATATGAACTGTGAACTATTTGAAAAGTGGTTAAAAGAACAACTGATTCCAAATTTAGATGCTCCATCTTTAATCATTCTGGACAATGCATCTTATCATTCAAGAATCTTAAATAAACAACTGGAAGAAAACCAATCCTGGAAGAAAAGTGATATTTATGACTGGCTAATAAAACAAAAACAAAATCCTTTACCCAATAGGCTGAAACTAGAACTTCTTTTAATGGCAAAATCTATTGAAAAACCAACAATATATGCCGTAGATGAAATAATACGGGAAAATGGACATGAGGTTTTACGACTGCCGCCATACCATTGCCAATTTAATGCAATAGAATTAAGATGGGCTGGGGCAAAATCATATTACATAATCTTACATCAGATGAAGTGCAAATTTTTGGCAAGATTCATTAAATTATATTACGCCGGTGTACTGGAAGAAATCTGTGGAACATACGGAGAAATTAATATGGGATTGGTGGAATCGAGAACGTGTTCTAGATTTCGAAATAGCACCAATGATCATTGCGCCATTTGACGACGACTCAGAAGATCAGGACTTTTTGAGTGATGATGATATTTTTTAGTCTATAACATTAAAAAATTTCTGAAGGATTATATTAGTCTTTGACGTGTATAAATCATAAATTGCATTATGAATATCCATTTTTGTATTGTAACTTAAGTATTTTGCCTTTAGAATTTTTGGTGTACATTTCTTAATCTTCTTCGGAAGTAAATTATGTTTTTTTTTTCATGCACAAGTTTCTGTACATTCCTTATACCGACTCTCAAAGCTTTTGTTACTGGCTCCTGGATATTAGCCAGTGAATTTTAATTTAAAATTTTTTTATTAGATTTGATACCATTTTTTGCTTACTTTTTTAGTACATTTGTAATTTTGTAGGCAATAAATAAATAATTATAGAATACTTGTTCCAATTTTAAAGCGTGTTTAAATTAAGTTAATTCTTTTATTAATTATAAGACAAAATTTGATATATAAAAATCGGTAAAATCGCTTTACCGGAAACTCGGGGCTAACGAAAAATACAGGCTATATATATATATATATATATATATATATATATATATTTTTTTTTTTTTTTTTTCTTTAATAAGTGGTTAGATTTTTAAGTCAAGCGAGGCTCATAATTTTTGGTGATTGATAAAAAAATCTCACTTTCATTAAGTGGCTGTATAAACAGAACATATCCTGATTGTTCCACTGATTCGAACCTCCTTGCGACTTTGTTAAGGCGCTTGCCATTTTGTGTATTTTTGTTTTTGCCAACCAAAAATTTTTAACCAAATACATATTTAGCGAATTTTCTTATTTGGTCCCTCGGCATTTAACATATAAAATATTATTCAAGTAACTCTCTTAATAATATTGCGTAATATAATAAAAAAAAACTATTTTCTTTCTACCTGTATATTTGTAAATAGTATATCGAGATATAATAGCACGATAAAAGAATCACACAACATTTTGGTTTTCACTGTGTTTTCTGATTTGATTCATAATGTTGGTGACCTTTGGTACCACGGTAAGACCGCATTCGACCATACATTCTTTTATTGAGTCTAGTTTATTAGATATAGCCTATTAAGAACCTATTAAAAAAAGAAATTAATAAAAGATAAATGTTTGAAGTATTGCATTGTTTTTTTAATTTTCATCCGTTCACATCTATCATATTGACTTAAAGATAACAATATAATATATTCATTTTCAGAAAAGCTTTGCTCTAATAAGGGGCTTTCTAAAGCTAGGTCTCAAAATCAATTATTACATCAAGTTTTGCTTGAGAAAGTGAGTATACTTTATTTAAAAGTTAATCAAACCCCAATAGAAACAAATTTCTTATAAAATTATTTTTATAAAAAATGTCCTTATAATTGCCATTTCTTATTAATAAATTTGACTTTCATTGACGTTAAAATATCGTATTGCTATTGAATATACGTATTTGCTCCAAATTGACAGACAGACAGATGAGTGAAATTATATAAAAACTTGTAAAATAGCCATTTTAAGGTTATCCATTACAAACCTGGCTAGTGTTAACTGGAAATAAATATTGCCAATTATACAAGCAATCTACGATCCCAATAAATATTTTGCAATAAAACGGTGAAAATAAAAGGAATTTTAAACGCGGATATCTGAAATTTTCGCTACGGAATGGGATTTAAAAGAATGATTGCACGGTGCTTGAGTACAATGGCGATCAACTATGTTTATAGCAACGAGCAACATTTTCCGGTCGTTTTATTACCCGGATTTGTTTACTAGTCTACGGTAACGTTTCTGTGTATCGATTTGGGATAAATTATTGTTTAGATATCATGGAAACTGCTTGAAGAGTTTGATCAGAGTGGTGACGTTAGGTTTCGCCGTGGTACACTTCAAGTACTACGTCATTTATATTTATCTTGAATTATTTCCTCTTCTGAATGCAAATACTTATTTATATTACATATCTAATATATTAATCGAAGTTAAAATAAAATATAAATGTTTGAAGTGTTCAACTGTTGCTTAATTTTTATCCGCCCATATCTATTATACCGACTTGAAGATAGCAATATAATTTGTTAGTTTTCAGAAAAGCAAGATTAAAATAAGGCACACCGAGTATACCCGAAACACATCAGCGTGCGATACCGAACGTTGAATATGAATTCCATAATAACTATTACCCTTGGACGCATTTTTCTTTCTTGCTTGGGAGGTTTGTGTGTATGTTTTCCTTAACGAAAATAATATTACTATAAGTTTTGTTGAAAAAATCAATGTAGATTATTTAAAAGTTAATCAAGAAACAATGAAAACAATATTTTAAACAAAGGAAGAAGTTTTTCTTTTAAATATTTTTTTACCTTATTAATATATTTGACCTTTTTCCCGACAAAATATTGTATTGTCATAATTAGCTAAATATGACCCCGTTTAATCCCATTTGATGCGGCGTAAATAGACATACCCTTTTGTTGCTCTTGTACCCTGGATATTTAAATCGCGGGAAAAGAATTTACACAAAAAAACGACTAACTGGTTTTATCGTCATGTTCTTTTTATTTTGTTTATCAGAATAATAAGAGGTATTGCCCAATTTTAGTAACATTCGGAATATGTAATTATTGAGCTATTGACATAAGCAGTAACAGTGATAATAAAAGATTTACTATTGTACATTACTGATGACAAAAATATATCTTTCCCTCTTTTTTTTTAAATATGATATAAATTTATATAGGTATTTACTTTCTTGATCCAAATGTTTTATATATATTATCAGGTCGCGGATATAACTGTTAAACAGTGCAAAACGCATCAGTCATACATAATTTGTAGAACATTAAGTCTCAAAAAAAATGCTACTATAGGAGAAAAATACTTGGTAATATGTTTATACACATTCTCTAAACTATAACTTATTTATTTTAATTTTTAATTATTTTGTTGTTTATATTGATCCCTTTTTTACACTAAACTTTATTTACGCAAATTTTGAAGGCCATTCAATAAATAGTTTCCTAATAATGATTGTTTTTTCATTTTGTGAAAGTCACCATTTTGTTCTCTCATATTGGATGACTACCAAAATGTAACCAATTTATACTCATATGACCCTTGATTTTTGACAAAATTTTTAAGACAATGAAATAAGTAGTTTTTGAACTATGCCGCGTACAGCGAGAACGACAGACAGACCGACAAACTGACGGAATGAAAGGAATATTTTTCTGAGTCCAGGGACCTAAAAATGAGGGAAGTAAAAATGAAGTAGCATACATTTATTTTCTTCTGTATCATTTTCAAAAACCTGTTCAGGAAGTCCCATTTTGGTTGCAGTTGAGAGATATCTAATTCTATTTCTAAAGACAGAACCTTTCAATTTTCGCGAACCATAGCTACTTTTTTTTGTGAAACAAAAGAGTCATAGCCCTCTTTATTTCCGAGCTACAGGTCGATATTGAAAATATTGCATTTTCAGATACCCCTTGTATCACCTAGTGACAGCTTGTTAAAAATATAAAGTCCTTTTCGAAATAATTATGTAGAATCCAGTGGCATAGTCAGTTTTTTCCAAATATTACTCTTTTTGAGATATCTACCAATGCTTATTTTTTTTAAGGGGACACCTTGTATATTTGTGAAGAAATCAATTTGGCATTTTACAAGCTTCTCAAATACGTATAATAATATTGCTGCTAATAATGAATTAATATATTCTTTGATAATTTTGCAAAAAAAATGCTACTTACTTAGATATATATAGCAAAATATTAATAAATAAGTATCATCCAATAACTATCAGCAAAAGCTAACTTTGAAAGTTGTAACATAAGCACTACGATAATCAAGTAAATTAAAAGAACTGTTCAAAGTGATTTCCATCTTTTTCTTTGCACGCTTTGCGTAATTTTTCTATTTGTTTTAACGAATTTACCAAAACAACGGAATGATTTTGTAAGTAGCGACAACTGTCTCCTATTGCGTTTCCTAAATTTTGCAAAATATCATAATGAACTTTGTAAGTTTTATTCTCCAGATATCTCAATAAAAATCAATAAATTTTATATTGATAAGTCTGGAGACCTAGGGAGCATGTTATAGGCCATTGGTTTCGATCCATTAATTGGTAAAATTATTGTCCAGACATAATTTCGCCATTTGAGAATTGTGTGCAGGAGCCTCGTCCTGTTGAAAATAAATTTTGTCTACAAGCGCTATAGGAACATCATCAAGCAAATCAGGTATGGCTGTCTCTAAAATACCTACGTAAGATTGGCTGCTAGATTTCCCTCAAATATATAAAATTCTATCTGTGTTCATAATATAAAGCAAAACACATTTAGACCAAATCTGCCTTGCTATCTTCTAGGAAATATTCGGTGTTAGTTTTTTGGGACCAGAATCTGCTACTGTGCCAATTAAGTACATCAGAATTACTAAAATGTGCTTCGTCTGACCATATAACCTTCATTTTCAAAATCTCTAACCATATCACATCTTTCTCGATACCAATTGCAGAAGACTACCCAACGATGAGCATCCCAAGGGTGTAAAAGCTGGACAAGCCTAAATTTGTACTGATGGTATTTGTGTTTTTATAGAATCTTTTGAACTTTAGTTTTTGGAATCTCTATGCTCTTTTCACTGGCTCTACAGGAGTTTGTAGGGTAAGCTTCTGCATTACCCAAAACTGTGATTTCCTCAACTTCTCGATTTTCAGTATTTTATGTTTTTAAACGAGGTTTGTTAAACGATCCGTGGCCAAGTAAATTCTTTTTTATTTGTTAAAATACATCCCAGGTACCGCTTGAACATTTTCTTTACTTAATATAAAAAAAAGCTAATATATCGTAATTTGCAAAATGTTGGAAAATTTGGTTTTCTGCCATAATACACTATAAATAAATACAAAAAACAAGCAAAATTTAAAAATCAAACAAAAATTTATATAAATATGACCGTGAAATAATGACACGACATAGACAATAGACAATATACAATAGACAATTTATTCATCTTTTCCGCTACAAAAAGTAGATAAGACATGTCAACAAAGGAATGTATGATGCCAACTTAAGTAACAAAAAAAAAATACTTAATATTAAACACGCTACCTTATTTGTCTTTAAACGATTGATAACTACACAGCAAATACAAATAATACAGAATAAAGGACATACATGTTTATAACAACCAAAGTACATGCAGAATATACTTTAATTAGGTTAAAATGTTAAAAAAAAATAACAGCATTCACCCCATACTGCCAAACCATAGAAAATGACTGAGTACGCATTAGTGTAGTAGACAATTACTAAATTGTACAATTTTGTCATAAAAAAAACATTTATTTAGTTTCGAACAAACATCATCTATATGCAGGCTCCACTCAACGTTAGAATCTATAGTAATTCCTAAAAACTTTGGCTAACAGGCAAAGTTATATTATTAATTAAAATATTTAGATTTATTGGTTTGCACATTTTTGACTTAAATTCCATAGGGACAGTCTTTGATAGATCTATTACAAGGTTGTTTTTTTTGCACCAATTTGAGAACTCAATCAGTGTAATCTTAATTTTCTCCTCCAAAAGATTCTCATCTTTGACGGAGATGACTTTGGTTGTATCATCAGCGAACAAAAAAACGGTTCCACATGAAATGTATTCTGGTAAGTCGTTTATAAATAACAAGAAAATTAAAGGACTCAGGAGACTGCCTTGAGGGGCCCCTAAGTCACAATTTGTCGTTTGTGAAAAAATATCACCTATTTTTATTTTAAAATTTCTACCCTTCAAGAAAGAATTAATCCACTTTTTAAATGGTCCTTTAATACCTAGCTTTTCGAATGTTTTAACAACAAAGTCAGGATCGTATCAAATTCTCTTGTTAGATCAAATAGCGGAGCTGCAACTTTTTCATTCTTATCTTATCTATTCTCGCAGTGGTCACTCTAGATTCAGGGAAGCACTCTGTTGAACTGCTAGTATTTTGCCGGATTTGATTTTTTGAACTTGACTGATTGATTTCCGTGGCCGATTCCTGCAATGTTTTTGTAAACGTTTGCGTATTAGTTTTTGGATTTTTCTGTTTTTAATAAATTAATTAATAACTTTCGGTCTTTAAGATAGCTTTCCAAATTCACTATAATTTTATTTTTACTATCCAATTTTGATTTTATGACACATAACTCTGTTTTAACTTGGATACAAGTTCGCTTTGAGCACCAGTCAGCAGTGTTTACAATAATACTGTCATAGAAGACCTCCTCCGTATCTTCCTCTTGTATGTTCTTTTGTGAAAATTTATCGCATCGACACTTATTTTGAAGCCACTTTTTAATGCTACACCATAGTTTATTATTCATAGAACAAAAATTTGGGAACTGGCACTTGCTTCCAAGTAAACAATAAAAAAGAGCATTGTTGTGCATGGCCTACTGCAAAATTTTGAATGAGAATTTTGAAAATTATGATTTTTGGTGTGGTTTATTAAAATAGATTCATACTGTCATATGTTTTTGAGAACCTCATAAAAAGACAAATTAATTTCTTGACAAATGTGTTGTTCTGTTTAAAAAAACATGCATTGACCAATATTTCAAAAACAGTAACATTTAGAACAAGAAAACTGCATGCCATTAGAATCTATGTAAAAAATTCTAAAGAGGTTCATTTTCATCTTTTAGAATTTTGAATGAGAATTTTGAAAATTATGTTATGAGTTCTGAATTTATATATATATATATATATATATATATATATATATATATATATATATATTTATACATATATTTACATATATTTATATATATATATATATATATATATATATATTATACATATATTTATATATATATATATATATATATATATATATATATATATATATAATGTGTTTTCTCAGTTACAGACACAACAGACTCTATTCGGACGCGAGAAAGAAAGTTTCGAAAACGCCAAATGTGATTTTGGCGTAACGTCAGCAAAACTGTTCTTTTCAGAACGACAGTAGTGAACGGATGTACACCCGGAATGAAAACACATTTTATTTTTCCTTCCGTGAAGGACATATATATATATATATATATATATATATATATATATATATATATATATATATATATATATATATATATATATATATATAATGGAGCAACATCGAATACTATAAAAATAAACATCGTATTATAATCAAACGCTACTTTTAGACCTATAAAAATCTATATGATTTAAGTTAAATTACATTTCGAAAATATTGGCTATTATAACTGTATATTTCCAAATTCCAAAAAAACCGTTTTGTCAAAATGTGCACAATCTATCTATATCTCTGTTCTTTACCCACCTCTCTGCGATTAAGAGCGAGCAATGTAATGAGCTAACTCCAACTATTTCATGTCACACTATTGAGTAACCAACAAAATTTACCTCTACACATGAACTTCAGCAGATATGACAGGCAAAAAAATAAGATAAACCTTATAGAAAAATGAGCGATAAAATTAAATTTCACTACATCTAAATTTCAGCTATTCTCGTGGAACAAATGAGATACAAAGCTTTATGAAACCACTGATTATCGAATAAAAGGTCCGATGAACCGTATAAAATGGAACCAATTAAACATTCTAACCCAGACACGGTCCCGTTCATTTCAAAATCAAACAGAAATTTAATTATAGATGTGTAGGAACGATATAAATTCCGAAAAGCTGATAAATCCATATTCCGTGTTAAATATATGTAAAAAAATTGTCGGGCTGAGTTTTAATTAAAATTTTATGTAGCGTAGTAAAAATGATGCGTTTGACTATACTAAATGCATTTTAATTTTATTAAATATTTATATATGGAAGCTTTTAATTATTTAATTCGATTATGCGGTAGCGATTGCTTGTGATATGAAAATTTTATTTTTGAAATGTTTATTTTGCGCTCCATTTTAACTTATTTAAATATAATAGTAGATAAAATGCTAAATTTAGATTATTGGCATAAAATATTTAAGGTTTGACTTAGTATCATTAACAATTGATTGTATATTTTGCTGGTCCAGTCACTACAAATGTTTCTCGTAAAGTATTCATTTAAAATAATCATACAAATTTGATTACCCTGTGGGCCAAATGGAAGTAGCCCAATTTTTGCACTTCTGTAACTTTCATGGTTTGAATGATTTTTTGTATAATACGTATACGCCACATTTCAATGCAACTTTATTTTTATTTCTAAATGTTAAATCCAAGTTTTTGAGCTCATAAAAAGATTATTTAAAGTTTGACTTTTATCAATTTAGGTAGTATTATTAGAATTCTACTGGAGAAATATATTGCTAATAGATTTTGTATTTAATGGAAATCAAATTTATTACACAAATCAAAATTTCAGATTCAGAGAGGAAAATGAAAAAATATATTAAATTAGAAGATTTACAAAAATGCCTTATGGATTCCTCATTGTTTACCACTTTTTCTAGTCTGCCTCCCCTGATATTGCCGTATGGATGTAAAAATATCACCATGGAAAACCGGTCTACATTTGGTGATCCTGATCTTGAGATTATTAAACATCATGGTTAAATGAACCATGTTTTCTAATAACAAGCAGACAGCCGATAAAACCTCCAAGGATTCCGTTTTCGATGAGATCATGTCATATCTGTTTATTGCAAATATACAGGGTTGTCACGAACCTTTGCTACTGTTTTTGTGAAACGTACGATGTTTAAACAAGATTTTCATAGTCTTCTTCTTTTGAAACTGAAAATATTGGATTTTGTGAATTTGAATCTCAGTTATCATTTGTAGTTATCCATATGATAAAAACTGATGGTTATACAATATTTTACAATACAGTGCCGTAGTTAATTTTTCTATCTAGCCTTCTGATTTTTGATATATTATTCCAAGTTAAGTTTTTCAATATTTGTCACCTTTCACAAAAACTTTATTTTTTTAGTATTTTGGTATTTTTAATAATTAATAACTAATAGACCGAAATTATTAAAAACATCGCAATATCATAGTCTCATAGAGAATAGTAAATAATTTTAGTGTCTTTTGTATAATAATTATCCAACTTAATATATAAGGGAAAACTCTAAAATAAATTGTTAATTAACGATAGGCTCATTTTATTAAAAAATAGTGAAAACTATTTTTTTTCAACAAGATGTTGTTCCTTCAAGTGTCTAGAAAATAGCATTTTTTTAATTTTTAAATTAATATTTAATATTATATTTTTTCGTCTTGTTACGGCCGGTTTTGCGGCATCATAACGGCTAAGCACTCGCTGCGGGAAACTCTATTTTCAATATTAAATTAAACATAATAATAATAGAGGCAGAGTTCCGAGAGTTGGTCTTTTTCATAAGAAATTTCCTCCAGTTTCAGAATTTTTTTAATATCTGTTAAACATTAACCCCTTTATTCACTAAATAGGTTTAAATGTTAGACCAAATCTAGTTACCATGGAATTCAAACTCTTAGTTCATCAGTTATGTTTTGCTTATGTCACTGTCATATATTATAATAATGACATTTACAAAAAAATATTTGTTCCGTTGTTAGATATGTCATTTTAAACCTACAACTGTCAAGTTAGATCTGGTCTAAATTTAAACAACTTTAGTGAATACGGCTATCATAGTTTCTGAGTTATTTGTCAAAAAACCGAAAATCCTTTTTCCAAATCTGTAGAAAATTTGTTAATAACTTTTGAAATTGTTTATGTACGGTTTTGAAACTTTTGTGCAGTTTTCTAAGCATTATTCCGAATCCAACGGGACCTCCCTTTTTTTTAGAAAAGTCACTATCACTAAATATGAACAAGGTGTATTGTTATTTTTACCGAGACCTTTCAACACTACTTTTTGTCTTATTTTATTGCGTATTTTTTCTATACAACCAATACGTTTTTCTTAAATAATATTTCTATACGATGTGGTGAATGCGCCCCTATTCTTATAATTCCACTAGAAATTCATCGCGTATATTACTAGTTACAGATGCTTCTTTATTATACTATGTAAGAACAAAATTGTAAACTAGGCATTTTTGTGAGTATTTTAACAGTAGGTATTTGAAAGCAAATCTTGTCATTTTTGTCATACTTGGGTAAGAACAAGTAGTTAATATCCTGTAATCCTCAAAATCATCAAAACTGGTCTCAACAAAGAACTTCGCATGAATAGAACTAGAATGTCGTTTGGAATTCATCCTTTTTTGCAATCATGGTGCTCAATATTATACTCTAAACTCTGTTTGTTTCGTAGAGGTACAGTTTATAATTTATTTGGATCAGATCTGCTTAACTGGTGAAATATCTATTACATTCTACATTCCAGATTTCTTCTTTTAATCATACATCTACAATTTTAAACAAAAACTACCCCTGTATACTTATTAGACTACCTATATTGACTATATTAACAAACAGATTTTTACGATTTTTAACTTCATGATGATGCATAAAGTAAATTAGTAGTGTCTATTTTCGAAAAAGACTTAAAACTAAAAGTACTTAAATGTTAAAAATACGTAAATACTTCTACAAATTTGAAATTTTAAGTACCAGTACGAGTAGTTTTCAACAAAAATGCTGAACGTCACAAATAACGCTAATTTAAAATTACTTGAGTAAAATAATTTTTGATTATTTTACTTTAAGTAAAGCCAACTCGCATGAAATATGAGACAATTTTCTAACTAGCAAGGAAGGCTATAACAAATATATACATGTGATGAACAGTATTCCAAAAAATAAATTAAGGCGATTTAAAACAATCCTACTTGGCGAAGAAATTTTCATAATTCGGTGCATCAAACGTGATGTTTTCAGTACGAACGAGATCTTACGACAAAATCTCATATTAAATCTTATGTTCTCGACCATAAAAATATCCCGAATAAAATATCGGTGCGCCATTTTACATTAGCCGGGAAATTTATCACGTATCCCGAACGTTCCTGCAGAGACTGCACGATCGTCGTGGGCCGTAAAAATCTGTTATTATGTAATGTGCATCAGATGAAATGTCCCGCGCGTTGCAACTTGGAAAAGCAAAATATCCAGAGAATTACTGGCACTTGTAAAGGAGAGATTGTAAAATTGTATTTTTAGGCTTGGCTTCTGCGAGTTACCCGCGAATCTATACCAGTGGCGTATATAGAAATTGCTTCTGGGGGGTTGAGAAGGTGAAATTTTTCAACGAACAAAAAAAAAGTTCTTCCATTCTTGTTCTTTACCTAATTGAGCGTAAATAATATGAACAGTTGTAGATAAAAGCTCTGGAGAGGATTTTACCCTCTGATTCCAAAAAGTCCCTAATTTATACTATGTCTATCATTTTGGCTTAGATAAAATTGGGGTTTAACCTCTAATCCCCCACCCCTTATATATGCCACGGATCTAGAGTGTTCCCGAAACTGGTAGGGAATGTATTGCGATCTTGAAAACTATAAGGGATAAAAAGATAGTTAAATAGAGAAAGTCGTCGGCCATTCAATTGTTAATTCAATGCCGGTTTGGTGAAGGCCCTATCATATTTCGTTTTTGAGATATGAAAAAACTAAAAACGTTTGCGTTTTCGAAGAAATACTGTATTGTTTTTATTTCATAATATTTTCAAATCAGTGAAAACGTTATTTAGGCAATGTATCCCTGCCCTGAGATTTTGATTTCAACGTTTCGGTTTTGAGATACTATCATCAACTTTTTTTTCTTATGGCGGCCATTTTGTTTTAGTAGCAAATTTAAAAAGAACTTTTTTCCTATCCCAGCTGGCACTTAAATAGCTATAACTGTTTCCACTACTACTCTTTAAGGGTTTTTACGTATTTATTAATCATAATCCTACCATATATCAATAAACACTTTGGGTTACACGTTTTTAAGTATTATATATGTATTTGTTACCGATGATAATACCTTTATATAATTACGACCCAAGCCACTACTTACGAAATTGACTTCAAGGTCGTCATTTCTTTTAGGTGAGTAATTTTTCAAAGTTAATGCTTCTAATCGATTTACTAAATTACAACTTGTAAGTATCAGAACCTTCCTGAACCTTGCAGCGACTACTCCATTACGTCCAAATGTACTCCTATAAGGTTTTTTAGTCTGCAATGACTCTTTTTACTTTATAGTAAAGTAAAAGGAGTTGTTGCAGACCAGAAAATGTTATCGTCTAATGTTTCTTTAAACTGGCTATTACCAGCCTCTATTTTGCAACTTAGAAGTAAGAATTACAGTAATTATTTACTACAAGTAAACTATTACCTCTTGTACTTGATGTTCCGGAGATAAGGGGCGTTGGTATGAAATTCGGACTACAGTGACTTTATAAGGACCGTGGCGACAATAGAAGCCCACCCGCCATATTGATGTAAAATTTCTAAAGGTTTAAATGGGGGCACACATATTATCGTTAGTTTTTCGCAAAATATAACTAAATCAATCTATTTTATTGAAATTATTATTAATTTCGGTCTACAAAGAGTAATATGCCGCAGAAAAAAATCGAAATTCACTTACAATGACAACCTCTGTCAGGTCAGTTGTAAATATAGGGATATGTTAATGTTTTACTCTAATAATCTATGCGAATTATCTAGCGCAAACTTATTTTTTCGTTTAGATTTTTAACAAATAACAATATTGGTGCAAGTAATTTATGATAGTTGTCTTCCAAGTGAATTTAGTAATGTAGAATCTACTAAAGAACGCCTACAAAATAAAGTTTTTTTATGCTAATCTTTGAGAGCTTCTACCTCAAATTGGGGTGCTGAATAAAGTAAAACATACACTAAGACATGAAATAATATTGTCTTTTACAGCAAAATAAAACCAAAACATAATAGTGTGAAATATCTAAAACATTTTCTTGGAATAAATTTATACTTAAGATATTTACAGTCATAAATTCATCACAAACACTTTATAATTAAAAACAAAAAGCAGATGAACCAGGCTTAAACACATTTATCTATATGGCCAATTGCTTAGAACTTATTGTTTGAATCAATATTCATTTAAATAATCACAAAAACTAATAAAATAATATACTAAAACAACAAACCTCATAAGAAACCCACGTAGGCAAAAAGTAAACAAAACGATTTTAGCAGCAATATGGTCGAACCAATCAAAAATTGGTTACCACCTGAAGTGTGCAAAAATTAGTCCTAAGGAAATTTATGGAACTAATGGCAACCCTGCCGCGCAGGTGACGTAACTGTGGCACCGAAGTGGAGAACGGGAATCTTGGAAGAGAACGGCCGGCGCCGGTAAGGCAGATTGGCGGCAGCCGTTAAAGAGTTAACATCGCGATAGTGTCGTTTTTCTCAGCGGCTGTCTCCGTGGTTGTTTTGGTAAAGTACCTAGGCCTAGGTTAATTATGTTATATAGATCATAGACCCTAACAAGCAGCACTGTTTAGTGTCTCCTATATTTGACCATTGGGTTTTGATTTACCTGCTAAATAAATTGATCAGTTTATCTATTTATTGTTATTGCCGTCTAGATTCTCACTCTGCTCCAAGGACGATCGTCCCGACAGAACTTTATTTACACTTCATTCTACAGTGTTTCGTGGGGTTAATTTTAAAGACTATTGACATTAAGAGGTTTTAGGTTTAATGATTTTTAGATATAGCTGATTAGCATAGATTTTGTCTAACTTTAGAATAATAGAACAATAAAATAAACATTGGAGATATGTTGAGACTTTTCTTTTGTTTCCCTAAAGAACCCACGAATATTTAAGGTATGTATCTAAATTTTCTTTAGGCACATTACATAAATTGGCGTCCAACTTGAGGCTTGATTATTTTGCTATTTTAGTGTAATAAAATAATTTAGAACCGTGGCTAAGTGGAAACAAAAGGAACAGTTTTTCTTGGCAAATATTCTTTGTTACAGGTTTAAAAGTTATTGTACGTACCTAATGTTTTTATAAATCGAGTTAATTGTACAATATATCGAAAGTGTGGTAGTGGCACATAAGTAAAATGCCACCTAAAAAGAAAAGGTCAAATGACAAGAGTTTTGATGAATTGAATTCCCCAAACGTTGATTTTAGCAAAACTCTATCTGACATTGCTCAATGTATGAGAAACATAAATGTTAGTTTGGAGGAAAATAGAACATTTATTTTAGGTTTATGCTCCAAAATAGACACTGCTAATGTACGTGCGACTACTCAAGACAGGGTAATAGAGTTCTCAGAAAATGAAGCGGGTAGAGAACAAAGGGATCTTGATGCAAATATACAGGGGCCGAGCAAAAAGATGTCCGATCGGTCTTATATTTCAGCATGGAAAGATCTGGGGGGTAATAACATACATTTTAACCCAGGGGGGGCACTACATCCTATTAATTTTATAAAAAAATTAGAAACTGCTTTTAACGATGCAGATGTCCCTTGGCAAAAACGGGCAAACTTGGCAGTGAATGCTCTTCGTGGTTCTGCGCAAATTTGGGGTACCATGAAGGAAGAAATATTTTTAAACTATGATGTTTTTAAAACAATGTTTTTAAATCGGTACTGGGGGGTCGAACAGGAACGTGAACTGTTTAATAAAATTAAGTTTGGCCAATATGAAAATGGTTCCCGAGCGGACTATTTTCTTAAAATTGTAAGTGAAGCAAAATTTTTAACTCAAATATATTTTAACGATACGGATATTATTAAAATGGCTATTTTCCTGTGGACATAAGACGTAACTTATTACTGAATAATTTAAACAGCGTCGATGCGGTGAAAAGGTACCTACGCGATATTGATTTAAATTTGGAGACAGAACCCCATACTTTAGGGGCACATAATAACAATAGAAATTGGCGCGATAGAAATAAAAACGCTAACCCTAGGGAGGCAAATCCAAGCTCTAACGCTGTTTTTGATATTTCTGAAGAGCTTTTGGAAGAACCGTTATCCGAAACAAAAAACTTACCCATTTTACCTACGGTTTTGCTAAGCTTCGGTGAGGTCAAATCAACTGCATTAGTTGATTCTGGCAGCCAGATTTCTTGTATGTCACAATCATTTTTCAATACGCTGGCCCAAACACAGTGTCGTTCGTCACGTATTTTAAAACTTCCGGCAAAATGTAGTACGATAATGGGGGCTTTAGGGGAAAAAAGTCAGAAAGTTCGAGAACAAGTACTTTTAAAGTGTTGTGTCAGTGACACATTCGAATTTGAATATCCTTACGTTATAGTGCCAAAACTTTCTCGCGACATTATTTTAGGCTGCGATTGGATGCAGGATCACCAAATAAATATCGATTTTGAAAATTATAGAATGAGCGGAAGCTTTGAGGGCAGGCAGCAAATTTTTCATTTTTATAAAAACTGTAGTCCCAGAGCTAATGTATGAGTAAATGAAATATTGATTGAAATGTCAGAATCTAAAGAAAACAATATTAAAGGGGGTTATTCCGAAAAGGAAATTTTAAAGGTCGCAAAACTGGCTCAGCGATTTAATGACTTAGAAAAGCAGCAGCTTGGTGCCATGCTACTTAAATATAAGCAAATATTTTCTAATAATCCTGGAAAAACACACTTATACGAACACGAGATACATTTACATGATTATACTCCATTCTACATAAAGTCTTATCCCATACCCAAAAGATTTAAAGATGAAGTTAAACATCAGATTGATGAAATGCTGGATGGGGGGATCATCGAACAAGCTCCTACAGAGTACGTTAGTCCACTGGTAGTGGTCACAAAAAAAGACGGCTTTGCCAGGGTTTGTATCGATGCGAAGTTTATAAATAGAAAAATGGTTAAAAATCACATCGTTCCTCCAAATCCAGGTGAATTTCTATTAGATTTTGGGTCAAATGAGTTTTTCTCGGTTATTGATCTAACCGCCAGTTATTGGCAAATACCAACCGCGAAAGATCATCAGAAATATGCCGGTTTTTCATACGAGGGCAAAACTTATGTATTTAAGGTTCTGCCTTTTGGTTTTGCTACGTCTGTAGGTAGTTTTATCATTGGGCTCTCTAAAATTTTAGGTCCAGAAGTAGAGAAGTTTGCAATACCATATGTGGACGACATTTTAGTACACTCCGAGAACTCTCAAGTGCATCTAGAACATCTAGAATTTATATTTGAAAAGTTCAGACAAGCTAATATTACCGTGAAACTAAAAAAATCAAATTTTGCTTGTGACAAAATAAAATTTTTAGGTCATATTGTAACGCCTGAGGGCATTGAAATGGACCCATGTCGTATAAATGCCATTACTAACTTTCCAGAACCGAGAAATGTCAAAGACTTAAGATCGTTTTTAGGTCTCGTTAACTATGATCGGCGATTTTGTAAGGGGTTCTCGGAGCTCACTGTTCCTTTAACAAACAAGCTTAAGAAGGGAAACTTGTGGGTTTGGGGGTATGAAGAGAAACAAGCCTTCAATAAGGTAAAGGAGGCATTTTTAAAAGTCACTCTACTTCAGCATCCAAATTCAGATTTAAGATTTTTTGTACAAGCCGACGCATCTGAATATGCGATAGGCGCCACACTTTTTCAAAAAGATCCCGAGTCAGGAGTTCGGCTAGTTATCGCCTATACAAGTCAATCTTTAAATAACGCTGAAGTGCGATATTGCATCACCGAAAAAGAAGCGTTAGCGGTTATACACGCTCTGCGTCAATGGCGGGTATTTTTACTTGGACGTCCGGTAACTGTAGTTACTGACCACAAAGCATTGACATTTATTCAGAATTGTCGCTTGTTAAACGCTCGTTTAACTCGCTGGATACTCTTTTTGCAAGAATATGATTTAGAGCTACAGTATTGTAAAGGGTCAGATAATATCGTTGCCGATGTATTATCTCGATTCCCTTGTGATGGGGGAAATTCTAAGAGAATGGACGTATTAGATCCGGGGAAAGTAGAAATAAATGTTTTGCTGTCATCGCTGGTGACTAATTTAGAAAGAGATTTGAAAGCTATTGTGGAGAAACAAAACGAGGATGAATTTTGTCTTAAAATAAAAAAAGGCTTTATGCAACAACAACCCACGAAAATTAAATGGTATGTTCTTCATGAAGATAAGATTTTTAGGAAGGGTACGATCAGCAACCCGGGTTTAAAGTTAGTGGTTCCAAAAGATTTGGTGGTCAATTTAGTAGATCAAGAACATTCGGATAATGGCCATTTTGATCCAAAAAAATGCTGGTTATGGTTGCGCCGATATTATTATTTTAAGAAGATGCGATTTTATATAAGAAAAATTATCGCAGGTTGTGATATTTGCCAAAAGACTAAAATAACTTCGCGATCTCATGGCGAGACTCAATCGGTTTTGGTGGAAGGTCCGAACTATTTAGTCTGTGTAGATTTTATGGGGCCATTACCAGTATCACGCGGGGGTGTTACTCAGCTGTTGGTGTTGGTGGATGCGTTTTCTAAGTATGTGAGTTTATATCCTTTAAAACGGGCAACGGCAGAAGCCGTTTTACGGGTTTTTACGAATCAATATTTTAACAATGTTGGAAAGCCAAAAGCCATTCTAAGCGATAACGGTACGCAGTTTCAAAGTAAGGTTTGGTTAAGTACTTTGGCCGACTTAAACATCAAAACCGTTCATACTTCTGTTTACTACCCCCAAGGTAATATGACAGAGAGGGTGAACCGAGAGGTAATTAGAATGTTGCGAATGTTTTGTCATGCCCAACATACAAGGTGGGCTTGACACCTTAAAGATGTGCAAACATTTTTAAATTTCGCTATTCATGAAAGTACGGGGTACGCTCCAACGGAATTACATTTTGGGAGGACCCGCGAATTTCCGTTTAAAAACTGTATCAATTTTCCCGATTCTTTTTCTTTGGGTGATAAGTTTTTATTATTAGCCCAACAAAATCTCAAGTCGTCGGCTCAAAAGCGGCAATCGCGGGTCAAGGACAAGGTGACTGAAACGTTTATGTCTGGGGATAGGGTCCTAGTTCGAAGTCACCGTCTTTCCTCGGCAGAGAATAAGGAAATCAAAAAGTTTTCCTTGTTGTATGAAGGTCCCTTTGTTGTCCAATCTGTGCAAGGTCCTAATTCGTATGAAATTTACGATGAGGACTCTGGAAACTCTATGGGAATTCACAACATATATAATTTAAAAAGGTTTATTAGTCCCATTGCGGGGCAGCTATAGACAGTTATGTTTGTTAGTTTTAAAAGTTAGTTCAAGCTAGTTTTAAGTTAGTTTTAAGGAGTGCTCGATTGCGGCAGTGTTTGGCTTCTGAAGGATATTGAATTAGACTTTGATGTAGCATCTTAATTCAATAGGGGGGTAGTGAAGTGTGCAAAAATTAGTCCTAAGGAAATGTATGGAACTAATGGCAACCCTGCCGCGCAGGTGACGTAACTGTGGCACCGAAGTGGAGAACGGGAATCTTGGAAGAGAACGGCCGGTAAGGCAGATTGGCGGTAGCCGTTAAAGAGTTAACATTGCGATAGTGTTGTTCTTCTCAGCGGCTGTCTCCGTGGTTGTTTTGGTAAAGTACCTAGGCCTAGGTTAATTATGTTATATAGATCATAGACCCTAACAAGCAGCACTGTTTAGTGTCTCCTATATTTGACCAATGGGTTTTGATTTACCTGCTAAATAAATTGATCAGTTTATCTATTTATTGTTATTGCCGTCTAGATTCTCACTCTGCTCCAAGGACGATCGTCCCGACCGAACTTTATTTACACTTCATTCTACAGCGTTTGGTGGGGTTAATTTTAAAGACTATTGACATTAAGAGGTTTTAGGTTTAATGATTTTTAGATATAGCTGATTAGCATAGATTTTGTCTAGCTTTAGAATAATAGATTCAAACATTGGAGATATGTTGAGACTTTTCTTTTGTTTCCCTAAAGAACCCACGAATATTTAAGGTATTATCTAAATTTTCTTTAGGCACATTACACACCGTATCGTCGGCACCGTCCTTATAAAGTCACTGTAATTTGGTATATCTAAATTAGTTGTGTATGTGTTGTAGACGATATGCCACAAGTAATAAGTTAAAATGCCAATGGCAACAGGTCATCCATATTTTAAAGAAAATTAAAAATATCATAACTTGGTTAAGTCATATCTGAACAAAAGAACATAAAGCGGTATTTTAAGGAAACAAAACATAAAACGAAATAAATGGGTATGGTAGATAACTTTCTTAGTACCACATTAGTGTTCAAGACTTCAAAGTAATTGGGTATAAGGGACAGCTGCGCATTTAAAGAATCCAAAACTATAAAGGCGTATGGGGGCAGTCGTAGACACTTGATGTTATGTAAAATGCAGCTAACTTCAAAGTAAATGTCCAATAGAACGCCATTGTTCATTTTCATCTCCCCTGTAAATATTTAGCTATGATGTTTTTGAGTTATGAATGTTTGTGAGTATAAAGATAAAAATGCGTACAAATTAAACATCACCTTACAAAAATAATTTATAATAAATAAAATAATAAATTTATAATAAATAAGATATTTAATGATAATTACTATTTAAACCAAAGTCCAAAATTAAATTTTTGATATTCAAATTGGCCGATATATTTGAGCAAAATGTATTGAAAATTAACGCATTTTAAAAGTGCGTCATTTTTTTTACGACTATCATCACCATATTTACCAGAGAAATTGCCTGCGTTTTAATTTTAGGTCGTTAGCGTAGTTAGAACACTAAGTGAAACGCATGTATCCTAACGTGTTCCATATACGCTCTACACCATTTTCCCAATTTGAGTGTTCGTAGTCGCCATAACTGTTTTGTTTGTATTAAAATGAACCCTACATATTTTTAAAACGGATTAAATAAAGCCAGAACTAGAGAAGTAACAAATAGGGTGAATTATAACTATTCGGCTACTTAAATGGAACCACACAATTCCGTACTATCTATGTAAGTCACAGTCACAGTTACGTGCTATTCACGAAATAGTTACTCTAAAATTCTTTCCCATTTTGGTAATAACTACGTAGTCTCAGCTTAAAAAGAACGTGGCGACAGCAAGTTCCGGTTACTTCATCGAAAATACTTGTGGTTATAATGACATTTTTTCAAACGTAGAAAAGTTGGAAATGCTAGTAACTTATAATAAAAATCAAACAAATGCGGAGAGTACTGCCAACGATTATTTGGTCCTTTCGTTTACAAGCAAACTCTAAACGGGCAAAGATATCTGTCAATGTTGCAACCAGAAATAGTTCCAGCAATAAGAGAAGTTTTTTCACCATTGAGTTAAACAATTTATGGTTTTAACGAGATGGATGTACCGCTTACAATTCTCGGAAGGTGCAAACATTTCTATCAGAAACTTTTGGTGAGATAGTTATATCCAACAGCGTCCTTGTGCAGTCGCCTGCTAGATCTCCAGACATTGTGTACCTAGATTTTTATTTATGGGAATATGTTAAAATGAAAGATATGAATTCGGCCCCTCTGAAAATGTACAAATACTTGAACAATATATGCGGGATATACTATCAAATATTAATCGGAACACTCTTCAACGTGTTAAGAGATCGATATTAAAGAAGTGTCAAACGTCAAAAAATTGTATTAATAATTTTTTTTTTGTTAAATTTATTATATATCTCCATATAACAACAAATTTTTGTGCAATATTTAAAGTCAATTTATGATATCGTTGCTAGTTATGAATCGACATACATAAATAATAATAATAATATAAAATAATAACGTACGAACTGCTGAACTTGCTGTTAACACTACTTTACTCAGATATTGGTCGAGTCCAAAAGTACCACTACGAAGCTACCTAGGCTATCCTGATTAATAATTAAAACAATAAATTGGTAATTCTGATTACAACATTCGAAAAAGCTGTGTTGGACATTTGTTGCAATAAGTTATTGCCATAATTACGGTCCAATGATATGGCCAACCTTTGTCATTTGGGTATCACCACAAATTGAACAAGGTTTCATACGTTGATTTTTTAAACAATCTATTAATCGCCATTTTTTTCTGCCAACTTGAATTGGAAGAGGCAAAGGAAAATAATTGCTTCTAGCAATAACCACAACCTACTACTTTTAGTGACATACATGGTGCAGTGACTGAGTGTCTGCATCTGTCGCTCTAAATCCACGGCTCGATCCAAAATGGAGGCAATTTTTATCAAAATAAACTATAGTTTTTATAAAACTGTGTAAAAACAACTAAGATACACATGATAAAGTAATTCAAGGGAGGCTGGTATCCGGCAGTGGACGAAACACGCTGATGAAGATGACTTTAAAATAGAAGACTCTAAAGGTGGTAAAACAAGAAATTTAATCCGAATTATATACTAAGTCCGTGTCAATTCATTAGCATCTGACATTTTCACTAACAAACCAACCTTTATTTTAAATACGACTGACAGAACTTTAATTTAGAAAGTCGGCAAATTAAACCTCCTTCAAAGAATATAAATGTTTACCTTTTGTTTTATCTTAACTTTCTGAAACTTGCAATAAAGAAAGCGTAGAAAATAAATTCCAAAGAACTACAGGATTGTACAGATTAGGACGCAGCAAACTTATTTAGCCAGTCTGAGGAGCGCACAAATCTGAACTCTCTATTGAAAATTCCAAATTATTTAATTTAAGTGAAACAGCTTCCTTTCCCATTATTTAAGTCTCTTGTCTGTGATTTTAGAAATAATTATAATATGTTGATATACAAATTAGATAGAATTAGGGATTTTAAGCCGATCATTTAGGTGCTTAATATGTAAGTTGTCGCACCTATAGCATTGAGGAAGGAAACGAATAAATACTTTACCCCGACTTAGAACCGAGAATATTCAATGTTCAGGAAATATGTTAATTAACAAAATGACCTTTTTTTTTAAATACAGCTGACCATCATTACTTAGTTTGTTAAATATTTATTTAGCGCAAAATGATAAAAATAAATATGTACATTTTAAGCAATCGAAACCATTAATACTACTAAAAATACACTTCATACTCCCGTATATTCTTTTCAAACGTACCTTTTGTTTTAATAAATATTGGCAAATTGTTAAATTGAATAATACCTTTATAAAAAATTATGTATAATTCAATTTCAAAAATAGTTTAGACGTAGACAATATCGTTGATCTGATTTCTCGAAGGTCAGTCGATGACAAACCCATGATGGCGGCCAATTCTACGAATCGATTTTTTAGTTTTGCAGCGTTAGCCGACAATTTGAGAAAACTAGTACACTCACATTGAAGAGAGGCCTCTAAAATACATTATGAAGCACAAAACTAATTGATTGCAACCATAAAGAATACTTAAACACTTGACTTTCAATATAATCAATGTAATATTTTCAAACACAAAACTCAGATGGAAATCCTTCCTTGGTCTTGTTTAATAACTAAACTAAATAATAAAATAAATTACGTAACATTTAACCATTTTAATTTATATAAAATGTCGTGTTTTGTGACATTTCTAAACCATAAAATATATTTTAATTTGCCAAAAAAATAAAAGAACAGTAAAAAAAGTGTGGATAAATAATAGTATTGTTTTAAAATTTTTAGAAGAAAAACTCAAATTTGAACTAATGCGTTTTAAATAACCAATTTTTCCAGCAGTTTTAGCGATAATATGTTCAAAATGAAAATTGAATTTTAACTTATTATCCAAAATTATACCCAAATATTTGAAAGAATTTATTAAATTAAAATAAACTACGCACATTTAACCATTTTAATTTATAAACATGAGAAAATTTTATAAGTTTTTAACTTTTATTTACCTTAACTTTCTGAAACTTCTAATAAAAAAAGACGATAAACTCCAAAATATTGAAGGATTGTAAATATCAGAATGCAGCAAACTTATTTAGCTAGCTAGTAGCTAGAAATGTACAAATCCGAACTGCCTATTTAATATCCTGAATTATTAATTTTAATTTAAGTGAAAAAAATCTTCATTGTTTTAGTCTTGTATTGTTTAAGTCTGTAGTATACGATTTTAGGATATACTTTGAAACGCTGACATAAAATTGGACAGAATAAGGGGATTTAAGCCAATTATTTAAATATCTAAGATGTAAGCTGTTGCACCTATAGCACTGAGAATATGGGAGCAAATATAGTTTTTTCCTAAAAGATACTTTCCCACTCGTAAAAACAGCTGAATGAATGACGCGAAGCAGAGCCTTCTTTAAATAATATAAACGTTTACCTTTTGCTTATCTTAACTTTTTTAAACTGATAAAGAAAGCGCAGAAAATAAATTACAAAGAACTGCAGGATTGTAAAGATTAGAAGGCAACAAACTTATTTAGCCAGTTTCGGGAGCGTACAAATCTACAACTCCCAATTTAAAATTCTAAATTATTTAATTTAAGTGAAAGAAACAGCTTCATTGCCCATTGTTCAAGTCTGTTGTCAGCGATTTTAAGGTGGCAGAAGGCGACTCAAACTCGAAATAAGAACAATCCAGACCTTCGTCCCGGAATTGATTCTTTCCGAAGACAAGGAAAATCCCCGAAAGTTTTCATCGTGGAACGAGGAAAGCCGTTTGTCAGTAGAGATGGGACCCTTTTTATCGCGAAGTAAAAAACACATTAGGTGTCGGTTAATGATGTGCGCTAAAATGCTCCCTGTTGGAAATGGAATAACGACGGGAGCAACCGATGCGTAATAGTATTGCTAACGATTTGTGCCTAAATGTTGTTAAAAGATAGATAGATCTTTAAAACTTGAAAATAATATTTAAGATACTAATACGCTCATTATACCTTGTTTTATTTCTATATTAACTTTATTATTATATAAGGTGTTTTTAATTCTTGGCTAAATATTAAGGATGTAATTTTTATACAGTGACCGTCTAAAGTCCGTTCCCCCTCTACTAATTTTTGAGCCAACTCGTATATCGCAACGAAATTTTGAGGCCTTAAATAGGAGATGAAAAGCTATTTTTTTATGAAAAAATGATAGCTAAACGTTATAAAATGGCGGCTACGCGCCATCTTGAATTAATATTTTAAATACAATACCCCGCATATTATTCCATTTTCAAAATCTGCTCGTTATTCTTAACATTTTTCTCTAATACACTTTATTCCTAACTGTAATTGTTTTCGAAATAATGACGTTTGAAAATTGAAAATCCGGTTTAAAATGAAGTAATGGTTTTAGTCACTTTCGATAAAAAATTCTGCTAACTAAATTTTTTAATTAATTTATAGTTAAATCTTTTAATGAATTCGACTAATAAGAGGCATAAAGACAGTATTTTAAGGATAAACAGTACCACTTACCGGAAAATCTTGAAGGTTACGAATTTGTTCTGTAAATTCACAAGGAAAACAAATTAGTTGGTAAAAAAATATTATATTTATTTTTGAATAACACTTATTTAACCCCAACAATAATTATTTTATCAAGTGTTCGATGTGGCCCCCTCCTAAATCTTGACAATAAAGTGCCCTATTATGAATAGCTTCTCTCACGTTGATGAAAGTCTGTTCATCTATTTCTTCACATGCTTCTCTTATTCTGCGTTCCAACTCTTCTATTGTTTGACATTCAGTGGCGTAGATTTTTAACTTCAGATATCCGCAAAGGAAAAAATCTAGAGGGGTAAGATCCGGAGATTTTGGTGGCCATTCTGTACTTCCCCTGCGACCTATCCATCGCCCAGGAAAGTTTGTATCGAGAAACTCTCTAGCCATGCGATAGAAATGGGGAGGTGCTCTGTCCTGCTAAAATATGATTTCACGATTTTCAAACTCTTCCTGATTGTTTAATACAATTTGTCTTATTCGATGTTCAATTTCAGTTTCTAAAAGATTTCTGTAAAGATCTCCTGTAAGATTGCCTCTGATGAAAATCGGTCCAACAACGTGGTTGCCCAAAATCCCCGCCCAAACATTAACTTTTTCAGGAAACTGGGTATGCCCTTCTCTAAAAATATGCGGATTAGTATCGCTTCAGTATCGTACGTTCTGTTTGTTGACTTTTCCATTAAGGAAAAACGTGCATTCATCTGAGAAACATACACGTTTTAGGAAGGATCGTTCTCCTTCAATTTTTCTTGTTAACCACTCACAAAATTCAACCCTCCGGTCTGGACCATCCTCCGTGAGAGCGTGCAGGATTTTCATTTTATAGGGATGAAAAAATAACTCTTTGGACACTTTTCGAACTTACTTCGCAGGATTCAGCAACTGCAGACGTCGACTGAGTAGGATTAATTACCATTTCAGCAACAATTTCAATTTTTTTTTCTTCTGAAAGAAGCATCTTTCATCGTACCAGTTGCTTGGAGCTTATTTAAAAGTTTGCGCAAATATGACCGTGAAATAGGGTTTTCGGGAAATCTATCGTTAAACATACGGACTGCTAGATGAAAATTTCTTCCAGCTTCTCCAAAAATCAAAACTGCTTCAAATTTATCGTGTAAACTGCGACCCATGGTCACACTTTTCATAAAATAATTAAGATGCTCAACGGACTATTTGACAGTTAGTTATCAAGATGTTACCGCGAGAACGATTTTGTTTCCAACGCAAACTTGATCGTATTTTTGATTGAATTTGAAATGACCAAAATGTCAATTTTCAAACGTCATTATTTAGAAAGCAATTACATTTAGGAATAAAGTGTATTGGAGAAAAATGTTAAGAATAATGAGCAGATTTTGAAAATGGAATAATATGTGGGGTGTTGTATTTAAAATATTAATTCAAGATGGCGCGTATCCGCCATTTTATAACTTTTAGCTATCATTTTTTCATAAAAAAATAGCTTTTCATCTCCTATTTAAGCCCTCCAAATTTCGTTGCGATATACGAGTTGGCTCAAAAATTAGTAGGGGGGGAACGGACTTTAGACGGTCACTGTATATTATATTGTGTTACATCAGTAAATTGTTGCTGAGGAGTCACTGACCATTTCTCATGGTTCTTGAGATTAGACCGACTGAAATTGGAATTACTATCCGACGTTTCACCTTCGATATCTTCAGGGACCTTTACTCCACGAAATCTGAACACTGAATGGGCTCAAAGAGATTCAGGCGGGCTTTTACTTTTACTCGCCGAACGGTGACTTTTACTCGACGAACGGTTTCCAAGTCTAGTGTAGACCGTAAACCGTATTACTATTGAAGTCTGTTGTCTGTTTAAAGACTTCAATGGATTCTCTAATTTTTCGTTTATAAAATCCTGGAGCTGATGTTAGAACCTTGGTTTCCTTTACATTTATGATATGGCCAGTGGTATGCTGGTGTTCAGCTACAGCAGGTTGAACAATTTGTTTCTTTTTAAAACGTCTTTCATGTACAGGGTTTTTGGTTATAAATGTCCCCCACTATTAACTTTCTCACTTATACAGATACAAAAAAAAAGTTGAATATAAAAGTTTCTTTAAATTGAACACATTTTTTTATGATGTAGTTTTTAGATATACAGGGTGCTTGCTTTTTCTGGAATCAACATGAACTTTGTTTTTTTAATTGGACCTTATATTATCGGCTAGAATGAAAGAGTTTTCATCCCGATTCCAACGATATATGGTTTATTAATGTTTCCTTTGGTAGTTTTTCAAATATTTCGATTTAAATTTTCAGTAGTTGGTAATGACTCTTGGATACAATTGAATGAGTGATTGGAAGAAGGATAACATTCCAAAAATATGGCGAATTGAAGTGAGAGCTATATTACTAACATTCGTATTATCTTCAAGTTGAGCGCAAAAGCGATAATATCGCCGGCCCCGTTCCCATAATAATTTTGTTGTTGAGCGGAAATACGATAATATTCCTGGAATGAAGATGCGCGTCCAGATCACAACGCTGAGATAGTAAACACATGTTTTTCACTTCGTTTTGCAGTTTCGTCCAGTAAACAGGTGTTTTAAAAGTTAGTTAATATTATTTCATTTTTAATAATCTGAAATTTAAAGGTAAAGTCAATGTTAAGTGATTGTTAACAAAAATAGTAAATAATCTTTGTATATTATAGAAATGTCAAATTCCACGGATTCAGAGGAAGAACGCGAAATAAAAAGGCTGAAATTAAACAAAAAATTGCACATAAAAGAAAAGGAAAAGCTAGCAAGACAAGAAGGGACAGAGTTTGTTACACATAAAGGTAAACTAGTGAACGCTAAAATAACCGGGCCGGATTGCATTTGTCGTAAGAAATGTCTGGCCGATGTCTCTAATGAAGAGAAACGTTCACTCATCGAAATCATTTGTAATTGAAGGCCAAAAAATGAAAAAGATACATATCTAGTAGGATTAATAGAAAGACATGATGTTGCCAGACATCGTCCAGCTACAGAGGAATCTAAACAGAATACTTCTTCTTTCAAATATTTTGCTATGAAATGTGGGAGTAGGGTTGAAGTTTGCCGGAACGCGTATATGAGTTTACATGCTCTCTCCAATAAAGTCGTACAACGCCTAACTAAGATCCTGGAAACTAAAACTGCACCAGTTGATATGAGATGAAGGCATGCAAATCGTACAAATAAAGTGAATCCCGCGATTGTTGCCAAAATTGATTTCCTCTAAGTTAATCACCTATTTAGATGCAAGTTTAAGCGTAGCTAAGATGTACGAGCTCTTGATTAATGAAAATCCTGATTTAAGAAATATCGTCAAGTATGAATATTATCTGAGACATTTCAGAGAAACTTCGGATACCGGTTTGGTCGGCCTCAGGTGGACGTTTGCGACCTGTGAGGATTTAAATGCAAAAATAAAGTCGACAACTTTTAACGAAACAGCAAAGAGATGCGCAGTTGCAGAACCTAAACTTCAAGAAATCAAAGAGACCTGCAAGGAAAGGAACGATGTTGGAGCCATAGTTTTTCACTATATGCAAAACCTGCCCCTTAATGCCAGTTCAGGAAATGTTTTATCTGCGCAAACTTTGGTATTTAATATCCACAGTCTTGAAAACGACATATCGGTGTTCTACACACACACAGAGGGAGATGCTCAGGGAGGTCCCAATGAAGTCAGTACGGCGATTTTTGGACTTTATTACTCAACATATCCCTGAAGAAGTAAAAACTCTGCATGTTTTTAGTGATGCGTGCGCTGGACAAAACCGCAACCACACTTTAACTAGGTTGTTTACTGCACTGACTATGAATGGCAAATTTCAAGTAATCCATCAATATTTTCCCATCCGAGGTCATAGTTTTTTTGCATTGCGACAGAAAGTTTTCAGTTATTAAGCGCTCTTTGAGAAAATTCGATAGGATTTACTCTCCTAATCAATACAATGAAATCATTACATCTTCCAAGAAAAAAAACCAAGCTTTCAAGTACAACGGCTAAATAATACTGATATACTTGATGTCAAAGGCTGGTGGCCTCAATACTTCAAAAAGACTGTCAAAGATGTTAAAAAAAAACAGTCCTTTACCATCAGCAAATACAGGCATTTGACATATACCCAAGCACTGAAAGGCTATATCAAAACATCCGCATTTATTGATGGTTTCACCTATGGTCTTTTCAATGTGAAGAAACAAGACAATGTGGACTTTCCTACTTCGAGAGCGTACAATGGAAAAGTTCCAATCAACTCTAAGAAGCTAGAAGATGTTTCCAAAATAGTGCTTTACACACCCGAAGACTAAAGGCCCTTTTATGATTAAATTCTGACAAATCCCACAACAAATAGAGAAACCAGTGACCTAGAATTCTAAAAAGAATGTTAATATTATGTTTTACAAAGTTTTTATGTAAAGTAAAAATTAGTATTTCATTTATGTCCTTTTTTGTTTTTGTTTGCGTATATTTTTACATATTGCTATTTGTACTTTCAAACACCAATATCTAGTTACTAAATGCGTATAAAACGTTTAAACTTTGGTATCACATGTACTTTGTCAAAGTGTTCAATTGACTAATAGTAATAGTTTTTGAAAAATTAACGGTTTCGGCGCAAAGCAGTTTTTTTTTATTTCCCAAAAACAAGCTTCACTGGAATGTTATCCCTCTTCCAATCACTCATTCAATTAAAATGTAGTATTAGTATTCGAAACATTAATAATATAATATATTAAGTAATATTTTTTGCTTATTTCGTAGTTGGCTTTGATAAAACTAAAACGTTAAACTTGACTTATAAAAGAATGACAATTAAATATGTTTGAAATTCACTCTCTACGTTAATTTTAAAATATTATTTGATTTAAATTTTAATCATGGTTTACACCGAAGAAGAAAAAAGGCAAATTTATGAAGTTTTTATTAAATGTGGTTATAAACGTAAAAGAACGCAAGTGGAGTATCGCAGATTATATCCAGAAAGGGTAACACCAAATTACCACACATTTAAAAGATTATGTGATAAAGTAACCGCAACTAATTCATTTAAAAGAAAGCAGCCATTGATTTTGGCAAACGAACGTGATAGAGGCACGGAATTTAATATTTTGTTATATTTTTCAAGGTAAGGGTACCGTTTTGGTCTTTTGGTATCGGCATTTCTTTTCTCTTTAGTTTTAATAAAGGCAGAGAGCTGGCGCTACAAAAATTGGAAATGATAAGGTGCAATTTTTTTTGTAAAAATGCTCCTTACTAGATGATAAGTAAACAAGGTTGCAGCCAGAAGTCCATCCCGGGTAGAGAAGCAGTGGCGGACGAACTCATATGTTTATTTGTAATCATAATGAATATTTTTAATCAATAAAACCATTGATTACAGCACTGAAATTTTGTGTATTTATAGTTTTTGACTGTATAAATCGTGTAAAAGGGAAATGAGAAATTTTTTAGCCAATAGATTTCCTTTGTGGATTGGAAAATTTGGGACTATAAGATGTCTACCTCACAGTCCCGACTTGATACCTTTGGTTACGTTTTTATGGGGTAATCTAAAAGATAAAGTGAATTATTTTCAGCAACTGACGTTTCAGGAAATTGAAATTACAGTAACTCGAAAAATTCTGCTTTTAAACACAGAAAATCAAGATTCAATCAATGTGGCCGTCGAAAAGGTTAAGCGAGCCAACAGGCGTTGCATAATAGAAAATGGGGACCACTTTGAACAATTCAGAATTTAAATAGTAATTGTAATATATAGTTTTTAAAATAATGTGAATTAAATTTCTATTATTTAATAAAAAGACAAACAAACAAACAAACAAAAGTATGCTTTATTGCCGCAGAAAAATTTTACAATTTTATGGACAAAGCAAAATATACTTAAAATAAGACATATCAAAACATTAATCGAAAAGAATTTCGATACGTCAATGCTTTTTAAAAATGTAAATTTTCAATTTACCAAATCGTAAAACACACGTTAGAATATAACATAACATTGCCGCAAAACAGTTAATGAATCCTAATAATCTTATAAAAGTAAACAAACACACGTGTACGAGGTGAATAATTTCGATGACATTGAAATCAAAATTGCAACTATGCGACCTTAAACTCTATGTTATTATAGTTATACAAATAATTGTGATGTTAAACAGAAGGTATAATGAACTAGTGTAGAATGTAGTATACAAAAAAAAATTATATTTTGTTTTTAATCCAATACCTAACAAAAATAATTAAGTTTTAAGTGAATGTTCGACAGTTCTTTTCTCTATATGATGATTTTCAAAATTCTATGCTACGAGTTAGGACATGACTCACAAAAGATTTAAGTAAACAAGCGAATTTAGTGACAATTTAAAGAGACTTACTCGCTGTAAAAATCATTAATGCTGTAAAATGGTCTTTTATTAATTCTGAGGAAGGAATGGGAAGATATATATCATGCCTAGAGTTTCTGGTAGGGTATACATGTTGTGGCCTTTCTGGGAGGGTGTTTATATGTTTTCTCAGCAAACATACCGTTTCCAAATTAAATAATTCAGGAAGTGTTAATATTTCATGTTTTTTGAAATAGTATTGGCAGTGAGCTCTATTATTTAGACCAAACAAATAACGAATGGCTCTCTTTTGAAGCATAAAAATACTACGAAATTGCTCGGTGGTACAGCAGCCCCAAAAGGGAAGGCCATAGCGGAGGTGGGATTCAAATAAAGAGGAATAAGTAAGTCTGGCAGAAGGAACGTCTAGTTCTTTTGAAACTGATCGAATGGCGAAGCAGGCGGTAGAAAGTTTTTTAGTTAAGGTGTCAATATGATTAGACTATTTTAGGTTGTTATTTATATTTAAACCCAGGAATTTAACCGACTCTACGTTTTCAATATTGCTGTTATGTACCTGAAGTGGTTGTAAAGTTCCCTTATAAGATAACGCCACCGTTTTATCGACATTAAAACAAAGCATATTGGAATCGGACCAAGCCTTAATTATAACCAAGTCTTTGGAGATACTAGAGTGTAAAGACGTTGTATCAAAATCAAAGAATATTTAAATTTAAAATAATATTAAAAATAAATGAAAAATCTCTCGAAACCACATCATATTAAGATCATAATAAGGGTCCCCGTTTGAAGTGTTATTTTGTTGTTGCTTGTATTTTATTTTAATAAAATCGAATAGTGAAATTGTCGTAGTATGGAACTGTACTGTCTTCGTGGTTCAGTTGGTTGAACTATTTGCTGGGTTCAAATCCCAGCAAAGACAGGTTAACTTTTTAATTTTAATTTTGTCCGTAATGACGACTAAAAAAAAATCTGAGAAACTTAGATAATAAAATAATAATATCGTCAGATGTCATTGCCAACTAATGACATTTTAAATCGAAATATTTCAAAAACTGCCAAAGCAAATATTAATAAACCATAGATCGTTGGAATCGGGATAAAAAACTCTTTCACTCTAGGCGATAATGTACAGTGTGTTTCATTTAAAAAAAACAAAGTTGATGTTGATTCCAAAAAACGAAACACCCTGTATATCTAAAAACTACAATTTGTTCAATTTAAAGAAATTTTTAGATTTAACTTTTTTTTGTCTCTGTATAAATGAGAAAGTTAATAGTGTGGTGAATTTATAACCAAAAACCCTGTACCTTAAGTACCTTAGTTGATACTGAGCGTCCTGTTTGTCCCACATACGCTTCTACACAAGAGCAAGGAATTTTATATACTCCTTCCGTTTGAAAAGGTACAATATCTTTCGGGGGGGAAATTTGTACGTATGTTAAACCGCTGAAGTAATCATCCTATTTTGTCTGTAGTGTCATTTATCTAAGGGTCAAAAACACGGTGGCTCCTTACCATTACTATGTCTTTTAATTCAATGAGTAATATTTTCAGTGCAATGGGGTCTCACTGATGTTAGGGGCCAGCTGATAAGGTTTAGTGAAGCCCAAAGGAAATCATAGATGATTTTTTTTTAGTCTTGAGTTATATTCCGGCCCAGTTTTTGGTGTTACATTTATTTACAAGTAAATTATAGGAAGCCCTTTCTCGAAAACTGCGAGAGGAGGGGGCCTCTGTTATATACCTTATTCTTATCATACCAATTTCGTCGTTTTTGTCACTAGCTGTTACAACTTTCCAAATGCAATCCTAGTATCGGATCCAGCAATAAGCCAATAGCTACCCAGCTATAGTTAAATCAATTAAACATATTATTTGCTCTTCGACATTTTACCGCATTAATCTGTTTAGAAATAATTATATAACGTTTCCATTTTATGTACAAAAACGCGTGACTAATGAAACATCTACCGAGTTATACAACTTAAAAAAAAAGATGCCTACGTTTCGATACTGATCTGTGTTATCATAAGAGATTTTGGCTTGGCATAATCGTTCGTACTTTACGGGTTTCAGAATGAACATTAACTTAACTGGAGCTTCTTTAAGAATAACTAATACTTATAGAACTTCAAAAAAAATAACTACTTCTGGATCTTTTTGATTAATAAATACTCAGGGACTTTTAACCGCATATGCTCAATCGCCTTAGGTAGCAGGCCTAAGTTAGGATATATGGGGATTGGTACTAGACATTTTAGTTGGCTTCACACATATAGCTAATTTAACTAGGGGATGAGAAATGAGACTCATGTCAAGTCTTATGCTCCTGGAAGATGTGCCTTTATTTTTGATCGAAAAAAATGCTTAGGTTCGTAAGTTCAAGGTTAATTAGTTTACATTATGTTTAAACCTTTAATTAACTTAATAGTAAAAATATATACCATAGAAATTTAAGAGTGTAGAAACAAAAAAAAAAAAACTAAACTTAATAATCCGCATAATGGCTATCGATCGATATATGAGTAGTTTTTGTACTGCGATGGTCTTCATTTTGAATAATTTTTGACACCCTACCTACTGCTTCATAAAATGATAAACACATTTTTAGGCTTCAAAAAAAAGTAATCTGCTATTTGTTTGGTCTTAATAACAGAGCGCACTGCCAATACTATTTCAAAAAACATGAAATATTAACACTTCCTGCATTATTTATTTTAGAAACCGTCTGTTTGATAAGAAAACATATTAGCACATTCCCGGAGAGGGCACAACACGTATATCCTACCAGAAACTCTAGGCATGACATATACCTTCCCATTCCTCCCACAGAATTAATAAAAAAATCAATTATTTGCAACGCCATAAAACTTTACAATCATCTTCCAGAACATTTAAAAACTATACCTATGTTTGCACTCTTCCGAAAAAAAACCAAATCGTAAATCATTGAATGACCTTTTTAGTGCGTTAATAATTTTTATAATGAATAAGTCTCAATAAAATGTTTGTTATTTGCTTGTTTACTTAAATCTCTCTAGGTGTCATGTTGCATTTGAAAATATTTTGTAAGGAATGAACTGTCTGATAGTCTACTGTTATACATTTTCTTTTTTTTTTAATACACTTTAATTACTATATTAGTTCAGTACACTTTCTGTTTAACTTCACTTATTTTGCTTGCATAACGATAATAAAATAGCGTTTAAGGTGGCGTAATTTTAATTTCAATGTCATGGAAATTATTTACTTCGCATATGTATTGTTTATTTCCTTTTGCTAGGTCACCTGGATCTATTAACCGCTTTACGGCAATGTTACGAATATAACAAATGTTATATGATTTTTTTTCTATTAATATTTCGTTTTTCCATTGTTTTATTTTTTTTTTGTTTTAAGGTAAATTTCGCTTGGTCCATAAAATTGTCCAATTTTCCTGCGACAATAAAGCATACATTGGTTTGTTTTGTTTGTTTGACATTAGGATCCTGGACGTCTTGGTTTGAAATGACATTTGGTTTGTGTTCACTTATTCTATTTTTTATATATTATTTAGTGTGGTCGATATACAGTGAGGACATAAAGTCCGTCGTCCCCCGTCTTTTAAACCGCTCGTTATATTGCAACGAAATTTGAAAAGATAGTATATGAACAAATTCTCCATTTTTTGAAAAAAAATTACACTTTAAATGTTATGAAGAAACTTTTTTGTATGGAAAGGGGCCAGTGATTTTTATGGAACGGGGTCCAGTGTTAAACGTTTTTTGTTCGCAATTCAACACCCAATTTTGAAAACATTTGATTCAGCAATTCTCAAATCATTAACAATAACAATTTTAAATGAGATTTTCTGATACGTGGTTCCATGCTGCACTTTTTTCCATCCAGTACAGCAATTACATTTAACAACGACAATGTTGCCTTGGTTATCTAATATTTGACATTTTAAAACTTGCTTTTTAAGTGTTCTAAAAGTTGCCGAACATATCATTTAATAGAAATAGCTCGTTAGTTAGAAGATAAAATTGAAGCCTATCACGCTGCAGTTCGCATTTTCAAGGAACGCTTTCCAGAATGACCAATGTGCAGGAAATACTTTTAGAATTTATTGTCAAAATTTCAAGTAATAGAGACTGTAAAAGATGCCCCAAGGTCTGGAAGGCCCAAAATTATCGAAAACGTGAAAGCTCAGGCCGTAGCTGAAATGGTCGTAAATCGTAGACAACGTCCTAAGCAACTAGCTGAGACAAGCAATATTTCGCGTTCGTCCGTTAGAACATTTTAAAATTCAAAAAACTTCATCCTTATAAAATGAGAATTGATCACGAATTAACCGAAGATGACCCTAACAGGCGACTAGAGCTTTGCGAGATTATGGCATACAGTAAATCCCAATTATCTACTATTTTGGGTGATCATATCACAGGTCTCATAATTCTGGAAGGAAATTTAAACGGTTCTACATACCTTCGAATGCTGCAGGATACCATCACTCCACTTATTGAAGTTGTTGCTCAAAATCCACGTAACAAATTACTTCGATACAACGTGTCCGGATAGATAGAATTGGTCGCCGAGGTCCGAGAGAGTGGCCAGCTCACTCGCCAGATCTTACACCCCTGATCTATTTTCTATGAGGCTATGTAAAATCTCAAAATGGGTCAGGATTTTCTGGACGAACTGCGTGAACGTATCAGCCACGCGTGTGCAGGACCAAACCCTGAAATCCTCTATAACGAGAGGGAAGAATTCACTAACAGGATGTGTTTGCCAAGGGGTGCAAGGCGGACATTTATAACATCCTTTAAAATGACGTTTTTCTTTTTCTGCTTGTTTCAATTTTTTAAAATTCATTTTATCAGTTTTTTATTAATTGTTGTATTGTTTTAATAAAATATTTACCATTTCATTTTCGTGCTTCACTTAGTATGGAATATTGATATTAGTAACCTCATATATATCATATTGGTTTTCAAAAGGATGTAATGCTTGTTTTCTATATACCAGAAAAATATATAATAAAAATGTATTATTGGTGTCAACCCTCCACCATCATAACAAAATAGATGAAAGTTCTGGAGCTAAGCACTTATAGAAAGCAAGTAGTAATTATTCTACGGAGTTGATGTCGTTGATTAATATTCTTTGAATTATAGTGTTTCTAGAAATTCAAGGAGATGGCAACGAACTCTTGTATTTTCCTACCTAAATACTGTTGGAATAAATGTCCCTGTAATTTTTAGAGAAAGTAAACCAGATTTCAAAACTACCAGATGATATGTCCTCAAAATATTAGAGTTAGAGTTGATTAAGGAGCATGCCAACAATAGGAAGAAAAATCCGATGTGACAATTGAAATACATATGAAAGTATCAAATTTATATAAAAAATATCCGAAAAGTATAATAATGGTGCTCTTGCGAAACATTGTAATTGGTCATCATTTTGAGAACTGCTGAATCAAATGTTTTCAAAATCGTCGGTTGAATTAAGAATAAACACACCTCTGAAACGATGTATCATTTGACACTCCACCCCTTCCAAAAATAAAAAAGTTTCGAAACAGCGCCCAGCTGTCTTCCTGATATTTAAGGCTGTCAGTTTATTTAAATAGAGAATTTGCTGATATACAGAGTGTTGGGAGTTTGCCTAAAAATATTTTAACGTAGGATACTACAAAAGATTTCAAACAAAATATTCTTATAAACTATTAGTAAATTCGAAAGGGTTTTCGAGAGATTTAATTTGGGAGGTTTCAACTAATTCTAAGACAACATGGCAACATTGCTATTTGCTTGGACATCAATGTAATGACAATGGAAGTATAAAAAAACCTGTAGAAGTGAAAATGATTCAATTTTTTTTTACTATTTTTGTGGAATGTATGAACTAATTTTTTAATAAACTCTGGTTTGTTAGCATAATATCGGCGTGTCTAAAAAAATTGTAGAAACCTGTTATTAAAACTTTTTAGATTTGTTCCGCTGCAGCAAAAATTTCTAAGGTCTCTCTCTCATCTTCCTTTTCAATTTCATCTTCCTTTTCAATTTCAACCCTATTATACGCTAATGTTTTCATGTCATTTCGACCTATCCACCTATTAACAAACGTATTATCCAGATGTTGTAACACATTCCAATGAAGAAACCAGGCACTGGATCGCTGAGCTAAAGGAATATCTTCTAAAAGAGTGGGCAAGTCACTAGTTAAAAATTGGAGGTATGCCTCTCTTGTTAAATGCCTTGGTAGCTCAAAAGGTCCGATTAATCGATTGTGGATTATACCAGTCCAAATATTTATCGAAAACCGACATTGAAATCGGCCTTGTTGAATCGTGTGTGAGTTGTCTTAAGCCTAGGTATGAGTGTTACGATAATTTAAAATTCCATCTCTCGTAAAACAACATTCATCGGTTGTCAGTATGTTTAAACTAAAATTTTCGTGTTCTTGTTTTTTTCGGAGAAACCGCCGGTAAAATTCTCTCATCGGGGTAAGTCCTCTTAAGTAAAAACTCGAAGGGTACGATGAATGGTCCAATTAGAAAATCCAACTCAAACCAGGCCTTGCCTCCACTAGGGCTAAAATATGTTCCTCGTTTCCGGGTATTATTTGCTTTTCAGGCCCCCGTAACATGTCTGCATATTCAATATTCGTATACATTTTTAAAGAGTTTTTAATTCCGACAGTCTGGAATTGCCGGAAAAAAATTAAGGGGAAAGAACCAAAAAACAAGACAAATGCAACTGATATGTCTGCGAATTATTATGTTAGTTGAAGCCTGCTCGTTTATCTACGGTGGGCACTGTTGCCGTTTTCAAATAAGCTTTCTATGGTAAAATAAAACAATTTATTCGTTTTTTATTTTTTAAATGTGTAGGCATTTTGTAGAAAATCACGTAACTAATTATTTTACATAATAAAATTATTAAATGTTTTAACTATGTTCTTAAAAATTAATAAAACAAAATACAACTTTAAAGCCGTTTTTCACAAAAATTGTAAGGAATTGTCTAGGTTATTTAAGCATTTTTTAATCCAAATGGTCCATACTATCACGTGTTAAAATATTTGTAGTCAAACCCCTAACATTCTGTATTATCGTTCCAAATTTCGTTGTAATATAGCGGTTCAAAAGTTAGACAGGGGGCGAAGGTCTTTATGGTCTTTAGGTGATTAAACACATAGTAATAACTTGGAAGTATCGTTTCTTATTTGTCCAAGTTCAATGTTAATTTGTGCTGTCCTGTCGTTTAGTGAATATATTATTTTTTTGAATTTCCCGCTGACATTTTACCGCATATATCTGGTCAAAATTAATTACACATCGTTCCCATTTTATGTACAAAAACGCGTCACAAATGAAACATCTACCGAGTTATACAACTTTATTTAGGGCCGTTGGAATTACTAATATTAACGCGGAAACGCGAATGGAATTTATCATATTATAGCTTGTAACACAACGTGATACGCAGTGATTAGTGGTTTTTATATTACACTTTTAGTGGCAATATATTGTGGCCTGGTTTTATTTGCAATCTGATTGTGCATTGGGGTCGATTATTGCCTAGTTATATGCATAAAATATATGATTGAGTTGGCAGTTTCGGTGTTAACAGTAAATTAAAATTTACTATTCAGGCTGTTTGGTCCAGGAAGGAAGCCAGCATTTTATACTAGCCAAAATGTACATTGCTAGAGCATCTACAAGTTCAAAAAATGCAAGAATTTTGTTTTTGCTAACATCTGACAAAATTTTGTAAAATGGGCAATTATGCAAAGGTAAAAATATCCTTTAAAAAATAGTCCTTACACTACTTTCCTGACCATTTGTCCGTTTTGAAGATTTAAGGGAGTGTATTTTACGTCACTTTTAACACCATTTTGTAGTAATAGATATCTTTATATCTAGTTTCCTTTTTTAGGATGGTGTATTCGATCCGTCCGCTTTTCTGGATACCCAAATATTTGTAACTTTGGTCGGCTGCAAGTTGGTAAAAGATGCAATCTTGGTCCGGTAATTAACTTTTTTTATATTTATCCAGTCCAAAATCCACCCCAATATCGTCACAAATGTTTTTATAGTTCTTAGAATGGATTTTAGCTGGTTATAATTTTCAGAATATATTTTGATATCGTCCATGAGAAAGAGATGATTGACGACAATATTATCTTTTGTCAGGCCTATATCCCAATTTTGTTTGGTTTAGTAATTGTGACAGGAGATTTAGCGCTAAACAGAATAATGGTCGGCTCAGGGTGTCTCCTTGATACATTTCTTTTTTGATATTTATTGTCGCCAGAGAGCAATTGTATTATTTAGAGCTGCGTTTTCCACTTTTTTATGACATGTGAAATGTAATAATATTTTCAAAACTTTCATAAACCAGTTGTGTGGAACAGAGTAAAATGCTTTTCTTTAGTCTTTGTAGCCCATACTGTATAGATAATAATAATAATATTATTATTACTCTTATTATTATTAAGTTACCACTGAGCTATCTATCATTGATAAATGTAAACTAGGAATTAAGAGCCTGTTACCATGTACAGGGTGTCCGGATTTGGTTGCAAAAGCAGGGTATCTCGCTTATTTTTAAAGATAGAACCTTGCGGTTTTCACGAACCTGAGCTAATTTTTTGTGAAACTCATGAAGCCGTAAACAAAATTTTCATAGCCTTCTTTGTTTATGAAATACAGGGCGAAATAGAAAATTTTGCATTTTGGGACCCCCCTCGTATCTCGGTTATCCTTTAACTTAACGCAAAGGGAAAAATTGCTGCTTATGCAGTTTTTTACGCTGGATTCAGTGGCGTAGTCATATTTTTTCATTTGAGTTGTTATTTTTTAGATATGACCCAAAGTTCTGTTTTTTTAAATGGGACACCCTGTATATTTGTCCAGAAATTGATTTGTAAAAGCTTCTCAAAAATATATAATAGTTTGGGTCTATTTTAATAAACAACAAAAATCCTAATTTTTATAATTATCATCCCAAATTTTGCAGTAGGCCATGCAAAACGATGCCGTTTTCTTTTGTTTTCTTTGAAGCAAATGATATTTCCCAATTTTGTACGAGTATATAAAATATAGCGCTAGTTCTTTGTATTTATTTATTGTGTAAAAATAAATTTGTATTATTATGGAAGAAAACCAAACTTTCGAACATTATGAAAAGTACGATATGTTAGCTTGTTTTATATTAAGTAATGAAAATGTTGAAGCGGCTTCTGAGATGTATTTTAACAGGTAAATAGTTAATTTTTAGGTATGTTGAAATACTATTGCTTAATTTTTATTTAGATATCCAGAAAGGAGGCAACCTAATATATACTTTTTATCGGATAAAAAAGAATTTACTTAATCACGGATCATTTATCAAACCTCGTACGAAAACATATAATAAATAAAATCGGGAGGCTGAGGAAATTACGGTTTTGGCTAATGCAGATGCTTAACCTACAAACTCTTGTAGGGCCAGTGAAAAGAGCATAGGGATTCCAAAAACTAGAGTTCAAGAAATTCTAAAAAAGCACAAATACCACCCATATAAATTTAGGCTCGTGCAGCATTTACAGCCAGGGGATACAGAGCGTCGGGTAGTCTTCTGCAATTGGTTTCGAGAAAGATGCGATATGGTTAGAGATTTTGAAAGGAAGGTTATATGGTCAGACGAAGCACATTTCAGTATATCTGGTATACTCAATAGGCACAATAGTAGATTCTGGTCCCAGGAAAATCAACACCAAATATTTCCCAGAAGACAGCAGGGCAGGTTTGGTCTAAATGTGTCCTGCTTCATATTAGGAACACATATAAAATTTTATATATTTCAGGAAATCTAACAGCCAATCGCTATATAGAAATTTTAGAGGCAGCTATACCTGAATTACTTGACGATGTTCCTCTAGCGCAAATTAACGAAATTTATTTTCAACGGGACAGTGCTCCTGCACACAATTCTGAAATGACGAGATTATTTCTGGACAATAATTTTACTAGGTCCCCAGATTGGTCGATTTTAGATTTCTTTCTATGGGGATATCTGGAAAATAAAATTTACAAAGACCATTATGATAATGTCCAAGATTTAGGAAATGCCCGTTATTTTGCTTAATTCCCTAAAACGAATACGAAAATTGTGCGACGCATGCATAGAACAAAATGGAAATCAGTTTGAACAGTTCTTTTGATTTCCTTGGTTACTGTAGTTCTTATACGACAGTTGATTTTTGCTGAAAGGCTTTTTACGTAATAATTTATTACTGTTTTGTTCTTGTGTTACATAAATCTAGGTAGGTGGTACTTTTTTGGTGCGAAATTATCAATACATATTTTGATAAATAGATTTAATTACATATTTATCTTGATTTATTGTTAGGATGTAGATATTGTTAACGACTTTAAATAAAAGGCAGCATTGTTTTGCATGGCCTACTGCAAAATTTGGGATGATAATAATTATAAAAATTAGGATTTTTGTTGTTGTTTATTAAAATAGACCCATACTATTATATATTTTTGAGAAGCTTTTAAAAGGACAAATCAATTTCTGGACAAATATATAGGGTGTCCCATTTAAAAGATTTACAGAGTTTATCAACAACAACACAACTTTGGGTCATATCTAAAAAATAACAACTCAAATGAAAAATATTGCTAGCCACTGGATCCAGCGTTTTTTTGTTTACGGCTTCATGAGTTTCACAAAAAATTAGCTCAGGTTCGTGAAAACCGCAAGGTTCTATCTTAAAAAATAAGATACCCTACTTTTGCAACCAAATCCGGACACCCTGTACTTATTTAAATTTAAACACCGGAGAAAAAAAAATTATAAACACTAATCATTATTATTTTTAATCGACTTCAAATAAGGAGGAAGTTCTCAATTCGTCCTGTATGTATTTTTCTTATGCTTGTTTGCGAATATTGTCTAAACGGAAGGGCAGATTTTAATGAATCTAACGCAAAATTGTAAAGGACGTTCCTCTTTGATAAACTTTGATTCGAAATCTGTTTACCTGTTTTTTTGTAATAATAATATTAAACACATGTATAAAGCAGATAAAGGCAGCGAGTTTTATAATTAAATTTACATATATTAATAGTGTTGTTTACTTTTCTATTCGTTACTTTTTGTATTATTTTATATACACCTGAATATACATATAGTACAAATTGTAATGTTTTTAAAAATGCGACTTTCAAAAAATCACTGAAAAGTGAGAAACAAAATATTAAAAAAAAATAGAACCGACTTCAAAAAAAATCGCTAAACATTAAAAAATAATATTTTATTTATTCCTTAAATATTGACATATTGAATTTGACTTCCAAAGCAGCGAGTGAGGCTGCGTCATTACAAAGTATAGTTGAAGTATTTTATATTACATTTTTTCAAAATTTTGTTAAATGGGCAATTATGCAGTGAAAAGGTGAATATATCCGTTAAAAAATAGTCCTTACACTGTTTTCCTGGATCCGATCATTTCTCTGTTTTGAAGATCAATGGTGTCACTTTCCACAACTTTTTGTAGTAATAGATATCTTTAAAATCTAGTTTTCCTTAAATATTGACATTTCAAAGTCGCCGCACAAATAATTCCTAATCAATATATATATATATATATATATATATATATATATATATATATATATATATATATATATATATATATATATATATATATATATATATATATATATATATATATATATATATATATCTTCATGCACCAACCTAGCCAGAAAGTCAATATTGACGTTTGACGTTGAGCTCAGCGATTGAATGAAATTAGAAGCTTGCGCTTGCGCGGTTCCACAAGGCGGCCCTGAGAGCAAGTGATTCGGGCAGCAGTTTTAAAAGATATAAGGCTAGATATATATTTGGTTTATATGTAATCTAATATAAAACACATCAACTGAATTTTGTAATGGCTGCTTTGGGCGTAGACTTCAAAATGTATGTATTTAAGAAATAAATAAGATAATATTTTTAATTTTTAGCGATTTTTTTTAAGTCGGTTCTATTTATTTAAAACATATCAAGGCTACGCAATTTTTTTTAAATCTCACAACCTTTTACAATTTTCATCGAATTTCTAAGATAAACAAATTTTTTGTATTTTTTGCAAAATGTACCGTTTTCGTATGTAAGTTTAACAATTTGATGAGCACAGGATAAAACTAAAATACAAATTATCATTAGACTAAACTGTTTAAATGCTTTCCTGATTAGTTTGTAGCAAAATAATAAATTATGGGATATATCTCTCGTTTTGTTCCTGTTTGGGCGTTATTTCTTAAGCAACGTAAAAATAATATGATGTCATATTGAAAATCAAACATTGCTAAACATTTGCTTTTGACGGCACTTAAATACCAAGTAATTTAGCGTTACACAGAACAATGAACATTTTCAAATACTTGTATACGTTGACAATGAAAACATTTACTAAGGACGTATTGTCTTTTTATTAGTAGCGCAGATTGATCAATCAAGTTGTAGTTCAAAAAAAAAATCAAAAGTCAGTAGTTTATTTTGTCAAATTAAAAATACAAAGATATACTTATAAACGGGGCAATACAAAATAAGATATATCTACGTAAATTCCTGGACATTTTAACAATATACTTTTTAAGCGATTTTTAAAAATATTTATGTTGACAGCATCTCTAATTTCTCTGTTCAGTTTATTAAATAGTCTACACCCGTAAAGTAAATATATTTTTGGTACATAGTAGATCGGTGATTTTCAGGTAACAGAAGCACCTTCTATCTCGTGTGGTAACTGTCAAATGATCTTACTTCTTAAAACAAACGCTTATTACGGTATCGAAACAACATACTCTTTATATATATATATATATATATATATATATATATATATATATATATATATATATATATATATATATATATATATATATATATATATATATATATATATATATATATATATATATATATATATATATATATATATATATATATATATATATATATATATATATATATATATATATATATATATATATATATATATATATATATATATATATATATATATATATATATATATATATATATATATATATATATATATATATATATATATATATATATATATATATATATATATATATATATATATATATATATATATATATATATATATATATATATATATATATATATATATATATATATATATATATATATATATATATATATATATATATATATATATATATATATATATATATATATATATATATATATATATATATATATATATATATATATATATATATATATATATATATATATATAGGTGCCAGCAACTGTCAAAACCTTTAATTTTTAAAAGCATCGCTTCGCTTAAATTTAGACCGGCCTGTTGCATACTTTTGTAATATAAAAATCCTTAATATCATTTAGTATATCATACTTAATTTGGAAGTGTATACTAGCATAATAAAGGGTTAGAAGCATATCTTTGCCGCACTGGAAGGACATATAATTTAGTGCATAACAGCCACTGCACAGTTTAGATGAAAATTCGTGGAATAAAAAGACCACTTTAAATTTTCATCAAAAGTTATACCCAATAATTTGGTTTTCTCTACAAGGGTCAATGGATTCTCCGAATTTTCGAATAGTTTAAAGTATTATTGTTATTATTATATTTGTATTATTGTAGTTTTATTTTTATTTATCTTTAGTTTGTTTCTTTCTTGGACCATAGTTTTATATTTTTATAAACAATCTCGGCTTGTGTTTTTAGTGAAAGAAAATTATCACCAACAACTATAATATTGGTGTCATGAGCATATAGAACTACAGAAATGTTTCCGATATTTTAGTAACGTAACTGATCATTAACAAAAGTTAAGCAAAGGAACGGTCCCAATATGGAACCCTGAGGAATCCCTAATTAAAGTAAATATGACATTATCTTTATTTCCTATCCCAATTAACAATAACAAATATTTACAGGGTTAATCAACAATAACAATAAAAACAAATAAATTGTGAACAGCTTAAATACATTACACACGGCCAGGCTTAAAGTTGAAATATCCTGAAAGGTTAACTTCCTACCTCCTACGGAACTTAGTAGGCACATGCTACGTAAAAATCAATAAAGTTATCAAATAAAATAGACGTAAGGACCAGAGTATGTATGGGCGAACTGATAACAGTGGTGTTCGTGTTTGCCGGGACACCTGCGGCAAAGTAATTAAAGAGACAAGGTTTCTGCTGCGGCATCCTGTTAGTTAAAATCACGTTTTGTCTTTTACATTATCATTAGCCACTGTTTAAAATACTAAAGAGGACACGCAAAGTTCGTTTATAAATGTATTTTTTGTTGATTAAAATAAGCCAAATCAAAAAACTCTAGAAGCAGAAGAGTCATTTCTTGTTTACTTCTATTTTATATGGTTCTCCAGAAAGGAATAGAGCATCTTATTTTAGAAACCCTGTACCTATTACTAATAACTGCGTACGGAACTTGATGGGATCATACTGCTCTTTCTTCGATGAAAGGAAGCATTCATAACGTAAACCCAATTTATTATTACAATTAGAATGGTGAACTTTATTAAAATTTTATAAAAATTACAATGTTGATATTTATGAAATGTTTTTTTAATTTAATTTAAACCGGCAACGCTGCAAAAATATATTATTTAGCAAAAAAAAAATGAAGAAGGTATTAACATTTACGTTAAATTCCCAGCGGGACGACATTTTATTTTTATATAAGGAATTAATTTATTAAATAATTAATTATTAAAGATACTTTTACTCTCGTGCTTTCTCCTAAACAACGCAAATCCTAAAAGTATGCAAGAGAGAATATTAAATTTTCGCAGCACCCTCGAGAGTAGGTAAGGCGCTTTCCTTTAACTAGAGAGATAATAACTGTTAATACAGTGAAACTAATTCGCCTAAGCTACGTATATGTAAGTAATTTGATTCCAATTTCGCATGCCTAGCCAACTAAGGGTTTAGTTAATGAAACAAACTGGGCAAATTGAATAAAGTTGAATCTAAAGACGATAGCCAACTCAGATTAAACTTTTGATTTACATCAATCCGTAATAGGCTGAAAGTGATTTTGTTTCATTTTGTGCATCCTAGGTAAGATTAATATGAATTTGAGAAGGTTTCTGAGGTGAGTTAAACTTTTGGGGTCACAAAACCGTGAAGTTTTGGCAATTTGTTTTAGTTTTTTGCTTTATAATGTATTTTGTCGGCACACGCTTGCAGAATGTTTCTGACTGTGGTGACACAGTACGCTCTTATGATAAAACCTTCAATAATACTGTACATTTTTTTTAAATTGGTTGAAGTTGAGGAGACTCATAAAATTATTCATCCTAATGCGTCTGGGGTGTATGAGATTTCTTCCACTATGTTAAAATATTGCAGTCCTGGTATTGTCATATATATTACTCACATAATCAACTGCTGCATAGAGTCTATATTATTTATTTTCATGATCAGTGGAAGATTTCCATTGGCAATTCTCTACCAAAAATTAGTAATTCTTCAAGTTTTAATGACCTTAGAATTATAAGCATTTTGCCAATCCTTTCTAAAATACTTGAAAAAGTTTTGTATAATCAAATGTTTAACTACTGTATAACTAATAGTATAATACCGGATAGTCAGTGCCGGTTTAGAAAGCATTATAGTACGTTAGTTGCTTTATTGGATATAACGGATGATATAATATCGGCCATTGACAAAAGAATGAGTAGTGTTTTGGTTCTATTGGATTTTACCAAGGCTTTTGACACGATAAATCATGATCTTCTGTTAGGGAAATTAAAATACTACGGATTTTTGAAACCATTTCTTGATTTTGTACAGTCTTGTTTCTCTAATCGCTTTCAAAAAATCAGCTATGGCAATGTATGCTCAGATCAGGTTCTAATTAGATCAGGTGTACCACAGGGATCGATTCTCGGTCCTTTATTCTTCATAATATATACAGCTGATGTCTTAAAATCCCTGAATCATTGTAAAATGAAAGCCTACGCGGATGACACACAAATATATTATTATTTTAATCAACAGGACCATCTAATTGCGTCAAATTTAATTAATGATGATCTGGATACATTAAAACAACTTTAGCCAAATGTAACTTAAATCCAAATGCCTCAAAATCATGTGTCATGCTTTTTGGTACAAAAAATCGAGTAGCTTTCCTAACAGATTTAAAAGTCTTATTTATCGCTTAAAATATTATATAATATATTCTTGATTTCTCTTTGAGTAAAATGCTGTGCGAGTCTCTCGTTCTTTCAAATTTTAATTATTGTGACTTTATTTATGGACCTTGTTTGGATTATGCAGACAAATATCATATTCAGTACAAAACACTTGTTCCAGACTCATCTTTGGCCTTCGAAAATTTGATCACATTTCACATATTCTCAAGGATCCTAACTAATTAAATATGATCAATTGTAGGGCTTTGCATTTGGGAGTCTTCTTCATTAGGGTCTCGAATAATCCACTCTTGCCTGCATCTATCAAAAACATTTAGGATAAACATACATTCGCGTAATATAAGATCAACCAACGTAATTACTATGCCACATCATCGCAGTTCTATGTTTCAACGAACTTTTACTTTTAATGCTATCCGATTTTATAATACATTACCAGTGAGGTTTACTTTGCTTAATGAGCATAAGTTTAAATTTCGTTATAAAAAACATTTAATTAGTCTTCAAAATTCATTAAATTATATTATTATCTTTTTGTTTGCTCTATTGTTATTTTTTTTTACTTTTTAATTGACAGTTTTTAAACAAAAAAAACTTACATGTTTTTCTTGATATGGCTTAATATAATATAATATTTTGATATTTTCATATTTTTTCTCCTGTATTACCTAATTGCAGTGTATTTTCTTTAATTTAGGGTATTTATATATTTATAATTTATTGTTTTTTTTTTAGTGTGCCTTGCCTTAGCTCACTTATATAAGGGAAAATAGTTATAATTTATCTACAATTATGTAAAATTAATTGTACCTAATAAAACTATTGTATTGATTTTTATATTTTTTCGAAATAAGAAGACATTTATTATTATTATTATTATAATATTGATAGTTTACAGCCATTTTAAGATTCTGGTGTAAAAAGCAATTTTTTGTTAATTTTTGGTCGCTAAATATGAAAATGATGGTAAAAACTTCCTAACACGTTCGATTTTTGAGATATGATTTTTTTAACAAAAACTAATAAGTATTTTATTCACATTATTTTAAAAACTAATGTTGGTTGGAATTAAAAAAATAATAAACTCGGATTGCAACGCCCCCGGCAAATTGGGAGGAAGATTCAGAAATGTATGATGATACGGCAGAACCCGATAAAATATCAGTAAAGGACGATTCTTATTTTCCCTAAAGTGAAGAAAGGGCACCTCATTTAATCGAACAAGCTGAATTAAATGACCTAGTTCACGACCTCCATCTGTCCAAAGATCATGCTGAACTATTAGGTTCAATATTACACCAATGGAATTTACTGGCCAGTGGAACCAAAGTTACAATATTTAGGATCCGTCGTTTTTTCCTATGCTGAATAAAATGTGTGTTTGTGTTAATTCAAACACTGTTATGGAAAAATTAGGCTTTGCACATAACCCGAATGAATGGTGCTTATTAATATATTCTTCTAAAAATAAGTTTAAAAGCAGTTCTGCTTGATAATGGCAACAAAAGACCTTCTATTCCTCTTGCGCATGTAGTTGACATGAAGGAAACATACGAAAAAATGGCACAAGTTATGATACATATAATCAGACGTGGTGACCTAAAAGTTAAAGGGCTCTTACTAGTAATTCAAGATGGATTTACCAAGTATTTATGTCTTCTTTATTTTTGGGACAGTGGAATAACACAGAGCCATTACCAAATAAAATAATGGCTTCAGAGAGATCAATTTATTCCAGGCTAAGCTAACAATAATACATCTTTTATTGATCCTATAAAGTTACCTCCATTACACAACAGGGATTGATGAAAGGTTAGCCCAGGTTAGTCGATAAAACATCAATAGAGCCACAATACATAATAAAACGATCATTAAAGTCATATAATAAATAAAAGAAAAGGTATATTGTATAACACGTTTGAGAAAAGAAACTTCTGTGACTTATACTGTCACATTTGTGGAAAAACTGCTGTTTTTAATACTTATTAATACTTATTATATCGTATATTATTTAAGCTAGGTTTAGAATTTATTGATTTGCCATTATATTTATTCAAATTGTATTCTGCGCGCCATACAATACAGCCAAAAGAATTTTTCTTTTGACATTTTAGCATTGATATATAAATAAAATGATGATGGCGAGCAAGTTCGAATGTAAAAAAAATTGAAAAGCACTTTTAATTAACTAACAATACATCTCATGACACTAATAGATAATGTTAAACTGAAGTTAATTAGCAAATGAGTTTCCAGGAATTGTCGAACTGGTTAGCAGAATATTAAAACACAAGCCACGCCAATTAAAACTTCCAAATCTGAAATAATAGGTTTTAGTACAATAGACCTGAAACGGTTCAAATCACTTAATGTTCGTTAGCAGCAGTTGGTAACTATGTTTGTATATTCATGTTTAAATTTTACATGTTGCTTTACATGGTTTAAATTTATATGTAAACATTTCTGATATTATCCTGTTTTGAACTTCGTTAAAAAAGTTTTTTTGTTATGTATTTAATTTAGTAATAGTTAAAACAAATAACAATGTTTGTAGCAGATTATTTTCACAAGGTTTTACAATTTTAGTTTCGAAGGCTTAAGGGTAAATAAAATGCCTAGTCATTTCAGGGCCTCTTCATCCCGCTATTAAGAGAAACTTGTTTTTATTTGCCTCAAAATGATTTGTCTCCAGGATTTCTAGTCTGTTAGCATATGAATATTCTGTACAGGTCTGTAACCTTCGGTCATTCGTTTTTTTATTCAACCAATCAGAAATACCCAATTTTTCCTTTAAAATGCTGATATAGTGCGGAACACGAAAGAAAACCGGGCGGTCCTTAAAATAAAGGTTCATAGTCTTAAGCAAGCGGAAAAGTAAAATTTGTGTACGCAAATAAATTTTAGGTAATTTTATTTGTTGTAATAGTTTACCGCTTCACCTATAAAGTGTGCCAGCTAAGCGGTACGGAAAATTAATCGAGGATTTAGTAAATTTCGCACTGGTCCACTTGTAATTGGAATGTGCCTAGAGTCTCCATGCACTTGCCGCTAGAAAGTTCTAGCTATTTTCAGTGGCGCCTATACATTTCGAGCATTTGTTTTATATAAATATATTCTATATAATGCGTTCTGTTGAATTTGAATTATTATTTCGAGGTAACGATGGCGAGCAAAAGAGGAAAAACTATTCGAAGCTGTGCACGTGAAGTTATTGTGAGCGTTATAGAGGCCTGTACTAGAGAAGCTGAAAATAATATTTTGACTATTCCAATTCAAAATCGAACAGAACGCGCTGCATTTTACACTGGTGTTTCGGAAGGTAGTGCAAGAAAAATTCAAAGAGAACATAATGATCGCTCATGTTCTACTTCACCTTTAAAATCTCCTGGTAAAAAAAGGCCCCAATTATGGGTATAAAACCTTAAATCGGCTTTTACGATCAAGTGGTTTTGTTTAGCGCAAGTGCCAAAATAAACGAAAATTGCTCATTGAGAGGCCAAATATTTTTCACTGGCGGGTGAAATATCTATCAACTGTACGGCAATATAGGCAAGAAGGACGCAATATGTATCTAGACGAAACCTGGGTAGATAATGATATGACAGTGAATAAATGCTGGCAAAGTGAAAGTGTTACAGGTGTTGTTCAGGGAATCCGCTCTAGTAGTCGCTTTATTATAGTTCATGCTGGTTCAAAAATCGGATTTGTTCCAGGTGCTGCTTTAGTTTTTCGCTCGGGACTAACACCTGGAGACTATCATGGACAGATGAATAGAGATAATTTTGAAAAGTGGTTGCTCGAGAAGCTTCTACCTAGCATTCCTCCCAAATCAGTCGTGGTAATGAATAATGCTTCTTATCATTCTCACGTAGAAGATAAAGTACCAACTAAATACTCTACAAAAGCTCATATGATATCGTGGCTTCAATCGAACAATCTTGTATGTGCTTCAACATGAAGAAAATATCAATTATATGAAGTAATATCAGCCAACAAGCCTAGAGAAGAAAAGTATAAAATTGACGGTCTTTTACGTAACCTCGGTCATACACCTTTAAGGCTGCCTCCATACATGTGCGACCTCAACCCTATTGAACTTGCATGGGGAGGAGTAAAAAAATATACTCGAGAGCGCAACACCGGTGAACTTTCAATTAAAGATTTCAATAAAATAACATTAGAAGCGGTTGACTTAATATCGGCTGAAAATTGGAAATCGTATGTTAAACATGTTCGTTCTATTGAAGATAAATACCGTGAAGTAGATGGCAAAATTGAAACGGTTATTGATGATTTAGTTATTACACTGGGATCTTCAAGTAGTGATGACGAAACCTCATCATTTTCAGAGGAAGACAACGATTTAGAAGGAATCGAACTATTAAAATCACAGCCGTCAACCTCAAAAATGGCTTTTTTTTTCATATATTTTGTATATAAATACCACCTACCAAGTTTTTGTAATATGATCATCCAAATTATAATGAGAAAATAAGAACTCGATTTTTAAACTAATTTGGCCTTTAAGCTGAATGAACCCAAAGATCGATTCTCTTGAGAGCTATTCTATTTGAGTGCACGGTAACAGAGGTGTCTCTTGAGCATTTTCATTAAAGTAATATTTTGTAACGTTATTAAAAATGCCGGAGTATAAACCAACTTCGTTACACCCGAACACTCGTAGTTTTATAGGTAATGCGTCTGGCTTGCGTTACAAAGGCTTTCAGTTCTATCTCCGTCGTTTGATGTTTTTTTAGTTCGTTTTTTCTATGAAAACTTATAATTTTTACCGCTAAAGATAATATACACGTTATTATAAGTTATTATGGTTGTTAACTTATATAGATTATTTAATATATATTTTTGAATAAATTTTTTTTTTAATTTTTTTTTTCAGATTTTTGTTATTTTTGTTTTACTTTTACAAAATGTACGCCACCTTAAAACATAATAGTTTATTAAATAAACAGCGTAATATTTAAAAATTTTTTTTAGTGTACATTAAAAACATTTAAAGGAATCCTTATTCGTTTCGTTTTGACTAGTTTATACTGTCAAAAATTGTCGTGCAATAAATAAAAAAAGAGTGACACTTAATTTTAGGGTTCGCCCCACGTAAAGTAATACAAAAAATATATTGTATAACACATTTGAAAAAAGCATTCATGAGACTAAAATTTGTGGAAAAACTGTTGTTATACCATATAATATTTAACGTAGATTTATAAGTTATTGACTTGCCACAATATTCATTCAAATGGCATTCTGTGTACTTCACTACAAAGACAACACAATTTTTCCTATGGCCTTCTAGCGTTGACCTATAAATAATATGACGATGACGAGAAAGGCTGAATGTAAAAAATAAACATTGAAAAGCACTTTTAATTCTCTAACAATTTAATCTCATGACATTAATAGATAATGTCAAACTGAAATTAATTGATAATTGAGGTGTTACTACTGCATTTTCATTTAAGCAACATTGCTGACGTTGTTAAAATTAAACTAAGTTTGTTAAATTTTAGTTTGCAATATATAATGCGTCTCAATAATTTAAAAATTTCAACTTCCGCTTTAACCCGAAGCATGATTTCAGTTTATAGATATTTAAAAACTAAGGTAATAAGTATCAAACCGTTTTGTTATAATAAAACTGTTTATATTTTCTGGTTGGTTAAAGCTCCCGAAATGTCACATTTCAACTGTCAATATCACGAAAAAAAATTAATTCGGGTATAGGATATGTTCATCATTGTCAGTTAGCTCATACTCATCCACTGCTAGACATAAGCCTCTCGTGATTGCTTCCACATCTCCCTGTATTGTGCTTCTTGTATCCAATTTGTATGAACACGTTTTAAACCGTCAGATCATCTTGTTGGTGGTCGTCCCCTAGTTTTGAAAGCGTCGTGTCTAGGCCTTCCACTCCACGATCCGCTTGGTCCATCTGTTGTCACGTATTGATTTCTCCATTGCACTCTGATTTTCTGCACAGCCTTTTTGGTTAGTGTTAAAGTTTCAACGCCGTAAGTTAGAATAAGGATACATTGGCTGAATACCTTTCTTTATAAATATATCGGTATGTCTGATTTGAATATATGTTTCAAGTTTCCAAATGCGGCCTACGCCAATCCAATACTTCTAAATATTTCAAGCATTTGGTTATCTCTTCTTATACATATTTCATGACCGAGATACTTAGTTTCCTCGATCTGGGTGCCATTTATATATACCCCTTTACTGAGTACAAGGGTAGTCATTAGCTGGGTTTTCGGCACATTTATTTTTCATCCGACTTTATGGGAAGCAGAATTTAGTTTTTGTAACATGGTCTTCGCACGTTCGAAACAGTCTGTTATTAGATCTATGTCATCTCTAAATCTTAAATATGTAAGGCTTTCGGATTATCTAGGTTTATATTTTTAAATATGTATTCCATAAGGTTTGAGAACGGTTCTGGCGAAATGGTATCCTCCCTTGTCGGACTGCTTTGTTTATTTTGAATTTGTTGGTGCCTCCTGTTGTGCTACGTTAGCTGTAGCGTTTTCATATATAGATTTCAATATTATAGTATATCGTTGATCTATTCTGCTGGCTGACAGTGATTCTAGTATCTGGTGTTGATTAACGGTGTCGAAAGCCTTTTCGTATTCCACGAAGACTAGTGGCCAGTTATATTGGATGGATTTCTCTATAAGGTTCTTTAAATCCTGAAGATTGTCGTTCGTACCAAGTCCTTGCCTAAAAGCAACCTGTTTCCTTGGTTGATAGAGGTACTTTTAATAGCCTCAATGACTAATTTGTCTTCTCCGGGGGATATATTGTTTTACATTTCGGTGATGAACTTCTGGATTTCGTGAATTGTAATTTCTGGGATTTCCTCCGATCCTTGATTCACAACCTTAGGGATTGGGTCGCAGATAGTTTGCTCTCCATTTGTAGCGTCTATTTCTTTGTAAAACTCTTCTATTATTTCTAGAATTTTTTTTGCTAGTTTTTATTTGAACTTCTTTGTTTCGGAATTTACAGATTTGTTTCTTTTCTTTGGAAAGCCTGTGTCTAAGGACTTTTAAATTTTTTTTCTCTTCGATTATTTTGCCAATTATTTCAGAGCTGGATCTTCGGATGTCATTACGAATGGCCTTGCTTATGTCCATGTTAAGTTGTGCCAGTTATGGAAGGTTAGCGTGGTATTTACCTTGTAGCTCTCGTCTATGTTTAATCATGTTTTGAGTTCTTCTTCATGGGATATGTTACATGAAGCGTAATTAAAACTTATTACTTAAACCATTTCAAGTAACAAAGTTGGATTTTCCTTGGACCACTGCCAAGGAAAACGATTAACCCTGTATATATGGAAATAAAATATAACTTTGTTTTACAGCGATATACTTTTATCTTTAACTTTTTTCCGTCATTTCTGAAAAATGATCAACATTAATGTCTCTCGCGTAAAAACGGAGGAAAACTGGACATAAATCAGACTCTGATTGAAAGGGTCTTTGATATTTTTTTCAGTTTGGTTTTGAAAACAAAACGCAACCCCAAGAGTGTATGTTTTGCAGAAAACGGGCCTAGAGTCCAGCCCATGCGTGGTTGTCTAATCAGCAACAGCATAATGGTAATACTACTGAGTCAGCAATTTTATAAAGTTTTGATGTAAAATATATTTACCTAGTTTCCATGTAATCAGAATGTGACGATATGCGCAGAAATTTTGTAGGGCAAACTTTTGACACATCCTCACAATTTTAGAGAATAACTTCTCAAAAAAATCCATAGGGAACCACCAAATTGATACGGTCGGCTAGGAACGAGATATTACCTTAAAAAAATCAAGGTGATGAGGGCTAGAAATTCTTAAATTAATTTTAAGAGAAAAATCTTAACGCTAAGTGGAAAATGTAGCGTAGATTCGGTAGCTTTAGGATAAATTGTTACAAGACTCTGTGCCCAGTTTATCATGGCAGTAACCTATAAAAAAGAATTTATTAAAAATGTATTTGCTAGAGAGGGAATTCTAGCCAATTTGTGTCAAAAAGTTGAAATATTATCGAAAAAAAATTTGGTTATAGACAAACTCAAAGAGCTATTGAATAGATTACACGACCAGGCCGGATATAACAAATAGGTTTAGAGATGCTTTTGAAGACGTTTTAAAAAATAAAACTACAAAAATTACTTAGAAGGTTGGTAGATATTCCACTTCCTCTTTCCAAAAAAAAACAGTTATATATAGGCGAATGTTTGTAGAAATTAATGATACAAATAAACCAATGTTGTCCTAAATATGAGTTTGTAGAAGAAAATTCATATTTTTTAATGTAAACAATGTTTTTCTTTTAAATAGATTCATTAAAATCAACCTTGCAATATTTCAGGGAGCTCTCTTATAATTTAAATACATTTTTAATACTTAAGTATAGAGCAAAATGATTTACCTCATTGTTTATTCAAATGGCATACTGGGCGCCACACAACAAAGCTAATAGAACTTTTCCTCTGGATTTTTATCACTGGTATGTAAACATGACAGCGCGGCGTCGGCAAAGCATATCGATTCAGGCGAAAAGCAATTATTAGTTGCCACTCTCCCTGACACAGTATTATTTAGGAATCAATTTATGTCAATTTAGCCATATTTTCAGTATTATTATCGGCAACAGTAAGAATTTTTACCTTTTAAAAGTCGGGCATTTTTATGAAAGAAACAAGATATGTTTCTTTCTTAAAAATGACATTGACAAATTTCAGCAGTTTATTAGAATCAGCCAACTATTAAATTTAATAATAAGTATTGGTTATTTGATATGTAAAGTAAAATACTGAAACTGACTTCAAGGTGCTGAGTTGCTGGCATACTAGAAACACAGGCCCGAATGTGGTTCTTAATTATATTAGTTATTGAATCTCACAGGGAGTTATTGTCCATATTACCGCCCTGATCGGTGCTCTTAATGGGTTCTGTGAATAGTAATAAACAGTTAATAATCTTGACTCTTTACATTTCCTTCGAAAGATGAAAGTATTATAATCGTGGAAAAATCACCATTTTCGGGTCCCATAAAAACATACTCTTCCATTTCCATCAGTCTGTAGCTCTATCTATAAGCGGTATAGGTAACTACTATGTATGTAGTTGCTTCATGTTTCATAAGAAATGAATTAAAGCATGGAGGTTCTATTATATCGGCCAAGCGAAGCATATGTTCCGACATTAGTGAGTGTGACATAATAAAGAATTCCAGCTTGCTGTGTGAAATGATTTTTAAAAATTGTTCTATCGTATGTTGTTATCGTCCGCCTAATGGTAGTTCGGCTATATTTTATGATGTGCTAGGTTCAGTTGTTTCTTCTATATGTACACAGTCCAAGTATGTTATTCTCTGTGGTGACCTAAATATTAATTTTTTGGCCGAGTCTATGCCGAAGAAGAATTTAATTGATTTGTTTTCCTCGTTCGAATTGAAGGTAACTACTATGGATCCAACAAGAGTCTATACCTATAGAAGTGGTCACACCAGTAATTCTGCTATCGATTATATTGCTACAAATATGCCTTCTGAATTAATGCAGTCCGTACTTTTTAATCCACACTTAAGTGATCACGTTGCACACAAGTTCCCAAACATTTGCGACTTCGATAAGCCTAGCACGGACAGTCCTACAAATAATTATAATAGCATATATTCCCGAAATTTAAGCCATGCGAACATTTCATTTTTTGCTAACATGTTAGAGCGGGTAGACTGGAATAAAACATTAAACTTTGAACTCAAAGTCGACACAGTATGGTCAAATTTTATAGAGATTGAATTGTTTAAACTGTCGCTGTCCACACAAAAAACAATTTTCCTATAATAAAAGGACATTTAACTGGTACAACGAAGAGCTGCATTCTGTTAAAAAAGAACTTGATAGGTTATATTGGATGCAAAAAAATTGTCCTAATAATTTGGCCACATTAGAGTATAGAAATTTGCAACGGCACTATAAAAACGAAATAAAGACAAACAAAAAACTTTTGTAAATAAAATTAAACAATTCCATTAATAAAAGCAAAACCATATGGAATATTGTAAATTTTAGTCTGAATAGAGGTGCAAAAACTAAGCAAGACATACAACTTAACATTGATGGGAAAATCATAAGAAAACCTAAGCATATTGCCGAAGAATTTGCTAGGTATTTTAGTAATGTACCCACTACGAAACTTACGGATAAATATGGCATGGTCAGTCAAAATTGTACATCACCATCTTATTCTTTAGGATCAATAAGAGTTGACGAGATGACAAAGCATCAGGTAAATGATATTATAAATAATTTAAATGCCACTAAGTCGTCTAGGTTTGACGAAATTAATTTAAAATTGTTAAAAGCTATACAATTTTTGATATTGGAATCGCTAACAAATCATAGCCTTAAAAAAGGAACAATCCCAAAGATATTGAAAACTTCTAATGTTGTTCCCGTTCACAAAAAAAATGATTCTAATAATATCGAAAACTATAGGCAGATATCGCTGTTGACTGTGTTTTCAAAGGTGTTGGCAAAGGTTGTTTGTAATAAATTGGTTGATTTCACAGGTTCGTTAAAAGTGCTTAATGCATGCCGATACGGATTTTTCCCAGGTAGATCATTAGAGACAGCAATTTTTAGTTTTCCTAATTGTGAATAGGCGATTTCTGCTTTCCAAGCTTTATAACATGAGCATTCGGGGTTTATTATTGAATTGGATTGATTTCTACATGACTGAGAGAGATTGGAATGGGTGTCCCGCAGGGCTCCGTTCTCGGACCATTATTGTTTATTTTATATACAAACGACTTGCCAGAGCATGTGAGAGGCGATCACATAGCTATGTATGCCGATGATACCACAGTTGTGGTAAATGCTGATAATATGTACGAGTTGAGTGAAAAAATACGCGCAGTCAGGACCGATATGGAGAAGTGGTGTAGAGCAAATATTTTAATACTAAATGAGCAAAAAACAGTGTATGAATTTCTATAATAGAAATCCGATACCTGTATACTTTGCGCTTCAAAACGACTTGACATTTGCAAAAAATACTAAGTTTTTGGAAACTACATTGGATTCTTCTTTCATTTTTCATTCATTTCATTTTCGGATCATGTTAAATTCGGCGTTTTTCGTGATTTTAAAATTAAAGTCCGTTCTTGATCAAGACGGTCTATTAACAATTTATTATTCCTTAGTATATAGTTTTATGTCTAACAATGTTATTTCTTGGGGAGCGGAAAATACAAGCGAACGTGTTTTTCTGAGTCAAAAGAGAATTATAAGACTAATTTTTAACTTACATCCACGAGAAAGTTGTCGAAATACCTTTATTTGCAAAAATGTTCTAACTTTTCCTTCCCTTTATCTGTACAAATGTGTCGTATATGTGAATAGCAATAAAGCTCTGTTTTCAGGGTTAGGTTTGGGTACTTATAGAACCAGGGGAAATTTCCTATTGGAAGTACCTAGACAGAAGACAACCATGTCTAAGAGTTCACCATTGTACCATTGTGAAACTTTTTTCAATTCTTTACCTCGCGAAATACGTGCATTAAATGGCAACGAATTTAATAAACGATTTAAAGTATTTTTTGCAGAAACAGCTTTCTATTCAACAAGAGAATATCTAGAACGGACAAATTGACTTTAAATGTTTGACTGTGTTTTTGTTGGTTCAGTTAGTCTACAAGTTGTTTTGTTTTTTATACTTTTTGTTTTTTGTTTATTATACCTTTTGTTTTTTTGTCTACTATTCCAATACATTTTACGTTTTACCTGTCTTGTTTTATGTATTTTCTATATCACAACCTGGTACTTTATTTGGAAAAATAATGTCTGTGATACTACAAATATTGACTATAGCATTTAGATATTGCTTTACAGAATGTATTATATATTTTCTGGGGGTCCCACGACCGTTTTATTTTGTTTATATTTTACTTTATGTTCTTAATTTATTTATGTTCTTATTTTTAACTTATATTTTAGTTTATTTGTGTTATTATTCTATACTGTTTAGTTTTAATTCTTACTATTCTTGATTTAGTAAATTTTTAAAATTATTGTATTAGTAACTTAAGTTTTGACGACCCTATGTACTATCTGTACTTTTGGTAATATATATAGATAGTAGTAATAGATATAATATCTATCTATCTATCTATCTACTTTTCCGATTGATTTCAAATTTGGTTTGAAAATCAAGGATCAGATGGGGATGAAATGGTTACATTTAAATGAAAAGCCAATATGGCGGAACAAAATTGCGGCCTCACACAATGTTAAAATCATTATCAGAAAACGCGTTATCGAATGGTTTTCAAAATTGCGCAAAACTACTGCGTGATATGAGTATTAGCTAGTAATTTTTTTTGTCTAAAATCATTACGGAAGAAAAAATGTCGGCCTAATAGAATGTTGAAATATTCGGTAAAATTCCGTTTTTTGGAATTAAACCTTTTTGTTTGTGGGTTTTGTAAATAATGTTATGAAGAATAAATTATAATAATAATAATAAATTTAAAACCTAAAAAAATTGAATAAATTAGAGTTTGTAGGACTTGTATGCAGTTATTACCAAATAACTGTACAGTATGCATATATAGTTTAATAATTTAATTAGTGTAACTCTGTACGAAGGAAGTTGTGGGTGAATGAGAATAACAGCGAGTATGGCGCCAGCGATTGTGTAGAAACACAAAGGAGCCTTTGGTGCCTAAGGTAAATTTTTGAAAAAAATAAAAATAATGCGCTCACCATCAAGGGTGAGTGGTTGTGCGACCCATCAGTAATACGCTAAAATCGTTTCTTAAATAGACTCGATAAACTGTAAGCCCCATAGGACTATGAAAAATGAAGGCACGTATCATAGGTATGTGCGAGAAGTAGATTGATATCCAGCAGTGGACGAAAAAGTCTGTGTTTTCTCAAAATATTACAGTCCAATTTTGAAATCACTAGCCTGTTTTCGTTAAAACAATATTCTTTAGTTTTGTAATAATCTTATAATATATTATATTTTTTATATTTTAGCAAGGTGTTTTGTTAGCTAGTAAATATTTTCAGTAAATATATGGGATGCCTTATGAAAATTTCTTGTTGTTAATTGTCCAAAATCATTGATTAACCTATAGATTAAGTTTACAGGAAAATACATAGCAAAAGTACTGAATATTGTGACTCAAGCATAAGCTCATATTATACAAATAATGCTATTTGAGTAATGTGAAACATAGACAGCGAAAAATTTTAATAGACTGAACTGATAAAAATTGATTTTATTGTTATGTTTAATTCCACATCTTATAAGACAACTTTTTCTTTGGTTCTTTCTATGTAAAATTATATAAACAGTGTAATTATTATAACAATTAGGCATACAGATGTTAACTAAGGAACTTCGATATATCGAAATGGAAGGTCTTCTAAAAAAATCGCCAAAAATAGATACAGCAACTAGATACTAGATGCACTCCTTTACACCCCTTAAAAATAACAAACGGGATAGCAACTCAATTGATGATGAAATGTAGAGCTGTTGAAAACCTTTCAAAATGAGTGTTCCTTGAACCCCCTTCCTGTTTAACATTTTTAATTGTGAAGGGTGGAGGTTTGATCTAAAGCTTACGATAAACTATGCCTCAGCGTATTTCTTAGTATGTCTTTTTATAATTTTTAAAGAAATACTGTAGCCAAAAATATTATATATGTTTAACAGAAGTTCTTGGCACCATGCGAGAGATGGCAGGAGACATTTTTTGATCATTTAACAGTTTAAATAATTTCAAGGATTAATTTGAACTTTAAACATCTTTGGCTTTGAGACAGTTTTTCTTACATGATTGTCGCGTGGTTCCGAAGCCACCGGACTGGCAGGAGCGAATTTTAAGCATTAACAAGGCAAATATTATATAAAAAGAATATGTGTATACAGACATTGCAATGAAAATGAGGCTAGCTCCCAATAAAATCGCAAGTTACTATCCACCAGATATGACCTATGTCATACTCCATTCGTTTTAAAGCAAAAGCAAATACAAACATAACATTAATCATAGCCATTGTCCAAATATATTGGTGAGTTTTACTAGAGAGGGATATTTTAATTCCAACTTGTCCAATAAATTTTGCGATTTCTTAGATATGTATGACATATTACATATAATTTTAATATAAATAAGTAATTAAAATATCTTGTAAACGAAGGTTTAACCAGCCAACTAACGAAATTATTAATAAAAAAGCGGTTGTAAGACTATTTAAGCAACAAAAGAGATTATCGGCGACGTATAAACAATACGCACAACAAAAAATATATGTGTACTTTTTCCCAATTTAAAAAGCGCATTCTCCAACAAGAGACGAAAAAGATATAATAATGAAAATTTGATGATGCAGTAAAAATTTTGACTCGGAATTAGGGTTAACAGGAATATGGACCGTAAAATATGAAAGCATTTTCATAAAATCGTAACGTGCAACGCTATTATGGTCGGGCTTTACGCCAATGCAGTAACTGCTTGATAACTCTCTAATACCTGTTTAAATGGTATTGTTTACGTTTTTTGAATTTTATTTTATGGTATCATTAGGTTTTTCCATAGGCAGTGAAAATCAATTCAAAGTGTCATTACCTAAATTCAACTGTGTTGAAGAACATGTCATTCAAAATTGTCATTTTATACTACTTAGGCTTCCAGAAGTTTAAACTTAGAACAAAAGGCCCTTTAACTTATATCTAAACTTTTTAAAACATATTCGATAACAGAAAAGTTGAATTTATATATAGTACATGTTTATAATGTTTTACTAATTTCAAAAAACATAGTAGCTTCAGACCGATCACAGCTTATTACCAAGTACGTTACTCACTGTAGTTCGCGGCCATTTTTAGTTAAAAGTTTTGGACGATATTTATATTATTATGTTGGCTTTGATTTTAATTTTGGTTATTGACACTTTATTTGAGATTTAATATTTGATTACGCATTAAGAAAATATTCCATTCTCTCTCCAAATCCAGTGATGAGGTAATCCTTTGGTTACTTAAAAATGGCTGTCAGTAAAAAAAATAATTATTTATGAAGTTTATTCAAACTAGTTACCTCTATCTTCTCAATTTCTAATTCTAAACTTGTTTTCAATCTCAACATATTTCCTACAACATTTTATGAGGAAGCAAAATACATTGTGGCTTTAGGACTAGCTATTTTACAGTTCTTTTTCTTTATCTTTGTCACAATAAAAGTTTCTATTTTTTCCTACTGACCCTAGATGATGCAAATTGCAAATTGGGAAATTTGTTTCAGATATACGTGACAAAACTCTCTTCTAAAATTTCGATTTGGTTAGTTTATACATTCGCGAAATATTAGGTAAACATAATTTTTCATATACGTTTGATTTTTAGCTATCTTTTTTCGAGTAGTCTACGTTAAAAGTTACTTTGGAAAGTCAATACGAAACTGCTTAATAATGCAATTAATTAACAGTACAGTTCAGTTTTAAACATTGAACTCGTAGCTAGTTTTCGCTCCGCTTTCTTTTTCCACAGCGGAAACCACTCCTTTTAATATTTTACACATTACAATACGTATGAAATAAAATTAATTAAAGACCACAGTAGTTGATTATCAACTTTTCCACAAGTGCAGTTTGCATTTTACTTTATTATTTGAGGAAGGCTATGTGCCTCTGAAGCTAATAAGTCTTAGTTTTCCCATTAATTTATCCTGAAAGGATTTTATTACCCTTTGTGTTGTATACAGTGGCATACGATTTTTAATTAAAACCACAATTGTGTTATATATTGTATATAAGTAAATCCAAAATACATTGCTAATTTTCTAATCTATTTGAGACTTGTTCTACTAGTCAAGTGATAAAACTTTTTACTTGCTTAACAGTAATCAACTTAAAGTGCTTTGATGAAGTCCAATACAAGAAAAGGATATCGTCAAGAAAGGGGATTCACATTAAGATCTTTTGTAAACCTATTTAATGCGGCTTGACTAAATTTTACAATATTATTTCAACAGATTATTTAAAATAACTTATTTTTGTTTATTAAAGAGAATAACTGTTAAAACTAATTTAAAATAGAATTAGTTTAGCGAATGAATGGGGGATATGTTAGTTTCTAAAAATTTTATTTGTTTTAATATCTTAATTTACATTTATATGATACAATATATCTTTATTTTGTTTGGCAACGCTGAGTTTTATTTTCAAATTAGCCATACCAAATCAGCACCCTATTTATTAATCTAAATAAATAAAGATAAGATTAAAAATGGTCCTTCGAACTTAGAAATATATTATAAAGAATTGGTTTTCACTCTTATACGTTGTATCTAAGGTTAAATAAATCATTTACGCTCCAGGGGTCATCTTAATAAAAATAAAAGTGAAATTAATTCTAAACTAAGTAATATTTACTCCGATATTTTAAATCAAATGTAGCATGCAAGAATTCACATCTTGTATAAAATATTCTTAAATTTAGAACACACCGTCTTACCTAAAGAAATTTATAGGTATGCCATCTAAATTAATTTAATTCATTTTCTTTTTCATTTATTTAATTCATTAAACTGAAATGAATTTTTTATAACTTCAAAATAAATTGTATGTTTATGTCATGTTTTAGTTAAGAAAGTACTTATAGGCCAAAAAATCAACTATTCTTATTGATATTTAAGAATAAACTTTCAAGGGTCGTCAAGGCCGTAACACGTAACATTCATCTTGTCAGAAGTATCATTAATTTACAGACGCAACTAATATTTCGTTCAAATTTCACTCATGCACCGGCTCCTCCAGAAGTTATGACTACGATTCGAAAAGCGCATAGTGCGGTCATTCCGCTGGAGATATTAAATTGCCATACTCTCAAACTTTACTTGGTATTTTATCTACGTAGGAGCCCAGGGTTTGTTGAGACTGCAAAATTACCGCCAAATTACAATACAATAAACAGTGAGCTAGCTAGCATTCTATACAGATTTCACGGTTGGCATATCTCTCGTAGTTGATCTGTGTTAAACTTGGTACTTAACAGTTTTGGATACAAGTAACTCCATATTCGCTGATGTGGTTTAAGATCATAGCATGTAAAGTTTGAAGGTAAATGTATATGCATTTTTATGTTTGTAATTAGTGATTGAAGACAACGTGCAAATTATGTTTATTTAAGTTTTTTACGTAGATTTATTTTTAGAAAATTGAAATTAAGTTTAGATCACGTTTCTGATTGTTTTACTACCCTTGTGTAAAACGAAAGGTGCTACAAACAGTTTTGAGAACTTTAAAAAAATGTACAAAAATATCTGTTTTAGGGGGTCATCAACACAACTCTGCAAGAGTTTCATAATATACGGAAATTTTAAAAACGAATGAATTCCTCCGTCAAACCACTTGCTTCAGAAAAAAAAATATGAGTGTAACACCATAAAATCATACAAAGATTAAATAACATTGCAGTGTAATGTACAAATTGCAAAATAACCTGATAAATAATCACATCTTAGAAAAAAAAGTTAAACGAGTCTAATAAATTTGCTTTAACCTGTGAAATAACTAAAGTTTCTGAACCATTTAAACACACACGGTAGTCAGATCCACACCCTTTGTTACCTAAATATACCAAATTTTGTGCGTGTCTAACCCAAGGGACACTTTCTCAAAAGTTTTCTCCACACGTATGCGCATCGTCCTTTTAGCAAAGTTACGTTAATGAATAGTTAAGTAGTAGCTCGAAAGAAAATGTATTAATTGCTTTAACAAACTTTTGACAAAAAAAAGGATCCAATTTGGCTTTCTCTCTGCGGTAGAGCTGATTTACTTTGATTACGTGTGTACGTTGGTTGTAATTTGTAGGAGACGTAATCGGTATTGTGGTGACTCTGTTTTTAATGGAGTATTCAAAAATATTGGTTTAGTTTTAAATAATAAAGCGGATGCAAATAATAACGCTATAGGGTTGATAAATAAAACATGCTCCAGCAAGCAAACTACTTTGTATGGTCGCATATTACTATATTTTACTTATGACAGTGGCAGTGGCGATAAATATCAGTCTGATATGGTAGTTTCAAGGTATTCTTTGATATTTGCTTAGCTAAGAAATCAATTTTCTTCTTGAATTTACTGCGGATTTAGAATAGGACTCCAGTAGCTTTAAATATTTCATTAAAATTACATTGACTGAAAAGTTTTAAAAAATGCATAGGGTATAAATATTATAATTTTATTCAATTATCAGGAAAGTAAAAGAAATAAAATAAGAAAAAAAACTGGAGAATCAGCACGCTTGAGTCGAAATGTCGGCCAAATGGTTAGTTTTAAGGAAAAAGCTAATATGAAAAAATGTGAAGAGAATTAGATTCCCTAAAAATTAGGGGGTGTTTTTATCATCTAATTTTCGGCAGATTCAGCGTATGGTCATAAGTGTAGCTAAATTCAAAATATAAAATTTATTTTAATTTTTACTCCCCTCATAAAAGGGATTAATTGTAAACGTGGAAAAATTACCCTTCGAGATGTTTTCAGATCTTCACGTTTCGGGGTCCCCAGGTGCCCAAAACAATGTTTTCCGACTGTCTGCCATACTGTTTGTTCGCGACATAGCTACAAAACTGTTTACTTTTTTGACTTCAAATTGTGGTCAAATATTAAGGGTTATATGGGAATAACCTGGAAATATTTTGGTAAAAATCCAATTTGGTGAAACAAAACGGCGGCTTAGCTTAGAATCCAAGATGGCCAAACGAAATGGTGGCGTTAATAAAATATTTAAAAATTCAGCCTGAAAAGCCTACTTAACACATTGATTTTAAATTTTGTGTAAGAATCAAATGTGGTATAGCGACAGACGAATTGTTAAAATTGCGATACAGATTTATTATGGCAAAAAAATGGCAGCTAAATAAAATATTTTCAATAGTGAATTAGATTCCAAAACATGTATTTTCACAATTCCGTCTATATGTCTGCCTATTCACGGCATAGCTAAAAAACTACAAACCGATTGAGTTCAAATGTTGTTCAAAAATTAAGGGTCATATGAAGATGACCTGGTAATATTTTGGAAAAAATGCAAAATGGAGCCCTAGTGAAATGTTAAAAAAAACTTTCCAATTTAACCCATATATTGCGTAAAAATCAAAGGTAACATAGGAATGAACTAGTAAAAATTTGGTACGAATCCAACATAGAAAAAAAAAAGGGCGGCCTAATAATTATTCAGAACATCAGCCTATTAAGCAAAACAATAGAGATAAAGGTAAGGGTATAGAAGTAAAAACTAAAGATAATTGACTGCTATGATGTTTTAATAAAAAAAAAAACAGCTATAAAAATAGCTGTAAATACATATTCATTTATGCAAAATTGGGGATTTATTGTTATTATTATTTATTTATTTTGGCGATTTAAACCATGAGATCTTGAAACTTTAACACATGGTCACTTCAAATGACAAATCCTTTTGTGGGTTAAATCTAAAGGGGAAGTTAACTACGTTAGGTTGGTTACGTACAAAAACAATTTAATGTGATAAAACAAATAAATGTCATTAAAGTATGGACATTTTTAAGCCAGAATCTTAAGAAAATAGATCTAAAGGAGAAAATTAATTTCGGTTTACATATAATGTTAAAAAATTTGGAAAATTTGAAATCTAGTTACAAACTGTTAGGGGAATTTGTTAATAATGCAGCGTTGGATCTAGCAGAATTAAAAACCAAAGGTTATTTAACTATCAAAATTGCGAATCCAACAAAGAGAAAATTCAATTCAGTTTTAAATATTTTAAATAAATTGGTTAAAGCAGTGCTTCAAATAAAGTTATTATGAGGAAACCAATTCATGTGTACGAAAAGAAAATGTTTTAAGTTTAAAAGATGAACAAAAACCCAGATAGAGTTCTCATGGTTTAAATCGCCAAAAGGGGTGAAAAACCACACCCTTTTTATATTTTAATGTGTTTTTATAGATGTGACGTTAACAAATTTTAAAAGTTCACTGTCTCATCATGTTCCTTCTTTGGATTTCCTGTGCTCACCTGACTAAGTAAGTACATCATACATCTTTTGAAAAGAATTTAAAACACATTTTCCCAAATAGCTATAATTGTCGCCATTTACAATTATATTATACATTTCATAAATTTCATTACCTAGATATCTCAGCTCTATTAGTTTCACCACTTAATTATACAAATAATTCATCTAATTCTCTCCTCAACTTCCTTTGCATTTATAAAAAAAATAAAATTTATTTTCCCTTGAAATGTTAAATTTATAATAATTTTATCTTCTTTCAATCCTTACCATTTAAAGAAAGTGATTTCCTTGCTTCCAGGTGGCACTGATGATGGCGAAAGCCGAAAGCGCTCTGCTACGTTTTTAATTAAATAAAAAAATTGCACGAAATACAAAATTGTCTACATTCCCATTTTACCACATTACCCTACATTTAGCTATAAAAATAGCTCTAAATAAATATTCATTTCTGCAAAATTGAGGCTTTATTGGTATCTGAAAAACTAATCATTATCGTTAAAAATTACGAAATTACGGCCATTCCAAACAGCTGCAAAAAAAATGAGCTCAATGTACATAGTTGTTCTTAAAAAGTTTATTTATATTATTATAACTTATTTATTTAGATCAAAATTCCCTTAAGAATATTTAACTACTTAATTCCATTGTCTATTTTCCCGTCATAAACTTTTGAGCAGAATAAATCAGATAAAATAGAATTATATATTTTTAGTTATGTTAATTAAATGAGTTTACCTGAAAAGCAAAACTTTCGACAGACTTTAGAGAAAACATTCAGATGCAGCTGGTTTTTGCCGGAACAAAATGGGATTTTAAATTAGTCCATTGTTCTGTATTTAGTCGTAGCCTGCAGCTTGTGAATTTAATGAAAACCTTTTCTAAATATAACAATATTTTCTTTAGAAGACTTGTTTAATAATTACTTTTCTAAATTAATGAAAAGAAATTTCATAATTAAAATATGTTTGCTAAAGTTCAAAACCAGCTATTATACTGATAAATCGACAAAAAAATTGTTTTTCCGTTGTTAGAACTTTACTATTTGAAGAAAAAAATAGAAGCTTTGTTAAATATTACAAGTGGCTAAAAATATAGATAGGTGGGTTTAAAAAGGAGTATTATTTCTTCAATTTATTTTTTTATTAAAAATAAATTACATTTTTAGAGTTTGTGCATAAAGGGAAATTCCTACATTAAAACTTCTTTAAGCTGCCGTATTAACCAAATGTCAGACGTATTATACGGGGTTAAAATCTGAATTCATCGCAGGCTAATCCAAGTTTATAATTAATCGTTTTTGTATTGTAGAGAGTTCGTGATAATTCTTGCAGTATGTGTTCGGACGTTGTTTTGTATAAAAATCAAATTTGGACCCACACCACAACCACAGTAAATTTGAGTGTTAAGATTCTTGTCGACGACCACAAGATCTATTCTTCCTTAATTGCTGTTCGTGCCACAAACCTTTACGGAACCACCACCAAAATTCTGGACTTTACCTGGACGTATGTAGAGAAGCAATCGACTAACGCAATGAGTAAAAATTAATCTTGGCTCATCTGTGAAAAGTACTGGTGTCCATTGTTGAAGTTGTCAATTGAAATGTGTACGTCCAAAATATAAACCCTGTATTTTATGGTCATGTCTTAAAACAGATTTTCACAGAAGTCTTAGGTCTCAGGTTTGCTTCTCTTACTGTCCAGTCGGACATTTTAATAATGTGAATCGTTCAATAACATAATTTTTAAAACAATCAAATGACAAACCCAATACTAAATGTCCCTTTCGGCTTGTGACGCCAAACTTTTGCCACTCGGTAAAAATATGCAAACTATGGCTCTTGCTATAGTATTTAAGATACCATAAGAAAATTCTCCAAATTATCACTATTTTCGCAAACACAAACCATCTTAGGTTCCGCCATTATGTCAAACCAGAGTAGAAGTCTAATAATACGTTTAATAATTCAACCTTAATCGTGCGTAGAGCATAATGTTCATAATGTAAGAGCACAACCTATGAGACTACGATACACACGTGCTTGCCATGTATATTTCAAGGCAAAGCTCAAGAAAATGGTAATGATATGTACGTCTTTTTCAGATATTTCAGAAAATTAATTAAAATATTTGTTGATCTACGTTAAAATAATTACTACTAACTTTAACAAGAAAAAAAATGTAGGCAACGTCTTACAGCTTTAATGTTCTTACTCATCCAAAAGATAAACAAGAAGAAAAAGCTTACATAAACCAGCTAAGAAAGAAATATTGTCTTCTTTCTGCTCCTATCAATAATAGCGGAAGGAACACAACAACTAAAGAATAGATAATAAGGACAGGTAAATAAAAACCAAAGAGAAACTTAAAGAACTGTAACAAACAATTGAGAAGATATTAAAGATGTTTTACAATTAAATGCTTTAACTGTAACTGTAATTAAGTACAGGTTCAAGAAAAACAAAAGAGAAAAATAATAGAGGTTAAGAAATAACGAATTCAAACAGTTGTAAAGAAAATGGGAACTAGAATAAGCCCTCACTCTATACTGATAAATGACTAAAAGGTATTTGATCGATAATAAACGAAGATAAGAAGATTGTACCACAGAAATAAAAGTTCAGCACTCAGAAAAATAAAAAAGTAGATGACGCTTACTACTATTATATATGCTACGCCGATGATGCTGAATACTAAATATCATACATAAAGATTATGTTACAATGAACTCACACACCGATGTTTCCTATTTATATGGAAACATATATGAAAGAAGAAAGCAGGAGAAACAAAAATAATTCCTTATTCTTGTGGTGATCTGCATGCAGCCACTGGACTTATAAAAGGGAAATGATGTTTTAAATCGAAACCAAATTTATTGATTAATATAACTTGGTTGCGATACAAGAAAAATTTAAATGGAGAATGTTTTAGACAATTATGTTTGTAAATGAATGCCGCTTTGCTCACGATTCTTTTCTGGTTTTTGAGATATTTTGAAAATACCTAAAATTAAAAAAAATATCGAAAACCCCTCGTAATTTTTTTATTTTTCAAAATATTTCTAATCCGTGAAACATTATTAAGGCAGCTACTCCTGTTTAGTCAGATTTTATTTGCAACGTTTCGGTTTTTTAGAAGCATTCTCAACTTTGCATTTCCTCATAGCTAGTATATTCGATTTTAACAGTTTCTAAAAGAGTATTTTTTAGCTTTTCAGCAATTTTGGAGCACACTTTATAACTAAATTAACCTATTAGTTTTTAATTTCTTACTTGGATAATTCAAAAAAATGTTTATTAATTTTGAATGCGCACTTTTTACAATTTAATAACAACTTAGTTATAAAGCTGAAAAGCTAAAAAAATACTATTTTAGAAACTGTTAAAATCGAATATACTGGCCATACGAAAATGCAAAGTTGATGATGGTTCTAAGAAACCAAAACTTTGCCAATAAAATCTTACTAAACAGGCATATTCTATGTAAAAAGTTGCCTTAATAGTGTTTTTACAGATTAGAAATATTTTGAAAAATAAAGAAATTATGAGGTGTTTTCTAAAATGCAGTTTTTTGATTTTCTCAAAATATCTCAAAAATCAAAAAAGATAGAATCGTGAGCAGAATGGCATTAATTTACAAACATAATTGTCTAAAACATTCGCCATTTAAATGTTCTTGTATCACAGCCATGTCAAACTCAAAGTCACTGGTGGGCCAAAAGAATGAAGATCATCGACTAGGTGGGCCGCAAAACATTATCTTAAAAAAGACAAACTACTGAAAATCTTCAGAAAAAGTACTATTATAGGACAAGTCTGTTTATTAAATTTCCAATAAAAAGGACATTACAAAAAACTACAAACTTTAAATTCTTTTGCCAGATATTTGACATCTTTTGTCTTTAATTAAGTTGTCTATTTGTGGCGCGAATTTATCGGGGGAAATAACTTTTAAAACTGCACCCACGTGCGCGATCTTGCGGGAGATTTGTTTCCTTTCATCAAAGACAATAGTTGTTCACACTTATAGGTACTTCCAAATATTGACAGGATTTTGCAGGCAAATTTTCTTATTTCTTGTGTAGTGTACTAACACTATCAAATTTTTGTTTTAGATGGGTCTGATAGTGAATCTCAATTACTTTCATTTGCAAATAAGGGGGAACTTTATCAATATCGATAGTGAAAAGACCAGTAAATAGAGAAAAATTGTTTTCTTGGGTCTTAAAATCCTGAAAACGCTTCTCAAATTCTGCCAGAAGGCTTCTCATTTTCATTGAATATATTTAATATAATATATGATATTGGGACACATGTGCTTTCCTGATATGCCTTATAAGTGAGAAAATGTGACAGATTATCCTCTGCTAACTGTTTTTCCCACAACATCATCCTGCACTTGAAAGCTTTCACATGATCATGCATATCTGTAATAACTTAACGTGATCCTTGCAATTTCGTATTTAAGTCCGACAAGTGTTTTGTGATATATACCATAAATGAAAGATCTTGTTAAAAAGGTACATCGCATAATAAGCTGACATCTTCTACCTTTGTTTCCATGAAAACGCGTATTTCTTCTTTGAGCTTCCAAAACCGGTCGAGTACTATAACACGAAAGCCATCGCACCTCTGCGTAACATGGTAAACCAGTGTACTCAGTTTCTAAATCACGTAAAAATGCAGAAAACTGTCTCTGATTAAGGCCTCGTGACCTTATGGAGTTTATAATTTTTTTCATTGACTTTAAAACACATTCCAACTTGATCACTTTTGAACATAAAACTTCTTGGTGGATTATACAGTGAATATGATGAAAATCTGGTTTGTCACTGCCCGTTTCTCTGATCTTTGTCTGTAATATTTTAACGAAGCCATTTTTTACTCCAGTCATTGAAGGAGCTCCGTCTGGTGCAACGGAACACAGTTTTGACAAATCTAAATTGTACTTTTGCAGAAGTCTATAAACAACATTGAAAATATCATTCCCAGTTGTTGAATCATGCAATGGTACTAATTCCAGTAATCCTTCATACACATTGATATCTGTATCAACCGCACGAAGAAAAAAGAGAGTTGCGCCACACCAAACACATCCATACTTTCGTCACCGGCAATAGAAAATGCAATGAAAGGCTCTGATTTTGTTTTTATCTGATCACTTATATTGGCAGCCAACTCAGTAACTCTTTCGGCGACAGTAATCCTGGACAAGGATATATTTTGAAATGCCTTCACGCTCCCGGGACTTACAATTTCCCCGGCCTTTACAAGGCACTCTTTTATAAATTCACCTTCAACAAATGGTTTTGAGTATTTCGCGATCAACTCCGACAGTACGTAGCTTGCTTGAAGGACAGATTAATTTTCTTGCTTTGGACGTGTAAACATAAGCTGCTGATCTTTCAACCGTGATTTTAACTTATTTAACTTTTTGTTTCTGACCATACTTGTCAAACATAGTTTTATGAATATCATAGTGACGTTTTATAATATATAATTTTGGGACACCGACTGTATTATTACAAATCAAACAAATAATTTTTAAAAAAAACTCTAATTCCCACTTTTCTTGAAATATACGATGCTCATCTACAAGTTTCCTTTTACTTCCACTTGGTTTTGAAAGAGACATGTTAAAAACAGTATCCGAAATAAACTACAAGTACTGTTAAGTGTTGTAACAATAAGTGCGCAACTCAACTCGAAACTCTATCGCAACTGACTCGTAACTGACTAAACACTGAACGACTGAACTCGATCGAACACGGCTTATATACAGATTGTGATTTCTCGAGTTCTTTCCAGAATGTTCAGATAGCGTCATATGTGTTTTTGTGCCATAGAATTTCGTGGAACAAACCAGATAACGTTTGGCTTTAGGTTTTAGGTTGAGTATGTGTAGTTTATCCTCCTAAACATAGATGGCACTATATACAATTGTACATTTTAATTTACCAGTCGTTGTTACAGCGGCGCGCGCTTTCAAAAACGGTTTTCAACTTGTTCGCGGGCCGCATTATCTGGCTGTTTTCAAAACTGATTTGGGCCGCAGAAAAATGCTCACTAGGCCGCATGTTTGACATGGCTGTTGTATTACTTGCGGTTTCCGATATCCCAATACTGTCATAATGAATTTCGGACACATTGTATAAGCTAAAAATACTTGCGATATGACTGTAGAAATTTTATTAACGAAATAGTTGAGGATCGTATTATGCTATTGTGAATACCAGGTGTATGCATAATAGGACAAACCAGAACGCTCTGCTTGTGGCGGTAAACAGACCCAGGAAAAATATTTTGGACTCTAAATCGTCTGCGGTTTGCATACCGTGTAAAATTCGATCGTAATACTGGACTAAGCCTTAAAATAACTAGTTTATTGGTATACATACGAAACTTAATTAAATAATTACTGCCTCCTTTTTTTTATAGGATTTTGTTTGGACCTGTTCTGCATGATTCTAAACTGATTCATGTCTATTGTGTTTCACTTAATAATTAGCTTATTTACGCCGGAACGACAAGTTTTATTCGTCGTAATTGACCTTTTGCAACTTCAATTTCAAAATAAACACCTCCTATGGTACTAATTAACTTGTACATATTTAACTTGAATAGAAGCAATCCAAATGCAGAAAGTAAATATGAAACTGCCCATTTCTATTTTCCCTGCATAAGCAAATAATAATGAAATTCGAATACACACGTCAATTCTAACCCTTTTAGTCTTTAGCAAGGTGAAACGAATATTAAATCTTTACAATTGTACTCAATTTCTTAATTTTGTACCAGTAATTTTAGAAAAATTGAACGTTTCTTCTACAATAAAAGTTCTGAATTATTCCTAATTAATTTTTCGCCTTGAACTAATACCGTGATTATTTACATGGGCCGATTTACACTACAGCAGTATACATACTAAATATATGAATTTTATTGTTAATGTTATGCCCAATTAAGCTAGAAAATATTTCATCTTAAATTCAAAAATCAGAAGGAAAGAACAAAAAGAAGGAAAAATAACCCGACTGATTAATATTAAAAACCATAAAAATAACCTCATTTACTTGCCAAAACGGAAGCTCTTGTAATTATTCTAGACTTAAGAAGGGAAAAAAATAACTGCATTATAGCTGCACAAGAATAATAATTAATATGGCTTTAAAACCGGTAAATCTGTACCTGATTAAATAATTGAATTCTACAGTTTTGAAAACTATGACTTTTAATATATTTAAAAATGAAAAATAACATATTTCTATTCATCATCTATAATATGGTAAAATATCTTTAAAACTTCAAAGTTAGAATCTGTAATGAAATTATTTTTTTGTATCTAGATTTTGATTTTCAGTTCCTTAAGTCTTTAAGTACCGAGTATTAGTTTTCGAGGTGTTCATTTTAACTGGCATATTTGTATCGTTAGCCATAGTAATATATATTCAGTGACGTACCGTGAAAATTGTCACAGGGTGTTTTAGAAACTTGACGACTAAAAAGCGTTCTTGACTTCTGTACGACACCAAGCCAAATATGTGGCTTTATGAAAATATACTAGTGGGAAAAAATTCTGAAGGCCAAAAAAAAAATTAAAAAAGTCATCCCTTTTCGCCTTTAAAATAATTTAATGGATGGAAATTATGTGGATCTTCGACTCAAACTTAAACTTACGAATTAAAAGTCATATTCAGCAAAACGTTTTTTGATGAAACTAAAAATATTTCCTTAATAAATATTATTTAGATTAAATATAAACTGAACAACGAAATACATATTCAGCACATACGCAGGATATAAGTAGTTAAATTAAAATTAAAGCTGAACAAAGTGGCTGTTCCTCAGTATTTTTGGATGAGAAAATTTAATAAATACATCTCTTAAATAAACTGCCACCATGTTTTTTTCTTTTGGAAATACAAATGTCCAAGTTTTTCTTAATTAAGATATTTCAGAATTGCTTGAAATTTGAACATTTTTGTCTGGCATGTTTCGGTGTTTTTGTAGTTATATACCATGCCTACTCATGGCCTTTAATACAGGAGTTAGCTCACCTTGCTGAGGAAAAATTGAAAACCTGAAAGTGTATACAAATTAATGCACATCAAACTATTTCATGTGTACTGATTCAATAATGCCCACTCTTCAGTTAATTTCATAAACAAATTAAGGCTCAGTAATAAAGGATTAGACACTACTGCACGCAGTATTAAGGATCATTTGCAAGTCTTTGGCCGCTACAGTCATATGTTAAAACTATAGGCGACATTTATTAGCTTCAATGTGAATTTAATAGAAAAATATGTATAGTTGGGCCCAACATTCGTATTTTCATGTAATTCAGTTGAACTAATTGTAGGTTGTATCGTCGATAGTTTGGTGTTGGACTGATACCAGATATTTTGCCATATGCTTGTAACTTTTGATTTGAGAAAGTTCTTAAAATCCTTCTGAAAACGATGTGCTCCATATATCAACGAAGCCCAACTCACACTACACTTTTTATTCGTGCAATGAGGTAAAATTAAAGAAATATCACATTTACGAAGGTATTTACAACAGTAATAATACTGTATTTCTTCAATAGGCAAGTCTGAAGATATGGCTTCTTTGGTAGCTTGATCTGGTTTTTTATTTCCAATAATGCCGACGAGGGATGATGTTCAGAGGATGGTTATATGGATTTCTTAATTGGCAAGTTATTGACAGATGACATGTATAGTCTGTGTAAGAGCATTTTCAGTATACATTTGTCTATGGAGTAGATAGACGCAAGTGAGTCTCTACATATGGTGATTGTTTTATTTTTTCTGGTAATTGTTTTAAGTGCACTAAGAATTCCACGTAGTTCTCCGGTGTGAATACTGCAGATGCTTGCTATGATTGAATTACCCGTAAAGAGCAACTAACGCTGTAAGCATCCTTGGAGGCATCAGCTTATATGCGGTTGTCTGCGTTTTGTGCGCTGATATCTTCCAGGAAGGATTGTTTGAGTATGGAGTTGGGTTGGGAGACTTTTTATATTTACATAAGGAGGTGTTAATGTATGGCATTTTTCTGGTCCGAGACAGTATAGCTGAGACTAGCTAGGCAGATGTTTTGGATAGTCTGCTATCCTCTAGGAGATCTTTTACTATTTTCGGGATTAACTAAAATTGATTTTAACTAGCAAACGTGCATGCATGCCCAAATATCTGTTTGCACTTTTTTTTAAATAGAGCAAAAGTATACCAATACCTGTTCTTGGGTCGAAATATTAGTTCTAACTATAACGTCTGTACCTCAAAGACTGCTCAAACAATTTTATTGCAACAAACTTAAGATGATTTTAGGTAAAAAACTATTTCATAGTCAAATTTATAAGCACACTGGGGAGTTCTTTTCCAACGTAATACCCGGATATTTCGTATATCCAAATAATATCCCAACAAATAATAAAAATGCAATGTCAATAATTAATAGGGTTAGTTCGATTAACTACTTAACTATTCATCAGGAAGAGGACCTTAAAAGGCCATTAGGGATAAGTAAGAAGGAAAGTTCTGTGAAACTGTCCCTGGGGTCGAACACGCAGAAACTTGGTGAGTTCCGATTACAAATGAAGATGGCTCTGATCTAAAATAGCGATAATATTTTCTTGAGATAATATACATGCCATAAAAAGGTACTCAATTTTACTGTCGCTGTCATTTTTTATTACATGCACGGTTTTGAAATTTCTGATAAAATATAATACTTTCTCCACTTTTCGGAAGCCTTTTTTTATTATTTGTCATTAAAATAGTAAGTTATTTTCGTGGGTTCAGACAACAAATGAAACCTCGTTTTATTTAGAGAATACCGACGTTCTAACTTTTATTTGGTCTTTATGAAGGCTGGAAAAGAAGTTAAAGCCTATACATATTCAAATTTCTTTTCAGGCGGCAGAATAAAGCAATCACAATAACACAACACTGACTATATATTTTATTAAGATGTATTAAAAATGTTTAATATAGTTAATGTTAAAAAAAAAGAAAAAAACACAAAAATCGCTAAAAACAACCAAGAAAAAATCTGTGAAATTCATTTTCTTTTCCCTTTCTCTCCTTTGTTCTTTTTTCCTTTATGCATTTCGCTGATTTTTTATTTTTAGCTATTTTATAATTAGTGTTTTGTCATTATTTTATTTTAACATTTATGTTTTACTGTAATAATGTTTATATTTATAATTTTTCTTTTTTTTTTTAACATAAACCAAACAGTATTTAATCGAATTTTATTACGTCTTAAAACAGTGTAGCCAGCCTTGATAACGACCAAATAAAGGTTAAAACGTCGGCATTTTCTAAATAGAAAATGTTTTATTGGTTGTCCTGCACCCATGAATATTATAAGGACACTATATTGCTAAAAAGGTTATTTGTAATGGTGGGTTAAATTATGAAAACACTGTGCTGTGTTACACCTTTTTATATGAAAAAAAAGGATAAACATATAAATACCAGAAGTTGCAAAAATCTTTGAGCGACGTTACTTCAAAGTCAGATTGACAAGTCAGTGACAAAGTGAGTAATAGAAAACAATTTTCGGGTTTTTTTCATTCACAAGCGAAAAACATAGAATAAAATATTACGAAAATTAAAATTCACCGGTCAATATCCAGGGGACAGTGGCAAAATCTTAGGGAATCGGTATAAGGACTGTGCAAAAAATTGTGCATGAAAAAAAGCATAGTTTACTACCAAAGAAGATTAAGAAATGTACACGAAAAAAGCCAAAGAGAGAAGACTTAAGTGACAATGTAAAACTGGATGTTGGAGGCATATTGGAAATTGGACTAAAATCGTTGTCAAAATTAATAAAAATGGTTTTCGATATAAAAAGTACTGCAATCGAAAATTTTTATGCGAGTTGCCACATATAGTAAGTCAGCGTATTCAGTTTTTAAAGAAATACACGGAAAATGTTCAATCAAAATTTAGAAAAGTGGTATTTTTAGACGAGACTTGGATATTTTCTAATGGAAGTGGTTCGAAATCTTGGCAGGACGAGTCTGTAAAAAGTGTCAAGAGAAAAAAGGGAAGTGGGACGGGAAAACGGTTCATCATTTTGCATGCAGGTTCTTTAACAGGATTTCTCCCAGGTGCAAGTTTTACTGTTTTCTTCAACATCCAAAAGTATGGACTACCATGATAATATGAACTGTGAACTGTTTGAAAAGTGGTTAAAAGAACAACTGATTCCAAATTTAGATGCTCCATCTTTAATCATTCTGGACAATATATCTTATCCTTCAAGAATCTTAAATAAACAACCTACTTCATCCTGGAAGAAAAGTGATATTTATCACTGGCTAATAAAACAAAAACAAAATCTTTTACCCAACCCAATATACTGAAACTAGAATTTATTTTAATGGCAAAATCTATTAAAAAACCAACAATATATGCCGTGGATGAAATATTACGGGAAAATTGACATAAGTTTTACGACTGCCACCATACCATTGCCAGTTTAACGCAATAGAATTAATATGGGCTGGGGCAAAATCATATTACGAAAAACACGTGAACGATAGTCTTCTTACTTCAGATGAAGTGCAAATTGTTAGGCAAGGTTCATTAAATTATATTACGCCGGAGTACTGGAAGAAATCTGTGGAACATACGGAGAAATTAATATGGGATTGGTGGAATCGAGAACGAGTTCTAGATGTCGAAATAGCACCAATGATCATTGCGCCATTTCAGGACGACTCAGAAGATGAGGACTTTTTAAGTGATGATGATATTTTTTAGTCTATAATATTAAAAAAGTTTCTGAAGGATTATATTAGTTTTTGACGTGTATAAATCATAAATTGCATTATGAATATCCATTTTTGCATTGTAACTTAAGTCTTTTGCCTTTGGATTTTTACGTGTACGTTTCTTAATCTTCTTCGGAAGTAAATTTTGTTTTTTTTCAAGCACAAGTTACGGTAAATACCTTATACCGATTCTCAGAGCTTTTGCCACTGGCTCCTGGATATTAGCCAGTAAATTTTAATTTAATTTTTTTTTTATTAGATTTGACATCATTTTTTTGCTTACTTTTTTAGTACATTTGTAATTTTGTAGGCAATAAACAAATAATTATAAAATACTTGTTCCAATTTTAGAGCGTGTTTAAAATAAGTACATTTTTTTATTAATTATAAGACAATATTTGATATATAAAAATCGATAAAATCGCTTTACCACAAACTTAGGGCTAACGAAAAATACAGGCTATATATATATATATATATATATATATATATATATATATATATATATATATATATATATATATATATATATATATATATAAGCAATTCTTCTTGTAGGCCGTTTTGCACCTGCAGAAATTATATATTTCTGCTATATTTATCTTGATAAAGGTGTGTGAAAGCGCATTTTTATTGATTTTAGTATCTTCTATATATAAATATATATATATATATATATATATATATATATATATTTATATAGCCTGTATTTTTTGCAAATTAATTTTAGAAAATTTGAAATCGGATAAGTACTTTTTTAGATATGCCGCGAACAGACATACCTACAGACAGACGGAATTGAGAAAACATGTTTTTCGGTATCTAGGAACCCTTAAACGAAAAGATCTGAAAAGATCCCACGAGGGAAGTAACAGCTAATTATCTTGAATTTTTAACAAGTGTATAAATTTTCTTTGATATCACAATACAAAAAAAAACAAGTTTTCTTTGCACAGGGGTGGCCCGCATTTAAATAAATGACACTGTATAAGTGATTAGATTTTTAGGTCAAGCGGAGTCAAGAGAGAAAATCTCACTTTCAATAAGTGGCTGTATAAACAGAACATATCCTGATTGATCTACTGATTCGAACCGCGTTCCAACTTTATTAAGGCGCGTGCCATTTTTTTGTATTTTTGTTTTTGCCAGCCAAAAACTTTTAACCAAATTCATATTTAGCGAATTTTCTTATTTAGTCCCTCGGCATTCAATAAATAAAATATTATTAAGTGGCTATCTTAATAATATTGCATAACATAATAAAAAAAGACTATTTTCTTTCTGCATGTATATTTGTAAACAGCCCATCGAGATTTAATAGCTCGTTAAAAGAATCACACAGCCTTTTTGTATTCACTGTGTTTTCTGATTTGTTGAATGAATGTTGTTGACCTTTGGACCCGCACTATAAAATCGCATTCGACTATGCACCTAATATAACACATTTGACAACAGCTTCATATTTAATATTATATAGATATTTGAAAAGAATGACTCTGTTATCTAATATAACAATTTAATTTCACTACCAGGAAACTATTAAACCGCTCACTACCTATCAAGCCAATGGTGTATACATTTTTTTCTAAAACCGTGCAGTCAAGTGAGATTAATTTAACCTGTCGCACGGATGCATCTTTCCAGACTAAGTCAAAAATGCACAGCTCACTTTAAAAAACTCTGATGCTGATATAAAACCAGACATTTAATTGGGCGATTTTTCATTCCCCACTGGGATACGATGCTTTCAAGAAAACAACGGGCCATAAGACTCGAATGGCCCATTTCTTGTCTACTTAAAATTACCTCGAGGTTGTCTAACGCCATATTTTAGCAAAACAGGCCTTGTGTTGAATGCAAAGCTTCAATTTTCGTGCAGGTTATTGTAGTAAATTGTGTTACTGATAAATCTTGAAGTTTCCAGCAAAATGCATGCTATAATTACATTCTATTAACTGTAATGACAAGCAATCTTAAAAAAACAAATTGCAAGGGCAATTAACAGCCGTCAACGTAATATATTATGAGCCTTGGAAAGTGCATGAATAGGTTGAAGGCCTTGAAAAAATGGGCTTTTAGATTTACATAATAATGTCTTGCACTTCTCCGGTCTTTTATCCGGAGATATGCTCTGATATATTACACCGAGTGACGCCGGAAAGGTGTAGCAGAACATTATTTTTTAGTTTTGAACTTATGAACTTGAAATCTGGCACATTTATATATAAGAACAATTTATTACGAAAAAACATTTAAAAACTACATCCGGTTTAACTGGATGTGACCCCTGCTTTTTTTGTTTTATAAATGTTTATACACAGTCATAATAATCTCAAAATTAGCTTTTCAAAGATATATCGCAAGTTAACTTTTGTTTTCAAAATGGCGATTCAAGAGCAATGTTTCCAAAATTAGACATGACCGCCTTATGAGAAAAGTACCGCCACTATTTATAAAATACTTCTTTTAAACATATTTGTTCATGCTTTAAAAGGTTTTAATCTAAACACCGTTTCGTGTAATAATAGATTTTTATCACTTCTTGTTTCACTATAAGAGCAATTTGGCAGCTTGTATATTTTGTGTGGTAGTAATCTTCTCTATAAAACTATATTTTTAAGTAGGTATCATTTGTGAGACTAAGAAAATCCTCAAGTCACAGTGGAATTAGTGGAATTTAACAAAAACACCTGGGCTGGAATAATAGAAGATAACCTGGTAGATAAATGTAAAGTATTTTGTATTTAAAATATTTTGTCACTAACCTTATAAACATGTTTGTATTCTAGATGCATTTGTTCTCCCCAACGGACTCAATGGCGAAAGGTCCTATCTTTTCCGAAAATCATTTACCTTTGCTGCTGGAAATTGTTCCGCAATTGGAAATGTATGGTGTCCCCGCATATTTTAGCTACCATTCTAGAGAATCTTTAAATGCCCAGTACCGTTATCGACGGATTCATTGTGGTGGCCCTGCACATTGGCCCGCTAGGTCGTCCGACTTAAATCCCCTTGATTTTTGATTATAGGGTCACATAAAAGAACTACTTTATTCGAATTCTGTTCCTGATGATGCAAATGTAAGGTTAAAGCTGCATGTCATGAAGTGGCTTATATGGATCACATTTTTGCTCGAGTCCGAAGATCCTTAAAAGGAAGACTTCGTGTCTATGTTAACGCAAGTGGAAATCATTATCAACATTTATTATAAATCACTCCTTTCCTGCGTTATTTTTTTTTACCTCAACTTTGTCCTAGTATTTAAATCTGTATTTGAATTGTTATAGCAAAACAATAAATAATTAGTTATTCTTTGTGTCAACTGATTCATGTTACTTCACTTTTTTAAAGACTATTTGTATACCTACGTTAAGGATTTCAAAATTTTAAAAAATAAGTAGGTACAATTCAAGGGAGTGGGGTAAAATATGGTTTAACTTTGTACTCATACATATCAAAATTTTAGACGAAAGTTTTTTTTTAGTAATTTAGACGGACCTATGAAAAAAAAAAGAAATTTGTTAAATATCTACCAAAAATATTTTTCTCTGCTTTTTTATTGAAGAAATCCTCTCTACCTGCGTCACTGATTAAGTAGAAATTTTCATAACTATATCAATTTTTTTGGTAATAAAGATTCATAAAATAATACAGATTTCGTTAAATTATGTGATGCCAATTGCCGAAAATTACAATTTCCTATAAAATAATTCTTTATGTAACACTTCGTATCTCGAAAACGAAGCCCTTGTTAATACGAACTTTTAATATAATTTTTATGACATAAATCACCTCGCAAAGTTTTGAATATGAATTAATTACACCCTGTATAGGAGATGTGCTCGTATTGCAAAAATACAAGTTTTAGTTTTTGACCTTCTAGAGTCCCAGGAACAGAAAAAACTTATTTTGATTAAAAAGTTACCTATGGATGCTGTGTGTATTCAATAGTTAGGCTCGCTATCATTTGTGAACGGTAAAACGGATTTATTTTAAATTTGCAACAAAAATAAGCTAGATAAATCCTCGTATATATTTCAATTTAGCATTTGAACGTAACGCTTTTAATTGCTAACTGAATATGCTATAGACGCTAATTTGTTAAATTAAAAAAAAACTAACAAGAAGAAAAAAAAACGGTTTTTACCGTCAGTGTAAATATTTTATGCTGCTGAATACTTCAATAGCAAGCGCCGACTGGCCCAGTAAATTCTAAAAACTTAATGTTTTTTAAACTGATTTATCTCGTCGCTATTGTCACATAAAGCACTATCCATCTGAAAAATCATATTATTCATTTCTCTACCAGCAATATATAAACAACGATTTTACGGATTTGATTGGGCTCAATGGAAATGCTTACTGCTCCTTCCCCCCCAGGAACCGTGATCTTACACTTTTGGAATAATTTTTATAAAGAACTTTAAAATACATGGTGCATAATAATACATGTGAAGATCTTAGGCAACTTAAAAAAATATTAATATCAGTCGGAGTTGTTATGTATTTATTAACTGTAAATATATTTTTTTTACATTAAAAGCAACGTTACGAAGTAATAGTTGCATGATTGAAAATAAGTCTGAAACAGAGAGCTGTAAAGCCTAATTAAGTTTAAGATAATATACATTGAATTAAATTCCATGTAAAGAAATAAAAACAATTACGACCCGCGAAATATGGCAATTTTTTGATTTTCAAAATTTGAGTATTGGACCTAAAAACAGATAACAAACTGAAAAAAAATGTCAATTAATCCTAGACTAAGTATCACAGATTTATTCCTTATCGTCAAACTTGTCTTTAAATGGAGCCCAAGAGAAATGCACAATCCTAAATCAAAACAAAATAAATTACAGTGTCCATTCGGATAAGAGTATAGCGTGTTTTGTTTTTAGACACCATGCACATATGCACAACAAGGCAATTTTAACAAATATGTTATCAATTTTATCATGTTATTTGGCGTGGAATCGGATTAAAAATATAGCTAAAAGTAATGGATATAATGATAATTTTGTACATTAATTAGTATATGGACATAAGCATAAGAAAATGTTAAGAGATGCCACTTCTCTCCAAGCACCTCAGGCTTCCAATCAGTTCATAGTAATCCCCTATGATCTCAGATATACGAGAGGTCTAGAAAAAGTACTTAAAAACGTAGGTTTTAGAGTAGCCTACAAAACGGAGAACAGTTTGAAATATCTCCTTGGAAACCCCAAAGCCAAAGTCGACTTGAGGGAGAGGAGTGGTATCTATGAAATTAGCTGTAATGACTGCGTTCTAAAATATGTTGGGCAAACTAAACGCTCTATAAACATTCGTTTTAAAGAACACATGGCACATTTAAGATACGGAAGAGCAGAAAAGTCAAGCATTGCCCATCATGCTTTGGAAAACAATCACCGAATAGGAATAAATAATATTAAGTTGATTAAAAATGTATCTAATAATAGATTATTGGATGCATTTGAGAGTATAGAAAAAGTAAAATTTGGTAAGAAAGCACTAATTAAAGACAGAGGGCCTATTCTCTATAGACCCCTCTATTGTCTACTTGACAACGGTGCAGTCGGGCGCAACCAAGTGTGACCACATTTACCTATAAATAGTCTCGGTTAGGATAAGTTACTTTAGTTTATATCATCTGCTGATGATGCTAACTTGGTTAACGACACGAGCATCCAGAACGTAACAAGTTGTGCTGTAGTGTGGTTAGAACTCTTGTATTTTGATCTATCCAAAGATACATGTTTTCGGTTCAAGTAAATATAGATGCAGCTCTAGTGTTACGACAAAATTTTTAAATACATATCTTGGTAAGCTGCAGGAAAGAAATTGACGTCTTGTGCCAAACTGTTTCTTATTGGCATATTCGTGTAAAAGGCCGCAGATAACTCAAAATGAGTTTAGAGCGGCCATGAAGTATTGTTAAGAGGGGTTAGCACCTAAAATTATTAAAGAAAAGCTGGATGTTGTGTCTGGCCAAAGTTCCTTTTCGTATTCTGTAGTGAAATAATGGGCAAAACGTTTTCGCATGGGGCAGGAATTCCTTGAATATGATGCAGGAACTGATCGACCAGTTGATGTGATAATGGAAGACAATGTTGCCATTGTAGAAGAAGTGGTATTGGGCCAGACTTTTAAAGGTCCCGGAAAACTCAGATTAGCTCTTCTACACTATTGTGCAATTTTTTAAAATTTAACCTAAATTTAAATCACTATAACTTATAAACAAAATGGTATGTTTAATTATTTATGATATTTATCACTAGTTTTTCGATACTGGTTGTATAAAAAAATATATAAATAACATAAACTTTATACAGGTTGTTGCAAACTCGATGCTCATGCTCATTGAGATCTCATAAAAAAGTAAGAGGTAAAAGAAGATTTAATAGCGACAAAGTTACGCATTTTAAAACTTACTTTGTTAAGACTGCCGAAAACAAAAAACAGAAATATTTTAATTGATTTTAATTTTTGCTCACTATATTTAAGGCGTAGCAAAATTTTCATTTTCATTGCAAATTTTGTCCATTGAAAAATGGCATTTTTCGGCATTCTATTGCGACGGCTCGGTCCCAATCACCAATCACATGAATTTTAACATAATACCGTATGTTCTATGGTATTTTCTAAACCAAAAAATTATTCGATTTGAATAAATAGCACTGAACTATAAACTGAAGATAACAATGCATTTAGTACTGCATTACGCAAAATGTAAGTATTCAAAACATTAGATCCCACAAAAAAATTAACACGAACATAAGCTTGAAAAATGTAAAAAAGCGTTTGCAAGCAAACTATTTGAACTAAAGATGAATTTTAAAAAATTACACTTTCAATTGCAATTTAGGGTTGTGTAGTTACAGTGACGGCAAACTAATTGGAAATGATACGAAAATCTGAACCGTTGCTAGTAAGAAATTGGTTTAAGATATTTCGAATATTATAATCATTGTTGCTATTGCTCTGTGTATATCTATTATTATTGCATTAAATAACCTTATTAAGTTTAAAAAATAACTTATTTATTATAAAATTCAAAGAACGCTACATTTTTAATCGGCAAACTAATTGAAAACGTATTTCTGAATCAACATTTTCTAACAACTTTTAAGTTTTGTCTCGATCGAATACCTAGTATTTAGTTGGATATCCATTGGCATAAATTACTTTTAAACACCTTCTAGGCATGGGCAGTATTAGACGTCTACAAGTCTCTAGTGGAAAACTGGTCCAAGCTTCTCTCATACCCTCGAATACTTCGTCAAAATTTTGGAAAGTCCTTGAACCTAATTTCATTTTAACTGCCATCCAAAGATTTTCTATTGAGTTAAGATCTGGACTACAGGATGGCCATTTTAAAACATCTACATGATTATCCTGAAGCCAGCCAGTCACCCTCCTAGCAGAGTGCTTTGGATCATTATCGTGTTGGAGTTTCCAAAGTACTGATAAATTTTCTTCTGCCTTTGGTTGCATCACGTTTTTCTAAGAACAGCAGCCCCATACCATGATACAACCACCACCAAATTTTACTGTTTTCATGATATAGCGCGGGCCAAATGTTTATTTGGTGGACGCCAAACAAAACGTTTTCCATCAGGACTCAACTTATTTACCTTGGATTCATCTGACCATAGTATCTGCTTTCATTGTTGGACTTTGCAAGGATGGTGATTTCTAGGAAATTCCAAACGGCTTGGTACCCTGCCAAAAAGTTGTGCCTTGTTCAAACGATTACTAACACTTCGAACACTATATTCCCTCGGATTTTCAACAAAAATTTCTTTCCAAATATCAACTGCTCATTTGTGAGAGCCTGCCTTAGAAATGCGAACAATTCCACGATCTCTTTCCATACTCGTTTTTCTACCTAGGAACAGTTCTAGTGGTTCCATGAACCCTAACGTAATGAACAGCGTTAAACACCGCCTTTTTGGAACGATTAAACATTTCTGCACTATTTTGAACGAATCGCCTTCCCTATGAAGGTTAATAGTGACTTGTCGTTCATTTTCGTTATAACTTTTTCGCGAACCCATATTTGCAGAAACTCGAAAGAAGATTAACATTAAATTATTGACAGGAACGGAAGTCGACACCCCACTAAAGTTCTATGGTAACGATTATCAATTTTAAAATGGGCCTACTTGTTAAAAAATGTTTATTCAGAAGTACGTTTCCAATCAGTTTGCCGTTTAAAAATGTAGTATTCTTTGCATTTTCTAATGAATAAAGTATTTTTTAAACTTAATAAGGTTATTTCATGCGATAATAATAGATGTACACCCTAACAATAGTAACAATTATTATAATATTCGAAATATCTTAAACCAATTTCATACTAGCAACGGTTCAGATTTTCGTAAGGTATCGTTTCCAGTTAGTTAGTGCCGTCACTGCATATCTAAATCCAATAGTTTTTTAATAATTTCCGTATTTTTAAATAATTGTAGCAAATCCATCATTAGGTATTGGCAAACTTTAATTAATTAAAATGTAACCTTACTTTTATTGGGAAATTCAAATATGCAATAAAAGACAGTGTAATCCATTAAAAAAAATGCACGTATTTTTGTCGCATCTTGTATACCTAAGAATAACTTAGCATGTAGCTATATCTAATCTGCATATATCCTGAAAGGTTAATTTAAAAAAAAAGTGCCGTTCAGTTTAAAAGTTTTAATAATTATACATTTTTTGGACACTTGGTATACGAAGACTCACTAATAAAGAAGAAAACATGCTCAGTTAGGTATAGCTTTAATTAAAAAGGGCCTAGAATTGGTAATATACGAGAAAGTTTTTATGTTAAAAAAAATTAAGTTTAAAAAATAATCAAAATTACTCAGGCTACGGGTAATAATTCTATGAAATAACAAACCGTCTGAAAAAATTAATTAGTGCGCCTCTGAAGTAAAAACATTCGGAAAGGTAAAATTATATTAACTTTTTTTTGAACGTCTTTGGTGAAGCCAAAACGATCAAAATAATAGTCATTTTAATGAGAATTTTTAATTTAGATGGATAAATGTAAAAAAGATGCGTATTACAAGAAAAAAATTTATAAAGAAAGACACAAATCACATACCAAGATTTTTCAGAAATTAGTTTTTTCGTAAGAACCAACAAATAATTTCAGATTTGTTAATTCTCGCTCTTGACAAAGTTCGTGTAAAAAAACAAGTTTTGTCTTATCCCTCGGATATACCTACCAAAGCAATCCTTAAAAACCACAAGAATATTAACAAAACATATGCCTACAAAATGGGAAAAATCGTTTCGTTTACAAGTTATAGCCATTTAAATTTAGGATTAATTTTAAAAAATCACACTTCAATTGCACAATAGTGTAGTACTAGTATCCTCTATGATCATTGAGGTATGCAGTCAGTGCAAAATAGGTTCCCAAAAACCTTTTGGCTAACCAAAAACAAAGCCGAGTCAAGTGTGCGCGATCTTTTGTGGAACTGGGTAGGCCCCAACCAAAGCCTGTGAGAGAATAGAAAATATTACGCAGCATCGTTACATAAATTGCGGGATTGCATACGTGAAAAATTCCGTGGAAAACTGATCAGAGTCATGCGTCTTTTGTACGATAATGCACCTGTCCATACTGCTGGTGTTGCACAAGCTCTCATTTTGGATTGTGGGTTTCGACAGATAGACCATCCTCCCTATAGTCCAGACATAGCTCTTAGCGAGTACTGTTTCTTGGATATTTGAAAAATGACCTTCATGGGCGACGGTTAAACAACAAATTGAGTTAAAAGAAGCTGTTTTAGCACATTTTATAGACAAACCAAACAAATATTATTTTAAAGGGCAAGACGTTTGTTAATAAAGTGATGTAATAAGCGTATTGAATTTAAAGGACTATATATTGAAAAATAATAAACAAATGTTAGCCTGTTTTACCTTTTTCATAGTAAAGCCTGGACATTGTGGCGATCAACACGTATTAAGATTAAAGTATAAAAGATGCAATTTTTTTTTCCAAAATATGAATTTATATTTATCTCAAGTTACCTCGGCAAATTCCGACCTACAGGTATATAAATGTAGCAATGCATAAAATATTCAGAGTTTAAGTGCTCTTCTAATGAGAGTCCTTAATGGAATAACATTTACAAACATCAGTGGCCATTTATCATTGTTTCTCTCTGGAATGATTACTACGCTTATAAATAATGCTGTCACTTTTATTTGATTATTACGGCATCTGTTTACCCTAAAAGTAATTTGCAAAAAATATATTTTACCTATACCATATAGCACTGCCACGTAAAGTACAGGGTATACGAATTTCGATGGTTTTGCGGGTTATCTCCCTTATTATGCGGTTTTTGAAACTTTGCTACTTTTTTGGTTTCACAAAAAAGCCACAAACAAATTTTTCCTAGCCCTCTTCGTTTTTGAGATACAAGGTGAAATTGAAAATTTTGCGCTTTTAGGTACCCCTCAGACTTGCTGCAATAATATGCTTTTTTATTACAAGCAAATTTTGGAGACAATTGTAACCTATTAGGAACGATAGGCATAATTGGAAATATTAATATTATTCTGAAAAAAAAAAGTCACAAAACTAAAGTTTTATTATCATCTATACTTTTGTTTTTCAAAAATACTGAGAGTCCTGCTACATCGGCTATCACTAATTCCGAAAAGCTCTGGTTTAAGAAGCAAAGTTATTTTGTTTACTTAGTATTACTAACCGGATTAGATACATCCCTGACGCTTCATTCGGATTTTCCTGGCACCGTATAAAACAAACAAGCATATCATATTTCTCCAAGTTTTCGAAATTCGCAGCTATTTGGTATTTAATAAATGGACAAAGGCAATATTTGATTGAAATAATTTAACAATGACACATGTCAATTAGTTTCTACAATGGCTCAACAGAATCTATATATTCTTTTGTTTAATCAAGTCATAGCCGCCTTATTTTATTTAAAACAGATCTTGGGTATTTCTAAGGGATAAATTAAATAGTTGTAAGTAAGTATTTTCATACAAAACAATTGTCAACATTAGAAAAATATTAAATCCAACGTCATTTGTTGTAAATAAAACATTTTTAGTGTATAATAGTATATAATATTTTTTTTTATTAGATTTCCTAAGAATTTGTGTTAGTTTTGTTATCCAGAGTAAATACTAAATAGTAGGTATGTATCTTTGTTTATTGATTTATTGTTTAATTATGTTATTATAGTATTATTTGTTACAGATAATTCAGATTTAGAACAATTTTCATGGCCCACTAGAAAAACAGATTAAAATGTCTTTTCATTGACTTTATTGTCGGTACCGGATTGAAATAAATATCAAGTGTTATATATGTTTGAGAAGCTAAAAATGAGCAGAAACCAAATATTAAAAAATATACAGGGTATCCCATTTAAAAAAACCCAACTTTAGTCTATACCTCGAAAATGATAGTATCTAACCAAAAACTGACTTTGCTACTGGATTCTACGCAAAAAACTCTATCGATGTTAGTTTTCACATTTTCGGTAAGTTGCCAGGCCATCGCGATACGAGGGGTACCTGAAAACGCAAAATTTTCAATTTCACCCTGTATCTCAAAAACAAAAAGGGCTAGGAAAAATTTGTTTAGTAGCACAGTGTTGCTAAAACCGCATCTCTCTATCTTTAGTAATAAGGGAGATACCTCGCAAAACGATCGAAATTCGGATACCCTGTACAGTACACATAAAATGCTATATTTTTGCCTCGAGAGGGAAATACATACCCTATCAAGGTTTAGTACATAGTTGCCAGGTGGTACAATAAAAATATTTTTATTTTACCTGGTGTGTTAACGTAGTCATTTTTACAATGCGATCATTTTGAACATAATTTTATCCACACATTTACTACTTGACAACCCTGTTTGAAATGCGATATTTTTTTTGTAATATTGGTCTGCTGAGTGTAGGTCCGAATTATTTTCGAAACATACTTCTTAGTGCTTACAACGCAAATAATGAAAAATGTTTAGAAATTTTGGAAAAAAGAAGTTTTAATAAATAGAGTTCTTTGCAGGAATTCAGTGAACTGACCAAAACCCTAATGCTTACGATTAAGGGTATTGTAGAAAAACCACTACCCAGCAACAGGAAATTACGGAGATATTTTCAGACACATCATGTAGACGGCTGTAAAAAATAAACTTTGGAGAAAAATGTGTTCCATGAATTTTATATTCAAACTTGTAACTTGTATTTTTAAAAACTTTATTTTTATTTAAAACACGAAATTACAATGAATGTTGACCGATCTAGAGCTACTTAATGACTAAAGATGGTTACTCATTCTCCTGTATTTATATAAAAATAGTGCTGAAATAGCAAGAATGAATTAGTAATTGGAAATACGATGCTTAATTCTAAATGATTCATCGGAAGTGGCCATATAATTCCTCCCTCCTTAAGTTTGAGAAAATCGGGGTTGATTTTCGAGAGATTCTAATTTTATGTCCACTTTTACATTTTCTTTAGATTTTTCCTTTCTACAATAATAATACAATAAACTTATGATGATTGTAAATATTACAATAATAATTATTATTAGAGTAATTGAAACTCCAGAGCTTACAAAGTCCATTTGTTTTAGGGGATGAATTATTAATCTTTTAGCATTCTCTAAATCTTCATTGATTTTATCAAGATTTATTTCTTTTAATTCCAAGGGTTCAGTAACTTGGATTAATTTTTCATCAATATTTATTGATGGGAGTTTTAGTCTTAAACTAATTGTTTCTAGTTTTTGAGAATCGTAAATATTATTTTGGATTTTTACTTTGCAATCTGAAGGCAATATTAAGGATACTTTGTCAATAGTTTCAACGCTATGTTGATTTGGACATTGAAAGTATATGCTTTCTTTAGAAGCAGGTATAATTATAAGGGAATTGTCTTCAAGTTGTGTTATAGAGGTTTTATTATATTTAATTTGTATTAGTGGACAATGGTTTGTCAAATTAATTGTTTGAGGTATACAGGGTTCGTTTTTATTTAGTGTGTCTCTAGAACATAAAGATATATTTTCTATTTTATAACAATTTTCTTTTGAGTTGTAAAAGTCATCTGTAGATCTCAATAAATACAGATTATTTAAAATCGTTATTTGATTATTTATTGGTATTGGATATATTCGATAAAGTATATAAGGTTTCTCTAAAATTAAAGGTATTGCAATATAAAATATAATTAGATCGTTCTTAATTGTCACATCTGCGTGTGCTACTTCGTAATATTTAATTATATTATCGAAATGAATACGACTCTCGGGCCTTATCTTTGTGATTATTCTGCGAAGTTCTTTATACTTAATAATACTATGATGCATAATGTTTATTTCCGCGAAATTTATTGCAGTTTGCAAATTACTTTTTATGTCATGAATGACACGTAGATTAGTCTCAATATTGTCTAGCGTAACAATATAGTAAGACGAAGTGGTTGTAGTATGAGTCATATTAGTGAGGTCTTCCATCCGGGTTAATAACTTTTGCTGATTAGTTTTAATATTAGTCAGCTGTGCGTCAAGATCTTTTGTTAATTGTTTTACAATAGTCTGGGTTGCAGATAAATCTTTATGTAAGATTTCTTGATTTTCTTGTAATATTTTAATATAATTGTCGTATCTCCATCATCGGCATCTAATGTACCATAGAGATATTTTTGTGCTTTTCCTAGGAAATTGAAAAGTCCGCGTTTAGTTCGCTTTTGTGGGGTAGTATAATGTTTAACAAATAATTCGATTGATTCTATTTGATCGAAAAGGTTACGTGTTCTTATAGATAAAAGTTGGTATATAGGTGCGTATAGTTTACTTAGGGTATTATTAATTTGTGTAAGTGTTAATTTCGAGTTTTCTACACAATCTTTTATATTAGTTAGATTTACATGATAATAGACATGATGATAACCTGTTATTATGTAACCTGTTGATTGGTAAACTGGTAACAAAGGGTTATTTAATTCTTCTATTTTATATTGTGCGTTGACAAGTAGTGGAAGTAGTATCAGGATCTTCTTCATTTTGTCAGTAAGTTCCTGAAAATTACGAACGTCTTTTAATATCTTTTGGGTGTCTTTGGTTTTTAAAAGTAGTTAGTTTGTATTTTGGTTCTAATTTTAATGGTAATTTTCGAGGTGTATGTAATAGTTGTTTTGTAGCTTCAGCTATTTCTGGGTCAATCTCGCGTTTTTCATTTAATTTGGCTAGGACATTAGCCTTTTTCGCACTCAATTTTAGATTTATTTTTTCATTGAGTTCACTAAATATTTGGGCGAGTTCGTGAATGTAATCAGTTTGTATTTGATTTATATTTTTCTCGAAATTTAATTGATAATTTAAATTTCCTTTTAATATTTGAAATGGTGTATATTCATGTGTTGAATGTATACTGTTATTATAATTAAGGATTGCGATATCCATTAATTCTTGTACTGTTTTATTTCGATGTTCGTTTCTAAGGACAATAAGACTTTCTTTCAAAGTTGAATGCCATCTTTCGATTGGTGAGTTCGAATTTGGATTGTAGGGTGTAGTAAAATGTAATTCGATCTGATAAGTCTTGCAAAGGTCTTGTACTAAATTACTTTTAAAGCTTTGTGCATTATCAGTTGTAATTTTACAGGGTGTACCATGATGTGAAAAGAATTTAATTAGATTTTGACAAATCTCGATTGATGTTTCATTTACAGGGTATGCTGTAGCAAATTTAGAGAAGTTATCTATTATTGTCAAATATTTTTGACCTGAAATGGAATATATATCCATATAAATATGTTCCATGGGTTTACAGCCTGTTGGTGTTGGTTTAAAAATTACTTTATAGGGATGTCTATCGTATTTGGTTTTTTGACATATTTCGCACGTATTAACAAAATTAATTACGTCTTTTTCAAGGCTTTGCCAATAATATCTTTGCTTTATATTTTTTATATTTTCAGTCATTCCTCTATGGGATGTTTTAGTGATATGATATCTTTCAATTATTTCTTTTTGTTCATTTACGTCTACGACGTCCTCTAATAGTGTATTAGAAATAACAAGGTTGTAGGCGTTATTTTGAAAGGTTTCTTGGAAAATTCGAATTATTATTGGTTCTAATTCTTTATTGGGAAAGTGTAAACAATAAGTATCTGGGGGTAAATAATCTCTTAAGAGTCTTTGGATTATTTCGGTTATTGGGTTTTGATTTATAAAAATTATTAATCGCTTTTTGGTTTCAAATAATTTTTTAGTGACAACATAAGGTTGTTCCTTTTCAGTCCATTTAAATATGATTTGATTTTTAAAAGTGTTCAGGGCTTTACTAACATACGGGGCTCCTAATATGGGGTCTTCTCTTGACGTATGTATAGTTTCTGTGTCTGAGTTGTTTTGATTAATTTTTTCTTCGTCATTGATTTTACTTGTTGATGGCAATGGCGATGGTGTTTTAATTGGTTTATTTGGGGGTTTAATTTGAATATCGGAAATTATATTAATTTTTGGTTTCTTCTTTTCTTTATTTATCTTTTTTGGTTTTTCGAATAGGTTTTCTTGGGTGTCAAAGAAGTGTTTTATTTTTTCATGCCAAATATATTGGTCGTCAGAGTTTTCTTCTTTTTCACATATTGCTGACATATGCGTCAATGGTGATTTTATTATTTCGGTTGGGTACAATTCTTGAGGTGGTCTTGAAAGTGCATCGGCGTTGGAATTTAAGGTTCCTTTTTTTATATTGAATATCATATTCATATTCTTGCAGTTTTAGTCGCCATCTTACTAATTTTGAATTCGGTTCTTTTATTGAGAACAGCCATTGTAATGGTTTATGGTCTGTTACAATTGTGAATTTTCTGCCAAATAAATAAGGTCTGAAATATTTTGTTGCCCAAACAATAGCAAGAAGTTCTTTTTCTATTGTTGAGTAGTTGCATTCTGATTGATTCAGAGTTCTGCTAGCAAATGCTATAGGTAGGTCGTTTCCTATTTTTCCTTGTGAAAGTATTGCTCCAATAGCGTAATTTGAAGCGTCAGTGGTCAAAATAAAAGGTTTACTAAAATCTGGGTGTTGTAATATAGGGTCATTAGGATATTTTTACATAGATTAAATGCGGTAATAAATGCTTTATCATGATTTATTTTAACGTTTTTCTTTAAACAATGAGTCAAAGGTTTCGTTATTTTTGCAAAATTCTTTATAAATTTTCGGTAGTAACCGACTAGACCGAGAAATGATTTTATTTCTTTTGGTGTTTTAGGGATTTTAAAATTTTTTATTGCTTCGATTTTTTTTGGATTTGGTTTGATACCGTCCGGGGTAATAACATGACCTAAAAATTCAATTGTCTTATGCAAAAATTCGGATTTATCTAATTGGATTTTCATGTTAAAAGAACTTAATCTGTTAAATACTTGTTTTAAAGAGTCTAAATGTTCTTGAAGACTGGTTGAAAAGATAATTATATCGTCCATATATACAAGACATATTTTTCCTTGTAATCCGCGTAAAACGTTATCCATTGCACGCTGAAAAGTGGAAGGTGCATTTTTTAGTCCGAAGGGCATTCTGGTATATTCATAATGTCCATGTTCTACATTGAATGCTGTTTTTGGTATACTTTTTGGGTCCATTTCTATTTGATGAAAACCGCTGGCTAAGTCAAGTGTTGTAAAATATTGACTTCTACCAAGTTTATCAAGTATATCTGCGATATTTGGAATAGGATATCTATCTTCTATAGTCTTTTCATTGATTTTTCTGTAATCTATCACTAGACGCCATTTTCTTTGTCCTGATGCGTCAACTTTCTTCGGGACGATCCACACAGGGGAACTCCAGGGAGAATTTGAAGGTTGAATGATACCATCTTGTAGCATTTGATCTATTTGTCTGTCTACTTCTTGTTTATGTATGAATGGGTATCTGTAACTTTTCGCATGTACGGGTATTTCATCCGTAGTCTTAATAGTATGTTTGACTTGATTGAAAAATGTTAATTTATCTCCGGGTTTATGTAAAATATTTTGAAAGTTTTTAATAAGTTTAAAAAGTTCTTTACGTTCTTCAAAGTTTAAGTGTTCGTGCCTAATTAGTGATTTTAAATCTATCTTCGATTATGTTTTTTTCATTAATTTGATTCTGATTTGGTTCGAAATTTATTATTTCAAAATTGTTAAGCTCGATTGGTTTTAAGGGTAAATTATCATTAGTGGTTTCTATTAGAGTAAAATATTTTTCTGTATGGTTAAAAATATCAATAGCGTACGTGTTATTTTTTACTTCTATTAGGGTAGGTTGAATTTCTATATTTTCGTCTAAATAATAGGGCATTAACCAAGTAGTGTCATTTGGTCGCGAAGTTTTCAAAATTACTTTTTGAATTGTTTTAGGTGGTATTTCAATTGTATATTCATCAAAATTTTGCCTATATTGAAAGGGTATTTCTAAATATTGGTTTTTCAATTTTTTATTTTTTAAATCAATATTTAAATTTAATTTACATAAGTCTTTAATTCCGATTATTCCATCAAAATATTCATGGAATGAATATAAAATAAATTCTATTGGTTCGGTTATACCAAAGCTTAAAAATAAAGGAATAGTAGCTTTACTTTTCGCTTTCTTTGAACCTGCACAAGTTTGAAGTGTGCTTACGTAAGGTTTAATACATTCGGGGAAATATGTTTCTGCTAAAGAGGGTCTAAGTAGGGATGCATGAGAACCTGTATCAATTAGTAGTCGAATATTATAATTCGGTATTTCTACATAGGGTAATTGATTTACTTGAAAACTGTTTAAGGTTAAGCAAGGTTTTCGTCCGAGGCTGGTAGATGAAAATTTTCTATTTGCTCGACTAAATTCTCATTATCTAATTCACATGTTTCATCAAAATTTTGATAATCTTGATCATAATTGTCAAATTCGGTGTTTTCTTCATTATATAACTCGTCATTATTGGGTTCATTATTTTCTAAATGTGTTAATTCTTGGAATGTAAATTTCGGGTGATGTTGTTGTTGGGGTTGTTGTCTATAGAAAGTTTGTTGTTGAGGTTGTTGTCTGGCAAAAGTTTGTTGTTGTTGTCTTAATGGTGGCATTGTTTTTTGTACACTCACACCTGACATTGGTTGTGGGTATTGTTGTTTAGGATATTGATTGCCTTTTTGATTAAATGTTTGATTTTGTACTCGATTAAAAAATTGATTTGGTGGTTTTGGTTTAAAAGATGAATTTGGAAAATTATTCGATCTATTTACCAAAAATTTATTAATATTATTTATTGGTGGTGTTTTCTGATTGCTAAGTAAATTATTTGATCTATTATTTTGCAAATAATTATTTTTAAAATTATTTTGACTAGTTAGGATTTCATAATTGGTTACAATATCGATTGCATGGTCTAAATTTTGGGGATTTTGAACGATTAGTAAAGTTCTTAATTCGCTTGAAATATTTGCAAGAAGATTTTGAGTTGCTGTTAATTCATTTTGCGCTATAATTATATTTCTAGCTTCAATATTACTTATTTCTGTACAAGTTTTCGTATTTATTTTGGTGACTAAGGCTTTGAGTTTTTGTATGTAATCTAAGGTTGACTCACCTTTTCTTGAAAAGAATATTAATTGTTGTTGTAAATTAGCTCTTGTTATTGGATCACTAAATTTTTGTTTTAATGAGATTTTTATTTCTGGCCAAGTATTAAGATCTGGTCTAGTTAAAAGAAAATCTTCGGCTGATCCTATAATTTTTGATTTAATTGCCAAAATTACAAATTCTTGTTGGGAAGTATCAGTATTAAAATATCTTGTATAAAAAGTATCTATTTGATTAATAAAAGATTCAAGACGTGATGGGGTACCATCGAAAGTTTTTAAGAGTGAAACAGTACTTCTCAAAGCGTCTGCCATCTTATTAATGTTAGTATCTACACTTATACTAGGGTTAAAAATATTTTCTAAATTAATGTCTGAATAAAGTTCTGTTAATTCACTTGCAGATTGATTTTCAAAACTACTTTGTAATAATCTACTTGTAGAAGGATTTTCTAAACTATTTCTTCGAAATGTTTTAGGATAAGTAATGTCTTTACTACAATTCTTAAATTTACTCATTAAATATGTACTTAACTACTGTTAACTGCGTTAACATTTGTTTTCTTTACAACTAAAATAATTAGTGAAAGTTATTTAAATAATTGTTCAATACAATTGCTTTAATTCAATTATTCACTTTTCTTTCTTCACACAAAAAAAAATTTGTCTTTGTTCAAAAAAAAAAATTCTTTCTTCAAAAATTTCAAAACTTAATTAACAGGGATCTCAACTATAAGGGAAGTAAGTAAATATCTTACAATGTGTCCCAAGTCTTGGTCCTGTATCAAACGATGCTTTGCTGAAGAGATGAACTGTTCAGGTTGGCTACCGCTTGTCTTGGACGCTAGCACAGGCCAAATCGTCCTTACTGGCTTCTCGAATGGCGTACCAATAATCGATGTACCAGGAGTTACAAGTGCCTAGTTCGGTCGTAGATGTTCCTGATCCTTTTCTTAACTGTTGAAACAGAAAGATGCAGCACTGATAATCCTTATGGAGATGAAACGTTGTTACACTCCGATTTCAGGATAACCTTTTTTTCGCACTCCGAAAAGGAATCCTACCGACTGCGCCAATTTTATATTCAAACTTGTAACTTGTATTTTTAAAAACTTTATTTTTATTTAAAACACGAAATTACAATGAATGTTGACCGATCTAGAGCTACTTAATGACTAAAGATGGTTACTCATTCTCCTGTATTTATATAAAAATAGTGCTGAAATAGCAAGAATGAATGAGTAATTGGAAATACGATGCTTAATTCTAAATGATTCATCGGAAGTGGCCATATAATTCATGTATGAAGAGCAGTTGGTGCCGACATTGAAAAAAATAAAATAAATACTGGTGAAGGACGAACAATGTACATTGTAGCTGATCAACCCTTTGTAGAATTCTCTTAAAAATGGTATATATATATTCCGAAAAATTACCAAAAAGCAAGTAGTTATGGAACCGCAAAGATTACGTATCTATATAACTGAAAATAGGTGGGTTTAAAATTGCCGGCTATTATCTGTAATAGAACATAAAAGATACAAGTTCAAAATGGCCTTAAAACTCACTTTTATCGGGTGTTTCCGAATATAGTGTTATTGTTTCCGAGAATACAATTTACTATAGACGCCTACTAAATAATATATAATGAAAAATTACATTTATTTAGAATTTAGCTATAAATATGGTGATCTTGTGAAAGTTTTAAAATACTATACATTGAAAAAGTAATATGTTTATGATAATATAGCTGAAACATTGGACATACAGTTTTGCCTTGCTCCATGTTATTGTGTGCTTAATCCGATTGAACATATTTGGCATTAAGTTAAATCATCAAAAGTACGGTCACAAGATGTTTCTCATGTTTCTCTTAAATTGGGATGTGTCAGCGATTGATTTAATAAAAAATGTTAATAAGACTAGAATGCCATTTATCATGTTGTAAAGTTGAAGACTCGTACGTTTACTTATGTGACGCAGTAATGGAAAAATATACTTTTATATATTCAATATGTCCCCATTTGTCATCTTATTTTAAGTTCTGTTAAATTGTACCTTTTCCTACCCACTTTTTATCCATTTGTATTTTCATGCACCTATTAAAATAAAGTTTTACAAAAAATTGTTTATTTTATTTATCTGAACAATATGTTCAGAATTGCAACCCAAAGAAATATATTCCATAATGCATGGCTGTTGAAAACATAAAAATTTACCAAAATGCCTATTTTTTGTATAATATTAAGAAAGTTTCTCTACGTATCTATTTGTTTGGAAAGTACATGTCCAGAAATAGTAGTAGTAATATGGCGTATTTAGCAAAAATGTTACTCTTACATTCTATTTAAATACACAATTGATATATTTAAAAAATAAGAATATTTTATAAATATATCAATCTTGGTTATTTACCAAATATTTTTTAACACTTTTTAAACTTATTTAAAGACCTTTGTGACCTAATAGATGGTTTTAATTTATTATAATTTATTAGACCATTATCAATCACCAGTAATAGCTTAACGATTTCGAAATTCTATTTAAAAAACCTTGACAATTTCTAGTGTCATATATGTGATTTTGACAACAAACAAGAAAAAATATTACATTTTTGACATTTAACCATTGTGATTTTTTCTAACATTTCTAACATGATTGATATCCTTGTATATTTATTCATGCGTAAAATTATACACGTTGCCTTGTTTTGTAATATTTGTAATCTGATTATTATACCCGCATTGGCATGACATAAAATTGTTGAACAATACAGGTAATGAGGTAAAATTATTGTATTATATATCATTTTTTTCGAAAAGATTTGAGCTATTAAATCTTTACTATTGTTTTTTAAATATATTAAAGTATCATCAGCAAATAACTAAACTTTACAAGAATCTAAAATATTAGACATATCATTTATATACAAAACAAATAATAAAGATCCCAAAATACTTCCTTGTGGAACACAGCTTTTGAGAAAATTTGTTATTTATTTTAAATTTTTTGTTCTACTTTCCAAATATTTTTTAGCCATTTAAAAACAGAATCCCTAAAACCATATTGATATAGTTTAAATAAAATAATCTTTTTCTGTCAGTTGTTTCAAATGCTCGTTTTAAATTTAAGAACACTGCCGCAACAGTTTCATTTTTATCTAAAATCCTTTTCCAACTCTCAATTACGTACAGTATTGCAGGTTCAGTTGAATGTCCTTCTCGGAAACCAGCTTCAAGCTGTGTGTGTTTTGTGTTCTTCAGTGAATTGCCAAATTTGTTATAAACTATTCGTTCTGAAAGTTTTTTAATATCTAATAACACATTTATAAGTCTCAATTCATTTCATTTCTTAGAATTTTGAATTTTTAGAACTGGAGTTATATCCGAACATTTCAGTTCATATCATATTTCCACATTTTTTAGACATAAATTTATAAAATTTCTTATTCTGCTTTCAAGTACTTCAAATGTCTCATTCGTGACAATTTTTGAAAGAACTTGCCAATGATGATTATTATTTTGCAAACCATTTTTTATCAGTTTATTTATTGAAACATAACGAAAGGTTTGCAAAATATGTTTAGGTTCTGGTAATTTTAGACATATTTCTTCGTTTCTAGAATCTATTGTTTATACATTTTCTTTAATATTTTTGGCAAAATATTTATTCAATTTTTTAGTTGTAACTAGTGAATCCCTTTCTCTGATATCTAATCTAAAATTTTGAACCAGGAAGATAAAAATACGAACGGGAAAGGCAAAGAAAGAAAGCTTGTATAAAAACTATCACTTACTAGAGCGTTGACCACTGTCAGGATCATCACCACTATTATCTGCATATGGTGCAGGTTGACTTTCTGAAAAATCTCTTAACTTTCTCATTTTTTACCAAGAAACAATAATAGGTCACGTAACGATAAATGGAGTTTTATGGGTTATACGTGGACGTTTCTTGCTCCAAACATTCTAGAAGAAGTTTGTGTACCAAATTTGATTTGATAATTCTTTATTTCAAATTACATTAGTCAATACAACTGTACAAAAAAAAAATAAAATGAAATGACGTCACAATATCAATATTACTTATCGTACAGACTTAAATATTCGTTAATATTATATGGCTCTAGGTCCAGGAGAAACTGTTTTAATTTGCGCTTAAATATTCTTTCATTTGTTACTCTTTTTAACTCATCATTTAATTTGTTATATAATTTTATACACATGTAATAAGGTCCTTTTTCAAAGAGAGTTAACCGGTGAACAGGATAATTAATATTAATTGTACGAGTGTTATAATTATGTTGTATGATGGTACCAAGATTTTGTCTGGTTCTGAAAAAGAACAATATCGCATCGAATATATACAGAGCATATACAGTCAATATTCTTTTAGATTTAAAAACACCTCTACATGACTCTAAGTAAGCGTTCCAAACATAATTCTAAGTATTCTTTTTTGAATGACAAAAACGCTCTGTGTTTTCGAGCTTGACGTCCAGAATGTAATACTAAATCTTAAAGTAGACTCAAAGTTCGCAAAATAAAGTGTTCGCCGGGTCGAGCTATTTAAATATTAAGTGATTATGCGAAAACAATAACAAACCTTATTTAATTTTTCAGCAAGCTTATCAATATGAATTCCCAAAAACTTTGTTCCTTTTTGTATCACTACCGGTTTATTATTGATAATTACGTCCTTAGGTATTACTTTTTTATTATGTTTGGTTTTAAATATAATAATGTTTGTTGATGCTACTTTGTTGAAAAAGTTGGTTACCCTGATCAACAAGATCAGACAATTGATCCCTCCGACCAATAAATGTGTGTCGTCAGCATAAGATGTTAATTCAAATTGAGTGTTTTCAATCTCAAAGTGTAGATCATTTAGAAAAATTATAAACAAAATTGACCCCAAAATACTGCCTTGTGGAACGCCCACTGTATTATGCAGAACTTCAGATCTACAGGAAATGTTACCCTCCTTAATAACTACCCTCTGAGTTCTATTACTAACATATGACGTGAACCATTTTAGAACATTTTCCCTGATACCATATAATTGAATTTTTTTAATTAAAAGTTCCCGATACAAGCAGTCATATGTTTTTGAAAGATCTAAAAATATTCCCATTGCCATTTTTCCCTCCTCCAAACAGTCCAACACTGCTTGTACAAATTGAAAAATCGCAGTTTGAGTTGATCTTCCCCGCGAAAAACCGTGTTGATTATCAGAGAAAATTTTATTATCTCTAAGGAAAGCTATTAATTGATCATAAGCAACTAACTCAAAAAGCTTGGAAAATCCAGGTAGTAAGCTGATCGGTCTATAATTATCCATTAAATTTGGTGGTTTAATAAGAGCTTGTTTTAATTGTTCCGGAAAAATGCCCTGTTCAAACGAGTTGTTCACTAAAAAGCAGAGGACATCTGCAATCATTGGAATGCTAAGCTTAACTATTCTCGTTGGAATATCATCATCCCCACTGCTATGTTTGTTTTTTATCTTTTTGGATATACTAATTAGTTCGGCTGATGTGATTGGAGTAAGTATAAAATTATTTTCATTTATGTTTATCTGTGAGCTCCATTCTATGTATATTTTTTATTAGATCTGGTATTATTTTGAGCAAAAAGGAATTGTAATTGTTTACCAACTTCCTCTACACTGCCAATGATTGTTGACGTTTGATCCCACGCTGCACAAGTAAGTTCCCTAAAAACGGACCACATACCCTTATTTTTATTGTCTAATTTTTAATTCTATTTACATAACTTTCTGCCCTACTTTTACAAGCGTTTCATCATATTGTCTTTTTACATCTTTATACATTTCACTATAAACATTAGTGTGTTGTTTTAGAGCTAATAAAACATCTAATCTACTTTTTATATTTTTAACTTGTTCGTTTTTCTTATATACATGTTTATTATATGTCTTTTTGTGAGATACTAGAACCTTAGGGAAACAATGATCGAAAATTTGTATGAGTATATTTAAAAAAGCACCCCATTGACCATTTATATCAGACTTGTCACTATTATAAACATTTAGCCATTGTTCTTGGTTTAAGCACTGAACAAAATGTTGCTTATTAGCTTCAGAGAAAATTTTTTTATGATAATGAAACATATTATAGTTTTTTAGTTCTAAAAATGACTTTTTGGGCAGTATGGTCTGATATAACGGTATTGATGATGCTGCTTTCATATGTTTGAATGTTAGAGAAAATATTATCCATACAACTTTTGGATACTGAAGTTATTCTAGTATTGGTCATTATTGTTGGGGTGTTAAGTGTTCGCCGGGCCGAGCTATTTAAATATTAAGTGATTATGCGAAAACAATAACAAACCTTATTTAATTTTTCAGCAAGCTTATCAATATGAATTCCCAAAAACTTTGTTCCTTTTTGTATCACTACCGGTTTATTATTGATAATTACGTCCTTAGGTTTTACTTTTTTATTATGTTTGGTTTTAAATATAATAATGTTTGTTTTATTTTCATTTAACAGTAGTCTGTTTTTATCAAACCAGATGCTACTTTCTTGAAAAAGTTGGTTCCCTGATCAACAACATCAGACAATTGATCCCTCCGACCAATAAATTTGTGTCGTCCGCATAAGATGTTAATTCAAATTGAGTGTTTTCAATCTCAAAGTGTAGATCATTTAGAAAAATTATAAATAAAATTGGCCCCAACATACTGCCTTGTGGAACGCCCACTGTATTATGCAGAACTTCAGATCTACAGGAAATGTTACCCTCCTTAATAACTACCCTCTGAGTTCTATTACTAACATATGACGTGAACCATTTTAGAACAAGATCCAAGCAGTCATATGTTTTTGAAAGATCTATAAATATTCCCATTGCCATTTTTCCCTCCTCCAAACAGTCCAACACTGCTTGTACAAATTGAAAAATCGCAGTTTGAGTTGATCTTCCCGGCGAAAAACCGTGTTGATTATCAGAGAAAATTTTATTATCTCTAAGGAAAGCCATTAATTGATCATAAGCAACTAATCGGTCTATAATTATCCATTAAATTTGGTGGTTTAATAAGAGCTTGTTTTAATTGTTCCGGAAAAATGCCCTGTTCAAACGAGTTGTTTACTAAAAAGCAGAGGACATCTGCAATCATTGGAATGCTAAGCTTAACTATGCTTGTTGGAATATCATCATCCCCACTGCTATGTTTGTTTTTTATCTTTTTGGATATACTAATTAGTTCGGCTGATGTGATTGGGGTAAGTATACAATTATTTTCATTTATGTTTATCTGTGAGCTCCATTCTATGTATATTTTTTATTAGATCTGGTATTATTTTGAGCAAAAAGGAATTGTAATTGTTTACCAACTTCCTCTACACTGCCAATGATTGTTGACGTTTGATCCCACGCTGCACAAGTAAGTTCCCTAAAAACGGACCACATACCCTTATTTTTATTGTCTGATTTTTTAATTCTATTTACATAAGTTTCTGCCCTACATTTTACAAGCGTTTCATCATATTGTCTTTTTACATCTTTATACATTTTACTATAAACATTACTGTGTTGTTTTAGAGTTAATAAAATATCTAATCTACTTTTTATATTTTTAACTTGTTCGTTTTTCTTATATACATGTTTATTATATGTCTTTTTGTAAGATACTAGAACCTTAGGAAAACAATGATCGAAAATTTGTATGAGTATATTTAAAAAAGCACCCCATTGACCATTTATATCAGACTTGTCACTATTATAAGCATTTAGCCATTGTTCTTGGTTTAAGCACTGAACAAAATGTTGCTTATTAGCTTCAGAGAAAATTTTTTTATGATAATGAAACATATTATAGTTTTTTAGTTCTAAAAATGACTTTTTGGGCAGTATGGTCTGATATAACGGTATTGATGATGCTGCTTTCATATGTTTGAATGTTAGAGAAAATATTATCAATACAACTTTTGGATACTGTAGTTATTCTAGTATTGGTCATTATTGTTGGGGACATATTAAAGGAGCTCATTATTGACAAAAATATCGTTTTATTATTATTATTTTCAATAAGTTCAATATTAAAATCGCCAGCTAGAAACAACTTACTTTGTTCATTCACTGTTTGTGACAATAATTCTTCAAGTTTTTGAAAAAAGAGGTTCACATCTCCATTAGTATCTGTAGATCACTCAATAATATGTTGTTTCCCAATGGTACACACCACACAAGCACATTCAAAATGTCCGTTTGTTGCTAGTTGATTTACTTTTTTTCGCGCACTAAATTTAATGTTATTTTTCACATATATTGCTCCATAACCTTCATCTCTACAAAAAAAATGAGGCTAGTTTATAATTGTCTATATTGTACATTTCTAGCTGCTTAGGTTTCTTCCAGTGTTCTGTAATACATAGCACATTACACTCTGAATGTTCTTCCAGCAAATGGTTCAGCATATCCACGGAGTTTCCGATAGATTGCACGTTTTGATGAATTATGCTGGCTATCTCGAAAGTGCAATTACTCTGGACATTGTTGTCTGTACTAAAAAATACCTCATTGGGTGTGGTTGTACTAGTTATCATTCCAAAAAAGGCTGCTGATTGCTGGTACCATAATTTGTTTGTTGGCGTACCCTATTAATTTTCTCTAGGAAAGCTGGGCATCTCGGGTCCCTAGCAGAATGTGTTCGATCTTGTAAGTTTAAAGATTGACAGTTTGGACAGTTCAGTGGACTATTTTCAGGGCATTTGCTGCTTTCATGTTTGTCTCCAGATTTAAAACAGCGAGGTCCTCCCTTACAGAACTTAGCTACATGTCCAAAATAACAACACTTAAAACACATAGCCAGATTCGTATATTCTTGTATGTTCTTATTAACCATTTGAAAATATCAAATTTTTTCATGCACGTCATATCCAAACACAGCTTTAATTTGTGGGTTATCCTCAATAAATTCTTTGACGAAATTTTCGGTATCATAACCTTTTCTATGCCAGTTATCATCAGCATGGGATCGCTATTCTCTAAACGTCTAGTATGTAGGTCAGTGCGTGTTTTAAGAGCCTTTTCTAATTTATTTTGTTGAGAAATATCTTGACATTCAATTATTACACCCACACTTTTTAAATGCCCGACATTTTTAAAACTCTCTTTAAGTTGTTGCTTTACATTTAGGGTTTTCTTAATTTCTTTTAAAATTGGTCTACTGCCACTTTCGTCTTTCAATTTTATAAGTGTTTCAAATTTCTTAATTTGTCCATTTTTCTTTTTCACGTGTGTCACAATTAGGTTTTCCAAACTTTACCATGGAGCTGTACGACTTTTCAACTGAATCAGCTGTATCTTTTATTTCGAATGGCTTTATTTAGTTTCTTTCTTCATTTGCTAACTTCATATTCTGAGTTTGCTGAGATAGTTTATAGTTTTCTTTTTCCAATTGCCCTACCTTGTAAGCGAGATGGGTGACTGTTGCGTGGATCTTGAAAGCGGCGGTTTTTATATCTGACAATTTAATTTTAGTCAATTTATTTTTTTGCGGTAAATTATATAAAAATTGTAAAGCACCAGTTATACTTTGATTCAACGATTCCACCGTTACCATTTCTTCTACGTTTTCTTCATGTGTCGCTGATTCAAAAGTATTTTCTGTTGTTTCTAAAAAAGAATCGCTTTTATTATGTACCTGCTTTCTAATTTTTTGCCTGCTTTCTTCTTGTGGACTTGTTTCAGATCTAGGTCTTTTTGGTGTGATTAGTTCATAATTATTATCTTCTTTTGTAGGTGTCCGTGCCATAGATTTCCATGGTTTAAAAATGTCCTCACTTTTTAGCAATTTGCTGTCATTTACATTCGGTTCGAGCTCTATATTGCTTTTTGCTGTTCCAAAACTCGCTTGTTCATTCATGGTATTTGTATTCGCATTAATCCCTTTATCGATCGCCTCGGTAAAAACTTCTGTCTTCTTATCAGTGTTTGCAATTTCGGTAGCGATGATTTTATTCAAATCGAACTTGGCTATATTTATAAGTCCTAATGAATTACTCCTTTCTCTTCCAATTACAGAACCTGAAGTCTTTTTCGTAACGTCCCGGCCTTCTATATCACTTTTACTAATCATCTCGATCTTTTGCCACTATTTTTAGACGAATTATTCACTTATAAATGCGGAGCACTTAAGTCGATGTTTACTCGACAAATTGCTTGAGTTTTTCAATTCGATCAAAATCTCGATTTTGAAATTTTTGGACGTTTTTGCCCCAAACCCTTCAATTGTTGTTGATATCTTTGATATAACATCCATGAACAAATTGAGAGAATCCACCGGTTCTAGAGTTTGCCATTAATGTTACGTCCCTACTCATCATCATAGGGACTTGAACATAATTTTCAGCAATTTCTAATGGTAAATTTTACTAAAAAATTCCTAAAGCTGTAATATGACCGGTTTCTGAGACATATCCAGTTTGTTTTCTTAGTTACCTACAATGTATATGTACAGAGTCTTCCAATGAGGGGGAAAAACAGTATTTTTTGACTTCTCCGGTATTTCTGAAGAAATTCAAAATACCCAATCGGTGTATTTTAACTCGGAAAATTCGAAAATCGTAACAAAAAAACAATTGATTGAGAAAGGAAAGACTTGCGCCAAGGATGTTGCGCTTTTTAAACCCTGCATATGTTATTATATTTTTGAATTCTATGGTCAATTTTAAGTGTTTTTTAATAAGGGTACTATATGTCTATTGCCTCTTTGTCATAGCACCTGAAAGGTTGGACCTAGAGCAAAATAACTTTCACATTCCTATCTTAGTTTTTGATAAGCTGTCTTATGATGCCAGTCAAACAAAAACATAAATTATTTTGCTGCCTATTTATTTGAATATATTCATATGAAATGTAAAAATCACTGTAATTTTTACGTATTATTATGGCATCATAAGATAGCTTATCAAAAACTAAGATAAGAATGTGAAAGTTATTTTGCTCTAGGTCCAATTCAGGTGCTATGATGGCTCAAAGAAGCAGAAATGTCACTTTCAAACATCAATAAATCGAAAACAGGTGAAGATAGACATAGAGTACCCTTATTTAAAAACTCTTAGAATTGGCCATAGAATCCAAAAAAGGTAATCAATCATATATAAGGTGGTTCGTTTAAAAAACTCAACATCCTTGGCGTAAGTTTCATTCAATTGTTTTTTGTTACGATTTTCGAATTCTCCGAGCTAAAATACATGAATTCGCTATTTTGAATTTCTTGAGAAATACGGGGGAAGTCAAGTAAAATCCGTTTTTCCTCGTCAATTGAAGACTCTGTACAATTTTTCTCCTGCCTTAAAGGAAAAGTTAATTCTCGGATAATTGGACAAAAAATTTTATCGGGAATTTCCCTTGCATTGAAACTTTTCTTTTGGCCAGAATAGTGAAAGATAAGAAAACTTGTATTTGTTAAAGAAACTATTCATAACCAGACAAGTTTCAGGTAAAAACTGTTTACCAATTTTTTGTTATTTTTACATTTTTTTATTTTTTTTTTTGGATTATTTTAATTTAAAGTAAAAATAAAATATTCCTAATTTCTTTTTAATAAAAGAAAAGTGTCATTATAAACAAATACTGATAAAAATTGTTTAAACATTTTGATATGCCGCCGCATTCGATTCGCATCAAAAAAAATTTGAATTCATTTAAGCAAGAAGTTTTTTAAAGCCGTTATAGAGATTGTTTAAGCAGGCAATGAATATACTGCCAATTTTTTGAACATCTCTAACAGTATTGTTGTACTGATAATATACTCCTATTATTGCTACTACATTTAGATTTAGGAAAATTTAAGTCAAGAATAACAGAAAACGAAATATTAAACCAATGTTAAAATTTTAGCTACTTAGAATTTATACCTAAAAATGCATATTTCACGTTTAAAATCCGTAGAACGAAAATTATTTCTGTCGCAACACCTGAATAAATCCTTATTTATGTGCAGATTTATTTCCAGTATATTTAAATAAATTGAATGCCTTACATGAGATAAAGGTAGACGTGCTCGCAGTAGTAGGACATCATGGCGGATTTGCTTGTATCAAATTAAATATTCTTCTGACATTAATTTTATTTTCAGTATTGCGCGAAAAGGTTACATTTTATGCCGCCAGCTTTAAAAATGCAAATATGCTGCTGGATATGTGCTTCGCAGACTGCATAATGAATGTTTATTAAAAAATAAAACCTTATTCAGGTATGTCGCGATTTAACGACAGAATATACACCGAAATGAAACAATGAAATATACAGTGTGGCCCAAACTGGGTATGGGTATCTTGAAGACTATACGAGTTAAAAAATTAGCTAAATAGGGAAAGCTGTAGGCTATTCAATTGCCAATTCAATGTCACTTTAAAAGTGATTATATCTGTATTCGTTTTTGAGATATTTTCAAGAAAGAAAACCAAAAGTTGAATTTTTAAAAAGGCTTTGTATTTTTTTTTAATTTAAAATATTTTTAAAATATGTAAAAACATTATTAGGACAACTTTTTGGAGGTGATTCATTTGTGTATTCAGTTTTCATTCTGACGTTTCGATTTGACGATACCATTGATGCCATTTTTTATGGCGGCCATTTTGTTTTTTTCATTTAATTAAATAGAGCATTTTTTTCATTTCTTATGATGTATAACACAATATATTTTTTTTTTGCAAAAAACTTCAAAGTTCATTTTTCGCTGAATTGACCATGACTTCTATTAACAATGAGCAACAGGTTGATGCTGTGTACACTGATTTATTCCGAGCTAATTATAAAACTTAAATTATTCGGTTTGGCAGATAACCTTATTGATGTGTTTTCTACATATTTAAAGGATCGTGAAATGTAAGTAAATGTTAATTTTAATTCTCATGTATTTGGTAATGATTTACGTGCCCCACAGGGAAGCAACGTGGGGTCACTACTATTTTCAATTTATTTTAATGACGTTGAATGTGTTAAGAATTCGGGGGTACTTCTAAACGCAACGACCTTAAGTTGTTCCATTCTTACAACTTTCTGGCCTTTTAGCTGTAAAGGCGTAAAGTGATCCGAATCACATATAATTCGATGTAAGTCAGATGTGCGTGCTTTTTATTGAAAATAGCTTCGTAGTTTGATGGTTTGTTGCTCTAGCTCTTTCGAGATATCTGTTAATCCTCTTCGGCCTTGATTCCGTGGAATTGTCGTACGTTCTATGGCACTTCTTGGATCATGTTTTTGTGCCTTTGTGAATAGAGTTCTGATCTTTCGCTGCAGATTATTCATATCAGTGTTAGGACCACTTAATAATCCTAAATGAATAGCCAAGCACAGAACAAGCGTAGGTGTTAATTGCCCTAGACGAATTTTTGCTGTTAAGTTTTGATTTTTAGAAATGTCTTGTAAACTCGCTTGTCGGTTCATTCGTCATTACTCGGTGATTTATACACTGCCCTTGCTTTATACCAAGATATTTGTAGGTATCTCCAAGTCGCATTGCTTCCATACTCCGTTCTGCATATCACATCCATCCTCCTGAATCCTGCCCTTCCTTATACTGATAGTTCTGCACTTATCTAGCCGAAATCGCATTGTACTATCTGTAAAGAAATTCTCGACAATTTTGAGCATCTGATTCAGCTCGTTCTTGGTAGCTGCCATTAGTTTTACATCGTCCATATATAGAAAATGGTTTAACTTAATTTTTTCTCTGTTGTTTTATTTTATATTAAACCCATAACCAGTATAATTTAGAAGGTTAAACAGAGGGTTCATTGCAATACAAAACCATAGCGGACTCAGTGAATCACCTTGAAAAATACCTTTTTTATTAGTAGGGAATTAGTTTTGATGTCAACATTGGTATCATTCAAGTGAATAGTAATATGTGCCAGGTTGACATGGCGTTATTATTATTATTAACTTTTCTATACTTACATCTAATTACGTAATAACTAAATAACACAATAAAATCTTTTTAACTATAATATTGAACTAAACTATCAAAATGACGGCCATTTTTATTAATGCATTTTTCACATTTTCATAAAACAGTTCTAATTACCATTACCTTGCGAAGGGGGTTTCTATTTATATTGTTTTTGGGTTTATTCGAACTATCACCCAATTTAAATAGCAAACTGAATCTTAATGTTCTAAAAAACTCAGTTAGCCGATTATTTAGACGACTTGCCTCTACAGATACGACAAAATATGCAGGATGGAGTACTGGCACCTTTCTCTAGAACTATCATAGATCACATGAATGCTCATTTTACTGGCCGGTGGATAGATCGTGGAAGCCAGATGCTTTGGCCGGCTCAAAGTCCCGATTCCGATCCAATTGATTGTTTTCTGGGATCTATAAAATCGTTAGTGTATAAAGAACCAGGGAATACTCGGGAGGCATTATGGCAAAAAAATTATGAATTTTGTGGAATCATTAAGAATGGAGCGACTACTCAATTAATTTTCAAAATTAGGCGGTCGTTCAGTAAATGAAATTAAAGTATGTTGAAAGGATCCGAAATCCCTTTGAATATTTATTACAGAAAACTGACATATATTATTATTATATATTGTTTCTGTGTGATTAAAATAAAATATATATTTCAGTAAACATATTTGTGTTAATAAAGCTTTCATTTTATAAAACATTTTATTATGTTTCAAAAAATTTTATTAAAAGATAGCAATGTAAAATCAACTTAATTGCTCTGAACGTCTACAAAAAAATCTCTTCCTATAATTTGATACTTCAAATTCAAGGTAACAAAATAAAATTGAATTTTCAATAAACTTTTTAACAATATCTCGTAAACAGTTACTCGGAGCGAGCGGCATTTACAAGGTATATTTTTGTATGCAGAGTATTATTTTCATTAAAAACATGAATACGTTGACTAATTAAACGTACACGACATATCACAGCAAAAGCCCTCTACAATTTTTATTCAAATTGTTTAGAAATATGAATTTCTCTTTCTCAAAAGTCGTCCAGTACAAAAATTTATTCAAAAACTTTGTTTTTTTCAAAAGATATTAAAAAAACCAAAAATTTCGACAACCTGTATCTTGGATATTTACAACGTTTGAATATAGACACATTTAATTAAATCCTAATGCTTTTATATAAGGAATGCTGTATACCAATAATTAGCAGATACCCTGTATAATATAGACTCTGTTAACAGAATTACGGAATCTATTTGTTATGTTTCTTTGAACGATATGCCATAAAAATAACGCACAATTCCACACATATGCAAAAATTAATATTCCAAGAGATAAATCAGTTAAAATCTCAACTCGATTTTGGTGTTGAAATAAAGGCGCTGTCATTTTCCTGTTTCTGGCTTAACGTGTAACTTTTTCGGAATAGGGAAGGATATAAAATATGAGAAAACAAATTTGATTCAACACAAAAGAAAATTTTACAGATCGGTCTTGTCAGCGCGCCTTTTTATATTTATCACTATTTTATTTTATTTCTGTATTAATATAAAAGTGGCTATAAAATATTCAAGCCTTGCAATCAGAAAAACTGAAACTAAGGGAGCAGAACATCTCATTTAAATTAATAGGAATGCAATTGAAGAAAATATCCAAGTTAATAAAAATTTACATACAAAATCGGTAAATTTCCTTTACTTGGAACTTCTCTCATAATTAATCTGTCCTGTTATTAGGATTAGTGAAGTGTGACCCAATTTAGTTCAGTTCACCTCTTTCTACCTATGCCACATTTGATTTTTGGGCATTATTTAAAATAAATTCAATAATTAGTTTTTACATTGACACACACGCCATTTTGTTACGTCATGTTGAATTCGTTCCACAACTTTGCCAGTTTACTTCTATATCACACTTAATGCTTGCACAAAGTTTGAAGTTAATTAAATTTGCTATATTGGATTTATAACCAAATGTAACCAGTTCATTCCTATGTAACACTTATTTGAGGTAAATTGTATCATTAGTTTCTTTAATAATAATTTTTTAACGTGTCACTAGGCCGCCATCTTGTTCCCGCATATTAGATTTTCACCAGAATTTTACCAGGTCATCCCCATATTTTTTGTTAAAATTTGAATTCAATTTGGTAAGAAGTTTTTAAGCTGTGCCGCGAACTAACAACACACAGACAGACAAACCGACGAAATTGATAAATTATATTTTTTTGGGATCTAGGGACCCTAAAACGTGATGATATATAAAATTTGAGAAAGTGATTTTTTTCACGATTACAAAAAATATATTCGTCCACCATTTTGAATTAGTACCACAATGTTACTAGTTCATCTCCATAGCACATTTAGTTATGACACACGATTGATAATCAATCTATTTAGTAATTTTTGTTTTTTCAGGCTGAATTTTTAAATATTCTGGTAGGACGCCATTTTGTGCTGCCATCTTGGATTCCCACCAAAATTTTACCAGTTGATTCCTACGCAATACTTGAAATTTGTACAAAATTTAAGAAAGTTTGAGTAAGTAGTTTTTATAGTAATAATTTTTTTAACATTTCGCTAAACCACCATTTTGTTTCGCCATATTGGATTTTTATTAAAATGTTAGGTCATCCCCATATGCCCCTCAATTTTTTGCGCGAATACGATACTTTACGAGAAAAAAAGTAAAAAACTAAAGACAAATTATGTCAATGCAGACAATATTAAACTTGTCATAACAAAACGATGTTATAAAGCGGATGTCAGATTATAATTTAAACACTTACGATACACAGGCTTAACGGTATGCTGACGTAGTGTGAGAATTATAAATTATTCTCAAAACTCTTTAATTATTTTAATGTCTCGTTTGGAGATTAGTTTTCATATATTGTAATATGGCAATTATTTAGATTATAAATGTTAATAAGTTATTCATAAAAAATGATATTTTCTCCCAGTGGCGGCTCTTCCATATGGTCATTTGGTCAATTACCCCCCAAAAATATTTCAGAAAATAAATTATTCGTTTGACCGTCGAGAACGAGACTTTACGGGGAAAAGTTAAATACGCTACACTATTAGCCGCGCGCGGCGGTTCGAATGGCCTCGTTGCGTTCGTTAGGCATAATAAAATACGCTATACTAAGCTAGGCTGAGCAGTCCGAATTGCCCTGATTACCCTAAAACTTGAAGAAAATACTCGAAGATTTCACAGGTACCGAGCGGCAGCCGAACGTGATAGAAAATGCAAAATAAAATCGCGATTATGGTCATCAGCCGGTCTCTTCTAATAATTCGATCGATCGGTCGCGGCATCAGGTCGTCATGCGGAAGTTCAATTGTTTATAACCGATTAAAATTGATTTATATACTGTTTTTTTGTAATATATATTTTTTATTTTTTTAATCCATATGTGAGTTAGAAATATACAGGAAATAAAATGTTGGTAGTGACTAGTGCTAAAAAAACAATAACTAAAAAGTGCTTACGAACTTAATTTGGCAAAAATAACCAATTTCAAGGTGGTCTATGTTTGAGTTGTGAATGTAGATGAAATAAAATGTACGTAGTGCAAAAAATTAAACAACTAAAGAGTGCCAACGAACTTAATTTTGAGAAAATAACCGAATTCAAGATAAGTGGTCGCAATTTACCAGAACTTATCATACGACAAACTAGTAAAGACAAAAATAAAGAGGTTCATCGAAACTTTTGCAAAAATATGTAGGATTTAGCTAACTGGATATGTGGTTGTGAAGACTCTAACTCATTTTACTGTTATGTTTGTATGTTGTTTTCTAAGGACTCGTCGGACTCATTATGGTGCAAAACCGGTGTTAAAGACTTAAAACACTTAATAGAAAAAAATTAAAAAAACATGCGTCTTCTGCAGATCACATGAAATGTTCGGTGAACTATGCTACGCTCGGAAGTGTTGATATTCGCACTCAGCTAGAAAATGTATCCAAAAATCGTTATATTTTAAACAAAATTATAGATTGTGTAAACTTTTGTGGGACATTCGAGCTAGAACTACGTGGCCATGATGAAACGGCGTTGTCTGAAATTCCAGGGTTTTTTCGAGGGCTTATAAATTTTGTTGAGGAGTTGGTTCAAGATAGACTATTAGCTTCAGCAATGTTAAGTATCGAGAAATCGTTTATAAAAGGAATGTGCGTGTAATTTTAACGAACGTGTCATTCAGCATTTTTCCAATTCTAAAGAACGAAGAGTAGACCTGAACTTCAAGAGAATTTAAAACTCAATTTAATTTTAAATTCGTTATTGACCTCCCAATATAATTCACCACGAACAGCCACTCTTGTACTTCTACAAATGGTTAGATACTAGTTCAAAATACTAAATTATAAAGCAGTAGATTAGTATTTAAGGCCCTTTGTTTTTTGTTGCCTCTATAAAAAGCTCGTCTTAAAGCGAACACATTAAAGTTTAATTGTTAGAAGAATCTCTTTTTCCAAAAAATAATGCAAATTGAAATACATTTCAGATTCGCAGCAAAGAGCTTTTGGACCATTATTATTTGATATTCCTTTAAATTTAATGTATGTGATTGTTGCATAAGTAATCTGAGGCTTTAGTACAAAGCATTGCACTTTTGCTCAACAAAACGTAAAGATCAATAACATCACGTTTTCCATGTAAATGTTGATTTTCCTTCAGTCAGTGATAATAATCTTGCGACAGGTTTTAGACTTGTTTATTCAAATGTTTAAAATAATATGATCCAATCACATCCTCGACAGGATTTATTTTTCTTTTTAATCCATTTTAATAAAAACTTCTCTGTAATTTTATTTGTCAGATTTAGGTTTTATATGAAATCTAAAGTGGTTTTTCATTGTTATTTGCAGTTCCAAAATTCTCAGATATAGATTATTAATAAAAAAAAAAATATTAATAATTCAATTTCTTAAAAATTATGAGACACTGACTTTTAGAATATATAATATAATAATAATAATAATAATAAATGGGTTTTATTGATTTTAAAATCACAAAATAATACAAAATGTTTATAAAACGTTAGGAGGCGAAGTCTAGCTATATACCTACTCCACTTAACCTCGAGAGTTTTCTTTACTAAGTTTAAATTTAAGAAATATGAAAAATACTATACAATAAGAGTACTATACAATATAATAATAGGATAAGTGCTATTTACAAAACGTTTTACATGCATTTTAACACTAACTAATGTTATTATAATAATTTCTATATTTTTTCATATAAAAAAGTATTCACACTAGTACAAAACATATCATCAATATGAACAAAAGAGGCATTCGAATTTTAGGTCCTGGGACCGTAGTTTCTGCACTAAGCAAATGGGTGAACAAAAAAATAAATATATAAAGAGGGAGAGTGAATAGTCCATGGTAGAAAGGAATATTGAGAAATAAAGGTATACTTTTTAGGAAGTAAGCATATCTTTAAGTTTTCGTCAAAATATGTTAAGATTGCAAAGTTTCAATTCCCTATTAAGGGGGTTAAAGATTGACGGCTCCTTATAAGAAAATGGATTTTTTGAACAGAGTTGTACGAAATTTAGGAAAAGTTGGTTTGGGTTTCTTATATCTAAATTATGAGTTTGATAACGGAAGCTTATTTCGTCGTGTAGATAATAAGTATAACAATACTTTTCCGCTATTTTAGGGCGGCTATTTTAATTTTTTTATATATTAAATTGTATTTTCACGTGTTTGCAAGTCAAATTTGAAGTTTATCGATTAAGTAGAAATCAAATTGCAAATAAACCGTCATTTTTTAATTTTTCAAAATTCATAATATGCAATTTTAAAAGCCCTTACATACCAAATTTTCAATCAAATCAAACATCAAATAAAGATATTTGCCCGCCATTTTGTAAGCTAATGTAATGTCACGTGAACTATCTTTACATTGCTCAAACTTAATCGAATACCAAAAAGAGCAAATGTAGCGCTGCTTAATACGAATTACGATTTCCATGTGACGTCAAACATTCCATCGGCTGTGTAGCAAGATAATCCTGTTAAGTCTGTCCATTTAAGGTAAAAATATTTAGTATAATATGAGACTTGGTCTAATACAAGAAACGATATGGATGTGGATCGTATTAGGAATGCCATCCAAAATATCTCTAGATCAGAAGTGGAGGATGCAGTCCAATCGACTCAGGAAAGAATGCAACTTTATATTGATAATGTCGGCTGCTATTTTGTACATTTGCGAAAAGTTTTCAATACTTTTAAATATATTTGTTGTTAGTTTATTGTTAGTTGTTAGTTCAATTCGTCTGGTTTTTTTTGTTTCACTGAGACAAGGTAGAACTCGGTTTAATCTTTTTGCCCAAATCAAGTCCTGCCCGGGCTTGCCCTAGCTTTAGCTATATTGCGAAGCTTATGTGATTATGAGACTGAATTTAATGTTTGTTTAATTGCGAAATAATAATATGATGGAATAAAAAGTTGCACCAATTTGCCCTGCTATGCTTTGCTGGTCAGCGTGTTTCAATAGTTTGACTAGGTACCCCTCATATCCGAACGCAGTTCATATTATTGTCCAATCGACTCAGAAAAGAATGCAACTTTATATTGATAATGTCGGCTGCTATTTTGTACATTTGCGAAAAGTTTTCAATACTTTTAAATATATTTGTTGTTAGTTTATTGTTAGTTGTTAGTTCAATTCGTCTGGTTTTTTTTTGTTTCACTGAGACAAGGTAGAACTCGGTTTAATCTTTTTGCCCAAATCAAGTCCTGCCCGGGCTTGCCCTAGCTTTAGCTATATTGCGAAGCTTATGTGATTATGAGACTGAATTTAAGTATTTTTTGTTTCGTTCCTTTGTTAAGTTTTGTTCTTTACGCTTATACAAGATTACTAAACTTTCTATTGGAGCCTAGTATTTGTCCAGTTTTCCTAAATAATTTTAGCATTAATTAAATTAAAAATGGCAAGGTTAATTTTCCAACACGACGTTTCGTATTCGAGAGATCATCATCAAATTTCTTAATTTAAATACGGACCTGGATCTTTTATTTGACTATTCAATGCCTTTCATTGCGTACCAATTGATTTATTTGGAGAATTCTGAAACGTCGCCATCTAGTGACCACTAACAAAGTCATTGCGGTGCAGTTTATGGCTCTACGAATAGAGCAAATCAAGCACCTTTTTTCGATACTAAGCTGATTAAATTCTGTTTTCCAAAACAGAGAAATCAACATTTAAAAGCAAAAATGTTTGACCTTGCCCCACCACTTTATTTTTGAAAAATGCCAGATATGATTTCAAGCAAAAAAATGCTTAATTCGTTGAAGAATACAATATTTATATTTTCAAAATGTCTCAATTATTGAAATTTAAGATGTAATTGGCATTTACACTTTTGTGCTGCAGCTACGCCCCCTAGCGTCCAACTTTCAAACTTGAAAATAATTTGCAGAGCTTTCTCTTGGCCGATTTACCTACAAATAATTTTTGCTTTAAGTTCTGTCGTTAACAGTTCCACAGCTACAGCCGACGCAAAGCCCATTAACTCTATAGGTTGTCTCGAGCAATCTTGACCTATCCCAACTCGGTGTGAGCGATTTACGTCACTTGGCGACCGGCTTGCTTTAGCACGGCGTTGTCCATATATTTTCTGTGTGCGTTTAATTACATATATTAATCATTTTTTGTTCAAAATTGAAACTTTTTTGTTGCAATAAAATGCAGCCATCAAGATATAAGTTATTATAATTTTAAACTTATAATTAGGAATGTTAGTTCAAATTTGAGTGCATTTCAAATAGTTCGTATCGTATATGAAAGAATATGATATATATATATATATATATATATATATATATATATATATATATATATATATATATATATATATATATATATATATATATATATATATATATATATATATATATATATATATATATAATACATATATATAAATAAGTCTCAAAGAAATATTCTTGTACAAAGTTTTAACATCACAAATAGTTGTAAGACTTTAGAAAATGTATATTTTTTTATACAAGGTGTCCCAGTAGTGTGTTCTTGGTTTTGGTGATAATGGTTAGAGATAGAAAAAAAGTTTAAATATAAATATTAGTATATAGGATGACTTATATACCTACTTAAATAGTTTTTTATATATGAAACACCCTATATTTTATTATATTTTTCAATTTTATCTACAATTCTATGTCTACTTCATATATTGTCCATTCGCCTAAGTTTAATTGTTTTCGAAATATTGACATTTAAAAACTGGGATTTTCAATTTTCAACAACAGTGTAAACGGTTCAAATTAGAACAAAATGGTTTGCACTTTCCTGATTTAGTTTTTAATGGTCTACCATAAATTTTTTCTCTTTTTCTAACTAGCACCAAGATATCAACCGAGAAAACACTGTTGGGACACCTTATGTATATTATAAGTAATTTCATATTTTATTAACTATAGGTATACTATTTGTAGTAAACACAATTATTTAACTATCCAAACATCTTTTTTAATAAAAGGAAATCAGCATACAATGTATGCTTAAACAGTACCGAATTAAAAATTCAGTTAGTAATTTTTTTCATTTTTTATACAGCTTTTCGTGAGGGTGCACTTCAGTAAGGCTTCTTTTTTACCTTTTGCTCTTTCGCCAGTTCATTTAAATATTTCATTTTTATAAATAACCTGTGTCTTGAGAACACTCTTGCGGTATCTAGGTTTATGATGTGTCTATTTGTAATTATTTGCAACAGTTTTTCGGTTATTTTGGTCCCCTTTCACTTGAGGAAGTAAATAAATACTCTCAAAAGCACAACTGACAACTATCGCAACGAAAACGTCAAGCTGAATAAGCAATAAACTGGCCACCTTGTCAGATCGGGTCTCCAGTCGACGTCACGACCTCTGCGTCACCCGCGCGTCCTCCTCGACCGATAGCTGCTCACCGAGGTAACCTATAAAGTTAATAAGCCTTGCAGCCGACGCACGCACATCCTCTATTATTGGACCACCCTGTATACATTAACGCTCCAAACGGGGGGCAAACACAAACAATACTTTAAGGGTATAAACATATTTATCGGTCTTCATTAGCATTACTTAGTTACAAAAATTAATTGTATTATTTCCCAAATTGTTAGTTTTATTTAGCCTTGAAAGTTATATTTATTTTGCTATCGTGCTTACTCGTACAGAATTGATAAAATAATGCATGGTTTTCTCGTTAGAACGGCAAAACTTTGTACTTTCTTTCTTTAAGGAGGAGCAGACATTTGCAGCGCTCAGTTTGTTGTATTGGTTATTAAAACGTCATTATCAGAACATACGTTCTCAGACAACTTTTTGTAATTATAGTAAAGCAACTTGGTTGTTTAAAACATATAATATGGTAAAGAACAAGTTGCTAATACCTGTTCACCACGTACAGAAAGGAAACTTGAGTAATTTTAGCTTAATCTAGTCTGGAAACTTTGACTAGATTGCTGATCGTATAACATCGGATAAGTGCTATAAGTTCACCCCGCGATATATTTTAACACAACTATATACAAAGTTCTGCAGCAGCATTACAGTAAATATAATATTACCTAACATTTTAATATAAAAACTTCTTCGCTTTTGAAATGTATGGTGGTTTCTCTAATCTAACTTTGAGTTTAAACAAAGCAGTTAATTATCCAATAATGTTCAAACTTTAATTTCTGTGTGAAAACTACAAGTGTTTATTATTATCTAAATATGCTATAAATTAGAGAAGTGTATTTAAACATTTGTATACAACTTGAACAACTATCCCTAATTTTAATTATTTTCTGTTAACTATAAATTTAAAATTCAACTTTTTAGCATATTTTAACAACATTTTAAATGTCAAGTATGATATTTTTTTTGGTTGTAAAACAGTGTAGTTCTATGGGCCATAATTGAGAGAAATTGTTTATAAGGTTTTTTTATTCTTTTGAATTAAACTCCATAATACTAATTATGAGATTATTTAGATTTAAGATATTGGCTAAATATTAACTTATTTCGTAAGATGGCAAACCTATTACACTAACAATGAGGATATGAGGGTGCCTAATGCTAAATTTTGCAACTTTTAGAAAAAAAAATATTTAAGAAAGCGCAAAAAATAGGTACTATCTAAACAAAATCATAAGAATATGTAATGAAAAATTAATAAAAAGTAATTTAATGTTTGTTTAATTGCGAAATAATAATATGAAGGAATAAAAAGTTGCACCAATTTGCCCTGCTATGCTTTGCTGGTCAGCGTGTTTCAATAGTTTGACTAGGTACCCCTCATATCCGAACGCAGTTCATATTAAGAATTAAACAAACTCAAATCTACTGAAAGCGTTAACATTAATAAATTGTTACCTGGTACATATTTTACGTTTGTAAATATTTAGATACTGTAGTTCCTGGTAGGTCCCCTGGTTCGACGGTGTTAGATTATTATCTGTGGGGTAACTAAAATCTACAGTGTATGTTAACAGACCCAAAAATATTGATGGGCTTAAAGATCGATTAAGACAGGAAATTAGATTGATAGAACATTGTTACTTGTTACATAATTTACGTAATTTTTTATTCATTGTCAAAAGTAAACATTTGTTTCATTAAAAGTAATTTTTAAAAACTGTGAAATGGTACGATTAAGTGAAAGAAAAGGCATAGAAATATTATTGATAATTGGCTATGGAGATAGAATGCGTTCCCCAAACGAAGTTTGTGAATTATTTAACAATAAATACCCAAACGGCGCCTATATCTCAACCAACTGTAAGTAAAATTTAAAAAAAAATAGGAAATTGGGGCATGTGAGAGATAATTATGAAAACGGCAGGCCCAGTATCTCAAAAGATGTGTAGTTAAATCAGTTGAAGAGAACAGCCATAAATCTAGTCGCACTATTGCTACCGAAAACAATATTAGTAAAGGATCTGTATTGAAATATTTTCATAAAAATAAATGGCATCATTATAAATTTCAGTTAGTTAATGAACTTAATGAGGACGACCTGGATAAGGGAATGCAATGACCCCCAATTTTCACGAAGAATTTTGTTTTCGGATGAAGAAACGTTTTGCCTAAACGGAAGTGTGAATAAACAAAATTTTCGATATTGGGCTACAGAAAACCCGCAAGGGATAATGAATTGCCACGCCCAATACCCCCCAAAAGTAAATGTAGCTGCTGGGATTATTAGAAACAGAATCTTGGGTCCCTTCTTCTTTGAAGAGACTTTAACTGGAAAAAGATATCTAGAATTTTTAACATTTGATTTGATACTTGCGCTTGCTGTATTGTATCCAAATCCAGTATTCCCAACGATACTTTATGGTATCAACAGGATGGAGCACCAGCCCATTATACTCGCCCGGTTCGTGAATATTTAGATACTGTTTTCCGTAGTAGGTGGATTGGTAGACGGGGTCCGATAGAAAGGCCTGCCAGATCCCCTGATTTGACTCCGTTAGATTATTTTCTGTGGGTTTACCTAAAATCTACAGTGTATGTTAACAGACCCAACAATATTGATGACCTTAAAGACCATATAAGACAGGAAATTAGATTAATAGAAGTTCAAGTAGTGCACAATGTTTTGCAAGAATTTAATGATCGCCTAGGATATTGTCAGGATGTTGCTGGTCATCAATTTCAATAATTTTTAAATTATTATTACGTAATTTTGTCATCTAGACATTTATTATTTAAATTTAAGCTTTTTTTTAATAAAATTGATTTTTTATACAATATGATCAAAATTTTTTGTAGAATCCGAAAATAAAATAAAAAAATGGGTATTTTATTTAAAAAAATTAAGTTAACTATCATAACTTGCTTGGGTCACCCTGTATACATGAAATTATCACAAAAAAGGACAATTAAACTTCAAAATCGACTGATCTGAGCGTTTTCTCGAGAAGTAAATATTTGATTTTTAAAAGAATTTATGCCAGCCTTTTCGTCCTCACTGTATATTTTGCCGTAACTCTGCAAGAATTTGCGGGGTTGATTATAACACATTGACTTAACAAACCCTTAAAAATAAAAGTCGAGTAATGCTAAATCCGGTAACCGAGCAGTCCAACAAATGGGACCTGATTTTCCAATCCAACTATTCGGGACTACTTAATGTAACGAGGCTGCTGCTTCTCTGTAAGAGTGCGGTGTAGTTTCATGTTGTTTAAGAATGCCAGCTTGATTTAGTTACGAATACAGAAAAGTTGTTAATATGTCTATGTACGCTGCTTCGTTAAGAAGAGCATTATTAAAGAGAAACTGGTCATCAATTTGACCTGTCTGGTTAGCCCACAACACATCATTAGTTTAGAAGACGCACGAATTACTTGTTCCAGTTCATGAGGATTTTCCTTCGACTAGTGGCGACAATTTTGATTATTTACTTTTTCATTGAGGTGAAAAATTACCCCATAAGGCATTAGAAATAAAACATTCTCTTAATCAATCAAAATTCGTTAAATCTGCGATTGCGAAAACAGGATTGCGGCTGCCATGTAACGCAATGAATTTTTTAGGATTATTCTTTACCGCTGCAGCTACAATGAGACAGATATTAAGTTTCTTTCTCAGAAGCAGTTTTTTTTAAACTGAACTCTCAACCAGAAATATATGCTTCTACCACTTGGCGGATCTTTTTGATACACAAGTCGAAAACGCTTACGAGTAAGAGTCAGCCTTTTCTTGTACTGGAAATATTATTTTTCTGAACTTACTTTTTAATAAACGCTTGTCACAAATAAATACATTTATTTTTCGTTGCTAAAGAGTGCAGATATTTTTATCTATTAAAATTAAGTAGCGTATGCCTGCAGTTTGGAAATGAAGCTATTGATTCTAATTTACTTCACAATGTAAACTAGCATGTGGTAACAGATTAGGGTCAAAGAACAAATTTTAAGAATATACAACAAAATATGGTATCTCATTAAATTTTTTTATTTTCGGAAATTACTAATTTTGGATTATCGGAATTTGGAAAATTTGATATGCTTTAAATGAAAGATCGTTTGTCAAAATTCTTTGAATCTGCGATTGTGAAGACAGGATTGCGGCTGCCACGTAACGTAATGAATTTTTTAGGTTTATTTATTACCCCTGCAGCTACAATAAGCCAGATATTAAATTTCTTTCTCAGAAGCAGTTTTTTTTTTAAACTGAACCCTTAACCAGAAATATATGCTTCCATTTTTTATGCCTCTACCACTTGGCGGAACTTTTTGATACACAAGTCGAAAACGCTTACGAGTAAGAGTCAGCCTTTTCTTGTACTGGAAATATTATTTTTACTTCTGAACTTACTTTTTAATAAACGCTTGTCACAAATAAATACTTTTATTTTTCGTTGCTAAAGACTGCAGACATTTGTATTTATTAAAATTAAGTAGCATATGCCTGCAGTTTGAAAATGAAGCTATTGGTTCTAATTTACTTCACAATGTAAACTAGCATGTGGTAACAGATTCGGATCAAAAAGCAAACTTTAAGAATATACCACAAATAATGATATCTCATTAAATTTTTTTATTTTTGGAAATTACTAATTTTGGATTATCGAGAAGTCGAAACTTTTGGCTTACCTGTATACATAAAAAACCACTTTTCATAACTCTACATAGATTAGTCTGAACCGCATTACGATGTATTTGACCGTTAAAAAGTTATTAGGCTTCAAAATGTTAAAAAATAAAATGGGACACACTATATGTCTTCTATCTAATGTTTAATGCGTTTCGAAAACAAATTCGTATTATTTGTTTTCAGTCACCCAGTACATCGTTTGATATTCCCATAATTGTCTCCTGCGCTTTCAATTATGTCCAAGTTGGATATTATAACATAAACGCAAACCGTAACATTAATGAACCCATTGACAATTCGAATTGATCATCAGAATATACAAACATAACAATGAGCTTTTGATAATATATGTAGTTATTCCGGGACTAGTGAACTTACACCTCACCACTATAAGCAGTCATTAGTTATGAAACTACAATTAACACGACGGTTGATGACTACCGATTGAGTTATTACAGAATATTTCGTGTAATTATAGCTTCATTGATTTATATCTCTTAATGAACGACTTAAATTGTCTCTCTAAACAGAATAAACTTTACAATTTTCTAGACGTATCGTACTAACTAGCGAAGTTTTGATGTGTTACATATTTTTTGCAAAAATTAAAAAAAAAATTGCAATAGATGTTCGAAAAGTCAAAAAATTGATAGTTTATGCTTTTTTTTTCATGAGACTCCTTATATGTTTGGCATTGGTTCAAAAGGATTGCCTAAATTTCATTTTTGGCATTCGTACAAGTTTGATACAACTTACAAATGGTTATCTTTAGAGAAGCGGAGAAATTTACATGCTGCTACTTTATTTCATACCATTATATCTTTTGATCGTCCCCCGTATCTAACAAGTAAATTTTCCCCAACAACACACCGGACTGCATATTATCTGATATTTTTTCCTTAAAATGTCATGTGCCATTTATAACGTAATTATAATATCTGTATATCTGATGTAATGATTTTTATTGGAGGCATGTAGTTTTTTTAACTTTTTGTAGGGGCTGAACTAGAACTTTTTCCAAATTTTCCAGCCTCCTTCTTGTCATATGTTATTAAAATTACTATAGTTAAAATTAACATTTTTGTAATGATACGGCAAATAAATGTTATCATTATTACCATTATGATTATTATTATTATCAATATTGTTATTATTATTAATGTTGTTATTGTTGTTATTATTGTCATCGAAATTGAAAATCAATTTCTTAACAAATGTTGGTTCGAAGCCCATCCTGGATGCAAGCATCAAAAGGGGTGGGCTGGTTTCTATTAGTTCTATGTGTTGTCCTGTAAGAATTTTCTCACTATGTGGCAAGTACTGACCAGGACTGCCTTCTGGATGTCGATGAAGGTATTAGTTTGCATGTGTAATTTTCAGGTTCTGTTCTAGTATTTTTGGAACTAGTCCAGTTGATGATACGATGATCGGTATCACATGAACCTTATTCAGTCGCCACATCTGCTGTATCACGATGGCCAGCTCCGCGTATTTGGCCTTTTTCTCTTGATATTTATCCAACACGTTGTTATTGTTGGGTACAACGACATCTACCAAATAAGTTGTCTTTGATTCCTTCTTTAACAGTACCACATCAGGCCGATTATTCGTCACCGCCTTCGGTGATAATTGCTCGGTCGTAGTACAGTTTGAAGGCATTATTTTTAAGCCCTTAACTTGGTTGGTATTTATAATAGTGCACAAAGGTCTTAAGGAGCCCGTATTTATTGGTAAGCTTTTGGGGTATGATGTTACACACCTGGTTATGATGCTGGAAGTAGTCCGTATTTGCTAGGCCAGTGCGGCCATATGCTATATGCTGTATAGTCTCTGATCTCTCGCTATATTTTCGACACTTATCGGGTTCAACGGACCGGTCTTTGATGATGAATTTCGTGTGTTAATAACTTCGTCCTGTATTGCCATTACAAATCCTTCTGTCTCTGGAAATAGTTGACCATCCTTCAGCCACAGCCACCTGTTGGATGCTTCTTTATCTATGTGTGGCTGATTCAAGTCATTGTGATGTCGGCCGTGCAGTGCCACTGTTCTTGTTTGTTTGAAATTGACTTTGGAATGATGTTGTCATTTGCGAGATTGAGATGAGAGTACTGGTTGTCATTTAAGGTCACAATGCGGTGGAGGCTTGATGTTTATGCCTTGTTGGTGAAGAAATCTCTTAATTTTTGCAGCTATCGTGAGTGCGAATTGGTCAAGTCAACAAGGGATCTGCCACCTTTTTTTCGTGGTAAGGTCATTCGGAGAGTTGATGAACTTGGGTGGTGTGACTTATACTTCATCATCATCATTAGGCGAATAGTTCGCTGTAGTCCATCTAGCGCCGTGTTAGTCCATTTCAAGATTCCGAAACTGTAGGTCAGCAAGGGCACAGCATAGGAGTTAATTGCTGTAATGAGATATCCGGCGTTCAGTTCTGTCTTCAAAAGAGCTGGCACTCTTTGGACGTACTGATCTTTCATTTGATTCTTTCCCTGCTTATCCTGGAGCAGTCTGACTTGTTGGAATCCTAGGTATTTGTAGGTCTCTCCCTGGTTTATCGCTTGACCTATTTCTCCATTGGGTAGGGCTACATCACCATTAATGACTTTGCCTTTTTCGATGTTTAAGGCTTTACATATTTCCATTCCAAATTCCATATGGATGTCTTTCGAGAAGGTGTACGTCACGTCAATAAGCTTTTTAGTTGATTAAAGTTTCCACCATATTAGCCTAATATCACCCATCTTACAGAAGGTGGTATATGGTTCGGAATCGTCTCTATTGGCTTTGATGTTGAAGCCATGTCCTGTATTATTGAGCAACGTTGATAGAGGGTTCATCGCTAAGCAGAACCAAAGTGGGCTTAACTAGTCTCCTTGGTAAATTCCCCTATTGATGTGTATCTCATCAGGGTAAGAGATTGGTCGTCATTATAGATCCTCAAGTTCGTTCTCCACTGGTACTTGATAGTTGCCAGGAAATTGATGATCATGAGTGAGCCAGGAATGTGGTACACTGCCAAACGCTTTTTTTTATAGTCTATAAAAACAGTGTGTATATTGCGTTGTTTTTTCTGTGCCTGCTTAACCTACTAACTTGATCTTTGGTGTTATTGATAATTCGATAAAACTGTCTTTGATTGGTGTTAAAAAGCTAGTTCAGTCATTTTCTCCTTAAGCACTTGCTGTATCCCTGCAGATGTTTCGCTTTAGCTGCTAGTTTTTGCTTTAGTGTATCTCATCTAGTTTTTGTTGATGGTTGAGATCGGTGGGATTTATACCTACCTTTTTACATATCTTTTTAATGCGCGTCTTAAGTGTGCTCGAGGATGCTCATTCTTCCGAAATTCTGTGAGTCTTCCTAGTTCCTGTCTCAAATCGTCAATTGCCTTCTCATGTCTTTTCTGCCATGTGGGTTTTTGTTGGTATGTAGCTTTGCCTGTTTTCTTCTGAGAATGCACTTGTTGTCTATGGCATCTAAGGACCCCAACGGCAGAGCAGTAGATGAGTGTGTGGAGCTTCACAAGGGTGTCATACTCCAAACTAAACTCTGTTAGTATGGCGTTGAAATCTTAAGGATGCTGTGCAAGTTCGTTTCCCACTGGTGCTTGATAGATATATAATATGTCTATGAGCCAGGAATGTGGCACAGTTAAACGCCTTTTTGTAGTCTATAAAAACAGTGTCTGGGACGGTCTTTTGTCCTATTGCTTTTGGGTAGTATAGTTGTAGTGCCTAGCATTAGAAATGCGGGGGTTGTCTCCGGATGATGCATTATTTTAGGAAACTGACGGGCCAAACCTTAATGGAAAACTTCAAAAGTTTTATACCAGAAATTGTGAATATGATCAACTCCTGGCGACTTTCAGTTGCTCGTTCCCTTAATAAAGTTGCTAACTTCCTCCTTGATGACAGAGTCAAATTCCATTTGTACTTTTTGAATCTGATCACGTTGAGATTGTATCCATGTAGCATATTTGTTATGCTCTTTTAGTTTTTCCCAGATGTTTCTACCAATACTCGGTCAAATGCTCTTTGCTCAGCAGCATCTTCTTAGTATTGGTTTGATCTTTGATGTTATTGATAATCCAATAAAACTGTCTTTGATTGGTGTTGAAAAGCCAGTTCAGTCATTTTCTCCTTAAGCATTTGTTGTATCTCCGCAGACGTTTTGCTTTAGCTGCTAGTTTTTGCTTTAGTGTATCTCATCTAGTTTTTGTTGATGGTTGAGATCGGTGGGTTTTGTACCTACCTTTTTACATATCTTTTGAATGCGCGTCTTAAGTGTACTCGAGGATGCTCATTCTTCCGAAATTCTGTGAGTCTTCCTAGTTCCTGTCTCAAATCGTCAATTGCCTTCTGATGTCTTTTCTGCCATATGGGTTTTTGTTGGTATGTAGCTTTGCCTGCTTTCTTCTGAGAATGCACTTATTGTCTATGGCATCTAAGGACCGCAACGGCAGAGCAGTAGATGAGTATGTGGAGCTTCTCAAGGGTATCATACTCCAAACTAAATTCTCTTAGTATGTTGTTGAAATCTTAAGGATGCTGTGCAAGTTCGTTCTCCAATGGTGTTTGATAGTTGCCAGGAAATTGATGATCATAGGGTGAATTTTGTATATTCCTAATATGTCTATGAGCCAGGAATGTGGCACAGTCAAACGCCTTTTTGTAGTCTATAAAAACAGTGTCTGGGACGGTCTTTTGTCCTATTGCTTTTGGGTAGTATAGTTGTAGTGCCTAGCATTAGAAATGCGGGGGTTGTCTCCGGATGATGCATTATTTTAGGAAACTGACGGGCCAAAACTTAATGGAAAACTTCAAATTTTTTATACCAGAAATTGTGAATATGATCAACTCCTGGCGACTTTCAGTTGCTCGTTCCCTTAATAAAGTAGCTAGCTTTCTCCTTGATGATAGAGTCAAATTCCATTTGTAGTGTTTGAATCTGATCACGTTGAGATTGTATCTATGTAGCATATTTGTTATGCTCTTTTAGTTTTTCCCAGATGTTTCTACCAATACTCGGTCAAATGCTCTTTGCTCAGCAGCATCTTCTTAGTATTGGTTTGATCTTTGATGTTATTGATAATCCGATAAAACTGTCTTTGATTGGTGTTGAAAAGCCAGTTCAGTCATTTTCTCTTCAAGCATTTGTTGTATCTCTGCATACGTTTCGCTTTAGCTGGTAGTTTTTGTTTTAGTATATCTCATCTAGTTTTTGTTGATGGTTGAGATCGGTGCGTTTTGTACCTATCTTTTTACATATCTTTTTAATGCGCGTCTTAAGTCTGCTCAAAGATGCTCATTCTTCCGAAATTCTGTGAGTCTTCCTAGTTCCTGTCTCAAATCGTCAATTCCTTCTCATGTCTTTTCTGCCATATGGGTTTTTGTTGGTGTGTAGCTTTGCCTGTTTTCTTCTGAGAATGCACTTGTTGTCTATGGCATCAGGTGAGAGTAGATGAGTGTGTGGAGCTTCTCAAGGGTGTCATACTCCAAACTAAACTCTGTTAGTATGGTGTTGAAATCTTAAGGATGCTGTGGGTCTCCCGACTAGTTCTAAGTTTCGGGAGCTTTGAGTTAAGTCGAGGCCGTTAAACTCAGCAAAAGCTCTTTGGAACTCGTTGTACAATAATATTTTTCTGTTGTCCTGTGTGTTGTTGGCTCTGTCAATGATGTCTTGTCTTGTAGATTCGTCTTCGCCTATGTTTTCTTCATTTCTTAATTTTTAACTATTATTATTATTATTATCATAAATATTGTTATAATAATAATTATATAATATTTACACTATAGTCAGAATTGTGCACTTTAGGGAGATGCTTACTGATAGTTATTTTTACAGGTATCCGGAAACTTCCCTCGTTATAAATATTTTCTGTCATTAGGAATACTGAAGTGTGACCAAATTAAGTTCAATATATAGTTATTTAGTAATACATATGACTGTCTTTTTAAACATTTTTATTGGGCGCCATTTTGTTTCATCATATTGGAGTTATACCCATATTTTACCAGTTTCTTCTTATGACACAGTTGAATTTATGGCATAATTTAAAATAAATTCAATATCAGTTTATCCATATATCACATTTAATTTTTCTGAAAATTTAACGTCAATTAAATAAAACTTTTTAACGTTGATTTCTTGAAAAAAATATATGGCGACCATCTTGTTCTGCCATCTCGAACTGGCACCACAACTTTACCAGTTTATCTCTATATCACACTTAATGTTTGCACAAAATTGAAATTAAACTAATGTCTAGTTTTTATGCTGATTTTTATATATTTTATTAGGTCACCATTTGTTTTGCTATCCTATATTCCAGTCCATTCTTAAATATAATATATATACTAATATTTTTTAACGATTAACTAGTCCGTCATCTTGTTCCAGGGAATTGGATTTTTACTAAAATATTACCAATTCACCCCCATATGACCCTTAATTTTTCACTAAAATTTGAAGTCAATGTGATAGTAGTTTTTAAGCTATGTTGCGAACTGACAGACAAACCGACAGACAGACGGACGAAATAAATATGACATATTTTTGGGCATCTAGAGGCGATAAAACGTGAAGATATTTTGTTCCGCCATCTTGAATTAGTAACACAGTTTTAGTAGTTGAGCCCTATACCACAATTAGTTAGGGAACACAATTTGAAATCTGTCCATTAAGTCAATAGGGTAAGTGGTTTTTTAGCTATGCGGTAAATTGACAGACCGACAGACCGACGGAGTTGAGAAATTGAAATTGTTTTTTGGAATCTAGGGACCCTGAAATGTTAAGATCTGAAAAAACCTCGGAGGGTGAATTTTTCATGATTTCAATACTTCCCTTTTACCAGGGACGTAATAAGATATTTGATTGAATAATGCTCAATTATTATACTGAATTTTAAAAGCTATCAAACTATTCTTTTAGATTCACAGATAGAATTTCTTTGCCTGAAAATCCTCTAAAAATGTAACTACTATAATTATTTCGGGATACTAGTTCATGAATAATTTAATTACGTTAATGGTTTATTTAGAATTATAAAAGCAGAACTAAATTCTGTTTATTTATGGTTGTTAACAAATTCTCTTTACTGTTGTTATATGGTTATTGAAACTGACATTAAATTATTTAATATTTCAATGTGTTGTGTTCAACCGTTTGTATAAATTTGGCCGTTGAAAATACACGTTTTAATACAGAACAGCCACTACCAACAAATGTTTAACGATGTGAACCTAAATTATTATCAAATTAAACAACAAAAAATCTGCAAATAATAAGTTTAGTAAGATTTAAGTTTTAATAATAAATAACGTAGAAAATTCCTTTAATCCTCTAAATTTTCGAATTCGATCAAGGTAAACATTTTGAAACCCAGTACATTAGCAGCTGTTTTTATATTTCGTCATTAAAAAGGAGAGCGGCATCTTGATCTTCGCCCCCTGACTTTTCCCTCAACAATCAACCTCTTTATGCTATTTCTTCTTGTGGCAATGTGTTTAAAATATCGAGCGATATGTTTGTTTATTGTAGTTATAAGCCTTGTTCTGTGCATACTTTTATATACCTACAGCTGGTAGACATTTATTATCTCAACTTCTTCTTTTTTGATTGTTTGTTTCTAAGACATAAGGCGCTATGGGGAAAATCAGTGAGCTTGCAAGTCGAAATTTTGTTGTTTTAGTCACGATTTGGTTGTTGCCACTTTTACTAAATCAATCTAATAACTAGTTTTTTCATGCTGATTTTTTTAATATTTTATTATTGTTGATTTCTATGTATTAGTTGATTTCTAAGTAATACTTGATTTTTGTACAAAATTTTAGGTAAATTGGTCAATTAGGTTTTTGGTAATAATTTTTTCAATATTTCAGCAGGCGGCCATTTTGTTTCGCCATCTTGAATTCATACCAAAATTTTACTAGTTGATTTCTACCTGAATACTTAATTTCTGTTCAAAATCTCAGTTAAATTGGGTAAGTAGATTTTTAGTAATATTTTTTTGCATTTCACCATATTCATTCATTCATAACCATTCCATTCCCGTATAACCCGTGATTCTTAGTTAAAATTTCGTCAATCGGTTAAGTAGATTTTGAGCTATGCCGCGTCAAGCCAGACCGACAGATTGACGGAATTGAGAAACATGTTTTTGGCATCGAGGGACACTAAAACATGAAGATTTGTAAAAACCTGGTGGGGAAATTTTTTCACGAACACAATACTTTCGTTTTACCAAGGAGGCAAAAAGTCTAAAAGCAAAGGCATACCGAAAGAGCGACGAGGAGGAGAAGCTGCAAGAGAAACTTACATCTAAAATATTCGTTGGTTTGGTTAGGGCTGGGAAGATCTTATACCTGATTTTTAGTAAAAATTAGTAATTTTGAATATGTTGATTACTACTTGACAGATTTGTGCGATTTTCAGTTTGACCGGAAGTGACTTCAATTACATTTTTTTAAATAAAACACCCTGTATATTTTTACATTTTTTTGAAAAATCAATTATATCCGATATTATAAAATTTTGATTTTGATTGCTAGTGTGCCGTAAATTGTATTACTGGGTAGCTCACAGTTGCCAGGATCACTTTTTTCAAAATTACTCAAAATTTGCAAATGGAAGTATACCATTTTCTTACTACAGCTAAATACACCCCTTCAACATGAATCTAAAGAATATAAACACGTTAGGTCTAATATCGGTCAACTAGTGGAAATAAAGTCTTTATGTTAAAAAATTAATAAATAAATATATAAATACCAAGTACCTAACACAAATTGAAATAACTATTCCTGAAATTTGGCCACTAATCAGGTTTTCAAAGCCTTAAATCATCAAGATTGCCATGAGAGTCTGAATTATTAAAACATGAATAACAGTCAGCTATCAGCAATCCTGTCAGTTTCGAAATTGTTATAATAGTTAAGTTTAATTACGATATTATTTTCAAAACTTTGAAAAAATCAAAACAAATGAAAAACAAGCAGCCAAATATCAGTTCAATCAACACATATATGTCGGCGACTTTCAAAGAAAAATGGACTGTAGTTGTTTTTTTACAAAATATTCAGTAGGCAAAACACCAATACCTACTGATCCAGAAGAGGTTTGGTGTGAATGTTTGGGCTGGGATATTAGGCACGTGTATTTATTGGACCGATATTTTTTCAAGGACATTTAAAAAGCGAGAGAGAAAACAATGAGAAAACTCTCAAGAAATTTTAGAAGGGGTACTGGCAGAATAACAAAACTTTCTTTTCTTTCAGCAGTATGGTGCTCCACCAACAATGCGCAAATAGTGATCAATCATTTGCAGCAAAGGTTTGAACAACGTTTTATCGCAAATAATTGACAAGTTAGGTAGTCTCCCCGTTCCCCGGACTTGATACCACTAGACTTTTTTTGTGGCGCATAATTAAAAATGTTGTTTATAACACACCTCCTGACAATTTAGAAATATTACAAGACTGTATTCAAGAAGGTATAATACTGTTGAACAAAATGTTGCAGTGGAAAACTGATTGGTGGCTAAATTTCAGGAAAAGGTATTTAGATTTGTGTTAGATACTTATTAGTATTTATTTATTTTTTAGTTAAAAGTCTTTATTTCCACTAGTTGACCACAATTTCACCTAATGTGTTTATATTCATTACATTCGTATTGAAGAGGAGCATTTAGATGTAGTAAAAAAAATAATTATGTCAATTTTGAGCCACCCTGAACACAAATTGACGATAAAAAAATTTCGTTTTTACTTTTTATAGCTTATCCACGCATGTCAGTGTAATTTAAGGTACTTTACGGTACACTAGATCGAAAAGTGAAAATAGCTGTCGAAATTTCAAAATGGCGGAATGAGATAATTTTTTTGTACAGTACTATGTAGAAAAATGTCTGGATTTCGAAAATATAAAAATATACAGGGTGTTCCATTAAAAAAAAGGAAACTGGAGTAACTTCTAGTTAAATCGGAAGTTGCACAAATGTGTCTAGTACAACAAAAATTGTCATTCTAATAGCAAAAGACACCTACCATATTTCATTTCGATCGGCTAAAAAATTATAAAATGGCAGCCGATCGATTATACCCGTACACCCGGTATATTGATTGAGACTGGCAACAAAATGCATCCCTGCCATACCCCTACTCCTTAAATAAAATTGTCCGAGAAGGTATTATTTACTCGTTCTGTGATTATGTTAGTGTCATAGAATTCTTTTAGGAGCGCGATAAGATGCTAAGGAAAACCCTTTTAATTTTTAAAAGTAAAATCCGCCTCATATAGGAATTTCTTAAATAATTGACTAAAGTTGAATTTAAGTTGGCAAAAAATTTTGCTAATTAAATTTTTGAATAATGATGCCAAATGACATTAAAAACCGAGTAACGTGATTTATCCAACCTGGCAAATTTAACATTTTTATAAACAAATGGCAGAAAACTGAAATATTTTTCGTGGTTTTGAAAAATGCTAAAGGAAAAAGTCTCTTTTTGATTTTATAGCTAGATGCCGAATTTCTGCCTTTCAAGTTGACTTCAAATTGTTTTCCTTTTTTAACTTGATACAATTTCTTTTTACCGGATGTAAGCAAACATGGCTATCTATTTTTAATAAATTCATCATCCAAATGCAATCTCTTAATTAAATTTTTATTTTAATCGCCACTTTGTTGATAAAAACATACATGAGTTAAAAATTCCGTTCAACTTGATGCAACATTTTTTCCAGTTTCAACAGCTTAATGTAAAATATTTTTAAATTGGGTTACTTATTAAATTAATATATACTTAATAACGTTTTATTAAAAACAAAACTGAGAAAACTTTATTTTCTATTTCTATATCGTGCTTTTTAAAAATAAATATAATATTTGTATTAAATTATTCAAATAATTAAATAAAGCCTAAATTATAAAGTCGCATAGCAAAAAATTAAATAAATGCTTCATCCAATGACTCTATTTAATACCGTATGGTAACAGTTTTTTTCAGATTTGCTTACTGGTAACGGTAAGAGAAACCCAGGGAGTAGAAATGGAAAATTCATGAGACTTTGGGTGAGTGGTGAGAATGAATTTAAATGTGTTTTGGCCATTTGTGACGATGCGTGGGAAGTACATAGGTTCTCTGAAAAGCATGTACTGCTCTACCTTGTGGGTCGCTTTAATAGAACCTAACCATTCTTAATTATAAATGTTAAAGTCTCCAAGCATAATGATTTCAGAGGAGGGGGTTTCAGAAACTAGGGAATCCACTTTAGAATTCTGATTATACGACTTCCCGCTGTTCTTTCTCCGTTCTAGTTTTTTGTATTCGTTTTATATTAAATAAGAGTGGTAACAAAATGCATTTTAGTCATACCCCTGTCCCTTAAATAAAATTGTCCGAGAAGGGGTTATTTATTTGTACTCTGATTATGTTAGTATTATAGAACTCTTTTAGGAGGCTTAATGAGGTGATATGGAACACACATTTATTTTGTACACAGTGTGACCAGTAAAGTCCGCCAACTGACTAAAGTAAAATTTCAGTTGACAAAATTTTTTGCTCGAATAATGGTGCCAAATGACAATAAAAAAGAGAGGTACGTACTTTATCTTAGCTGTCAAAATTTCCTCAAATTTTTCAAAAATTGTAATGGAAATGATTGTTTCCTTTTTGATTTCATAGCTGGCAAATTTTACTTTACCAGATGTAAGCAAATCTGGCTTAAGCTATCAATTTTTGATAAATTAATCGCTCAAATGTACCAATTTTCATGTTATACGCCACTTTGTTGATTTGTGTTCATCATGGGTTCAAAAATGCGATCAACTTGAGGCAGTTTATCCAGTTTCTGCAATTTAATGTAATAGTTATTTACAACAAGAGGGATAGGTAACACTTACCAGTCGAGAAAGCTGGCAAGAATGTCCGAAAAGTCATACCTCCCGAGCTGTGTATTATATTTGATGTCTTTACTTCTCTCTCTTCTTGGATCTGCTCGATTTAAGATTGGGAAATCTTGTACAGAATAGACTACTACGAATAGGCGCAGATGCCACCGTTGGGGTGGAATTAAATAATCAGTTCATATGCAGGGAAACAAAGGTGATTTCTTACATTTTAAATCTTAATTTGGTCTCGATTAGAAAGAGAATATGACGCTTGCAGTACTGGAGATTGTAGTGAATAGAGTTTATGTTTTTTACTTAAGCCACAGATAGTGGTGAATAACAAATAAAATTTCGATAGTGGAGTGTCACAAATACCCTTCACCCGGAGAACCGAACGGACACTCCGGAATATTCTTAAAGAACAGCTATCATTTTTTCACATACAACATTATCCCGATTGGAAAAATAAGGAAAAAAAAATTTAAAAAAAGAGGGAAGGCATAGGAACCTACTTACATGATAGGTACTGATTTTCTTTGTCATGTAATGATTTCAAAAGACTTTATTCGTGTGTGTTTTGCTAAAACAAAAATGCTAAAGTTGCATAGATTTTTCTAAACGAAATCAATGCAATGCGTTTGCAAATTATAGAAAAATATGCCGTGATGTCCTATGTTAATGAAAGAATCGATGCCAGATCCGAGCTATATCAAGGCTCATATATCAGTGTTAAATAAACTAAATTTTATTTGTGTCTAGACTGTAGAGGTATCCCGGCAACTAGATAAATTTCAAGAAAAGGAAAGCTATATTATATATTGATTTTTAACTGGATTCTTTTTATTAGTGCTGCACTTTTGTATTCGACTGAACCTTAGATAGTTTTAGATATTACTAGCCTTCATTGAAAAAGTTTATGTAGTATAACATACCAATAGAAAATCGTAAAAGTTCGCTAGAGGTTTTATTTATGTTATAAACTGAGTGGATAAAGCAAAAAACACTTAACTACTGAACAACTGCTGTGCATAATCAAAATTTTGGTACTATTTTAATAACCGAATATCTATGTTTTAAAAATAGGATTGTGACAGTCGAGACTCGGTGGAAATCAGAATATTATAACAAAAGGTAAAAATAAAAACTATTTTCACTTCTCTCCAAAAAAAAATGATGTCCCAATTTGGTTGGTCTCATTATCTATCCCCCTGTCGGTTTAAGTGTCTGTTCGCGATATAGCTAAAAACCCACTTATCAGGTTAACTTCAAAATTTGGTCAAAAATTAAGAGTCAAGCGTAACATTTTGGTGAAAATTATACATGGTGGAACAAAATGGCTCCCTAACAAATTGTTTAAAAGTTATTTACTTAAATATGATTTCAAAATTGTTAAAGCAACGATGAACTAGTAAGATTTGTGTTCAGTTAGTATGACGAAGTAAAGTGGCGGCCTATTAAAAATCAAAAACTACGTGTTCAAATTGATTTCAATAAGAACACATACATCTAATGCGATATACGTTTGCATAAGAAAAGGTTACAAAATCAATATAAAAAAATTACCTAATCAAAAATAGAGATATCAACTGATAAAATTTTAGTACCAATCTGATAAGGCCCAACAGAATGGCGGTCCAACAAACTGTTTAATAAAACACTTATTCCATTGACATTAAATTTTACACAAACATTAAAGAACATTAAGATAAACTGGTAAAATATTCGTAAGATTCCAATATTGGGTAACAACATGACTGCCAAGTAAAGTTCGTAAAAAAGTTTCCTTATTCAACTGACTTTAAATTTATCTCAAAAATTAAATATGACATGAGAATAAAGTTTTACGAATTCAATATGTTGAAACAAATTGTGGGCCTATTGATTTTTTTTAATTATGATAAAAGTAGTTCGGGTTAGGTGAACAGTCGTTAGATACCTGTATCTGCCGAACTAAATATCGCCCCTTTGTTTGATATTATTAGCTGGTATTATTATAATATTTTGTAAATTCTAAAAATGTATAAATAAAGTGTTGATATTTTCCTATTTGATTGTGACCCTAGACACTAGACGACCGTTAATGTCATTAACCTTACATACCAGGAAGGCAGCTTACCATAATGTCAGTTAGGCCTTATTACCTGAAACAAATAAATATCATTTTGTTAATCGAAGTGATAACCATATTTTTTTATTAGTTAAAAAACCTCATTATAAGCAATACATTAATATGAGCTATTTTAAATAAAAAAAAGTATCGAATTTAATGGCAATTTATATTATATCCGTTTTCCAAAACAGTGTTTCTGTCTTAGAAAAATCTTACAGAGAAATCAATATTGAAACTTTTCGGTAAAATTTAATTATTGTCAATAGTAACAAGTTGTTCCAAGTAAGATAGCCCAGTACGTTATCTAGAAAACTCTAGGCGTTACGGAGAAAACTTATATAGAAAGGTTTATTGCTGTAATTATTATTAATTATAAATCCTTATTTTATAATATTTTCCTATATACAGGGTGAATCGTTTTCGTTAGGACACCTGTTTTGTTATTTTAAATAGGACACCCTATATAACAAACAAACAAACAAAAGTATGTTTTTACCTTAAAAGAAAAAACAATAGAATGAATAAACGAAAAATTAATCGAAAAAAAATCATATTTTTCGATAGGTCAATGCAAAGTAAATAGATAAATTGTAAATATAACATTCGTTAGGACATAACATTGCCGGAAAGCGGTTAATGAATCCCGGTGACATTAAAATTAAAATTACGAGACCTTAAACCCTATTTTGCTATCGTTATACAAGCAAAATAAGTGAAGTTAAACAAAAAGTGTACTAAACTCATATGGTAATTAAAGTGTATTAAAAAAAAAAAAGAAAGTGTATACCTTTAATCCAATACGTAACAAAAATAATTAGTTTTAAGGCAGTTCATTCCCCTATAAAATGAATTTCAAATTCTATGCTAGCAGCTGGAACATGACACCCAAAAAGATTTAAGTACACAAATAAATAAAAAACATTTTAATAAGACTTATTAATTATAAAAATTATTAACGCAGTAAAAAGGTCTTTCAATGAAGTACGCTTTGGTTTTTTTTTGAAAGAGTGCAAACATAGGGATAGTTTTTAAATGTTCTGGAAGATGATTGTAAAGTGTTAAGGCGTTGTAATTAATTGATATTTTTATTAATTCTGTGGAAGGAATGGGAAGGTATATGTTAGGATAAACGTGTTGTGGCTTTTCCGGGAAAATGTTTATATGTTTTATCATCAAACAGACGGTTTCTAAAATAAATATTGCAGCAATAAGTGTTAATATATCACGTATTTTGAAGTAGTATTGGCAAACAAATAGCGAATTTCTCTCTTTTGAAGCCTACAAATACTAAGAACTTGCTTATGGTACAGCAGCCTCAAAAGGGAAGGCTTTAGCGGAGATGAGATTCGAATAGAGAGAAATAAGTAAGTCTGGTAGAAGACACGTCCAGTTCTTTTGAAACTGATCGAATGGCAAAGCAGGCAGTAGAAAGTTTTATAGTTAAGGTATCAATATGCTTAGACCATTTTAGGTTGTTATTTATATTTAAACCCAGGAATTTGACCAACTCAACGTATTTAATATTGCTGTTAAGTAGCTGCAGTGGTTGAAGAGTCCCCTTATAAAATAAGGCCACTGTTTTATCCACATTGAAGCAAAACAGATTGGAATCGGACCAAGCTTTAACCATAACAAAGTCGTTGGAAATATTAGAATATAAAGACGTTGTGTCAAAATCACTCCATGTTTTATATTTTTAATTTCTAGAATGAGGTCATATCATATGTCTTCTAACATATCCTATAGCCAAACTAATTTGTTTTTGAAATATTTACACTTGAGATTTGATATTTTGAGCATCTTAACCAGCCGTAAAAAGAGTTCGCAGTTTCCTATTTTGATTCTTAAATATCTATTAACTGGCATCAACTTCCGGTTAAAATTTTTGAACTACCGGTTTGGCCGGAAGTTGATGATCTGAAGTTAATGTCAGTTTATAGTTATTTAAAAAGATAGGAATGTGAAAACAGTTTTGTTATACATCGAAGCGTTTAACCGCTTAAAGTATTCAAAATATCAAATTACAAGTGTCAAAATCAATTTGGATATAGGATATGTTACATGAATTATGATTAGAATTAATTGTAGAATTTAAAACGTATAGGCTGTCTTATTTAAAATAACGAAGTTAATAGTGACTTAAGGTAAACGACTCATTTTGTATATACAAAATTATTATAGAATAAAACTTCGTTTTACAGCAATAAACTTTTATATTCACCTTACTTGGTACTTGGTTTATTTACGTGGGCCACCCTGTACTAAGGGATTTATGACACGTCAAAAGACAAAAAAATTATAAAGCTTTTTTTTTACTGTAAAAAATAACTTAATAATGTAGCATATTTTTGGTAACATAGTGGATTTCGAGGTAACAGAGAAGATCAATTATATCTCTTTTCTGTATATTCCAAATCATTAGCATAATAATTTTTTATAAAATGGGTGACATTGATTATTCTAGGGACTTTCTTTAACCTGGAAATGCTAGACAGGCGTCTGCCCATAACTGGTTTTAAGAGGTGTGACTATCTGATGACTTCAGGCACGAGTTCACACTCTGACGTAATTTTCTTAATAGACCTGTTAATATAGGAAAAAGACAAAATGGGTTTATAGAAACAACTACTACACTGAATAATACTACTACCGGCATTCAATTACACTCTTGACTCATGTCTTTGGTTGGGAGCAATACTGTTAATATGTTTTAAACTCCGATAACACCAACGTCATATTAAGGATACTATGATCTCTGTCTTGAAAATATCCTGAAATTTAACAGGCGCAATGATCCATTTTGTTTAAAAGACGATCGCGATTTTGCTCTTTCTCGAACTCATCAGGCCGTTGTACATAATAAATTTATGATGATATTTTTCAGTGTTTTCTGTTCTCAAGTAATATAATAAAATTAGCGATATGTCACAAACGGCTAAAGTAAAAAGTGTAAAAACGTTTTTAAATATAGTTATTCCATAAAAAAAACTTATTTAACGCTCTTCAAATCAGGAAAGGGGAGGTGTTCACTTTACGCTGGATGTTCAGTAGTCGCTGAAGTCATTAGCACGAACATAAAAAGTGAAAACCTTATTCACCTATTTAGAATATTTGTTTTCTTAAGCGTTTTTCTTTCCTCAGATCCGTGAGCCGCCACTGAAGCTTTCTCTTTACATTTTAATAACGTGAATCTCGCAGGCTTTATACAAATATAAAGCCAAAAACGTAGCAACCGGCATCTGAGTAGCTTAAAGATTTTGTGAATATCAAAATATGGTAATAGATAAAAAAAAACAAGTAACATAAAAATCAGGTTAAGCTTTATGGAAACAAAAATTGAAGAAGCTATATTTGTCATTTTAATATTCATAAAGCAGATATACTTGGGCCATTTTAGAATAAAAAAATAATGAGTATATATTTTGGAAACCAGATTGAGCAAATATTCTATTAAAGAGGACATTGAAATATATTTTATTTAATGTTTTTCTCTTAAAGAATCGGCCAATAAAACGGCATACTTAGGGGCAGATTATTAATGCAAATACCCCTGGGGCGCGTGTTTCCAGCATCTCCTTCTTGAATATATACCGTCAGAATGGAATTTTTGACTAATTTTATAATTTAAACACTGCCAAATTATCGTCGTGTTTATCTTTATTTTTGCCACATTTGACAAATACCTTTTAAAAATAATACAGTAATAATCTTCTGCGAGTTTTATATTGTCTTCAAAATTCTATAATTTTTTATTCAACATATTATTATTCTTAACTATACTTAGTTTCACCTAATTTTAAGATATCACTGTTTAAAAGTTAGCAATTTCAGATTTCAAGAGGCTAAAGAGTGCTTCATTAAAAAAAAATCCGTCCTGTAGATATACTTTATACAGAAAATTGACAAGTAAAGGTTAAAATGAATCGATATTAAGAAAAAAAGCAAATTAATTTAGCCCTCCTTAGTCATTATTGCCAGGGAGATACGAACATCCACCCACATGCATCCCTTCACCGTCCAACTCCAAAGACAAAGGATATCTCACTTTATTCGGTCCTTTATTCTCAGAATGTCCCGATTATAGACCCGATTATGGATTATGGAAGAGCATCACTGGGGTAGAGAATCTTCAGCCTTAATTTTTTTTTTGACTTTTGTAGAGAAATGGCATTTTTGACTTTTTTTTAACAAAAGCATAAATATTGCTCCTATTATTCCCATTGTAACATCGGTTTCAAATTTTTCATAAAACTGCACTAGTTTCAGATATCTATGTCCATCATATAACATACTAAATAACAAAAACAGCCTAACATAAGTAATTGGAGGAATAACCTTAATATATTTTTATTTCACGTCACCCTAACGTCGCAACAAAGATCCTGTCTGGAACATAGTCTAAAATGCCGCAGACGCAATGATCCAATTGAGTCAAACGACGATCACGATTTCTCTCTTTTTTGAAATCATCGGATCGCCATAGCCTAGCGAGCCATGGCTGGCATTAAAATACACTATTACGTCTTGACCTTCGTGGGGAGCAATAACACTTATTCATTTTTTTAAATATATTAACGTTATTGCTTCTAATGAAGGTCAGGATTCAACAATGTGATTCAATGCCGGTCGTAGTATTCGTCAGCGGTGTTGCTTCTGTGTTTCCTTTTGAGGCCTTTGTCCTACATGGAGCTTGCAAAATTGTGATTGTTGTTTGAATGACGTGTTCCTGAAACGGATTTTGATATCCTTGTTCTCACATTAGTATAATGTGAAATAAAAATATATTAACTATCTAATACACAATTGAGTTCTGCTATTCTTATATATATTAAATTAGATTAGAAAATTCTTGCTCCAAATGTGGAAGATATTCGTTATGATCAAACCTCGGAGGCGGCCATGAGATCTCCTGTGGTAGCGAATATCTTTATGAAAGCTTTCAATAAAAGTAAGTTTAGATACATCAATTACACTTTTGTATTTCGAAAAGAACATATAGGTTTATTTTTAGATCATCTAAATCAACAATTTTGTAATATAAAAGTACCTGTAAAAATTAAGTCATTCCCTTCCTAGATATGTTGGTACCTAAGAGAATGCCATCCTATATTCTACACAGTGAAGATATAAAGTTCCTTGTCCACCGTTTAGCTTTTGAACCACTCGGTATATTGCAACCATAATACACGAGCAAATTCTCCATTTAAAAAAATTGACAGTTTTAAAGAAATGAGAGCTTTAAATGTAAAGACAACAGCTAGGACCAGTATCGATTTTTTTTAAGGAAAAAGGGTCGAATGAAACATCGTTTTAATGTTCTTTTTATTCTTAGTTAATCTCTCTGTATTAAAAACATTTTACTCAACAGTTCTCGAGTGATGACCAATGACAATTTTGAATTTGATTTTCTGATACGTGGATTCATGATGCACTTTTTTCCGTCAAATTACTATCGTTGCCTTAGTTTTCTTATATTTGACACTTTGAAATGTGCTTTTTAAGTGTTCTAAAAGTTTTCGAAAATATCATTTAATTGACATGGCTCGTTCATTAGAAGATAAAATCGAAGCAATTACCATCTTTGGCGAGGCTGACCGGAATTATCATGCTGCAATTCCCATCTTCATTGAACGCTTTCCGCAACGACTGATGTACAGGAAATACTTTTAGAATTTATTGTCAAAATGTCAAGTAAAAGATGCCCCAAGATCTGAGAGGCCCAAAATTAACAAAAACGTGAAATTTAAGCTGTAATGGTCGTTAGTCCTAGAAAATGTATTAAGCAAGTAGCTGAGCTATGTATTATTTCGCGTTTTTCTGTTAAGAATATTTGAAAATACAATGAATTTCATCTTTATAAATTGAGAATTGTCCACGAATTAATCGAAGATAACCTTGACAGGCGATTAGAATTTTGCGAGATTATGACAAAAAGGATCACAGCAAATTCCAATTATCTGTGCCATATTTGTTTTAGTAATTAGAGCACCTTTTCCTGAATGGAAAAGACATAACGCTCAAAATTGTAGATATTGGAGTGATAAAAATGCCCATGTGTTTCGCGAATGACGTACCCAGTTTCCCCAAAGAATAAATGTCTGGCGGTCCCACAAATCTTCGAATGAAGCAACTCCACTTATTGATGATGTTGTTGTTCAAAACTCACGTGAGTCCCACTTTGGCATTCCCTTTCGACAGACACTAGAAATCACTTGAATGCAACCTATCCGGATAGATAGATTAGTCGCCAAGTTTCGACAGAGTGGCCAGCTCGCTCCTCAGGTCTTACACCTCTTGATCATTTTCTTTGGGGCTATATGAAATCTCAACTTTTTAAAATGGCTCCGAATTCTCTCGATAAACTGCGTGAACGTATCATCGACGTATGTGCAGGAATAAACCCTGAAACCCTCGATAAAGTGAGGGAAGAATTATGTCTTCACTGAGATAGGTACATACGAATGGATATTCAAATTTTAGTTCACCTGTGAAAAAATTGGTTATTAGATATTTATTCTTTAGGGTTTTGTTATTATGGGTTACCAGTTTAATTCCGTAGGAAAAACTAAAGGAAGCCGTAAAATCAAACAAATATTGGCCCGAAGATATTAGCCGTTCGATTGGATATTATAATAATCCAAGTTCTCGTTCTCAGTCAGCATTTGATACTCAACGACGAAGTACCGCAGTGTTACTTTTTATTCAGAGTACCATAGGTAATATGGCAAGAATCTTGCGGAGATCTAACGTTCGCAATAATCTTAAAGACGTAATTCCTTTGCATTCAAATGATAAAATACCTTTTTCCTGAGGTAAAGCGTATGTAGGTGAAACTGGACGATGTTTCTGTGGCCACTTAAATTAAGGAAGGTAAAAGTTGTTTAAGTTAAAACAAATTGTTTATTCTATATTCGTTAAAGACCAGCCTTCAAGAGGACACATAATAAATATAAGAGACACCAAGCAATCTGGAGGAATTATAGAAGCACAATTTGAGCTTCTATTGAGTCATCAGGCCATGTCAGAGACGCAGCCTATGTGAATTTTCCTCACCGGTGATCATTTAGTTTTAATCTCATGTAGTGAAGATCTCCCATGAGGCGTCGGCGAGAAAGTTATTTAAATTTAACACGGTGTAAAATGAAAACACGTGATTTTTTTATTGATTCCAGTTGTAAAAGCTCTAATAATATATCAAATTAAGTGCCAGTATTTTAATTATATACAGGGTGGCGCATCGAAAACGAAACCGAGGCATTTACGGGCAGTTCATAATTTTTTTTTTGAAAAAGTGCTCGAACCCGTCGATTTTGTTTTCGAAAAGGACACTAAATTATCACAAAATAACGGTCATACCTACAGCCCCCTAGGAGGGGGTGGCACCACCCCTAAAATCTACCTCATTTTAAAGGTCGTTCGATTACCTTCAAATTATTAAAATATAATGTACTTTGGTTCAGTAGTTTTAAAGATTTATTGATTTTAAGCTTAAAGGGAACTTTAATATATCAGATTAGTGAAGATCAATTAAAGCAAGAAGTTTGCCAGCAAGTGGTGTAAAAGAAACTAATGAGGACACTGATATTATCATTTAATGCATTTTTAGCTCTTGCGTCACTTACGTAAGCATACGGAGTCCTTTAATTTTAGGGTTTTAAAAACTTGAGTCTAAAAGAACTGCACAATAATAAATAACAAGAATGTACTTACGCGTCACTCAAGTAAATGTTGAAAATGGTCACCTTCACTCTTCATGCAGTAATAGAGGTTTTGCTCAAAACGTTGCCGCGCATTTTGCAATATTTCAGGAGTAATTTGAAGGCACTAACTTAAAGTTCTTTGTTGCAAATCTTGTATTGAAATCAGTTGATTCGCATATATTTTGCTTTTTAAGTGACATCATAGAAAGAAATCCAGAGGTGATAAATCTGGCGAGGAGGCCATTCAATAGAACCTCTTCTTGCAATCCATCGAACTGGAAACGTCTGATCTAAATATTGTCGAGCAAATTTGGCATAATGTGATGGGGCACCGTCCTGTTGGAACATCCTATCGCCGATCATTTGATTTCCAATTATTGCTGTTAGCGCTGAATCCACGGCATCTTGTAATAATTGTAAATATATTTTACCTGTCAAATTGCCAGGCAAGAAAAAAGGACCAACTATAGGATCGCCAAAAATACCAGCCCAAACATTAGTTTTTGTGGCTGTTGGGTGTGTACCTCATGATAAATTCTGGAATTAGAATCGGACAAATATCGGCAGTATGACGATTTGCCATGTCGTTAAAAAAAAAGAGCATTCATCAGAGAAACAAGTGTTAAATAGAAGGTTTCCATCGCGTATAATTCGTTCACTCATAACTTCACAATATTGTAATCGCCGATCAAAATCGTCTTCATTAAGTTCTTGCACAAAGTGTATTTTGTAAGGATAGAAACTGTGGGCTTCAAGAATCCTTTGAATACTACGTCAACTAACACCAGACACAGTTTCCAAATGGAGGGTACTTAACGTAGGATCTATTTCGATGCACGTTGCTGTTCTCATGTCGCTCATTAAATATTTGTGATGTTCTATTAGCGCACTGATAATTTCTTTCTACGATGTCACTTAAAAAGCAAAATCTACGCGATTCAACTGACTTCAATACAAGATTTGCAACAAAGAATTTTAAGTTAGTGCCTTCAAATTACTCCTGAAATATTGCAAAATGTGCGGCAACATTTTGAGCAAAACCTCTATTACTGCATAAAGAGTGAGGGTGGCCATTTGCAACATTTACTTGAGTGACGCGTAAGTACATTCTTGTTATTTATTATTGTGCAGTTCTTTTAGACTCAAGTCTTTAAAACCCTATAATTAAAGGACTCCGTATGCTTACGTAAGTGACGCAAGAGCTAAAAATGCATTAAATGATAATATCAGTGTCCTCATTAGTTTCTTTTAGACCACTTGCTGGCAAACTTCTTGCTTTAGTTGATCTTCACTAATCTGATATATTAAAGTTCACTTTAAGCTTAAAATCAATAAATCTTTAAAACTACTGAACTAAAGTACACTATATTTTAATCATTTGAAGGGAATCAAACGACCTTTAAAATGAGGTAGATTTTAGGGTTGGTGCCACCCCCTCCTAGGCAGCTGCAGGTATAAACGTGATTTTTTCAAAAAAAAATATGAGCTGCCCATAAATGCCTCGGTTTCGTTTTCGATGCGCCACACTGTATATAATTAAAATACTGGCACTTAATTTGATATATTATTAGAGCTTTTACAACTGGAATCAATTAAGAAATCACGGTTTTTCATTTTACACCGTGTTAAATTTAAATAACTTTCTCGCCGACGCCTCATCGGAGATCTTCACTACATGAAAAATATTTCGATCATTTCAATTCTTTCTGCCGTGCTGTGTGCCATGGTTGATTTAAAACGTATTAAAATATATTTTAGCAACACGGTTTAGTCGTATTAATCGCGAACTATGTACTAAATTCTTTCTTAAAATCAGTAAGAGGTATTCACTCTCTTATCTTTTTTTAAGAAAGAATTTAGCACAATAGCAACTTTGCCACAACAACGCTCAAATCGCTATTTTCGACAGTAAAATGGCAAACAAACTAGTTTGTTTATAAACAATTTACCGTCAATACGTATTAACAAAAATGCGTTAAAGATGTCTCACAGATACACACCAATCCAGTTGTATTTATTTTTAGACTTTACGTTTGGAATCCTTAAATAGTCATAAAGATAAAAATGCATAAACTAAGCAAATAAAACTCTTCAGTGTATTTTTATGACACTTGCTGGCAAATTTCATGCTTTAATTGATCTCCATTTATCTGATGTATTAAGGTCTACTTTAAGTTTTAAATCATAAATCTCTTAATTTGTTATTATTTTGAAAGAAATCGAAAGACCTTTAAAATGATGTGTCACGCAACCCCCCTTTCCGTTTAGGATTTTAGGGGTGGTGCCATCCCCGCCTAGGGGGGCTCATATGTAAACGTGATTTTATGATTGTTTAGTGTCTCCCTCGAAAACAAATTCGAAGAGCCGATCGTTTTTCAAAAAAAATAATGAGCTGCCCGTAAATACCTCTGCTTCGTTTTCGAGGCGCTACCCTGTATATCTAGTTTTTCATATTATTGTATATTATATCTTACTTTTTAAATAGATAAAAGTCCATTATTTATAACATATTCTCGAAAATGTATATTTTTCAATTTTTTCAACACTCAAAAAACTGTATATGTATAACTACTTTTTAAAATGTTCGAAATTAATAACAGAATTGTTTATAAATTTCCATATTTGATCACATTTTTATATTTTATTACTTCCGAGATCCCAACGCATGCACCTCTAGTTTGGCTCACGTTGTAAATAAGGGTAAACAATTTAAAAATCAAATAAAATTTAATAGATACTGCGCCCATAACGAGAACAGTTAGGTTTATTAAATTTTGCCAAAACAGTCTCATGAATTTTTTATCGTTTTACTTTTACAGCATTTGCTTTGGAGGTGTACTTTTTTCATAGTATTACTGGAAGAGGGTGCATAAAATTAAATTTCTCGCCTCTTATATATACACCGGGATTACCTTTTCGGTGAATTAACTTTGTCCAAAACTTTCATAAAACTGAGGTTTAACAGCCTTATATATAGGGCCCCGATTTTATCTGGTTAACCTATGGAATTAGGTTTATCTAAAAAATCCAGTTCCGCGAACTACTTTAAATAATTTTTGTATATGCAGACTTTGCTCTCCAACGTTCTAATAAAACTTCTTATCGACTTCAGATTTGTTATTAGAGACATAGGATTTTAAAAGCGGTGTCTTTATCAGGTGAGTAAACTATTCTTTGTGGGCCCTTTTATCATTTTAGTTTCTCTTGGCTTGGATTATTTTTGAGTCCTAAAATGCAGTCATTTTGATTTTTATAAAATATCTTTAACTTTATTTAGAAACGTGCTAACTTTTTTTAGATATGTGAAGATCTGTTATCTATATTTGTATACAGGGTGATTCATGAGGAAATGTCAATACTTAAGGTACATATTCAGGACCAAAAAATTAACATAAAAGTCTAAATAAATAAGTGTCCGCAAGGCCATAGTTCTCGAGATACAGGGTATTAAAGTTTTTATTTAATTTTCCTATTTTTTAAATAAAATCTATGATAATGTAAATAATGCAGTGAAAATTGATATACGGAGGTTTTTTGGTGTGACAAATTCGAATCTAATATTAGTATTGCTCTTACTTGTAGAGGGCGCCACCTACATGTCTTTCTACTCCTTCGAACAATCACAACTTTTTGGTACAGTCTTGTATTACATTTTTGAGTAAAACAAATTATTCCCTTGCCTTTTCTACGTCAAAAAGGTATACCTGTTAAAAGTGGATACGAGCAACCGTTTTCGAGATATTTAGATTTAAAGCAATTTCGGCGCATGTAATTTTTTATCGCAAAATTTTAAAAGTTTGTTATTTTGTCCAAATTTAAACGCATCTTGGCACAAAAGCTTTGAAATGAAAGACTAACACATTTTTTTGAGGTGTGTATTCAGTGCCTCAGACATAAACTAAACAAAAGGTATTTAATTTTTATTAAAATGATTATTATTAAGTTGTTTTTAATAAAATCTAGATTACGTTTTATAATTTTCAAAAATTCCACCATTTGCTTCTAAGCACAGATCTATGGTGTATAGCACGGGTTGCTCTGTGGATACATTCGGGCGCATTTCTTAGTATTTGTGCTGCGTTTGTTATCCGATCCAATAATGCTTCTCTTGTATTTACTTTAGTGGAATATACCAGTGATTTGAACCATCCCCAAAGACAATAATCCAAAGGATTAAGGTCTGGCGATCTAGGTGGCCAATTAAACGGACCTCCCCGACCAATCCATCGGTTTGGAAAGTTTTGGTTTAAAAAATCTCTTACAAGTAAACTGTAGTATGCAGGGGCTCCATCATGATGCAAATATATGTTTTGTCTTACATTAAGGGGAACATCTAATAGATTTCGCAAGTGGTTTTCAAGAAAGTTTAAATATTTTTCTCCTGTAAGACTACCGTCGATTATAAATGGGCCAATTAAATGACCATTTAACATTCCACACCACACATTAATGCTAAATTTATATTGGAAATTATGTTCTACTGTAGCGTGAGGATTTTCATAGGACCATGTTCATTGTGAAGATTATTTATACCATCACGCGTGAACTGTGCTTCATCAGTGAACAAAACATACCTATACAACCTTCGATCTTCATTAATCTAGTTACAGAATTGCATTCTCAACTCAAAATCACCCTCCTACAAATGTTGAACCCGTTGTAAATGAAATGGGTATAAACAATTAATGCGAAGATTTCTCCAAGCAGACGATTGTGTAATTTGATCAGTATCTGCAATCCGCCTAGTGCTTATGCTTGGATCATTTTCGACGGCATTGAGTATAGCCTCTTCTACTTCAACGTTGGGTCCCGATTCTCTTTCAGATACAATTTTTGCACTTGGAAACATCCCAGATTCTCCAGCAGTAGTGAAAACTTGTTGAAAAACTCTTCTATCTGGCACCCTTCTATCTGGAAAACGACGCGGCTGTTACTCCGCGACTGCTTGAATTGCGACCCCATTGCAGAAGCCATAGACGAATATCATATCTGCATATTCACAATGCGAGAATATCACAGGCATAATGACGTATTTAGATCTAAAGTTTCTTAAATGATTATTGTCAGATAATAAAAGTTATGAACAGAAATTGACAGTGACAAAATTTGATCTTACTATTAATTGACATTACTATTGCTAAGTAACAGGAAAAACGATGAGAACACAAACCAGCAGTTGTTCTGTTAGGCAAGGCACTTCTATTTTTTTACAATACATGCATACTTTATGTGAATTTGATAAAAAAAATCACATGCGCCGAAACTGTTTTAAATCCAAATATCTCGAAAACGGTTGCTCGTATCCACTTTTAACAGTTATACCTTTTTGACGTAGAAATGGCAAGGGAATAATTTCTTTTGCTCAAAAATGTAATACAAGACTGTACCAAAAAGTTGTGATTGTTCGAAGAAGTAGAAAGACATGTAGGTGGCGCCCCCTACAAGTAAGAGCAATACTAAAATTAGATTCAAATTTGCCATACCAAAAAACCCCCGTATATCAATTTTAACTCCATTATTTACATTATCATAGATTTTATTTAAAAAATAGGAAAATTAAATAAAAGCTTTAACACCCTGTATCTCGAGAACTAAGGCCTTGCGGACACTCATTTATATAGACTTTTATGTTTATTTTTTGGTATGTACCTGAAGTATTGACATTTCCTGAATATGTACCTGAAGTATTGACATTTCCTCATGAATCACCCTGTATAATACATTCGGACTACCTCCGATGATATCCTTGTGTCAGGGTGATAGAGCAGAGATTGATAATATTTAAATTTATTTATTTATTTGAAATGTAGCGGGCAACACTGCCACATTACTGAAATTAATTAAGACATAATAAGTGAAATCAAAGATACTCTGTAGGTTTCTTCGTTGATTATAATTTATAATGTTACATATAATTGTTAGTACAGATTAATTAAATATCTTATCACACCAATTCTGTGGCCACATATATCTCGAACCACAGCAAACTGCATTAACGTTGGTTTCTTCTTCTTGAATATAGATATTTTGACTAACAGGTGGTTTATTTAAATAAAAGTTTTGGTTTTTAAAAACAACTGAAACATCTATTAACAAAAAGTAAGGATGCGAATTACTGTACAAAAATAATACTTAAAATTTGTAACAAAAAAAAAATGATTAAATCTTAATTAAAATCAAGAAAATGACGGAATTACTTTAAGTTAGAACGTCTTAGAACAAAAAAAAAAATGAAAATAAAAATCTTTAATTTAACCTTAAATTTAACTTTTGAACTTTGACACAGACTAACTCTTGTTTTAGAAATCAGAAAAAAGGTCGATACCTAATTTGACCAGAAGCCTCTTATTGGTTGGAACTCTAAGCGTCATCATAGATGCGCCCTGAAATTTTAATTAATACATATTTCATAGGTGTCGCCTAGTATTCTGCTTAATGTGAGAAATTAAATGAACTTAAATATAATGACATTTCCGTCTAAATAAGATAAAAGTACCTTCTATGTAAATGTCTAAAACTTAAACTAACTTATTAGGGTTCTGGATCAAAACGACCATGACGAAAAAAAATGAAAGGCAAAGAAAAACTCTTTCAGTCAATGCTTTCTGAAGGGAAAGAATGCTTTCAAAAAAAAAACATGGATTTTTTGAAACACCTTCTATCATAAAATATTCTATTGCATTTTTAACATAGTAAATTGGAAATTCATTATAACTGAATCGAACCAAATGAAATGTTTCAATTATTATTACCTTTAACTTAAATGAAAGCGGGCAAAGAAAGCTTCCCACGAGAAAGGGTCATATGATTACCTTAAACTTATACAGGGGATGTATCGTCGAGTGCTTAAACTTGACAGTTTTATATAAGTCTGCACAATCTAAAAGATGTTTGATATAAGTGTTACTTATTATTTCGTTTATCATTTAAAAACTCTCAAAACTAATATTAGATAGCTTTACTTTAACGCCTTCTTTGAAATACTCATGTTTAACATTTGTCATAAGAAACCGACTGTCGCTTTACAATCAATTAAGAATTTATTTACTCTATTCCGTTACATGCGTGAAAAAACCAAAGTCGTCATTGTGTTTTTATTTTTTAGGGTGCATTTGAAGAGATATCACAAAATAATTTTACAGCCCTTTACAAGTACTCAGATTTAAAACCCACCTTTTCGTCTTCCAAGTGTCAACCTCAATTTCATTTTTTTGAAAACGGACCTGGACTTTCTATTTTATTTTTAACCTCTAAAAACCAATCATAGCACTCCTACATTTAGAATTTTTATTTTTTTTTCAGTCTCTCTCTAACAAATTAAGTGTAAAAAATTGGTTTTAAGAGGTCACACGCTTATTAAAAATGAAATAAAAAATCCAGGTCCGTATTTAAAAAAAATTGCAGCCTGAAAAAATGTACGGATATCTCGGGAAGTATTCGGAATTATCTAACTTTGTTAATGGCGTATTATTTGACATCAAATTGATGAACTTTGGCCTAATTTAACCAACATCATATATATTAGGGTTTTTTAATTTAATTTATAATAATTTTAAATTTTTTTAATTTATAAGATGTTCTTATGTAGAAAGCATAAAGAAAATATTCAAATTCTCTCTAATTTTCATACTTTGGTGAAATTTCGTATGTAATGTTTTTTTCTCTATACTTCTGATTTAACTTTATTCGTTATATTTTTAAATTTAATAAATTTTAACCTTTATATCAATCTTAATTATTTCTTAGTTATTTCCTTGCTTTCAGGTAGCACTGAAAATGGTGAACACTGAAAGCGCTTTGCTACGATTTTATTTAATAAACATTTCACAAAATACAAAGTCTTGTAATCCTTGCTCTAGTTTATGACCGTAGGGTGCAAGATTGCTACGCTCTTATTTTATTAAAATAATAAAATAGGAAATATTTTGATTAATTTACTGAAATAAAAAAAAAACTCGCAAAGGTAATTAAAAAAAAAGGCAAAAGTTTCAAGAGACAAGCTCGTGGTCAACCGAGCGTGCAACATCAATGCCCTAAGCTCGTTTATCCCAGAGAGTGGGCGTGGGAAAAAAATATAAAAGTTAAAAAAGGTGAGCGCCACCACGGCCTAAATTGGAAAGCCCCTGGATGTGTCTGGCACTCACTTGGTCCTGATACTTTTATAAAATAAAAGAAAATGTTTTAAAATTAGGAAGTTATTTAAAAAAAAAATCTGAAAAAGAAGAGAAAATGTGAACTAAATAAAACACATTAAATCAAAACAATAAAATATATTTACTAAAGTCGCTTTTTTAAATGCCTTTACAAAAAAAGCAAAGAAAAAATAGACTAATATGAAATAAAAAAGTTCATCAATTGTCCCGGCGTGATACGTCACTGCAACCGGTGGAAGGTGTATCAGTAGACAGAACCTTAGTAGTTATAGGGCGGAACGTTACTCGTTCACGTCAAAGTGGGTCTTAAAGCCCCGTACTAAGACCCTATTCAATAGGGTTTAGTTTGCCCCGGACAGGAAGACTTCTTCACAACCTGGCAGGTTACAAAATATTGTAAAATTCACGAATACAAAACCCCAAGTAAATTATTACGAAGCTGAGGAGAAATCCCACTAACGGATTTCTAAGAAAAACTTGGATTTTATTTTCCCCAGTTCGCGCTAAAGATCTTTCGATGTTACAGGAGACCAGAAAAGAGAAGTGAAAAAGTAGTTCCTTCCTGGAACCAGCTCCGTTGTACCTTCTCGAATTTACTCGACTCGGATGCCGAACTATCATTGGTTAGATTGCCCCAGGTGACATCAGTGTTGTCAAGAGGAACTCGGAATAATTTAAAATAGGGATTGCAGGGCAAAAAAAACGATCACTGATTGTTTATAATTCAAACGGCCACTACTTGAGAATAAACTTGACAACAGTTGGGATCTTAACATGCGCCTACTAAATGAGGGCATATCGGATGCAGCGAGTGACAGCACATAGGAAGTGATACGTCCCATAACCCTAAATTATACTGTGAACTAGGCAAGACGAATAGTAAAGAAACATCTATCTTCCAGCTTCCGAAACTTAGATAATTAGAATAATATTTGAAAAGGCTATCCCGAAAAATCAACTTGCAACTAAAACAGAGAACAAAGCTATGAGGAATTGATTTCAAATGGAGAAGTGGAAAAACCCTGACAACAAAAAGATACCTAGGCATGATTTAAATTAGATTTTCACAACAATACAATATAAATAAATTTGTTAATTTACCATTAAAAGAGATTTATTCATAACAAAATATTTTAGGCAATTCACAGAAGACAAAAAATGGTCTAGTAATAATTCAGGACATAAAAGGGTCTAAATACTCATGCAATCAGAAGAAAATGATTGAAAAAGGAAATATTTAAGGAAGTAATTTGGTTTTCCAAACACTACACACAACCGATTTAGTTATACCAATATGCAACTGCTACCTAATCCAAGAAAAAAAAAGGTATGAATATTGATTTTAAATCCAGAAATTGTATGTGCTTCAGCGAAAGTTAAGTGAAAGAATTTGTACTAATATTGCCCTTATGTGTTAGATATCCAGGGCTAAAAGGGAATACAATTAACACAGGGTAAATTTAAAATAAAGTAACAAGCATGTATTGGCCTAAAAACATTGTTATGTACAGTGTATCTACTTAAGTTCTCTACATATGGAAAACTTTTTTATTAGTAGTTTTACGGAAAAAAAGTTACTCTTTATAAAAAGTTCTGCTTTCTGCCAAAATAATACTAAAATATTCAAACTTGAGATTGCATATACAGGGTGGTCAAAAATTTCCAAAAAATCGAAATTGACTCAAGAGAAAAGTACCTTTAATTTTTATTTTATAGCAAAATGCAATACAAAATCTTACTTAGAATAAAAAAACATATGTAGCACTAAGATTCGTTGCTTCCTATCTGAAATCACTTCTTAAGAAATGTAAAACTTTGGCTTTTTACTGGCAAGTCCAGTTTCTTACTTTTTTCCTACCTACATACCAGCAAAATTTCCTTATTTATCGATTGTTGATAATGGCATTGTCACTGTCATTGTCAATCACAATATTGAAAATTGAAATAATTTTAACTATCGGAGAAAATTATAAAACATTTCGAGAAGCTGCAGACATTTTTAACAACAGACACCCCGACAAAATTATACATTTCACAACAGTGGGGAATATTCTAACTAAATTTAAGACTTTTGGAAATGTAGAAAATAACTTCACTAATTTTAATTCTAATAAACATTACATGTAAATAACTTAATTAACAATAAAAATTAACTGTTCTCTCACTGTACATTTGCCCCAACATATCCACCATTTCTTTCCGTACAGGTAACCGTTTTTACAGAAAATTCTCTTAAAACGTTTCTAATCATGGCAGGCGTTATGGCCTGTATCTCTTTCCTAATTACCCTCACCAAATGATCAACATTCTGAAATGGCCTCTTTAGATACACTTTCTCTTTCAAGTAGCCCCAAAAGAAGGTGCAAGTCCGGAGATCTAGTGGGCCAGAAAATATCAGAATACCTGTCGATTACTCGTCTATTAAAGATAAAATTTAAGTATTGTCTTACATCCCTTGCTCCATGGCATGGTGCGCCATCCTGCTGGTACCATATTTGGAACCTCTGACTTATGGGTAGTTCATCAATAAAATCGTACAAGTAAGTATTTAGAAAATCCAAGTAGCGTTGACTATTTAAATTATGTCGAAAAAAACTGGTCCAATTACTCTATCTTTATAAATTCCGTACCACACATTTGTTTTGAATGAATACTGATCACGAGTTTGTATAACAAAATTAAGATTAACGTCACTCCACCAACGACAGTTTTGCGAACTTACAGTCCCATTGAAAGTAAACGTTGCTTCATCGGTAAAAATAATGCGTCTTGTCATGAAAGGATCATCTTCTAGCTCTCCTTGTATCAGACAGCAAAACTCGAACCGTTGCTCTAAATCTCCTGGTCTCAAGGTATGTATAAATTTTGGTTTCTAAGGGCGAAAACTGTTTTCTTTCAATATTTTTGAAACTGTATCTTTACATACGTTATTTTGTAATGTTGCTGACCTTTTGCGTAGGGACTTTTTAGGGTCTTCTATCACAGAGAGCGTTACTTGATTTGTAGTTTCGTCATTCGCAACCCTTGACCTCCGTTTCTTGTTAAAGTTATTTTCTACATTTCCAAAAGTCTTGAATTTAGTTAGAATATTCCACACTGTTGTGAAATGTATAATTTTATCGGAGTGTCTGTTATTAAAAATGTCTGCAGTTTCTCCAAATGTTTTATAATTTTCTCCGACAATTAAAATTATTTCAATTTTATCTTCTTTGCTTAATTTCAGCGGCATTTCTTTTTACTATAATATTCAAACTGATGTTTCAATAAAGTAATACAATATTGTGGTTGACAATGGCAGTGACAATGCTATTATCAACAATCGATAAATAAGGAAATTTTGCTGGTATGTAGGTAGGAAAAAAAGTAAGAAACTGGACTTGCCAGTAAGAAGCCAAAGTTTTACATTCCTTAAGAAATGATTTCAGATAGGAAGCAACGAAAACAAGCAAAAAAAATCTGGGGCATTAATTCCAGTATTTTATTATTTACAGCACCAGAAAAGAAACGTTTGGACCCAAAAATAGAGGTTTGAAGTCGAAAATGCAGCATCCTGACAAGATTATCGAAAGACTAAAACTTGCATAAAGGAGGCAAAACAGGTTTTCAAGATTGCTAAAATTAAATTCTTATTTACTCTGTAATATTAGGAAATAAATATCTTTAGATGTTATTTGGGTTTTCCTTTTTTAAATAATTATAATTTTAATTGATGAATGATATTGTATGGCTATAGGTATCGCCATCCAAGTAACAACGTTTGAACTTGCAGTAAAACGTTCCTTTAGAACGGGGTGGTGAACTACTTTAGTTTAAGAATACTGATAGTGGTTGATAATAGGTGGCGCTATACATACCGATTAATTATTATTATTATATTAATTATTATAATATAATCCCGTATAACAAATGAAATCTTCGCTTAAGATATGGGTAATCTAACTAAACTATAAACTATAAAAATAATACACTCACCGGCACAAAATTCCGCCACTCTAAAATTTTGACTAAGTTCAATGTTTTATAACTTTTTTATTTTTTATCCGATTTTCATGATTTTGTTATCAGTTTGTAGATCCATTTAATGTGTTTTTCTTCATTTATTTTGTAAAGTAGCATTTTTCGATTAGACTATATTATACAGGAGTAGATCAAACTGTTGTTTTTTGTCGTCACTTCAAAACACCCTGTAGAAAAATTGAGGTAGATAATTTTATTTACATATTGTTTCTGGTAATCAATAATGTATTCTAAACATTTCGTTTTTTGATTTATACCGTTACCTCATTTCTGCTTCGAGCTGCAGATTTTTTATTAAAACAATGTTATTTTTAGAAAATGCATGTCAAGCTTTCGGTTAAAAATTATCTACGTTGGCTAAGTAGGTGACAGAATGTTTGACAGTGACAATATTATAATTTGTTGTATGTTGTATGTCAATATGGTATTAACTCCAGCAGACGTGGGTAAAATTGTTGCGTTAATAGAGGATGGCCGTAGCAAAAGTTATGTCGCTCGTACTCTGAGAATTCCGAGGTCTACAGTTCGAGATGCCTGGAATAGGTACTTACAGACGGGAACTTTTACAAGGCGGCAAGGCTCTGGCAGAAAAAGAAAAACCACTGCAGTTGATGATCACTTTGTCGTCGTTAGTTCTTTAAGAGATCGAAGATCTACTGCTGTGTGTCTAAAAATTTACTTGCAAATGACTAGTGGAGTAAATGTAAGTGAAAAACGATACGTAGAAGATTGGCAGAAGCTGGTCTTCATTCACGAAGGCCAGCAGTATATACACAACTCCTTCCTCGTCATCGGCAACAGCGACTAAGGTTTGCAAGATTGCATTCTGACTGGACTCTAGAACAGTGGGGAAACGTACTATTCACAGATGAATCCAGGGTTTGTTTGAGGTGGCCAGATGGTCGTGAGCGGGTATACAGACGAAGGAATGAAAGACATGCTGGCTGCACCATATCAGAACGAATCTCATATCATGGCGGTTCAGTTATGATTTGGGCGGGTATTTCTACCGAAGCACGAACCGATCTTGTATTTGTTGAAAATGGAACCATAACCGCACAGCGTTACATTGAGGAAATAATCCAGGAAGTGGTTGTTCCATTGGCTCCTTTCATTGGGAACCAATTTACATTAATGCATGATAATGCTAGACCTCACGTTGCACGTATAGTGAGCGAATATCTGGATGAAGTTGGACTTCCAAGATTGGAATGGCCCGCATGTAGCCCGGATCTCAACCCAATCGAACATCTCTGGGATCAACTTAAAAGGGCCGTACGGCGTCGTCCTGTGCAACCACAAACTTTGCAAGACTTACGCCTGGCGCTGGCCGAAGAATATCAGGCTATTCCTCAGGAAAGAATAAGTAACCTTATTCAATCGATGCCACGAAGACTGCAAGCTGTAATTGCCGCGAGAGGAGGAAATACACGTTATTGAATTTTTATTGTTAATTATCTTTGTGATATACCTTGTGTTTTTCTTAATAAAAATAGGCTTCAAATCAGCGTTCCTTTTAAAATTTTGCAGCTCGAAGCAGAAATGAGGTAACGGTATAAATCAAAAAACGAAATGTTTAGAATACATTATTGATTACCAGAAACAGTATGTAAATAGAATTATCTACCTCAATTCTTCTACAGGGTGTTTTGAAGTGACGACAAAAAACAACAGTTTGATCTACTCCTGCATAATATAGTCTAATCGAAAAATGCTACTTTACAAAATAAATGAAGAAAAACACATTAAATGGATCTACAAACTGATAACAAAATCATGAAAATCGGATAAAAAATAAAAAAGTTATAAAACATTGAACTTAGTCAAAATTTTAGAGTGGCGGAATTTTGTGCCGGTGAGTGTATATATTAACACTAAAAGTGTACATTATAAATGTTAAACTTAAAGATTAAACTATATAACAAAATTAGAGTGTTACAGTCTATACATTTCCATTCATATTTCTGCCTAAACTTTGAATATTCATAATAGCTTGTTCAACAGCCTAAGAAATTCCGGTTTATTATAATTCCAGCAGAACGATTTAAAATTACCCTACATAATTTTTAAAACACGAAATATTATTAACGGAAAATTGAAAACCCGCGGGTACGGAGATTAAACTGCCGTGTATTGTATGCTAAACAACATAATGGGCAAAACATATCGGCGCCTTTAAAGTGCTTTTAAAACAACTTCGGAGCGAACTGAATATTTTATGCGATAGAATAAAAGTGGTATGAAATAAAATGCCGACTATAAGGAGTGGGGTCAGGCAATTTTTAGATTAAGTTCAAAGACTCAGGAGGTTATTATTAATAAATGCACCGTCCCCTTTACTTGTTTAAAATTAATTTTAGAGCAAAATGTATTTTTATAACAATTGAGGAACTGGAACATCATGTACTTCATTTTATGTTTGGTTCTGCACTAGTTCCATTTTGTCACGCCTTCATTTGTTACTGATGTACACGATATCTTGATAAGGATTCCAAGATGCCGTAGTTGATTGTCCTTCATTCTACACCTTGGCGATAACATATTAAAAAATCGGTAAATTTCCTTTATTCGGTACGTCTCTCGTTATGAATCTTTCCTTTTATTAGGAATAGTGAAGTGAGACCTAATTTCAAATATTCAAGCATTTTTATTGGGCGCCACTTTGTTTTATCATATTGGATTCCTCCTTACCAGATTCTATCAATGTCACATTTGATTTTTGGGCATAAATTAATTAAAAGTTATTACGTTGATTAAAAAAAAGTGTTTGGCCGCCATTTTGAATTTCGTACCACTACATAATACCTGATTTTTGTTAAGCAGTTATTTAGTAACTTTTTTTAACATTAAACTAAGCCGCCATTTTGTTTTACCATATTGGATTTTTACAAAAATGTTACCAGGTCTTCCCATTATGACCCTTAATTTTTGGTTTAAATTTGAAGTCGATCGGATAAGTAGATTTTTAGCTATGCTGCGAACAGCAAAATCGACAGACAGTCAGACAGACCGACGGATTTAGAAAACCTGCTTTTAGGCATATAGAGACCCTGAAACGTAAAGATCCGATAAAATCTCGGAGGGTGACTTTTTCACGGTTACAATATTTCCGTTTTACGAGGAAAGTAAAAATTATTTTGCCGCCATTTTGTTTCGTCATCTTGAATTCGAACCACAGCTTTACCAGTTTATCCCTATATTACTATTAATAAAATATGAAATTAATCTAATTCGTTTTTTTTCACGCCGACTTTTTTATACATATTGGATTAGGCCGCCACTTTGTATTCATACCAAAATGTTACCAGTTCATTCCTATATAACACTTGATTTTTGTGCAATTTGAAGAAATTCGATCACTGGCCGACAAGGCCAGCTCATCATTATTATAGAATTTCTAGTGAAATCACAAGCTAGGCCACTTTCCGAAAATGTAAAAAATGCCTCCTTTAAATATTTTGGTGTGTTAATTGGGGATCAAGATAAGCGGTGGGCTCCCCATGTGTGCTGTGTTAGTTGTAGTGTATCATTGGTGCAGTGGATGAAGAAAACGAGAAAAAGTATGCCTTTTGCAGTTCAAATGGTATGGCGAGAACCCACCGATCATTTTGACGATTGTTATTTTTGCCTGACAAAGACTGAAGGTTATTCCAAGAAGGGAATGCACAATATAGAAAATCCAAATTTGCAATCTGCCGTACGACCTGTTGCAATAATGCAAATTTGCCAGTGCCGATTGCGCCTTTAAAATGGCAAGCTATTGATTTGGGAGTTAATGGAGATAACGCATTATCAGGCAACTCAGAAGAACAGTGCACCGATCCCACTTTTACCACAGGTCCCAGTTCCGGAGAGCCACATTTGATTATTCAAAGTGAATTAAATAATTTAGTACGTGATTTGGGGTTATCCAAGCAACAGTCAGAAATTCTGGGTTCCCGTCTTAAGGAATGGAACTTATTGGCCAAAGAAACAAAAATTACGAATTTCAGAAAAAGAAATGCTATGCTTTCTGAAGTATGGAAAGTTCGTTGTGCGCGTGTACTGATATAAACAGTTTAATGCAGGAACTTGATATTGAACATTCTCCCCGTGAGGGGCGCTTATTCATAGACTCATTTAAATATAACTTAAAAGCTGTGTTATTGCATAATGGAAATTTAAAACCCTCTATACCAGTTGCCCATTCAGTTGCAATGAAAGAAAATTATGAAAATATGCGCACGATTTTTGATAAAATAAACTACAATAGGTATAAATGGCAGATATGTGGGGACTTAAAAGTTATAGCGATTTTAGTGGGACTTCAGGAGGGATTTACAAAATATTGCTGTTTTCTTTGTTTATGGGACAGTCGTGCAATAAATCAGCATTACGTAACAAAAATTTGGCCAGAAAGAAGCGAATTTCAATCGGGATCTCAAAATGTTAAATTTATACCTCTTGTTGATCCCAAAAATGTCCTTTTGCCTCCTCTTCACATTAAACTTGGGCTGATGAAAAATTTTGTGAAGGCTTTGAATAAAGATGGTGATGGATTAAGTCTTTCCCCAGTTAAATAGTGCCAAATTAAACCAGAAAATTGCTGGACGAAGTCAATTTTACGGAAAAGCTTACCAGGCAGGAACTTAGAGCATGGAATTCAATTGTTAATGTAGTAAGAGGATTTTTAGGCAACAATAGGATGAAAATTATGAACAATTAGTTAATGAACTCTTAGATGCCTATAAAGCGCTTGGTGCCATAATGTCATTAAAAATTTACTTCCTGCATTCCCATCTGTCATTTTTTCTTAAAAATTTTGGAGCTGTTAGTGACGAGCAGGGTGAAAGGTTTTACCAAGATATCAGAACAATGGAAATTCAGTACCAAGGACGATGGAATCCAGCCATGATGGGTGACTACTGTTGGATTTTGAAGAGAGAAGATAGGACACCTCATAAACGGAAAATATAAAGTTTAGTGTTTAAAATTAATATTTTTCTCGTATGTTTTTTTCTTACATGTATGGTATGTTTAATAGGCAAAAACTGTAAACATAATAAACCGGGATAAGAAATTTCTGAAATTACTTTTTCTATAGATATTAAGTATCGTGACATTCGATATGGTTGTACAACTCTAACAAGAAAACCCTACGTGCTACAACTTTCTATTTGTCATTTTCGTATTTGGATAGTCCTTTCTATTAGATCATCATCAGGTTGGTATCTTAAATTAGTACGACAGTTATATTAATTCATCTCTGTACCGCAATAAGTAATAGCAAAGAATTTGAAATCAATCCATTAAATAGTTCCTGAAGCTGAATTATTTTATTTAGCTGCCATTTTGTTCCGCCATCTTGGATTCGTACCAAAACTTTACTAGTTCATTTCTACATACTACTTGATTTTTGTGTAAAATTTTAGATACAGTAAAAAAGTGTTTTTTTAGCAATAAGTTTTCTTAACATTTCACTTGTGCAATAATGGATTTTTACTAAAATGTTATCAGGTCATATGACTCTTAATTTTTGACCAGAATTTAATTCGGCTAAGTAGTTTTTAGATATGCCACTAACAGGCAGATTCGACAGAAAGACAAACAGACAGATAGAGAGATAGTCAGTCTCTCGGAATAGAGAAAACATATTTTTCGGCATCTCGGGACCCTGGAACGTAAAAATGTGAAAATATTTCCTAAGGGTCTGTACTCGGAACTTCCGTCCTAACAATTTTCGCCACACCTATATAACACAATTTATATATGCATATAGTTACTTGGCATTCACTTTATTTAAATTATATAAATAATTAGTACGAGTTAGTTTTTTTGATAATGAGAAAGTTTCATTACAAGGAAAATTATCTTAAACTGCAGAACTTACCTTCTAATAAAGTTTTCATTGTGTTATGAATAGTGAAATATATACAATATCCTATTTTATTACACTAAAATTATTCAAATGTGTACATTATATTTATTAAAGTTGTTTTACTCATTAAACTCATGTGGATAATAAAACGTACGTCACATAGTCCCATATAATATATAAAATATTTTATTGTACATCAAATACTATTCAGGTCATCCTCTAGTTGTTTAAAAGGCACTTTAGAACCGCCGATATGTTTCAACAAAACGACAAAATTATTTTGTATGTAATATATATGGTAATTTATTTAACTCTGGGGAAATCAATAATCAGTTATACTAAATAATACCATCAACAAAAATGTTTATCACTTTTTATAAACCGCTGTGTGATGTGTACTGTGAGATACCGTAGGCAATTAAATAATAAACAAACATTTAAACAAAAACAAAACTTCTTAATGATTAGTCTTTTGTTATAATTTGAATCATTAATTTAAAAAATACCGTCCAATCCGAAAACAAACGTTTTTATAGAAATTCTCACCTTCAAAAACTTCACGGCAACTTTCCCAATATCTTCCGTTTTTTAGCAAAAACATTCCTAATTTCCCAGGAAAATGTCATCACTAAAGAGAGGCGCTTCTTGCCTTAAAAGTTTACCCATATTGGATCGGAGATGTGAACCTGGACGTGTATTTGAATAACCAATGCCATGGCGCCTATGCGAAATGCACGTCGTCCCACCCATCGTATAGCTGGAGATGTGTTTAGTAGATAGCTGAACTCCTGGATAGATTTGGTGTTTCAGGGTTTTAGACCTTGCAAACGTTAGATATTGTATACCTGTTTTTTTTTAATGATATTTTCTGCTGTACAAATTCAGGCTCCAATTTATAAAATACAATTTAAACTTTATCCTATACACTCAAATATTAACCACCAGATTTAATAGTGAAAATAAATCAATTTGATCAATCATTTAGTCATTAAAATAAAACGATTTGGTTCCATTGTTTTATATGTCATCTTAAATTTGTATGTTGGTGCAAATTTAAACGCCAATCTAAATTACTTCCTTATTACCCTGAAATGGAGTGTAACTGATCATAAAATTGCTTTTGTTTAACATATCTTTTTATAAGCTTTGGTTTGATATATTCCCAAAGAAAATGGCAAAATACAACGATACGTAGGTACGAATAGGCTTTGAACTATCTAAACTCCTTTAAAATTAATACATTTGTTTGACGGTTAGGGTAAAATTATGATATTGCAATATTTTAGTAAAATGGATTAAAGAACGCTAAAATATACTATGGAAAAATATTCTTAGATTTCGAAAAAGATTGGGTTGTAAATAAAAAATCCGTCAACTCGGTATTTTAGAAACGAAACAGAAAATATTATTTATTTATTCCTTCAGGGAGAACTGCACGCAAAAAGTGAAAAACCAGCGACAAGGTCTAGTCGAGTTGAAAGTAAGATGAAAAGTTACCTATGCATTAAAAAAAACTTCCTGCACGTCTGACCTCAAAAAAATGTGTTATTTATAGGTAATTTAAATTACATTTCGGTTAAAAATGGGTTCAAAAGGGTTCACGGGCTGCAGAAATACAAAGACATGAGTACGATTTTCAATTTCAAATTTTGCAGTTACGTAGACAAAGGATCAATGTAAGGCGGTAAAGAGCCATTTTGTGGAAAAAAAATTATATGCGAAGGCATGTGCGTCAAAAATGGTCAAAAAATGGTCGAAAATAGACAAATCTACTTTTATTTTATAACTCCAGATTTGATTTTTTCATAAAAATTCGCCTTTAGCGCCCAACTATACATATTTCCCTATTAAAATCACATTGAAGCTAATACATATCTCTTATAGTTTTACCATAATATTGCAGCCGCGGAAGGCTTGCAAATGATCCATATTACTGCGTGCATATGCGAGATAATTTTTACAAAGTAGCCATTAACTTAACACAAAACAAGAATTCATTAATGCTGTTTACTAAATTCCCTTAACAATTTATAATTTTTAAAAATTATATTTATATTGTCCTTAAAATTTAAAAAATGGCGTCTTCTTCAACTCCAATGATCGCTTTTGTTTGATCTGCAAATTTAGTTCCAGGAACGTCGTTTATATTTTTTGCACTGTTACCGGGTATCGAATATTTTCTTATCTCTATTTCATCCCGAATGTTTAATCTCTTTGTATTAAACACATTTTCGTAATTCATGTCGTCTCAGAATTATTATTACTTATACGAATGTCTACTTCACTCCGTAAATTAAACCTCCTGGTTTTACCACAAGTTTAGTTTGCTTACTATTACGTTTAATTTAATGTGAATAAGGAATATTAGATATTTTCTGGAGTTTTCCTTAAACACCAGTTTTCGTACGTAAATTTCCGCATAGCGTTTACTATAGATTATTTATTATAGTCTCTATATGTCCCTGCCCCCAATATCTGACATTTTGTATATTATATAAGGCATACACTTTAAATTTGCAAAATTCCAAAATCATCAAAAAACCAAGTGATCAATGTCACCTCAATATTGTAATCAACTTGACCTCAAAATAATTGTCAATTTGACCCCACGTAACAAAATCAAAAATGATAATTTAACCGGCAATAACTGTCAGTTACAAAGGAACTTTGGATAAAAACAGGATATTAACAAATACGATTCAATAAAGATAACGTGTTTGACTTTAATAACTTTTGACTACTTAACTATTTACTACTATATTACTACTGGTATATAAAATAATACATTCAAACAGACTTTAACCTACATACTATCCTTTTATATGCCATTACTTAACAAAATTCTGAAAACGTTGCACATGGTCAATGGCTGTATTTTTTGCATGCAACCCTATCCTAGGATGAATTAAAGCTATTTAAATGTACATAATATATTTATTATGGTTGTATTACTCACTAAATATACGTGAGCAATAAAAACTACGACGTCACGCAGTCCTATATAATATATAATACATTTTGTCGTACCCCAAATACTATTCAGGTCATCCCATAGTTGTTTAAAAGGCACTTTAAAATCGCCGATGTGTTTCAGCCAAACAGAAATCGATTTTACATGTAATATATATGGTAATTTATTTAACTCTCGGAAATTAATAATCAGTTATAATTAATAATACCACTAACAAAAACTTTTATGACTTTTTAGTGAAAGGCTAGATTATGTGAACCCTTGTTTGAAAGCTCTCTGAAGCTGACTAAGCTTTTATGGCATTTAGTGGCATTCGTTTTATGGATTGCCTCTAAATAATTTGAATTCGTGGGTAAACATACAATTTATGCTACGGAAATAATTAAGTTTTCTAAGATTTTTTAGTAGAAGCAGAATTAAAGCTAATAGCTATATTTTTTTTCAGATTTTAGAAAAAACCTAAAGTTATATTATAAAACATCCAAGAATTTTATATTGCCTAACCATGTTTTGTGAATTTTTGTATTTAGATTATTCAAAAAATACATTGATAAAATGTTTTTACATTTTTTTAAGGGTTATCTACTGAGAGTTCACTGGGATGGGCATAATTTGCGTCAAAACTAAAAAAAAAAACATAACGGTTGCTTTTTGGCAAAAAGGTTGGGAGAAGTTGGGATAACTAAAAAGCTATTCATTTTCAGATTATAATAAGATAAAATCGATTATTTATTTGAAAATCTGAAAATTTTAAATTGAAATTTCAATATCTTGAATTTCATAAAAGTCGATTTTTAATTTTTATTTAAAAAGTGATTTAAGTGGGTTGAATATGGCTGATTTGGTGCAAAGGTTCTAAGTTCAGATCCAAATTAAGAGGCCAATGCAAACCACTCCACAAAACTTTACTTACTTAGAATTTCGACAGTGGCTGCTGGAAAAATGTACACGACAAAAGAGATCAACGAGATTTGAGAAAAACACGTGATATAGGACAATGGCCGATATTTCCATAAATTAAAACTGATTTACAGCATCCAGAATCTTCCCCGTTGTATTTTTCAAATGCTGAGATCTGTTTTTATTATCTCAATTCATTTCATGTTCTTTATAAGCTCCATCTCTTTTATATACCTTTTTTGTTGGCGTACAAAGCAATTTTTCTAACAGGCCCCGTTTTATTTTGGGTTTTCCAAATTAAATCTCACATCTGTTTCAATTCAGTTAATCAACGTTATTCTAAATATATTTATCTTGAAGAAGTATACAAGTATTTGTATAATTGAAGTTGATACCGACATAAATCAGTGAACTTTCAATGAATAACTTGAAAATAAAATATTACCTTGAGAATGCAATATTTTACAGTGCTTTACGTACTGTTTTGACAAAATAATAGTAACTTGACTATCTATGATTTCGAAGAAAAATTCAAATTTCGCAAGTGTGTAGGCAACCACCGAATTGCGTTTAATTAAAAGATGTTAGACAGTTATTTTACACATTAAAAAATCTGATTTTCGATAACAAAATAAATATCAACTTTTATGAGTTATGAATAAACAAGCGGATGTTCGGCTCCTTTTAATAACCTTTTCATATATTTAGTTGGAGGAATTTTTATTTTTCCATGCTGCCTACTAAAAAAATTATTATTTTTAAACTCCCATACAAAAAGTTTGATCAAAATATATTAAAAACTCCAATATTTTAACCAGTATTTAAAAAAATATATATATAATTAAGAGTAATAATGCTGAAAAGTCCGAGAAGTCCTTTAGAATACCAAAGAAATAACTAATAACTAATACATTAGAATTATTTTTTAATACTTAATATATCAACAACAATCTCATAAAAAAATTGCCTTGTTACTAAAAATTTGTCGAAAACCTTTTGAAGTTTTAATTTGTTTTCGTATGAAGTAGTGAAAATCTATACTAATTTATAAAAGACTTGGTTGACTGACACGTGATTCATCACGATCCAGCTCAAGCCGCTTGAGGTAAAAGGCTGCATTTTGGCATACAGGTTGATTGTAGGGTGTAAGGGTTCGATAAGAAGGGATTTTTCAAAACTCAAATTTCAAGGGGGTGAAACCACCCCTTAAATATTACAGTATTTTTTATTTAAAAAACGGTCAATTTTTTGGAAAAACGTTTGAACACTTGTTTTTTAATTTATTTTTTTTAAATAATTTAGCATTTTTTAAAAATTCATACAGGCTGTTCAAAGGGGTGAAATCACCACTTAAATAATACAATGTTTTTTTTATTTAAAAACCGGTTAGTTTTTCGAAAAAACGCTTGAATACATGTTTTTGGAATTATTTTTTACATATTTTAGGATTTTTAAAAAATTCATACAATGTGTCCAAAGGGGTAAAACCATCCTTTAAATATTACAATATATTTTATTTAAAAAACCGTTCGTTATTCGGAAAACGCTTGAACATAATATGCTTTATATTTTATTTTTTTTACATATTTTAAAAAATTTTACAAACCGAGACCCCCTATAATTATATATTTTTTATTTAAAAAACCATTAGTTATTCGGAAAAACACTTAAACACGTGCTTTTTATTTTATTTTATTACATATTTTAAGATTTTTTAAAAATTCAATTGAAAGCTGAGCTTGTGCAAACAGCTTGATTTTAGAGTGCAGAGGTTCAATAAGAAGGGATTCTTCGAGACTCAGTTTCCAAGGGGGTGAAACTACCCCTTAAATGTTTATAGTAGACTCGAAAGTTGTCAAAATAAAATCGCTTCTTGGTTTAAAGAGCGAGCTATAATAACTCCAAAAAATAGCGCAGCAGATGAAATAAATCTAACTTTATTGGAAAAAATTACTGCTCCACAATTAACATACTACTCAATAGATGTAGTCATAGACCAAGAAAATGCGGTTAATTATCCTGTCGAGTTCCAACACTCTCTAAACTTTTCAGGAATCCCTACCCATGAGTAAAAGTGGGGGCCCCAGTGATGCTTATTCGAAATTTAAAACCACCAAAATTGTGCAATGGAACTCGATTACAGGTTAAAACCTTACAAAACTTTGTAGTAGAGTCTATTATTATTTCTGACCCTGGTCTAGGAGAAACAGATTTTATACCACGTATCTCTTTAATTCCGTCAGACTATCCTTTTCACTTTAAGGTTGTACAGTTTCCTTTAAAGCTTTGTTTCGCCATGACAAGTAACAAAGCTTAAGGGCAATTTTAAATGCGAATTGTATTAAAGCTCATATAAAAAGAAATGCCACAGTAGCAAATTTTGTTTAAGAGTGTGTTATATCATAGCATTTCTAAATCACTCGTTACATTGGGAAATAAGTGAATGGTCACAAATCGGTTGTAGGCAGAGTTTGTGGATGATTTTTTCAAAACTCCCGGAATCAGGAAGGAGTTTCACTGTATCTGTTTTTTTTTGTTTTCTTTCATAATAGTGGGCCTTGGTAAGAAGGATGAAAAAGAAGTATTTTTTTCACCCCTAACCTCTGATAAGTCAAAAGCCGAGTAAGTTTTTTTTCAAAATTTTTAAACCACGATTTTAGACGTATTAGTTTAAGAGTTAGACTAGGTCTAGTTACCATGGTACTTAAAACTCTTAGTTCGCCATTTATGTTTCACTTATGTCACTGTCAGTTTGTAATTGTGACATTCAGTTAGACCTGGTCTAAATTTAAACCTCTTTAGTGAATACGGGTGACAATGTTTTTTCAAAAGATGTATTAAAAGCAAAAATTATCATAAGGAAAGTTGCAGTAAAATAACAATATCTTTAAATTGAATATCATAAAAAGTAAAATTATTACGAATATTTTTGTATATATTTTGTAATATGTTCCTGCTAAAAAGAAAAATACTCGATGCCCAATATAATGAACAGATCAAGATCCCACAGTAAATTTTAATTAAAACAGGAATAGAGAATAGAGTAGAAAGTTCATAATAACAAAATTCATTGTACCAAAATATTAGTGTATATTAAAACTATTCAAAATAACTGCCTTAACTTTCTCTGGTTTTGACAGGTTCTGGGTCATCATTTAATTAAAAATTTCGCAATCTTTATCCACATCTTCATCCTCAAGGTACACAACAACTTCACGTAGTTAGCATGGCTGTTTTGGCATATACAGAAGCAGTTTATATCAGCTCTATTAAAATTGTACTCTGCAATACCACAGCCTTTGATTTATTTACAAAATATCAGTTTCAAAACTGGTTCTGGGTTTTTAAGGTCTATGGTAGGCATGAGTTCAAGCTGAACTTAACCGTGTTTAAATTTCCACCCACACTGTTCTTTATTTAATGAGGCTTGAACTGAGCAATAAACTGGGAGGCTATGTTGCTTTGACGCTCGTTCAAAAGATGAAATGCTCGAGATGTTGAATCTCGGGGTTGCATCAGAATATAGTGGTAACGAAAGGAGTTCATAGAAGTGTCCTTTAGGGGTGTACCATCGGGTAAGAAAACACTTACTGGAAGCTTCTTCTATACCACTTAAAGAGGACGTGGGACGTCTCAGCAGAATTCGAAATGTGAACGCTACTTTTTTTAGTTAAAGAAATGTCAAATGTTCCAAATAGGGCGAATTCGCAAACAACACCAAATAACACCGAGGAAAACTGTGTGTCAGATGATACACAATAATAAAGATTTTGAATTACAGAAGAAATATAACACAAAAATAATTACTAGATGTCTACGTACAAAACACATCACAAAACCAATCCTTTTGACTGCCTATTGAGCTGCGAAGTGTCATATTTTGAATGTGACTATTGTAGTTGCATACTAGTTGTATATTTCTAAGAATACTTGAGATTGTCTTGTTCTCCTCATAGGGACCAAAAATGAAATCGACTCCAGCAATATTTTACAGTCAATCTCTCCATTAAGTGGTTTATGAAGAAAAACAAAAAGTGCCTTCTTTTTTCGAAAATCAAAGATTTGCAGGCCACAAAGAAGGAATATTATAGAATTTGCCTTGATTTGAAAAATTAAATTTATATGAGAGGTATTTTGCAAATCTATATTGTACTTTTTCGATTCTATAGTGTGACAATAATATAATATTGTAGAACACTGTTTCAAAATGCTATAAATCAAGAGAATATAAGAGAACCAATTACTTTGGTATCAACCACTTGCTTTGTACGTCGTTTTATAAAGCCCAATAATCGAATACCCTTAAGTACAATGCTCTCAATATGTTGATTCAAAGTTAGATTTAGATAAAAAATAACGCCCAGGTCGGTGAAAGAAGTAGCAACTCCATAACTTACATTATCTATAAAGTAGGTGGATGTATGGAATTAATACATTTATGAAAATGGAGCACCATTTAACGAGTCCTTGATTGCATCAGATTGGAGTGAGAGGAAATTGGTGAAAATAATTTCATAGCATAAAGAGAAAATCGGTCCAATATTCGAACTATGCGGAAAACCCGACGTTAAAAAACCTCCCCGGAAACAAAATCACATTGTTTAAAGTATTAGACATGTCAGTGTAAATATCATAAATCTGTTGGCTAGCCTCAACCGATGTACAACTTAACAAAATCAAGTTTTTCTTTTTGGGTCGCTGCTGGCATCCCTTCACGCCCTCTAAAATAATGAAGAAAAGAGAGCGTCTGGAGTATCTTGAGTAAAGCAGCTCACAACACTGAGTTGGAATTTGTAGTGTTTGTTGGAGAGGCAATGGTTTTTCTGCAAGCAACCTATTACTTTTGATTTTATTGCTTAAGCATTTTTTCCCAATTTAGCATTTGAGGAGATACAAGACTTCATATGTTCAAAATTGTGACTTGGAATATATGGAACGCTAACTACTTAAAAACGGTTAGGTACAGGAAAAAATAAAGATGTATTATTTTGTGCTAAACTTTGTTATCTTTTAATATTCTGTAAAATAGAGTTTTCACTTGGGCGGGCCATTAACGAGAAGAACCAAAAAGAAGAGACACAATTTGGGAACTTTAGAGCCCGTTTCCATGTAAGCCTATTAATATAATCATCGCCAATTACCTCCAAGCACAGCTTAAAAGTTCAAACAAGTATGCACACATGACTCTCTAGGAACAATTCGTCGACTAGACTACAATATCTGTTTAAAACTGTCATGTAATCCTTAGATAAAAATGCTATTCTGCGTTGTAACATAATGTTTTACGGGTTTTTGAAGTTAATTAAACGTTATTAAAACTGAAAGTTTGTTATTTCAGTACATGCTTAAATAATTTTTTAATTTCAAAAACACAAAATTTTAATGAGAAATTGCAAATCCATGGGAACGGAAATTAAATAATTTCCATGTATTGTATGCAAAACAGCTTTCTGGGAACATGTTAGCTCTTTTAAAGTGGCTTTCAAATAGCTACGAAGAGGGCTTATATTATGTACGGCTGGATTCGCGTGGGGTATAACATACAGAATTGTGGCATTCATTTAATTATTATACGGGTCAGAATGTCATTCATGTTAGTATTTGTTTTTGTTGTTTAATTTAATGGTACCTTCTTTTTATTTAAATTTTATACTGAATAAGACAAATTTGCAAAAAAGCACTGCTTATATTTTGCATATAGTTACTCATTATCTCGCTTAGCTATTTAAAAAAATTAAAAATTAGTAAAAACTTTACTTTTTGCTCAAGTTCTTCAGACACGCGTTTACAATTTCCTAAATATTTGTAAATATTCCAACAATAAAGTTTAGTGTTAAAAGTTTCTTTAGTCTCGACAAAAGAGGCCTTGTTTTATATTTTGATTTAGTAAAAAATGTTACTAGGTCTGCTACCAGTCAATGTAAAAATTTTAGAAACTAAATTTTCAAAATAAAAACCAACCAACAACATTTGTAACAAATAAGGACCAATAATTTAAAACGAGTCAAATGCGACTTCTTTAATTACTTTTTCCCAAATTTAATTTTTACCTACTACTAGTGTTTGTATTAAAACCTTAATATTAAAAAATTTTATTATTATTAAATTATGGTCATTAATATAAGGTATGTCATAGCTCTATGTATTGTGTATAATATTTATGCTGTCACAAAGAATATTTTTCTCGCCTTCCAGTTGCGTAAAAGGCACTTAAATAGGGTAAATAAGCAATGAAATATACCATAGTTGAAAAGCTGTTTTACATTCAATGAACAGAATTTATTTCATTTCTAGCCACGTTAGTTTGCTAGTTTCCATTAAAATTATTTCGTGATTTCAAAAATTATACAGCAATCTATAATCATTAGGCGGTAATAGTAATCTTCTCTAGCTACTGACGGCTTGACCTAAAATTATTGCGTATTGACCTGATGCTTTTATACTCATTTTAAACGCATATATTTTTCACGGATTTTATTGTGAGTTATTTCATTATCTACATCTATCAAAAACGCCGTATTTGTGTGTAGGTGGTAAGCTGGTGTTTGAGAGGGCCCCATGTCAGTTGGCCATGGTCAATTGATCAAATTCATTAACTAACGGAAAAACATATTTAACATATATCAAAGGTCGAGCCAATTTAGGCTCAGTAATCTGAGTCAATTAGCTGAAAATAAAATTAGTACATTAATTAAAACATGCAATTTAAAAAAATAGTAGTTATGTCGAGACGAAAGTAACTATTTATGTATAAGTACGTAAAAGTACAAATTATCTAATAAAAGAAATATTAATTGTTAAAAAAAAACGTAATAAAATAGGCAACATTTAATATTATTTATGGTTACCGGGTATTCCATGTAAACTAAGAAATAACAACAAAGCTACCTCTAAATTCCCAAAGAAAGCATCTTCTCGGGTGGCATGTTTATCACCACAAACCGATTTATTATTTTTATTTTAAACGTAATGTGATAAACATAATTTGGCATGAAATATATTATAAGTCCGTGAAATATTTTACAATTTTTAACAATTTTCACCATCCCTAGAAGCATTTGAGATCATATTTACAAATTTGTGGAATCTTGTTGCCACAGGTTTTTTAAAACGAAAAATGTGTTTATTTTCTTTAAAACCCGATTTTTATCATCAATATAACTTTTAGCTTTTGACCAACCTATTATATTTTGCGGGTTTTTAAAGTTAAAACGTAATTAAAACTAAAAGTGTGTTGCTAAACTTTCAGGACATGATTAAATAGTTTTTAAATTTTTAAAGCACGAAATTTTAATGACAAATTGCAACTCTATGTAAACTAAAATTTAAAAAATGTATTTTATGCAAAACGGCTTTCTGGGAACAACATGTTAGCTCTCTTAAATAGTTATGATGAGGGCTTATATTATGTATGGACAAATTTGCGTGGTGTATAACATAGATAATTGTGACATTCATTTAATTGTTATCCGTGTCAGAATATCATTCATGTAAGTATTTATTTTTGTAGTCTCTTAAATGGATAAAAATCACTGTTTAGATTTTACTTATAATAACTCGTCCCACTTAACTATAAAAAAAATTAAATATATATAAACCTGATACGTGTTTAGGCTTTTATATCAAATTGTAATTATTCCAGCAGCAAAGTTCATTGTTAAAACATTATTTAGTCTAGACAAACGAAACCCTGCCCCTTAGGGGTTGTTGAATATTTTTATTCAGTAAGGAATGCTTTAAGGTCTGCCAACACTTCAGCGTAAAAACTTAGGAACTAGAAGTCTTCAAAATAAGGACCAATTATAATTATTTGTAAAAAATTGGGACCAAAAAAGCAAAAACGAGTTAGCTTAATGTTACTTTTTTAATTATTCTTCTTGAATTATATTTTAACCTTCAATATAAAATGTACTTATTACCCTCGAAGTGTTTGTAATTACTATAAAACCCTTAGAATCCAATATTTTTATATTAGTTAATAAAATACCATTAATATATCGTGTGTCATAGCTCTATTCATTGTGTGTAATCTTCATGCCGCCACAAATAATTTTTTTTCTCGCTTTCCAGTTATTTAAAAGGCATTTAAATAGATCAAATAGATTATATCCAGAAAGCTGTTTAACATACACTACACGACAATTTTTTTAATTTCTGACCCCGTTAGTTTGCTATTTTCCATTAATAATATTTCGTGTTTTAAAAATTATACAGCAATTTATAATCATTAGGCGGTAATTATAGTAATCTTCTCTAGCTACTAATGGTGTATATCACCGCAAATCTGATAAAAATAATGAAGAATCGATTTAAAATAATTGCGTATTCACCTGATGCTTTTATATTTCTTTTAAACGCATATGTTTTTTTGAGGATTTTAATGTATATTTTTGTATCATCTACATCAACAATTCACGGTATTTGTTGTAGTAAGTTGTTGTTCGAACGAGGCCTACGTCAGCTGGATGAAAGTCTATGGGCCAGATTCAGTTATTAAAAGACATTCAACTTTTATTAGATAATCTGTACTTTCCCGTTTAAATACGGGAAAGTGCAGATTATCTAATAAAACAAATATAAACTACTAAAAGAAAACAAAGTAATCCTAAGAGTAGCATAGGGAAAGAAATCACGAAACGTACAAAAACAAGCAACCTTTTCATTATATAGTTACCTGATATCTCGTATAAAGAAACGCAATAAAATTAAAATAAAGCTTTGAGTACCCCGTATACCAAAGAAAGCATGTACTCCGGTATCATGTCTAACACCACTAACCCATTTACTGTTTTTATTACAACTAAGACATTTAGCTAACAAAATTTGGCATAAATATGTTAGAACTTACAAAATTTGGGTAAGGTACGTGAAATATTTTCTACTTTTCAAACTAAGTCTATTTTCACTACACGTAAAAACATTTGAGGGGATATTTGTACATTTCTGGACTTTTATCTTGTTAAAATGTCTATCCTGACGTTGCATCAACAAGGCAGACCTTAAACAAGTTACAGGTTTCTTTAAATATGCAAAATTTGTGCATTTTATCTATCCATTTAGCTTTTAGCTTTTGACCTACCCAACTATTTCTCATTTAAGAGCTGCTTATACGCAAAGACGAAGGCTAAAAAACAAAAAGTGGGCATGCTTCATTTCAACAATTTCTCAAAACTTAGTCTTATTACCGATCGGACTGAATGTTGTACCAATCTCTAAAGGAAACATAGACGTTTCTTCCATATATTGACTTCTTTCTCCCAATAGTTAAACGATACAGGTCTAAGCGCGGCCACACCAACCTTATGATGCTCCGAGGTAAGAGATTAACAAGTCCGGCGAAAATTTCGGATGTTTTCTTGGTAACCATCAATTGCAATTTTGCTCCTTTTGGTGATTCTGGTGTGGTTTTCTATGTTAAGATTACGTTAGTTTTACTCGTCTCCTAACTAGTTGTATACCACACAGATCTAAAACATCGACGAAAAGGAGCCGTTTCCATAGTTACCCACATTCTTTTCATAGACTCAGATTCGTGTGCCAAACTTGTTATAATATTTTTTAAATTGAAGTGTTTTATAATAAATATTGAAATGAAACAATGAGGTAACTGGATGTTGACTAAAGAACCATAATTAACAGTGGGAGTGGATATATTAACTAGAATTTAATTGCATTTAAAAAGTTGCCAATAGAAAACTTGAGTCGCGTGGGTTGTGAAAAAAAGTGTGGGTTTTCCTTGTATCGAAAATTTTAAAATTATTTTCAATATTCATAGTGGACGATGATTGCTTTATTAGTTTTAAAGACCAAAAGTTAAATTTAGAATTCAAAGTAATGTGTGAGTAGCGGTATATTATGTATATATTGTTTTGTATCAAAATTCATTGAACAGAAGTAATACTTTGAAGGAAATATTAATATTCTTTATGAAATGTGGTTTCTGTTGTCCTTCTAAGTTTATATGTACAGATCCCTGAAACCAACGGAGTCTTAAGGAAAATTTGAAAGCGAAGAAATTTCATTTTTTTGTTTCTCATCAGGCTAATATATACATACGTACTATGCTTTTCTTAAAAAAATTACCAATTCAAATTTTTCCACAAAATCCTATAAAACCTGTGTTTTGATCGTTGAACGATGCAAAAAAATATGAATTATGCCTTCAACATTTTTATATAAAAACAAACCCAACTTCAAAAAAAGAACAATTCTTTATTCACAAAAATTTCCGGCAGATTGGCTTCATTTCTTAAGCTTATTCAATATAAAACTGTTAAGTGCATTTTAATATGTAATTGTATGTATGTAAAACAGTTTATATTATTATTTGAATAAATAAATATTGGGCTGACCAAGTGGAAAATCTGTTTGCGAATTAATTTTTTTAGGGTCATCCCCGTCACATATTTTCGCCTTTTTCAGTACGTTTAACAACCTTACCCTCCCTCAACAAAATTATGTTTATTAAAGAGACCTTCTGACAAATACTTTCGACGTACATGTCATTTGGTAAAAAAATTCTGTATTACTCTTGCTTGTCATATCATATGGGAGCAAATCCATTGCTTTTCATGTTCGATAAGTTGATGTAAAAGCAATACTGGTTGCAATGAAACTGCCTTACCCTTGTATCTGGATTCACTTTCATCAAATTCAAAATAGTTCCATTGTTTAAACAGATTTTAATTTGGACCTAGATTACGAAGTCAAAGCTATGTGAGTATTGTCCTCGGTATTTTCAGTAAAGAATGTGATCCAGGCATGTTCTTGCTTTTCGACATAAATTATTTATAGTAGGCTATGACATTGTGTAGAAACAAAATAACTAAATCGCCTGTCAAAGTATTTCTTAAATTGATTTAGTGTTAAAAACAACTAGTAAAGATCTGTTCCGATATTAAAGAATATGGTGTTTTACAGTAATTTGGAATATTTGCAGATATGCACTTAGTTCTTGGGGAATGTCGAGGAAACTCAGCAAGAACAGTAAGGCTCTATTAACAAAAATTTCCTGGACGAAATTTACCAAATAGAAGAACTTTCGTAGCTGTCGACCATCGCCTTAGAGAAAATGGGTCATTTAAACCTGCTGCACATCTTCGTGGTCGACGAACTTTTGTAAGGACAGTCTGAAATGAAGAAGCTATTTTGAATTTGGTAGAAGAGAATCCAGAAATAAGTGTCAGGAGAATTTCAATGCAGACCAGTGTTTCTCCAACATCAACTTGGCGAACATTAAGATCAATGGGTTTGCACCCCCATCACAAGCAAAAGGTACATGAATTATTATTAACCGATTTTGAACCACGTGTTGATTTCAGTCATTGGTATTTACAAATGTGCCAACAAAACAATAAAATCAACAATCAATCAACAGTATTATTTACTGATGAAGCGTGTTTCACGAGAACTGGAATTTTTAACATCCATAACGCACACGTTTGGCAAAACGAAAATCCTCACGCTATACATGTAATGAATGTTCAAAATCAGTTTAAAAGAAATGTTTGGGCAGGCGTAATAGAAAGTCGTTTTATAAGTCCCTATTATCTACCAGAGCATTTAAACGGCAACAGTTATTTGGAGTTTCTGAGAAACCATTTATATGGACTTTTGGACGATGTCCCTATTTTAACGAGACAACAGATGTTGTTCATGCACGACGGTGCTCCACCGCACTTTTCAAGGGAAGTAAGGGTGTGGCTACACCAAAAATTTCCCGAAAATGGATTGGAAGAGAAGTAGATGCACCTGTACAGTGGCCCGCGCGTTGGCCGGATTTAAACCCGATGGATTACGGTATTTGGGGTATTTTAAAAGAAAAGGTGTATCCTACCCCAATTCTCTCTGTTGACCATCTTACTGGTAGAATTGATGCTGCCTGCGACGACTTGTCCCTTGCAAGGCATTTACTACAAAATACTTCCTCAAAACTTTTAGGGAATGCTCGAAAATGTATTGACGTAAAGGGTAACCATTTTCAGCAATTGTAGAATAAATCAAACTATGTGCTAGAATTTTAGTTAAGTAGCATAGTTATAAAAATGACTATATTAATATTAAGTTACTTTTTTACTTTTTCAAACTAATCTACTTATCGTAAATAAACAAAATAATTTGTTATTACTGCTTTTAGAATTGTTGTTTTTCCCATTTTATCCAGCATAAATAATTTGCGCCTTTAAAACAATAGGTTTCAAAACTAATTAAATAAGAACAATTTTGTCCAATTGGAATTAATTTTGCTACATTCATGCAAAAAAGTGAAAATATCTCGAAAACTAAACCTCCCTTAGGAAATTTCTAAGAGAGCAAATTTTTAACAAATAAACTGGCCAATAAAATAACATTTAAAATAAATCAAATATACCGGGTGGTTAAAAGTTCCGGGCGATAATGTGCTGTGGCGACCTCTGTTCTACGCCACTGGAGTGACCCTGTTAAGTAAAATTTTGTCAAATTATGAGTTCTAACTTATGCATACCGTACTTATCTATAGAAATAACAAAGAAAATATAGTTTTTAACACCTACATATAACACCCTGTATTTTTTGAAAGGTGCGACTTAGAGAAAAATTTTACTAAACTTTTTCTCATATTTCATCAATAATCTATAAACAGTCAAATTTAAGGCACTTATTTCTGAAACCCTGTATATATATTTTTTTATTTTCTTTGTTACTGTTATCGGATAGTTTGTACATTGGCAAGGTATAAAAGAAGAGACAGTTATTCGTAAAAAATATAAAACGTTTTTTTGTCATGAGGCGCTGGTAGAAATCTTCCAATTCGTTAGATTAAAACACTCACCGCAGTACAGGAGGCATGATTACCAGTCAAAGGCTGGAATTTTGTAAGGAATATATCATACAGTAAACAATGTATAGTTGTAACGTTAAGAAAATGAAAGAGCTGTCAGGAACTTTTGAATTCCATAACTGACATCGCATAACATCACCGCAATATCATAATAAACTGCAGTGACTGACCACACATACATTATTGGCATAACAAAAGTATTTATAAAAAGAAGATATAAAATAAATTTAAAAAAATCTTTGCCAAATTTCTTGCTTCTATACATAAGTAAATCATTGTGCTGCTATGCTTCTCACCTAATTTGTAGAGTTACATTTCCATATGGATTTTTAAGGAGAGTAAAACACATTGAATGACAACAGTCAGCATGTTTAAAATCATTTAAAATTACAAATGATTACACGTCAATCAAATGTGCTGTACTTGAAAGATATGTGTATTATTAATTTATCAAGTCTTAAGCATACTGATCTTAAAGGCTGTTAGTACCACTATTAGCAAGTGATACTCCTTTGATATACACTGAAAATAGTATGCAAGAACGAGCTTTAACTGCTTGTAAATGAACATTTGAATATTTTACTTGCCCTGGTTGATGCGGATGAAATTAAAAATTAACATTTGAAAAAAAAGCCTTACCATGGGTCTGAATTCTGTTCCAATCTCAAAGAAACATAGACGTTTCTAGCGTATATTGACTTTTACCCAATAGTTAGATGATACAGGGCTAAACAACATCAACCTTATGATGCTCCGAGGTAAGAGAATAACAAGTCCGTCAAAGATTTCGGATGTTTTTTGGCATCCATCAAATGCAATTTTACTTCTTTTTGTCTATATATATATATATATATATATATATATATATATATATATATATATATATATATATATAAGAAATTGTAGTATACAAGTTATAAATGGTTGCTAAAAATGTTTCTTAAATATTGTTTGTTGGGCTGTAATAAGTAACATATTGACAAAGAAAAATCTTTTTTGGCTTTTTCGCAACTGAATAAAAAATGAAAAAGCCAAAAAAGATTTTTCTTTGTCAATCTAAACACAAAAAATAATCTGAACACTGAGTTAAAAGTAACATATTGTTAAATAAATATACTCAACATATTTTTTAAATTGACATATTTTATAATAAATATTGGAATGAATATATGAGGGGACTGGGTGTTGACTAATGAACTATAATTAATAGTGGGAGTAGATATATTAACTAGAATTTAAATTGCATTTAAAAGTTGCCAATAAGAGGCTTGCCTCGCGTGGGTTGTGGAAAAATATGTGGGTTTGTGCTTGTACGGAAATTAAAACAAAAGGTTTTTTTGCCATATTATAAATTAAAATTTAGTCGTTTCAAAGTTTATAGTAGGCGTTGATTGATTTAATACTTCTAAAGACTGAAAGTCAAACTAACATTTAAAGGTATAAAAGTAGGGACAATTATTTGTAAAAAATGTAAAAGGTGTAAAACGTTTTTTTTTGTCATGGGGCTCTAGTAGAGAACTTTCAATTCGTTAGGTCGTAGTGCAGGAGGCAAAAAGTGTATGACCAATTAGCCAAACCATTACCAGTCAAAGGCTGGAATTTTGTTGAAATTAAAAATAATATTTTAGCGTATGAAGTATAATAATAAGGCTACAGAAAAACTCACTCCACTCTCACTGAGAACTTTTAAAAATTTGAATATTTTCTTAAATAGTCGAGGATTTATGTCAAGTTTGATGACATCTCACACTGATATGATGACATGTATTTAGTTTATTAGTTTTCAAACTGTAACTCTACAAATTTTTGAAGGTGGTTAATATCCTTGATATGAAGTTTAGGATGTGTTTATTAATCTTGTCAAATTTCTTGCTTTTAAACATAAGTGAACGATTGTGCTGCTATGCTTCTCAACTAATTTGTAGATAAGAATGTGTACGAATAGAAAAACACATTGAGTGACAACAGTCAGTATGTTTAAATAGTTTCATTTAAAAAGGAATACACGTTAATCAAATGGGCTGTGCTACAGAGCTCTGTGTATTATTAATGTGTCAAGCCTAAAACACACGGACCTTTAAGGACCGTATTGCCACTATTTGCAAATAATACTCTTTTGGTGCATAGTGGAAATAGTATACAAGAACGAGCTTTAACTGCTTAGCTGCACTTTTGAATACTTACTTGCCCTGGTTGTTGTGGAGCAAATTAAAAATTAACATTCGAAAACCAAAAGAAAATAATTTATACACCGCCGAATATCAAAGTAGCATAAGAGAAGTAAACGAATAGGCAAAATAAAATTAAATATCTAGTGATAATTTTAGATAAAAATTTAAGTTGAGCCGATCACACAAAATTATGTTATAAATAAAATTGCACCAATGGTTTAAGAGGTATCTGGGTTATTTGGGAAGATACAGGATTGCGATTTTCACATCACTGTGCTAATTCTTTGTGAAACGAAAGTTGCCCTAGTTAAGATATTCATAGCTCGTTTTGTTTCTAAGATACAGGGTGAAAGAGTTGTATGATATGACCCAAAGTTAGGTTGTTTTAAACAGGACACCCTATATATTTTTAAATATTCTGTTTCTGCTTTTTAAGAATAAAAACATATACTAATCTATGTTTATTTCCAGTATTATATTAAAAAAAATCTTAGTAGGCCCAGACGGACTTGAATTTTAACTTTTTAATACCTAAATTATTTAGAACTATTACATTACCTACTAATTCTATTAAAAAACCTTATACAAAACCTAAAATAATATAAACATGAATCTAAAAGTTTTACTAGTTATTTTTTTATAAATATTGTTCAAATTGTTGCACTCTGGGCATTTTAAATAATTAAAGTAAATCTCTAAAGGCCTCTTTAATCCTGTTTTTCTATTGTTTGGTAATGTCTAGTATAATTCTATTTTGAAGGTATTCCCACAAAAATTAATCCAGAACCGATAAATCTGGTGAACTAGGTTAGGTTTTTACAGGGCTATTGTTTCTGCAATACAGATCGTTGAGTCGTGCCAAAAAGATATCTTCAGTTATTTCAGGCACAACTATTTCCAGAATCTTTAAGTATTTAATTGCAGTAAGGGTGACGTCATAGATTTCATAGACGATTTTGTTTACAAGAATGAAGCAAGAAACGTTAAATCCAAATCTGCCTTTCTTTTCACATGGGAATATAACATGCTTATTTTTCTGAGACCAAATCCTATCATTATGCTGGTTCAAAATACCAGCACTGGTAAAATGTGCCTCATCGGACCATATAACAGTTCTTTTACAATTAATGACCATGTCCGGCATTGGCAAATACCAACTGGAATACTCTAGTCGGTGTTTTGCGTCACCACGATGTAAGTTTTGTACAAAATGGAATTTATATGGTTAGCCGATAGAAGCGTCAATTTTTCGACAAGAATTAGTTTGGACTGCCTCGACCGAAGCTAATACATTCACTTCGTCAATATCCCGATTTTTAGGCCACGATTTGACAAACGAGCTATGTTTTATTAAATTTGATTTTATTCTTGAAAAAAATTTATCCGGTTGCCTTTTCTCTGGATATTTACAATGATATCATATTTTAAATATTTAACTAGAATGAGACAAATAAATATTTATAATATTACCTCTTTAAATATAGTTCCAAAGGTTCATCTGAATTTTCTTCGCACTAGATATAAGTGAGGAGTATGTCGTATTTTTCATAATTTCCAAATTCTTTTGCATTGTCTATCATAGTTGAGAAGTTTCATGTTATTAAACAGTTTGATCGCAAATTGAGAAAAAACACAGCAAAGACGTTCCCTATTCTGACATAAAATACTTTTGTTATTTCAAATACCCACCTTCGCCTACTAAGATTTTTTATTTTGTGTTATAAAAAGTGCTAATATTGGACTTAATATTGAAGATAAATATAGAATATTATATATTTTTGAAAAGCTTGTAAAAAACAAAAACAGAATTTTTAAAAATACGTAGGATGTCTCATTTAAAAAACCTAAGTTTGTATCATAACATAAAAATGACTATCCACATCAAAAATGAAAATACACCACTGGCTGTACAAAAACTACCGTAGAACCACTTTTTACTTCTCCGATAATTTAAATGATAACCAATATATGGGGAGGGTCCCAAAATGCAACATTTTCAATTTCACCCTGTATCTTAGAAACAAAGCGGGCTATGAAAATTTTAATTACGGCATCTTTGGTTTCACAAAAAAAGCAGCATAGTGATGAGTTAATAAGATAGGAGTAAAGTTATCGAAATCTGGACACCCTGTACAAGATCAGAAACTACCTTATTGTACCAAAACGAAAGTGTATAATGTATACTTCCTGTGTTAGATAACTGTTTCCTGTACGGGGGGAGGGTGACTTGTCGAGCAGTTAATTTCAGAAATAAGTAAGTTTCACTATACAAGGTCTTAAGAATAATTATATTAATTAAATTAATATGATAGGTGTACTCACACTGAGGATCTAAACAGAGAATTGGGTATCTGTTAATTAAATAGGCTCTTAATCCTTGAGCAATGCAAGCTAATATAGAACACCACACGGATCTAAAGCAGCGACGAAAGGGCGAGGTATGTCAAAAGCAAACTATTTCAGTGGATATTAGACATGGAGGTAGACAACCGCAAATGAATAATGCACCGTCTCCATAGTTACTCGCACTCCTTTCATAAACCTAGATTTGAGCCAAACTTTATGTAGAATAATAAATAAGTTAAAGAAAGTAGCAAAAAATGGCATCTATTGTAAATATTCAATCCTATAATACTAGAAGTATGATAATACATTTCTAGAAGTAGCTCAAGAATCAGGAAAACTTTTCAGCAGTCCCGTGTTTAAAGCTTTCACTGATAATAACCAGTTGTTAAGTAAACAGCACTGAAAACGGTTAAAAAAATTATACTTTGTCTAAATTTATAGTTAGCCAGTACAAATAAATAAATAAATAAATAAATGCTTTATTGTCAAAAAAAATTTTACAATTTTGTGGCCAAAGCTGTTGTAAAAAAATAGTTTACAAACATCAAAATTAGCAAACAAAACAAAACAAAAACACATCATAAATATTATAGAAAAATAATATTTAAATCAAGAATTTAGAATATTAATATTATAGAATCCTAAAAGAAGTACATTAGAAATGTACTTTGCCAGTCGTACTATGTTATAAACATTTTCATAAATATAATGTAAAAAAATAAAAAAGCAAAGTAAAAAATTAAAAAGTACGAAACAATTAAAAAAATACATATACAAAATTCGGTAAAAATGGTTGGTAATGGCAACTATCACACTAGGGGTTCATAAGGATAAAATTATGTGTTGTAAAACTCGTTCACGGTGTAAAAGGCTCTTTCCAGTAAGAATGATTTCAAAGCCTTGCGAAATGAAGTCAGAGATATTATGGATTTGATGTTAAATGGCAGGTGATTATGCATTTTTTTTGCATTGTAGATTACTGATCTTTTAATTAACTCTAAGTGTGGGGCTGGAAGATAGAGATCGTGCTCAGTATTTCTGAGAGGGTAGTTGTGAGAAGGTCTCTCTAATAGAGCAGGTGCGTGCTTACGAATTAAGCAAACCGATTCCAAAATGAATAAGCAAGGAAGGGTTAGTATTTTATATCTTTTAAAGAAATCTCGGCAGTGAGTTCTACTGTTAAGTCTCAGTAGGTAACGAACCTCTCTTTTTTGTAGTATAAAAATTCGATCAAATTGAGTCGTACAACATGTACCCCAGAATGGAATAGCATATCTGAGGTGCGACTCAACAAGAGCAAAACAAACAGTTCTAGAGGTAGAAAAGCTAAGCTCCTCGGAAACAGATCTTAACGCAAAGCAAGCAGAACCTAACTTCCTTGATAAAGCGTCGATATGTGGATCCCATTTTAAAGAATCATCTACAAGAAGCCCTAGAAATTTTACAGAGTTTACGACATCAATAGTGGTGCCATTAAGGTCAAAAGGTTGCAGCGTGTTTTTATAAGACAAGACTTTCGTTTTAGAGATGTTCAAACATAGGAGATTAGAATCGCACCAGGATTTAATGGTGATTAGGTCATTAGATACAATCCTATGTAGGTCCGTGACATCTGGGTGGCTCCAGGTAAAGCTGGTATCGTCCGCAAAGAGACATATTTTTCCACTAATGTTTAAATTAGCCATGTCGTTTATGAACAGAAGAAACAAGATAGGGCCTAGTACCGAGCCTTGAGGCACTCCACATTCCATTGGCCTACAAGAAGACATCCTGTTGTCAACTTTCACAACTTGATTTTTGTTGCTAAGATATGACTTAAACCAATTGAGAGGAGCCCCTCTAAATCCATAGTACTGCAGCTTGTTAGTTAATATATTATGATTCACACAATCGAAAGCTTTGGAAAAATCACAGAAAATTGTTGCCGTAGCGTGATGGTTGTTTAGGCTGGAGTAAACTCTATTAAGAAGGGAAAACATGGCATCGCTTGTGCATTTGTTACTTAAAAATCCAAATTGATGTTTTGTAAATATTTCATATCTAGACAGAAATGATAAAAGCCTTTTTTTAACCAGTCTTTCGATGATCTTAGATAGCGTAGGGAGAAGTGCAATTGGGCGATAGTTTGAAGCTTCTTCTGAAACACCTCCTTTGTGAAGAGGTATGATTATTGCAGTTTTAAGGCAGCTTGGAAAAGTACCATTTTGGAAAGACATATTTATCAAAGTAGTCCATTGCATTCCGGCAGACTTGAATACATTTTTAAAGACATATTTATTTTTGATATCATTAATTGTACTAGGTTTACTACTGGTGAAAAGAAGAAACTGTAGAGATTAGAGATATATGAAATTGGGTCATTAGATTGAGATACGGATTTAGTCAAATCTTTGGCTACATTTACAAAATAATTGTTTAGGTCCTCAGGAGAGGTAAGGATAGTGCTGGATAAAGGAGTTTTGTTTCTTAAATCATTTACGATAGACCAGGTTTCTTTAGCTACATTTTTGGCGTTAGAAAGTCTATTATTGTAATAAATATCTTTGGCGGCTTTAATAGTTTTATGATAAATTTTTCTGTATGATTTTACATAATTATGAAAAAAGACACTGTCCGAGTCACAAAAATGCATGGATGTCTGATACCATGTTATGCTCTAGGCACAGATTAACAACCAATCAGATACCGCACTCCTGGAATTTTCATTCATAAACGTGTTTATTCGAACCTCATTAACTGGGCGGAGAACTCAGAGATGTATTCGAAATATTTTTAATTTTTCTGAGCAGCACCTTATTAAAATATTTTATGAGTAACGTTTAACCAAGTTTAATATATTTATATTGGAAAAATTTATATTATTTTTAGTTCAGTTATACCGCTGAACTTGAAAACATTGTGTTTTAGTATCACGTTGAAAGGGATCTAGTGCATGTTATATTCACTTCACTTTTACCATTGGCGTGCGAGCCAAAAACGCAAATATTATATATGACAGAGTTTCTCTGCTAAGCAAATTCAATTTTTCTATTAATTTATATTTTTTGAAATATCCATAAATAAGTAGAAAGATGATTTTTTTGGTACCAATAAATACTGATGTGGAAGTATATCGATTCCATTGTTGGCAGTTTTTTTTTTTTGTGCGAAGTTTCGGTTTTAAAATAAATTTAATGAGTAGTTATTAAACACATAATAAAAATCTACATAATTTATGTTAGATATGATATCTTCTTAACGACGTGTTTGGTTTGCGTATAACCTGAAAATGTTTTTTAACCTATTTGTTTTCAAGAAATCTTTTTTAAACTTTGACGGGTGTTTTTTGTTAAATAGCTGTAACATTAAGTGAACATTTTGATTAATGGCTTTTCGATGCTAATGTACTGTGTTTATTATGATAAAGTTTTACTGATAGAATAATAATTACAATAACTTAACCTGATAAAGGACAGTGAGCTCTATTGACCTATTAAAACCCCCAACAATATACTGGGTGTTACAGAAAGCGAGGGTGGTTTAAAATAGGAAAATTTTTATTTATAGGAATTAGATGGTGACATTAAAATTGTAGGTAGTCGCCATTAAGGCCTACCTGCTTGTATGAAAAAGTGGTGGGGGAAGGCGGATAGCCAACCGGCTGGATTTTGCATTTAACAACTAATGCGATCGACCCGAAATTTGCCACACGTATAGAGGACAGCAAGCTCTATTGACTTATTAAATCTTCTGTACAATATACTGAGTGTGACAGAAAATTAAAATGGTTAAAAATAGGAAACTTTTTATTTATAGGAATTAGATGCTAACATTTGAATTGTAGGTAGTCGCCATAAAGGCATACTTGACTATATAAAAAAAATTGGTGGGGGAAAGCGGACAGCCAATCGGGAGTTTTTTACATTTCATTCGGAAACTGCTAATGCGATCGATCTAAAATTTGATGCACGGATAGAGACAACAAGCTCTACTGACTTATTGAAACATCAACGCAATATACTAGGTGTTACAGGAAATGCAAACATTTTTGATTTTTTAAATATTTTATTAGGCCATTCTTTTATTTCGCTCTCTTGGATTCGTATCAAAATGTTACCAGTTCATCCTATATAAAACTTGATTTTTTTGCAAAATTTAAGGTAAATTTTTTTAACGTTTCATTAGACTGCTTGTTCAGGCACATTCGATTTTTATCAAAAACGCCATTTTATTTCGCCATCTTGAATTAGTACCACAATTTTACTAGTTTATCCCTATAAAACAATTAGTAATGGTGCATAATTTAAATCAATCCATTAAGTAGGTTTTTGAGGCTGAACTTTTAAATATTTTAGTAAAACGGCATTTGGTTCCGCCATCTTGGATTCGTAGGAAAATTTTACCAGTTGATTCATATATAATACTTAATTTATGTGCAAAATTTGAGATATATTGGATAAGTTGTTTTTTAATAATATATGTTTAATATTTTACTGGGCCGTTTTGTTTCGACACATTGGATTTTTACCAAAATGTGACCATATGACCCTTAATTTTTGACCTAAACCTGAAACCAATCGAGTAAGTAGTTTTTTAGCTATGCCGCGAACAGACAGACAGACAAACGGCATTGAGGAAACATGTTTTTCGGCATCTAGGGTCCTGAAACGTAAAGATCTAAAAAATTTCGGAGGGTGATTTTTTTACGATTACAATACTCACTTTTACGAGGGAAGTAAAAACTTACCCTCTTATATCCTTGGAAAATCTGAAAAAGCTATGGGTTGATTTGTAGTTTGTAATTTTGCAGTGTTTTGGTAGCACACACCATACCACTGCCTTTTTTAGAAGTTTTCACGCTTCGATATTATTTCTCATGATAATGTCTAATAGAGTCTTTAGAATTTTCTAAAGCAGTCGAAGAACAAAAAACGCTACCACTGCACATGACTATGTTTGTAATAATAATGCCAGTCTCCGGCCGATTGAACGCTGCTGAATTGATAGCCTCTCCACACAAATTGAGGCTATGTGACGCTTTGCGCGCCAAACGAAAGTACACTATCCATATTAATCTGTGCTCTAGGAATTAGTAAAAATGGTTGTACCTAATTTGCAGCAACTTTGATTATACAGGGTGTTAGGGGTTTGACTACAAATATTTTAACATAGGATAGTATGAACGATTTTAAACAAAATATTCTTATAAACCATCGGTAAATTTTAAAGGGTTTTCAAAATATTTAATTTTAAAATGTTTAATTTTGGAGAAAGTTTCAACTAATTTCAAGGCAACATGGCAACATTGCTATTTGCTTGAACATCAATGTGATCACAATCTCATCACCTGTGTTTTTCCAACAAGTAGGTTTGAAAACGATTCAATTATTTTATTTTGATTATTTTTTTGGGATTTGTGAACTAATTTTGTGATAAATTGTGGTTTACTAGCATAATATCGACGTGTATAAAAAATAGTAAAAACTTGTTATTAAAACTTTTTATTATTTGTATAGTTTTTAACTGCGCAACCTTAATTAAGTTTATTAGGTTCCAAAAATTAATAAAGAATATGAACTTACCAAGCATATTACTTTATAGCACTAGATAGGTAATACTCACAACAAAAAAGTATTTTAAAAACTTAAATTAAATACTGAAAATGACTTCCGCCACTGTTTAAACACGCACGAATTCGGCAAAGCCAGTTTTCTTGAACAGATTCAAGAACGTTCGGTCTTTGTCTAATTAATTCCGCTGCAGCAAAAATACAGTTTCTGAGGTCATCTTTATTTTCAATTTCAACCCTATTATACTCTAATATTTTGATTAATATGTTGGTTGGCAAAATAAAACATTTCGTTTTATTTTTTAAATTTTGGTTGTTCAAATATTTTACTAAGAAAACATTTGTAGGCATTTTGTTAAAAATCATATAATTAATTTTTTTATATAATAAAAATAATAAATGTCTTAACGATGTGCTTAAAAATTAATAAAACAGTTTTTCTCAAAAATGGTCAGGAATTGACCCTATGTTATTTAAATATATTTTAATCAAAATGGTTTATAGTATCACGTGTTAAAATATTTGTAGTTAAACCCATAACACCCTGTAGATCATGACCAAAATTAAAATATTCATAGATAACTTTTACGATTAATTTTGAAGGATTAAAATAAAAATATTATGATGTAGTTTGAAGTTACAAATGAATTATATAGAAAATGATATTAATATCACAAAAACTATTACGTATTGGACGGTGTAAAGTTAATAAATTCCGTATAATATAAGCATACATATATTTATTTTCGATTTATATAAAATTAAATTCCAATATATTATCCGTTTTGTGACAGGCACTTCAGCATATGCGATTGATATTTATATTAAATGTAACTCAAAATAACAAGGTGTGTTATTTTAAAGCATATTTTTCTAACAGCTCCCTATTTACATATCCCGTGCCTCTCAATTTTCCATTCGATGTGATTTCGAAACTGTTTGGCAATAGATAAATATTCTACAAACAAACCCCTGTTGTATTTGTTCAAGTTGAAATGGCCATGTTGGAAACAATAAAATGTTTATATCTAAGTAATCAGATTTTTTTTATGTTTGCACTAAACAAATCAACTCCCAAACAATTCTATCTTTTAAGCTTAAAATAATGCAGCGGTTATCCAGCGTTTTCATAAAAACCTATTATCAACCAGTGGCGGCTCGCCAGGGGACGCGGGTGAAGCGCCGCTTCACCTACATTTTCCAATCAATTTACTTTAAAAAAAAAATATTTTTAAAATATTAAGCATTTTATAATCTACATTTTAATTATAAAAATGTGGTATGTTTTATATAAATTCACATTATTTACTTAATTATACCATTATTTTCTATCAAAACTATCAAACACCAATCACAATCAGCAGTAACAAATTCCGTATCAGACTCCCCCCGCACGCCGTATTTTGCGCTTAGATTTGTTTACGTCAGTTGCTATGGCAACGTAATGGTGAATATCCGTAAGCCAAATAGAGATGGGCAGAGCGGCATAAAGCTGCTGCTGCAAGCTGCAGGCGCTGTTCGCTTGTTATAGAATTAATGTAAATTAGTGAGTTGGGATCATCGAAGGTGGAAGCAGTTTTGCATCAATCGAATCGAATCGAAATTAGCTTTACGATATAGGTACATAACTGTTTTTTAAGAACAAAAAAATATATTTAAAATCATATAAATTCATATTGTTTCCCCTAAGTATTAAAAAACGCTCCAAAGCTATGGATAATTAATATATAAAAAGGTTAAAAAACGGCCATTTTGGGCGGCTATGTTTTATTGACCATCGTCCAACCTAAAACACCCCCAAAATAATTAAACTGTACCATTATACCATATTGTGTAAACATATTTTTTGGAATCTTTTATTTTAAGATTATATTTTAAACTAAAAAATGCAGTTTAGTTATTAAGATATATTTAATAATGTTTTAATTAGTAGAGAAACTTAAATTAAATGTTGGTTGCACCTATGTAGCTGAAGTTAACAAATCATAAAGTTTTCAGAATAAAAACTTTATTGCTAATAGTCGTTGTCTATTGTACAGGGTGATATAATCAGGCGTTACGTCTATCTCCATATCTGTTTAACTCCCTACTAAATCGGAAACATGATGTCATATATGACAAGTTAAAGATCAATCTCATGAGTCTCTTTTGTATAACCAGCACTCCGTTCAGATCCTGCACGCTTCATCATACTGTCAAACCATAGGACATGACTGGGTATGCATTAGAGACAGTTACTAAATTAGAAACACTTAATGAGATTTTTAAAGATTTTATCATAAAAAAACATTTATTTGGTCTCTAACAAACATCATCTATATGCAGGCTCCACTCAAGGTTAGAATCTACGGTAATTCTTAAAAACTTTGAACTATGGCTAACAGTCATATTATTAAATAAAATATTTGGATTTTTTGGTTTGCACATTTTTGTCTTAAATTCCATAGAGACAGTCTTTGAAAGATTCATTATAAGGTTGTTTCTTTTACACCAATTTGAGAACTCAGTCAGTGTAATCTTAATTTTCTCCTCCAAAAGATTCTTATATTTGGCGGAAATGACTATGGTCGTATCATTCGCGAACATAAAAACGGTTCCACATGAAATGTATTCTGGTAAGTCGCTTATAAATAACAAAAAAATTAGAGGACCTAGGGCACTGCCTTGAGGGGTCCCTAAGTCACAGTTTGTCGTTTGTGAAAAAATATCACCTATTTTTATTTTTAATTTTCTACCCTTCAAGAAAGAATTAAGCCACTTACTTGATGGTCCTTTAATATCTAGCCTTTTAAATTTTTTAACAACAAATTCAGGATTTATGGTACCAAATGCCCTTGTTATATCAAATAGTAGAGCTACAACTTTTTCATTCTTATCAAGTTGATTGTATATATTTTGTATAAGGTCAATCGCTGCGGTTTCAGTAAAGTGTTTTTCTCTAAAACCATGCTGGTGTGAGGTTTTTATTTTTCTCAAGAAAAGGGAGTTAGCTTGTTGTAAATAACCTTTTCGAAGACCTTTGAAAAACAGCTAAGATATATGCCAATAATTTTCAATTAAAAGAGCATCACCCTTTTTAAATACAGGCTTTAGCTTTAGCTTCTTTCGCGAAGGCAAAAAGCCTTCATAAACTGACATTGACAACCAATTACTTTAAAAGAACACCTCTTTAGCAAAGCAATAGGTATCTTATGTGCCCCTGTTGATTTTTTATTGGGCAATTTTTCTATGGCAGACTTAACAGCCTGTGGTGTTACATTAGTGTATTGGAAGTTGTTAAAACACTTTTCCGATACAGTGCACTCCTTTGATAAACCGTTACTAAAGTGAAAATGTAATTTATTTTTAACAACATTAGATAGATAAATACTAAAACTATTTGCTATGCCTTCTGCATTATTTAGCATTACATTATCCTTGCATATTTGATTAATGTATTTTTTTTTATTGTTTTGGTTTTTGCCATTTAAAGAGTTAATTATATTCCAGTTGGTCTTTGTTTTTTCCTTTTTCTTTTTTCATTTTTATGTTTATTTCTTTTTTTATATTTATTTTTTAGTTGTAAGTCCTCAGTACGATTCTGTAGCCAGTGTAAGTTTTTTAAGTTGTTAAGATCGTGAAGAGGTCGACAGAAAAAATATTTCTTTTATTTTGAAGCTTTTTTTCCTTAACCTCTTTATTTGGACAGCTTACATGAAAGCACCAACTAACCCAATGCATCCAAAAATTGTTCAAACTCGCCTTCCACATCGTTTCTAGTGAACTTTGTTTCAAATGAATTAAAGTGAAAATTAAATTCGTTAATCGAGCCACTGTCAACCATCCTGAGGTACCGAACCATCCCCTGTTGAACCATTTCTGGCAATATTGTTTACTCGTCATGTCAATATATAAGTTGATAATAATGGTCAGATATTCCAACATCAAAATTTTTGCAAGAAAAAAGTACGGTTTAGATGTGATGACTTAATCAAGACTGGAGATACTGGTAATATTGTTTCTATTAGTAAAAATTTTAGTTGCTCCATTAGCAAAGATGTCAGTTTATTTGTGTCAAAAATGTATTTATTTGTTTATAAATTTTTAAAAAATATTATATTTATTCTACAAATGTTGTAATAGGTTTGTGCTAAGAGCAGTGTATTAAGTAGAAATGCTTTTCTTTGGGGCCTTAAATTCCCATAGAACAAATTCACACGCCTTAGTTGTAAAATCCTTTCTAGCAAAGAAATGTTAAATTCTACTGCAGAATATTGTATGAAAAATAATTATCTACTGGTCATTTATAGCGAAAGTTTTCTGTATACATTTATTTGTTTTGTGAAAATTGTCTTCTCTTGAATTTATTTTTATAAAATCTCGATGGGTTATTGTAGAATTGACGTTATTTTGAACTTATTGCCTGTTTTCGGTGTTGAATGTTTTGCTAAAATAAATAATTAGGCCAGAGTCAGTGTTTGTTTACTTTATTGTTGATAATACATTTTAACAATAAAATAAAGACACAGTGCTTATTATTATTGTCTTGGCTACTTAACACTAAAATTTATAGCCTTTTCTTAGAAGTAGTTGGTTTTGAGACCTTAAATCACAATTTGTCAAAAATTATTGGATCTAAGTATGTGATATAAAATGTGTTATTTAAGATAAATTCATATATACGATTGTCTATTTAAAAAAAAAAACATATTTTTTATCCTCTCTATATTCCATTATGTTGATCGAGTTTTTCGGTAGTTATTAAAAAATTCTGAAAGCTTTCATTTTCAGCTAGAAAATAAAACCTTAAGGTGTGACAATATTATTAATCCCTATACAGATTATTTGATTAAAGAAATAATTACGTCAGAGTTTTGCCTATATATAAAGAGGTCGACAAATAAACTTAATCAACTTGTTTTTTTAAGAATAGCTAAAATATTTCTACTTTTTCTCCGATTTTTGAAAAATTTGTCTCTCAAATGCATTTTGTTGGTTTTAATTCTTTAAAACCTATCAGAACTATGTTGAACAGGGTATCCGAATTTCGATGGTTTTGCGGGGTGTTTCCCTTATTACTAAAGATAGAAGGATGCGGTTTTCGCAACACTGTGCTACTTTTTTGTGAAACCAAAGAAGCCACAAACAAATCTTTCCTAGCCCTTTTCGTTTTTGAGATACAGGGTGAAATTAAAAATTTTGCGTTTTCAGGTACCCCTCGTATCTCGATGGCCTGGCAACATACCAAAAAGGTGAAAACTAACTTCGATAAAGTTTCTTGCGTAGAACCCAGTGACGTAGTCAGTTTTTGGTTAGCTATTATCGTTTTCGAAGTATAGACGTTGGGTTTTTGTAAATGGGATACCCTGTATATTTTTTAATATTTGGTTTCCGCTCATTTTTAGCTTCTCAAAAATATATAACACTTGATATTTATTTCAATCCGGTATCGACAATTAAGTCAATTTAAAGAAATTTTAATTTGTTCTTCTAGTAGGCCATGAACATTGTGTGTTAATTTTCTAAATCTGAATTATTTGTACCAAAGTTTGTTATAATATCATAATTAAACAATAAATCAATAAACAAAGAGACATACCTACTATTTAGTATGTACCCTGAACAATACAACTAACACAAATACTTAGGAAATCTAATAAAAAAATATATACCTATTATAAACTAAAAATGTTTTATTTACAACAAATGACGTTGGATTTAATACTTTTCTAATGTTGATAATTGTATTATTTGAAAATACTTACTTAGAACTATTTAATTAGAAATACCCAAGATCTGTTTTAAATAAAATAAGGCGGCCATGACTTGATTAAACAAAAGAATATATAGATTCTGTTGAGCCATTGTAGAAACTAATTGATTTGTCATTGTTAAATTATTTTAATCAAATATTGCCTTTGTCCATTTATTAAATATCAAATGGCTGCGGATTTCAGAAACTTGAAGAAATATGACATGCTTGCTTGTTTTATACAGTGCCAGGAAAATCCGGATGAAGCGTCATCTAATCCGGTAACTGACAGGAGGAAACAAAATAACTTTGCTTCTTAAACTAGGACTTTTCGGAACTAGTAATAGCCGATGTAGAAGGACTCTCAGTATTTTTGAAAAACAAAAGTATAGATAATAATAAAACTTTAGTTTTGTGACTTTTTTTTCAGAGTAATAATATTAATATTTCAAATTATGCCTATCGTTCCTAATAGGTTACAATTGTGTTCAAAATTTGTTTGTAATAAAAAATCATATCAGCAAGTCTGTAACGTGAAAGATACGATGTCACTAAATTTCCAATAAAATTAATTATAATTAAAATATTTGAAAAGTAGAATAGCAGTTTTGTTGATAAGTGAGTGATAAGAAAAACCATCTTTTACATCGCCCTGTATTATAAAACAATTCAATTTAATTTATTTTGAATATGTCGTTCTATACTCTATATCTCTCTGTAAATAGGCATTTATTCCGTATAGATACCCAGAACGAAGACAACCCGATAAGAGAACATTTGCAAGAATAAAAGTAAATCTGATCAATCACGGATCATTCAAAGTACCGCGACCGAAATCATATTACAAAGAAAATCGGGAAACTGAAGAGATTAATGTTTTAGCTGCCGTTGCAATCAATCCGTCAACTTCCTGTCAAAAAGTCGAGGATGAAGTGGGAGTACCTAAGTCAACAGTGCAGGCTTTTCTAAAAAAATACCATTTCAAACCATATAAATATAAGTTAGTGCACCATTTGCACCCGGGAGATGCACAGCGTCGCATAGATTTCTGCAACTGGTACATTCATATGACTAATACCGAAATATATTTCGAAAGAGGAGTTGTATGGTATGACGAGGCATATATCTCAAGTGCAGGTATTCTAAATCGACACAATAATAGATACTGGTCCAAAGAAAATGAACACGTTATTTTTCCACGCGAATACCACGGCAGGTTTGGATTTAGCGTGTCCTGCTTTATCCTTGGCACAAAAATAAGGAATGTTATTTATAACGGTAGTCTTACTAGAAATCGGTACCTAGAGATTCTGGAAAATACGCTTCCTGATTTATTAGATAATATTCCTTTGGCACAATTACAAAATATTTTTCTTCAGCAAGATGGTGGCCCGGCTCATAATGCACGGACTGTTAGTACCTTTTTAGAAAATGAATTTCCAGGTAGCTGGATTGGTACAAATGCTGTAAGATGGCCGCCTAGGTCGCCAGATTTGTCTGTCATAGACTTTTTTCTATGGGGATGTCTTGAAGGCATCATCTACCAAAGACAACACCACACGATCTAAGATTTACAAAACGACATAAGAAGAGCCTTTAGATATTTACAAGCTCGCTAAATGATTATGCTTAACTCAATAAATAGAATAAGAAAGATGTGTGTTATGTGTATAAGGTAAAATTGGGAACAGTTCGAACAGTATCTGTAATTTCTACAACCTGCATAGCCTTTTTTTCTAATTTAGTCAATAGTAAGTATTTGACAGAATACAATCTTATTGTCAACATTAGAAAAATAATTAAATTATCGTCATATGTACATATTTTTAGTTTATAATATGTGTTTTTAGTAGATTTCTTAGATGTTTGTGTGTTTCCCTAGCGTAAAAATTAAATACTATGAATCTTTGTTAACTGATTTAATGTTTATTAATGATATTATAACAAACTTTGGTACAAATAATTCAGATTTAGAAAATTAACACACAATTTTCATGGCCTACTAGAAAAACAGATTAAAATTTCTTTAAATTGACTTAATTGTCGATACCGGATTGAAATAAATATCAAGTGTTATATATTTTTGAGAAGCTAAAAATGAGCGGAAACCAAATATTAAAAAATATACAGGGTATCCCATTAAAAAAAAACAACTTTAGTCTATAACTCGAAAACCATAGAAGCTAACCAAAAACTGACTACGCCACTGGATTCTACGCAAAAAACTCTATCGAATTTTCAATTTTACCCTGTATCTCAAAAACGAAGAGGGCTAGGAAAATTTTGTTTGCGGCTTCTTTGGTTTCATAAAAAAGTAGCACAGTGTTGCGAAAACCGCATCTCTCTATCTTCATATATAAGGGAGATACTCCGCAAAACCATCGAATTTCGGATACCCACGGAATTGTCGAAAAACAAATATATTGCTAATCGTCAAATAAGTTCTTTGGATTGTTTTTGACTATCTAAATCTAATTTTTGGACTATTATCTCAGACATTTTTACAGTTTTGCTCAGACGTTTATTGTCAAGAGATTGCATTATTTTCTAAGTTGAATTAATCAGATTAACTTTTCAATCAGATCCGCTGCGAAAATTTACATTTGCTGTGATCTTATTGATCTTAAAATTGATATAAAATACATTATACAGAGTAATTTAGTTTATGACCATCTGAATTTAAATGTCCCAACTCTTACGTAAAACAAAGATTAAGCCTCAAAAATTTTAGACTAATCTTACATAACGTTAATTAAATTATTTAAGGGAGATTCGTACAAGCCATCCATAAATATATATAGATGTGCAAAATATAAACAAAAATCCTGTAAAAATTACCTAAAAGTTACAGTTGTTTGAAAAAGTTTGTAGTTAAAAATTTGCCAGCCAGGCCTCCGGAAGTTACGGGCGACAATATTTCTTTGGTTTTAAACTGATTAGCGAAACCTCTGCGGCTACCGGTTCGTATAAAAGTTTCCTGCGACGCCATGGCCGCAAATACACAAAACTGTTCTAGGGCAAATTATGAGTCTGGACGCTTTTATACGCTTGAAGCCGTTCATGGATGAAATTCGGTTTCTGACTCGAATTCCTAAAGGCGAACTTAAATTTGCTACTTGTATGCCGAGCTTTACCATAACTTTTCTACTTAGGAGCAATTTTAAGAGGCGACTCCGACGTTAGTACCACAGAAGGGCGTGAAAACGAGTTTCGGTGTACATGAGGGTCATTTTGTATATAAGTCTGCCAAGGAAATAAGGTAAAGATTGTTGGAGCTAGAGTTACGGTTTAAAGAAAGGAAAACAAACTTTCCGTGCGAATCTGAGTAGATGGAAAAAGTTCGAGTCTGAATTTAATCTATTTAAACTTCTAGTGAATTTTTTATATACTTTTCGAATTCAATATTTAATACTTTAGTTAGTTGTTAGTGATTTAGCAGCACAGCACAAGTTTTTCTATAGCCATATAACAAAACCCATGGACCTAGAAATTTAAAATTTGGAGGAAATATTACTTGAATTTTCTAGGGGTGCACTAAGGAGGAATTTTACAAAGTTCCATTCGTGAAGTGGTGGTAAAGTTTAATTACTATGGTGATATTTAATAGTAAATATAGTCTTTAAAAAAAATAAAATCACGAGTTTCATTATTCTTGAAAATTCATCTTCTAAGGGGATGAATGCGAGAATGTTACTAATTATACATATAATAACACGGATAAAGGACACCAGCCGTTTTCATTTTGTTTACACACTCCATAAACTAGTACAAGATTCAAACTGAAAAACAAATGGTTATAGACAAGGATAAAGAGGAGAATGTGTGCGAGATAGAGGGTCGCCGGGGAAGGCCTAGGAAAAATTATATTGAAAGTAGTAAGGGGACTCAAGAACGAAGAATGGCTGCGATTGCAAAGAAAGATCAGACTTTTGTAAATAATTAGGAAAAATAATATAAAATTATTTAAGGCGGGCGGAAGAAGTTTTGTCTTTACTTGTAGAAGCTCAACTTATCAAACACCATTACCTTCCAATAAAAAAATTTGTAAATACTAAATTTACTTCAAACATTTTTCCAAGGTATCATAACATATTTCCGAAATTCCTTCAAGATCTTTTATAGGTGTCCCGCTAGTAGGTTGTTGTACTTTTAAGACATTTCCAATTTTTTTAAATATCATCTCGCATGTCAACCAGTTTTAAATTTTTTTATTGAAAACTCTGTTAGTCTGTTTTTATTTTTGCCTAAATTGACACAAAAATGTTTTCTGTATAGTACGCTTCACAATTTTAAAGTCCGTCGGAGATAAGTGAAAGTCTTCTTTTAAACGAAAGAAAAACTCTCGCTCGCTACAACTAGTAATAAAACTATCACAAAGATACTTTCGACTTATCACAAACAGATTTTTAACAGCAAATCATGCACAACAATACTACTTTAACAATAATCACAATAATACGGCGCACCTTGTAACGATTTTTGACGTCAGGCACAGCCTACTAAAAAAATTGCTATTGCGAGTAAATGGGCAACTTTGGGCAGCCAGATTTTTTTTCTATCGAATGCGTATAACATAGCCTTACCTTTGGCCTTAGCGCCAAACTTCGCCTCGCTTCGCTAGTGATTTTTTTCGTTAGTGAACGTGAAATACTGAAGATTTGTGTAGAAACAAATACTTCAATAACTTACAGTGTTTTAAATAAAAATGGAAATGTTGTTGTTACTTTATATTATCTCTAAAGAAGTGTAATGGTTAATTTCACATGAAATTAAAAAAAAGTTATTGTCTGGCACAAACTTTCATGAAATTTGTAAATATATCGATCCAGTTATTTCGATTTTAGAGTCGATTCCGGATTCCATCTTTTTCTGAATTGGCCTTATATCTATATACGACCTAATTACACATTATTTTCGGGTTAGAGCATTTTTTTAACGGTAGATATTACAACTTTGAATAAAAAATATCTGTAAAAAGTTTTACTTGAACAATATTTTGGAGGTTTTGGCCACTAAACAGCATTAAGGCTTGCCACTGTGCGACGGTGGAACCACCACCCTTTTACTAGGCATCGCCTGTCTATAAGATTAACATACGTCCGATATACTTCGCTAACTGGACTTACCCCGCGTCGTGAGACAGAGATAAACTTATTTGATTTTTAGGTTTATGAAAAGATATTGCAAGATTTCTTTGCATGACATAGTGTTAATAATGCACTTCCTGTTCTTCGGCGATTGGTAAATTTTACGAAAAAGAGCAAGTGTGACAAAGAAACGCGCCATATTATTTTTCTGGAATTTTAACGATTGATGCGAGGTTATATCGTTCTAAATATAGATATTACTTGGTGGGATCCATATCGATACCTACCAGTGGCGGCTCTGGTGGTCTATTACCCCCCAACAATATTTCAGAAAATAAATTATTCGTTTGACCGTCCCTCCTAATAGTTGTAATAAAACGCGAATCTTGGGAAAAGTTAAATACACTACACTATTAGCCGCGCGCGGCGGTTCGAATGATCTCGTTGCGTTCCTTAGGCATAATAAAATAGCTATACTAAGCTAGGCTGGCAGTCCGAACTGCCCTGATAGCCTTAAGACTTGACGAAAGTACTCGAAGATTTCACAGCTACCGAGCGGCAGTCGAACGTGATAGCAAATGGGATATGAAATCGCGATTTGGGTGATCAGCCGGTCTCTTCTCATAATTCGATCGATCGGTGGCGGCATCACGTCGGCATGCGGCAGTTAAATTGTTCATAGGTCGCGAGTTTCACATTGTTTCGGAAGTTTTCAATCTATGAAAATTGATTTAAATACTGTTTTTGTAATATATATTATTTTATTTCTGTGATCAATGTGTGAGTTGGAAATATACAGGAAGTAAAATGTTAGTAGTAACTAGTGCAAAAAAATAAACAACAAAAAAAGTGCTTACCAACTTAATTTTGCAAAAATTGCCAATATCAAACTGGTCTATGTTTAAGTTGTGAATGTAGAGGAAATAAAATGACGGTAGTGCAAAACATTAAACAACTAAAGAGTGCTAACAAACTTAATTTTGAGAAAGTAACGAAATTCAAGGTAAGTGGTCGCCCTTTGCCAAAACTTGGTATACGACAAACTAATAAAGACAAAAATAAAAGGTTCATCGAAACTTTCGCAAAAGTATGTACGATTTAGCTAACTCGATATGTGGTAGTGAAGTCTAACTCATTTTACTGTTATGTTTGTTTGTTGTTTTCTAAGGACTCATCGGACTTATTATGGTGCAAAACCGGTGTTAAAGACTTAAAACACTTAAAAGAAAAAATAAAAAAACATGCGTTTTCTACATATCACATGAAATGTTCGGTGAACTATGCTACGGTCGGAAGTGTTGATATTCGCACTTAGCTAGACACAGCTTATAGATAATCCCTTAGAGATTTTAGGGAAAATGTATCCAAAAATCGTTATATTTTAAACAAAATTTTAGATTATGTAAAATTTTGTGGGGCATTCGAGCTGGCACTACGTGGCTATGATAAAACGGATTTGTCTGAAATTCTAGGGGTTTTTCGAGGGCATATAAATTTTGTTGTGGAGTTGGATCCAATTTTATTCAGTATATAGTATATGCAGAATACAACTGTCTTTAAAGGAACATCTAAATCCATTCAAAATGACCTACTTGACTCTATGCTGGCTGTGGCTCAGGAACAAATTAAGCAAGACAATCAATCAGCTAAATATGTTGCTGTGCAAGTTGTTAAAATTTCATAAAAGTATAATAATATATTGAAGATCGATTTTAATATTATTAAAGATTGAAGGGTTAAAGGGAGAACTGTTGAACCGTTATTGATCTCTCGGCGAGGACTTTGAAACTCGGCCGCTAGATGGATTTGGTGGTACTCTTCGGTTTCCCAAGGTCTATAGGGCTGGGCTGCCATCGGCTAACTAGATAACTAGTGATCGGTAGAGTGGGTCAGGGTAAAAATAGAAAAAGTATGCGCCACCTGTTTTTATGGCCCTGAAAAGAAAGCCCGAGACCGGATGAACTTAAGAAAAACAGGAAAACTACAAAAACTTTACAATAACACCAATATCCTTAATATTGAAAAATATATTTACGAAAACTTACCGTTATAGCCTTGTTTATACATAGATTATAGTCACACTTAGCTCATATAAAGTTTAATAAATGAGATGAAAGACATATTAATAATTGTTACCTTCTCTTACGACTATTTCCTGAGTATGAACAAAAGAAAGAGAGAGAGAGCTGTCTATAAAATATAGGAAGAGGTCGTAAGATGTGACGTAACCTAACCTAGGATTCTTCCAAATAATTTTGCATGTTGCACTTAAATTTTTATATATTTAATAATAAGTGGTACAAGAGAAAGCTCATCAAGATTTAACTATGTTAAGTATCTCAGAAAGAAAGGTAGTGTTGGTTTTATACCAATTTAACTTAAATCAAAGGGCTACAAAACTTACGTCATTCAAGTTACAGTACTTCATACAGCAAATTCATAAAACAACAGTGCGGTGTACTGAGTGCTATTCGTTAAAAGTTAAAAACTAGACATGATTTAAAGTATTTCGTTAAAGTTCATTATATATTAATTCTATTATCAAAATGGAATTGGCTCTATTTGGCACATAATAACACTAACAGACAGTTAAGTATGTTCCCAAGATAACACACACAAATCAAACCTGAAGTTGATTATATTTGATACGTATAAGAGTCTGTCGGGGATCTCACAACAGCATCGAAGATGTACATATGGTTGGCAGGCCCAGTTTCATACAGCTTGAAACATGACTCCTGAGGGACTGCAAGCAAGCTTCAGAGTGACTGTGCTACTGCTAAAGTTCATCAGCACACAAGAACATTGGACCAAAACATCAAATAAAAAAAAGGCCTAAAAGGAACAAATCAAGCAATAGAAGAAAGTTCGAGAACCCAAGGTAGGTAAATTATACATTTTAGTTTTAATAATAAATATTTGTGAGAGAATGATGAAAATGAGACTTACCAATGATATATTGACTTTTTCAAAGAGTCAAGAACATGTGACTTGGAATGAAAAATGGGTTTCTTCTACTAAAATTCAAATTTTAACTCAGCTAGCATAGCTACAGGATACTTAAACAATAAGTCACCCAAAATAATTAGAATGGACCCATTTTTCGAAGAAAAATCAGCAAAAATGCCCTAAAGACAACCAAAAGTTCCAGAAGATGGTCTGCCTTTTTTTTAACTCCTTCTGTCACTTTTTCTTTCTCCTGTTGGATAGAAACCTAGAGATTTTTGATACAACCCTGATGTTGATACTACTAATTGTTAATGAAGTTGACAGATATTTCAAAATTAATTTAAATTAAGATACATTTTATTTTTGTTTTGAGATAATTAGGATATACCAAAATGTTAGTTAAAATTACAATGGTAAGTTTCAAAATGAAGATTTTTGATCATATCAATTTTCTTTACTCTGATTTCCTGTTTTCCTAATTCCTAACCTTATTGTTTTTATTGTTTTTACTAAAGTTTATGTAATGTGCTTTCTCTTAATTTCAGAAAAATATCAGCTTATTTCTACAAAGGGGCTTGATGCTACTGAAAAACAACAAATACAGTAAGAGCTAATGAGAGCTATCACCAGAATACAAGGTAAACTTTGATTTCTTTTACTTAACTTAGCCTAAAATTGTCAACTCCATAATCATGTAACAAATTTGTACCTAAAATTGCTAATTTTAATAATTTGTTTCAGAATGAGAAGAATGTGCCTATGGAGGTCTCCACCACTTGGTTTATTGTTATAAAGTTAACCTAGGATTACTGAGATTAAGATTTTAAATTTTGAATTAAACGATAAAAAAACATTAAATATGTGTCTTATTTCAACTATGAAGATTATAGGAACTGGTAAGCATATTTTATAGATATTATCTTAAATAAAAATATAGCAAAATTCTAAATTTCTGTTAGGAAAATATAACCCGTTACAAAGTAAACGAAATAACTGACAGTTCCACCAAAACCCAAATTGTTATTATAATACCTTATATTTTGCCTGGCATTGTCCATGAAAGATTTGTTAAATTTGTAAATCCTTTATGGACCACAGCTTCACACCTTACAGACGCAATTCTTCATGAATTAGAAAATCTAGACATTGATAACACCTCCGAGACATTAATTGGGCAAAGTTACGAAGGGCGTCCACCATGAGTGGAAAATTAGGAGGCGTACAAAAAAAAATTAAAGAGCATTATCCTGCCGCTAATTTTATATATTGTTATGCCCCCCAATTCAATTTAATATTACAGAAAGTAGCAGGTTAAGATAAAAATGTAAACGTTTTCTTTGCAAATTTACACGGTTTCTCAACATTCTTTAGTCGATCTCCAAAGCGCACAGCAGTTCTTGATGAGTTAGTTAAAGTTCGCTTACCTAAAGCTGCTCCCACCTGCACCTGCACCACCACTGCAGTACCACTGTACTTCAGTGTACGTTGTGTAGAAACTGTGTTTGTTTATCAGGCAGATATTTTGTTATGTTTAGAAAAAAATAATTGAAACGGAAGAAAAAGTCAACACAATTACCAAGCCTTTGGTTTAAAAGGCTTTTTACAAAATGTAGATTTTTTACTTTGGTTGAGCTTCTTCCATCTTATAATGACTCATTGTGAAATACTTTTTAATGAACTTCAAAAATCGGTTATCGATGATTTATCAGCAAAAAAATATATACACTCCTTTAAAGGTTCCATCCAAGCAGTTCGCGATAAAATTCTAAACGACCTATCTTCAGAAATGCCTTCAATTTCATCTAATGCTGGTAAAAAGCTACGTAAAAATTATTATTCTAAACGTCATGTAGCTTTGGAGGTCTGTGACATAATAATTTCTCAAATGCAACATCGCTTTAGTTTCAGTAATCATTTCGCGATCAGCCAACTATTTTATAGTGATCAATTTGAAAATTGAAACTATGCTGGCTGTGGCTCAGGAACAAATTAAGCAAGACAATCAGTCAGCTAAATATGTTGCTGTGCAAGTAAACGAAACGAATAATTTTCCAGGTAATATTTTAAATTTAGTTAAAAAAGACTTTCCTTGTATAAATTACTTAAAACTGAACTGCAAGCTATATATGATCGTGCTGATTTTCGTGTAAGTTCTGGAGCTATTTCAATGCTTCAACTTTTTATACATAATAACCTAAGTAATACGTTTTCTGAAACCGTCAAAATAATAACTTACTGTGTACTTTGCCAATGACAACTGTAGAAAGCGAGCGTTGTTTTTCGGCCTTAAATAGAATAAGTTTTCTAAGAAACACCATGGGCCAAGATAGACTATCCGCTTTAGCAATGTTAGGTATCGAGAAATCGTTTATAAAAGTGCTCGTGCCATTCAGCATTTTTCCAATTCTAAAGAACGAAGAGTAGATCTGAACCTCAAGAGCATATAAAGCTCAATTAAAATGTAATATATTTATTTTTATTTTAAGTATGCCTGTTTTTAAATTTGTTACTGACCTCCCAATATAATTCACCACGAGCCGCCACTGGTACCTACAAGATTATTTAGTTTGTTTTTATTAGAACTTGATTAAAATGTGTTATTATCTATGTGAAACGGAACAAATATGTTTCCCGAACACCCTGTATCTAAAATATTCCTGCCTTTTTGTACTTCCTTGTGTCTCGCAAAACATGATCCACAATGAGCTGGGCAATGAAATAAGTAAAACATTCTTTATTAACTTAATGAAAGAGAATTCCTCAAAATACCGACTGGCAGTCAGCAAATTATTTGTCCAACTTTACAACTACCTCAATCGGCTTTAAATTAATTTATTGAATTGCAAGCGGCGTTTATGTAGTTTGGTTAGAAACTGTTCCAAATGACAGAAATAGTTTACCAGGAAAATCGTTTCAAACGTTGATTAAGCCTGTCAACAGCTCTTGAACAGACTAACAAACCGTGGTTAATGGCATTAAGTTTCAGGATTGTTTTAAATATTTACCATGTCAAGTTTGGCGAACTGGCTTTCAGTAATTCGGACATTTTACTTATGCGTGTCAATTATCATTTAGAAAGTTTGCTCGTCTTTGGTTAACTCCGTCAAGGCTACAGTTTTTATTTGGAAAATATATTTTCCTGATCTAATTTATATGACAAAAACCGAATGGATTTGACTTAGATATACTAATGTGAATGAACAATCCTTTTAAATTTGTCTTTACATTTTCAGTATATAATTAAGATAGGAATTGTAATACAATGCTTCAAGGAATAAGATTTTTACAAAAACATTTATACCAATATTTTCAAGAAGTAGGTATTCTTGAGTAGACTTTTTGTTTGGCAGTAGCAGTAGCTACACACCAATTATTATAATTAGCAAGGGGTCTAGTGTAGCCTACATATTGCTGCTTTAATATTCCGTTCCCCTTTTTATAGTAACGAATATTTTCCTGTGTGTCCAAAGGGGTGAAACCACCATTTAAATAATACAATATTTTTTATTTAAAAACCGGTTAGTTTTCCGAAAAAACGCTTGAACACGTGTTTTTTAATTTATTTTTTTAAAAATTCATACAATGTGTCCGACGGGGTGAAACCATCCCTTAAATATTATAATATATTTGATTTAAAAAATCGTCAGTTATTCGGAAAACGCTAGAACATAATATGCTTTATATTTTATTATTTTACATATTTTAAATTTTTTTTATACCGAGACAGAGTGTTCAAGGGACTGAAACCACTTTTTTATTATATATTATATATTTTAAGATTTTTTATAAATTCAAACAGGGTTTTTGAAAATATCGGGTTATTGATTAATTTTTGCGATCTTTCTCAAACCGTTTGCCATAGAAAGCTGAGCTTGTGCAAACAGCTTGATTTTAGAGTGCAGAGGGTCGATAAGAAGGGATTCTTTAAAACTCAGTTTTCAAGGCGGTGAAACTACCCCTTAAATGTTTATAGTTGACTCGAGCTATATTAACTCCAAAAAATAGCACAACAGATGAAATAAATCCAGCTTTATTGGAAAAACTACTGCTCCACAATTAGCATACTACTCAATAGATACAACTTTAGACCAAGAAAATGCGGTTAATTTTCCTGTCAAGTTCCTACACTCTCTAAACCCTACAGGAATACCTCCTCATAAGTTAACTTTAAAAATGGGGACACCAGTGATACTTATTCGAAATTTAAAATCACCAAAATTGTGTAATTGGCTACAGGTTAAAGTATTACAAAACAATGTAATAGAGTCTACTATTATTTATGGCTCCGGTCTGGGAGAAACAGTTTTTATATCTCGTATCCCTTTAATTCCGTCAGACTATCCTTTTCAGTTCAGTTTACAGTGTACAGTTTCCTTTAAAGCTTTGTCTCGGCATGACAAGCTTAAGGGCAATCCTTAAGTAGAGCTGGAGTAGACTTGCGCTACGATTGTTTTTCCCATGGTTAACTCTATGTCGCATGCTCTAGAGTAAGTTCTCGTAGTAGTTTGGCTATTTTACAGTCAGAGAATGCAACAACAAACGTGGTTTATAAAGAGGTACTCAAATGAGGCGATTTAAGTACCTCTTTACATCCCTTTCATTATAGTCATACGCGCGAACGAAGTCGCGGGTACTCGCTAGTTCTTTTTATATAAAAGGGTGACCAAAATAAGTTTGACAATTATCCTGGTCTAAATTTTTTGAATTAATAATCAAACATCAATTTGTTGCATATTTCTATAAAAATAAGCTAATTTCTTCATCGCAGCATGGTTTTACTTTAAAGAAAAGCACTGAAACTGTATTATGCGAGTTCCAACGTGTAATTGTGGAGACTCTTAACAAAAGATTGCTTGTATTGGGAATGTTTGTAGATTTTTCACGAGCATCTGATGTAGTAAATCTCAAAATTTTGCTTACTAAACTTTACAGTTATGGCATAAGAGATTAGCTGCTGAATTATATTAAGTCATACTTGTCAAATAGAATACAATTGGTATCTGTTAATGACTCGCAATGCAGCTGCAGGACTATCGAGATGGATGTTCCCCAGGGCCCGATTTTGGGGCTTTTCCTTTTTCTGGTTTTTGGAAAGGACCTCATAAATTTTATTAATAACTCTGCAGAAAATACTTTCTTCATTTCTTACGCTGACGACACAAATATTTTGATTGTTAAAGGAAATCTCTCATTCTTAATGATAACTGCTGAAGAATACACTGGCCCACAAAAAAAGTGGCGAGCCTAAAATTTGTATCAATTTCAACCCTTAATAATTTTTGAATGGATTCTTACATTCTGTTAATTTTGAAATTTATTTCGATACCTTTTAACAATGATTTTGTGATATAAATTTAATCTTCGGAATAATACTGGATATTATACAGGGTCAAACCCAAACTTGTGTTTTTTCACTAATTTTTGAGACGCTCTATAGAATGGCCTGGCTTAAATATCACTATCGCCTATGAGTCATTTTGTTACCTGTTTCTTTAGCAATATTTTGTCTTTTGAATGACCTTCGTATCTTTCTTTTCAAAAAAATATAGAGCAGTGTAACTGAAGTGATGTTTTACTGTAATTTCCTTTACACTCAATAAAAATGGAATTTTAAAAGCGTAGAGTGCTTTGAAATTTAAAATGTCTTTGAAATGTCAAGCCTTTAAAAGACTTTCTGTCAGTTTGGAAGCGTTGTTTTTATTAGTAATGGCACGACAAATTAGTCCAGAGCAAGTATATATAAATGACGGAAGGAGCGTTGCGCAAGCCGCACGATATATGTTCCAGAAACCACGGCTACATATAACAGGTTTATAGAAACTGGGCATATATATCGGGTCGTCCCAGAGTTATATCATATTAGACGACAGGTTTATTATAAATATATATATAGAATATATTGTAAAGAGACATTTATAGGTATATAAAAATGTATGTGTGAGTATATACAGGATTATAGCAAATGGTCCAAGATTGCTATATATATCTCGATTAATAAAAAAATCATTGGTCCCATATTATTTTCCGATGAGTCACGGTTTTGCTTACATTTTTCCGATGATATTTGGAGGCAGGAAGGCCAAAGGTACGCTGAGGGTATGTTTGTAGAAAAGGAACCTGAAACTTTTGGAGGTGGTTCTGTGATGGTATGGGCTGGGATTTCCCACGCAGCGCGCACATATACTTTGCACATTATATATATAATGTATATATTTCATAACAGGAGTTCCTTTTTATGCATATATACACTATATATAATATTTGGGCGAAGTATACATCTTTTGCCATGGCCAGCTATATATATATATATATTTGGGATATATATATATATATATATATATATATAATTGCATATATATTTACAAAGTATATATATATATATATAAAACGTTATTATATTCTTGTTTATAAAATTTAAATTAAAAGTTTGATTATTGCTTAAAAAAAATGTTGTCTATATATATATATATATATTTACATATATATATTTCTCTATATATATATAATATTATTTAAAAAACAAAATATTTTATATATATAAAATGACTATATAGACGATATATATTTAAGCCATATTCTTTATATATATAAATTGGTAAAAAACACAAGTTTGCGTTTGATATATGTTATCCAGTATTATTAAGTTTAAATTTATATCACAAATTCATTGTGAAAAGGTATCGATATAAAGTGCAAACAAAATTAACATAATCTATCCATTCATAAATTATTAATATATATAGGTTGATATTGATACAAATTTTATATATATATATATATATATATATAATATATATTAATTTAAATAAAAATATAATTTTTCCCTATATTATATATATTTATATATATATATATATATATATATATATAAAATATATATATATATATATATATATATATATATATATATATATATATATATATATATATATATATATATATATATATATATATATATATATATATATATATATATATATATATATATATATATATATATATATATATATATATATATATATATATATATATATATATATATATATATATATAAATATATATATATATATATATATATATATATATATATATATATATATAATTAATTAAATTAGATTAAAAATGCTTCTATTGCCTGTGAATCATCGATCTGCTTTTTTGCAAAAAGATGTTTATTTTACCGGATGCAATTTTTTAACAAGTTAGATGAAAATTTTAGAGATGCCGTTAATGTAAACGTTTTCATACAAATTCCTTAATTTTTCTACGAAAAAAGATATGCATAATTATACTTAAAAATATAATGTCTAATTTTAGAAAATCTAACGTTTTCATAATCTAATCAATAATTTTAATGGCTACAATTGTTGGTTTTTTTTGGCTTTAAACATTAAATTTCTTAATTTGAGAACTTGATTTACAAATAGACTGGAATGGACACAAAAAAAAATTTCCAAACTTTTAAATTTTACCTAACATTACAATTGGATTTTCATCAAGCTGACATAATCGTATAGATATACTATTGTTCAAATAATTAGTACAGCATAAAACAGAAAAAATAGACACAAAACCACCCTGTTCGTAACGAATTGGTTTAAACAACTTTGTTTAATCTCGTTGAATATTTCAATACATATTTTTCAATTTATATGAAAATAAGTTGCCCATATACAAACTTGTATTCTCCGTTTTTACATTCTTTCAAAGCATACAGACTAATCGAGAACAACTCCCAGAACGTCAATATAGGAACTTGGATATTTTATATTACCTTTTATCAAAAACAAATCGGCTTTTATTCCATGCATAAATATAATAAGCATTTTTATTCGAGAGAACGGATATAATAGAACGTATAAAGTAGGTTTCAAAACGCTGGCAAAATCTGGATGGTGGCATTAAAACAGCTTTATGTTTTTATAGCTGCCCTTACTTCATATTTAAAAATAATTTTCAAAGCGTTAACTTTGAATTTTTAACAAGCTATGAAAAGTTATGGGATATAGAACACATAAAGGATGTTTTGAAAAGCTGACGAAATTTCGATGGCGGCACTACAATCGTATTATATAATTTTATATCCTTATTGCTGGCATCCATTTTATATCATCAATCATTTAGTGAAGCATTTGACCGACATTTAAAAAAACTTATTAAAAAAGATCGTTCAATTTTATCTCAAAGGACCATACTATCAATCCATATAAAAATCATGAAACAGACACGCTCTATAAATGCATCAACAGACCTAAAATATGAAATCTACTATCTAGCTTGCAAAAATAAAATATTAATATAACCTTAACCATTACAAAAATATCAAACAGGCGGACCAGACATACACACATCTACATATCAAGATGAGGTTTTGTTAGTTGCTTATATATAAAAGCACATGATTGCTTCATATTATTTTAATTTTCCAAGGTAGGTATGTAGCAATTGATAACTGATTCGATCATCAATATTGACCTGTGCAACAAATTACTAAGAGACCACATGTTGATTCTTCTAGCAACGATTCGAAAAAATAGGAGACAGTCACCATCGCAGTTTGTCGAGGATAAGGACAGATCGATTGCATTAATCATGCATTTTGGATTCAACGGGAGTTAAACACTCGTTTCACATGTTCCTCTACCTAAGAAGAATGTTTAGTTTATCTCTTTAATGCACGATTTTGATGAAGTTTCTCAAAATTCTTCAATGATTTTGACCTATATTAAAACAAAGAAAAAGGCTAATATGGTTGAGCAGTTGTCTGATGTAGTACAATAGGACAATGGTAATTTTCTATGCTTTGTTGCCTGTTAGTGTCGTTTATAATTGTAACTAGCAACCTGAATATCAAAAACTAAACAGTTGAATATTTTTAGCGACATTAGCAATTAGCCTTACTATAAAACACTTGGCTAGAAGATATACTGAACAGCATATTCTAAGAAATATTCAGGCAAAAATAAGACAAATGCACAATCTTGTACCCCCTATCAATCCTGACGTCGGTGATGAACGACGAATCACGCACTATTATGATTCCTTAATCGAATTAAGAGATCATGGTTTTTGTGTCAAAAGAGAACCATTTTTCGATGTTTCGTTTGCCATTACCCCAGACATCACGAATCTACGATGTAGACTGAATCCCATATCTCTATTAAAATTGTTAAGATACTTAGCTTATAAATTTCAATAGATTCCCTAATTTACCGTTTACAGAATTCCGAGTCCGATGCAAGAACTTTGGTTCCTTTTACATTAATTATAAGGTGTCCTGTGGAATGTTGATGTTCAGATAGAGCGGAATGTACAATTTGTTTCTTTCTAGTCGATATGGATCGTCCAGTTTCTCCAACATAGTTATCACCACTGGAACAAGGAATTGCATGTACCCCATTCCGTTTGGAAAGGAATAATGTCTTTTGGCGAGCGCAAATTTTGTCCAATTTTATTGTTTGTGTTAAGGGTTTTCTGGACTATGCGGCCATATTACAAAATTGTTGTCTACATATCTAAACTACGATGTTGGCTTTAATAGAGACGACTCCAAGACCTCCTTCTCAAAATCTTTTATGAAAATATTGACTACTACTGGTGGCAGCGGAGATCCCATGGCAGCTCCTGACGTTTGTTCATACAAAATTATTTGATAATATATGTTGACGTGTGCCACGCTCTAATCAGATTTAAAAGTGAGTTGTGAGTTAATGAATTGGATTTAACTAGATTGCTTTTAAATTCTCTACAAAATGCGTAAATTCTCTAATATTGCCTCCCAATCTCACTCTTTGATAGGGGTTGTAAGCCCTGAAAGGAATGCTAGGTTAGCAGCAGTTCGGGAGTGGTCGTGCGGTTAAAAAGATGGTAGACAGTAACAGGGCGCTAGTAACCATAATAAAAACCACATTCCGTAAAGTAACTTGACATATATCTATGTATGATTATACTTTTTCCCTTTAATACTTATAATAGAAAAGAACCATTAGAGTTATATACTATGTAACTACGAATACCAAAGCATCAAAAATAACTAATACCTCACGTGATCACGATCAGTTTACATCCACCCGTAGGCAAATTATAATAAAATTCCTGAGTACGAGCCTGTTAGAACCCCAACACTATAGTAAAATATTAGATTTTGCTTTTAATCTACTTAAGTATTCAAAAAGTTTTTAACTAATAAACTGAAGGTCACTAGTGTCCAATTTATGTCTTCAAGAATGAACATAGGAAACGAAACAATCGATTAAGAAATCATGGTTCTTGGGATTTGACCGTGTCAAAATGGAATCACTTTCCGACGCTTCGATTGCACGAAGCATCTTCAGGGATTCTCACTTCACGAGATCGGAACACTGAATGAGCTCGGAGAGATTTAGGCCGGCTATTTATAGTCGACCTGTGTTTACCGAAGCGTGAATTGGTGTAACGATCGGTTTCTACGTATGATGTAGACTGAAGCCCGTATCTCTATTAAAATTGTTAGGATGCTTATAAATTTCAATAGATTCTCTAATTTTGCGTTTATAGTGTCCCGAAACCGATGCAAGAACTTTGGTTTCTGTTACATTTACGACATGCCCAGTCGAATGTTGGTGTTCAGATACAGCAGATTGTACAATTTGTTTCTTTCTGATACATCGTTCATGTTCCTTAAGCCTAGTCGATATGGATCGTCCAGTTTCTCCAATATAAACATCACCACAGGAACAAGGAATTGCATATATTTCTTCCGTCTGAAAAGGAATAATGTCCTTTGGCGATCTCAAGCATTGTCCAATTTTCTTGTGTGTGTTGAAGATTGTACGTATGTTGGACCGGCGAAGTAACCTTGCAATCTTGTCTGTGGTTCCGTGTATAAACGGAAGAACTACATTTCCTATCGGTAATTCCTTTTTACTATCATTTCGTGGAGTAGGATTATTATATTTTATAATTGATCGTCTAATATCATTAGTGCAATATCCATTCCCTCTTAAAGCTTGAGTCAGTTTCTTGGTTTCCGATTGTTAAGAATTTTGGTCACAAATCGCGAGAGCTCTGTAAACCAATGAATTAATGACTGATTGCTTTTGTGCTGGATGATGATGGGAATTTGCATTTAAGTACCTATTCGTATGCGTTGGTTTTCTATATACAGAGTGTCCCAAGGAATCACCCCCTTTCCTTTGTACAAGAACATCTAGAAAGGAAATCGTGCCTTCTGATTCAATTTCTAATGTAAATTTTATGTTAGCATGTTGTTGATTTAGATGATCAAGAAACCCAGGGAAGTTTTCTGGACCATGTGGCCATATTACAAAAGTGTCGTCTACAAATCTGAACCATGATTTTGGTTTTAGTGGAGACAACTCTAATGCTTCCTCCTCAAAAGCTTCCATGAAGATATTGGCTACCACCGGTGACATTGAAGATTGTACATCTATTGAACTGACAAAGTAATCTTGTTTGTGGGCACGCGTATAAATGGAAGAACTACACTTCCTATCGCTAACTCTTTATTAGTTTTATTTTGCGGAGTAGGATTATTATATTTTCCAATTACCCGTCTAATATCCTCAGTGCAATATCCATTTCCTCTTAAAGCTTGACTCAGTTTCTCTGTTTCTGATTGAAAAGAGTTTTGCTGACCAATTGCGATGACTCTTAGGTATCTATTCGGATGGGTTGATTTTCTAAATACAGAGTGTCCTAAGGCACCACCTCCTTTCCTTTGTATAGGAATATATACATCATTCAATTGCCATTATCAATTTTCTATTAAGATGATGATGCTGATTCAGATAGTCAAGAAACACGTGAAAGTGTCGTCTACATATCTGAACTACGATTTTCCTCTAAGGCCTCCTCCTCAATAGATGCATGCTGCTCCTGAAATTTGTTCTTAAAAAATTATTTGATAACCAAAATATGTTGACGTGAGACATGCTTTATTCAGATCTAAAAGGGAGTTGTCAATATTATTATAGTGAAATAAGTCTGAGATTAATATATAGCGATTCTACATCGAGACCGACTACGATATCTTTTCGATCTAATTGGATTTCTTTTTATTTCTCTACAAATTGCGTAGATTCTGTAATATATGAATGTGTTTTCCTGTAAAATTATTAAGGATATTTGAAAGATTACACTGAGATAGGTCGAAGTGGTGGGTAGGTAGGCCGTAGAACGGCGCAATCCTTGAACTGCTAGGCCTTAACGTCTTCTTCTCCTCTGCTGGCAGGTTGGATGCATTGATAAGGTTGGTTATCCGTCTCTCGATTTGGTTGGTCGGGTCTGGTTTGATCACTCCGTAAGCGTTGTCGACGAAAACTAATTGTATTTTCTCCACGTAATCTGTTTTGTCCAAGACGATAGTGACCTTTCCCTTGCCTGCTTGAAGGGCCAAAATGTCTGTACTGTTGTTTAATCTGTTTATAGTCCTTTTTCCGCACCTTATAAATTCGACTTAGGCGGCTTAGGATTTTTGATGAATTCGCTGCTTTATCGTCCTTAATCGGATATTTAATTTTTTGTTAATTATTGAAATTTCAGATATACCACAAAATTCTTTAACTTTCGCCTGCAGTACCAACTGCTGCAAAGAGTAAACCGAAAACTAAAAAATATATAAAATAACATAAATTAGGTTATTGCAGTCAAAACTCTAAAAGTTATTACGTAACGCTCTACCTAACACTTCATCACTTAAATTTTTCGCCCCTTAGTTCGTAGTTATCTTTCCAGCGCAGCATTTCCGTGGTATAAATGATGCACAGTGCACGTTTGTTGCGTTTTTAACACCCCGTAATAAATTGCCGCGTTATTTTCGTGCTCGTTTCGCGGTTTTTTAATATAGTTTTTATTTGATCTGACTTGCGTAACGGGTTGTTTATCTACTTTTTTTGCATAATTAACGTGGAACGAGGAATGCCATATTTTCATCAGCCTAAATGAATTATTTAAGTTTGATGAACCTTACGACGGAAGGGATATTTAAAAATTTGATAGGACGAACTATTTTTAGAGAAAGGAAATGACACATAATTACAAACAAATACCTAGCAAGTATAAAGGTTTTATTTTCGGTATTTTCTTATATTGTTATTTAATGACTCTTTAGTTCACAAAAATAACCATTATAAATTTGTGAGTTCGACTTGGCTAGCTGCTTTTAAATTAGAGCATCTGTATAGGTTTTAAATTTAATTTTTATAATACTTATATTTTATAATTTGACAATGGGCGCCAGAGCTATAGGAGCTCGAAGAGAGAAAAAGAAAATAAATCTAATAAAGTAAACAGATAGACAACTTACAAGGTACTAAAAATAACTAATCCTAAAAAAATAATAATTGGCTTTAGGCAATATGCTATAAATATATCAAAATACAACAAATGAAAACAACATATTTCAGAAATATAAATTAATTTATCCCTCGGACTACAATCATACAAGACATTAACCCCGTATTCACTAAAACGGTTTAAGATTTAGACCAGGTCTAGTTGCCATGGTCTTGAAACTCTTACGGCCGGTTGCAGAAAACTCAATTAAAGTTTAGAATGTTTAACGGAATGTCAAATTTGACAGCGAGTTCCGAGATTGCTATAAGCAGCTTGTCAAATTCGAAAACTTGGTTAAATATTCTAAACTGCAATTAAGTTTTGTGCAACCGGTTGTTAGTTGGCCAGTTATGTTTTGCTTTTGTCACTGCCATTTTGTAATTGTGACATTTAGAAAAGTAATTTGTTCAATTGTTAAAAATGTCATCTTAAACCTATAACTGCCAAGTTAGACCTACTCTAAATTTAAACCTCTTTAGTGAATACGGGTGTAATTAATTAGGTTATGTAAGTGTGCAGTAACCAGATTTACAATATATGATAAAAAAAAATGAAAATAATTAAATTTCTCTTATAAGAAGGAGATGTTATTTAAAAAAAGAGCTTTGCATTTAAAATTTGAAAATAAGGCAGATTGTTAATCTTTACTACTATTCAAAAATATTATAGATAAATAATTTATATCTAAAGATTTTAACAAATTATTGAAATTATCAACATTTTATACTTATTATGTGCATAATCATCAACCATTTAATAATATAATATTGGAAAACAACTTCTCCAAAAGAAAATTAGGTATGCACAATAATCAAATAATTCAAGAGAGCAAGTAAAAAAATATTAGAAGAGTTAATTAGATAATTGGTAGCTAAATATTTGATTTTTAAGCAGCTGATCTTTAATTAGTTTGATGAAAGTTACTAAATTGCAAAATCCTTTCGGATCGTACAACCAATGTAACTCAGTTATGTTCGGTGGTTAATATAAATTAGAGTTTAAATAGCTGATCTATAATCAGTTTGATGAAATTTAACTTCAAATGAAGTCCTTTCGGATCAAGCAAACAATGTAACTCAATAATGTTCGGTGGTTAATATAAGTTAGTTTTTAAGCAGCTGATATTTAACCAGTTTGATAAAAATTTAATCACACATTTAAAGTCCGTTCGGTCGTACAAACAAGTAACCCAACTTATGATCGGTTGATAGCTGATCTTATGCAAAATTTCTATATTGAAAACATCCTTCCAATAACTAGGTTTTAAAAATGTAAGCAAAATTTTTAAATAAGTTAAGAAAATGTTTAATGTTAAACCCACAGATTAATATATCCCATTTAAAAGTTACGTAAGAGAATTTCAATTATAGTGGTCCATAAGTAATACAAAAAGCAAAGTAAATCAAAATTTCAATCCATAATTCCAATAAATATTTCATGTCAAATTTGAATCAAAATGTTGATATTTTTTAATAGTAATTTAAGTTACAATTATTATACCGATGCTAAACATTATGTTTTATGTAAATTCAGTAAATCTTATTATACATGGATTTTGATGTTTTACTTAATTAGAAAAACATATTTAAATTTTGATTTATAAAAACACAAATATATATAATAGATATATACCAATTTCCAAAATACACAGTTTGCAGAAATTTGGAAATAAGTTCCTATTAATTAGATGTAGACAGAAGAAAGGTTGTGGTAATCATAGGATTTTAACTCGTTATGTAATTCTTAATGAATTAATGCATGGCCAATACGCCAACTCATAAAAGCGAAAATATAAAAAAGATACAAATTACTTATTTTTTCACAACTCAAATCTGGAATTTGTCCTCGCTACAGCGTTACATCACATCCTGTAGACTGCCCAAGCCCAAATCAGGAACTGTCACACCCTGGAACCGGATACACAGCACTTGTCCAGAAAAATTAACCACACGGTACTAAGGCAAGTAACTTTCTTACTTCAGGAGACGATAAGTAACAGCAAATATTTAATTTTCCCTCGCCCAGAAACTACTTTAAATTTCTTAGTCGGAATGGATTTATTGAAAAGAAATGTCCATATTAAATTTTTATTGAGAAGATAAAGAAAAAAAGGAAAAGGTAAAAAGGTAAAAGCCTGCAACAAAATGGCGAATATAAGTCCACATTTTTAACACACAGGAATGAAACTCTTGCAAGTAATAATCGAATAAAGAAGTTACCAGATATTATAGCTTATGAAAACATTTATCTATCACTAAACAGATATTTTATCGTATAAATTGTAGCATCTAGGCTGACTAAGTTAAAATATTAACTAAAATCCAATAGAGAATTATCTCATGTTACTTTCAACCTTGAAGTTTTGCAAAAGATACCTAAAAGCCTTCCCATTCGGTTTTATACACTCGGACTAAACAAAAAGCAGACCCTGTGTATGTCACTCCGAGACATGGCGCCAATACAAAATTATTTTTTAGCAGTGAAGATTTTTAATGACAAGAAAAACAATAAATGGATAGGATTTAATCACTTAAACACTATGAATTGTTCCCAATACCAAAATCCATGTAATATGACTCAAAAGAAATCAATTGAAAACTATATCATAGTATATTACTCAAATTATAAAGATTATGTATGAAATAATTTTCATATGCAGCGGTTATTATCCAAACTAAAATATTCTCGTTCGGGTATTTTCTGCCATTCAAAACTTTACACGAATATAACTGATTTCGGATCGATAAAATACTTTAGTACCTTCAACGTGGTGTCTGATATTAATCCAGGCAATTTGGTATTAATTCAGAGAGCAGATAATAGTTTAGTTTAAATTGATTTTTGCTTATTCTGAACCAAACATTGTAATGAATGAAAAAGTTTGTTACACAAGTTCATATTAAATAGAAAACATAAGGCTTCTCACAAATGAATTATTCAACAATGAATTTTTTAAATAAATTGTACCTATTTCGAACATTATGTGTATATGTATATATCGCCTAAACGAACACTTTAATTAGATAACCATCATGATTTGAGTCGGAAAAAAAATTTCATGCTGTACGAATACCTCAATTCAGACATAATAAATTTCGATTAAATCGACATAACTAGTGATACTTGCAAAAAAACGATCATTTGGCCCCTCGTAAATAACATTAGTTTAGCCGTGAGGATTCTACAAAAAGGTTAATTTTTTTACATAAGTGCAACTTTGAAGTAAGTCGTCAAAAGGTCTGCTTACCATAGATAAATTTAAACAGGGGCGACTTTCCGAAGAACAGTAATACATGAACCAACGCCGGTTTACCAGGTTACGCACCAAGGGCCATCGATATAGAAAATCTTCCTCTAGTCGTAGGTATTTATGGATGGCGTGCGTGTGCGTGAGAGCGACATGATGAACAGACCAGTCCAGAAACTCAGACTCAGGGACTGGGGTGAAGGATAGGACAGATGTATGTGTGTAGGAGAGACTAGTGTACGCACACTAGTCCTGAATTTTGCATTAGTAACTAGTCTGTGTGTGTGTGTGTGTGTGTGTGAGACAGGAAGGACAGACCAGTCCAGAATCTCGGACCCAGTAACTGGCCTGAAGGTTAAATGAGTGTGTGTTAGAGAGCCCCGAACTTTGTGCCAGTAACTAACCTGTGTGTGCATGTAGGAGTATGTGTGAGAGATACTTATACCCATATACCACTTGATACTACCTTTCATATACCCTACGAGCGTCTGGGAGGGGAGACGGCGTTAGCTGGTCCCTTCATCAAGCCTGAGTATTCCTTCCTGTTGCTGCTGCTGCCGTGGGACCGGGTCGTCGACTCGAAATTTCGAGCCGTTGGAACTCTACCGACTGCCGAACTTACACTGCGAACGTGTTTTTAAATGATTTGCCGACCTCTAAACGTTCGCCCCGGTGAGAGGTGGTGGTCGCGTTGCATGAATCGGCCGGGACTCGCCTTAATTGGAACGCACGGCATTTACATAAATTTATATAAAATGTATCCTACATTTTATCGATATATCAGTTGACATTTCTCGTGGCTAGGAGGCCGTACCTCGTCTCCCTTATTTCTGACAACGAAAGGGAAGAGTTCGATCAATAAACAAAACTAACGTGAAAGTAGCCATGTTCTTGCCTCTTGACCTGACCTCGACCGAATAAAGCAGTAAAATTTAAACAGACTTAGGTCTTGCAAATTTAAAGTATATAGCCTAAAAACAAGCTAACGCTCACGGCTCCGAATTAGGGATTTTGTTTCAATACTCAGTTTTCTCTATCCAATCCCCAACAAGAAACACCTGAAAACTGATGAAGTGACAAATCGCATCAACCGAAACTGAACTGAATTATAATTATTGCCTAGCCAGTAGTCACCAAGAGTTAGCGAGCATCTAAGCTTAAATAACGGTACTCTCTGTCACATTCCGGAGGATCCTGTGGTTTGGCCAAACTTGCTCCTGGTTTGTAGATCGTTTAAATTGCATATATTTAAAGTGAAGATTGATAATTAACTGTATAAAGTAGCATGCTAAAGTTTGTTTTAAGTCCTTTGCACTTATTCCGTAATTGTAAATACTTATTTATTAATAAAGTAGATCGGAATATTTCATGTAGTATAAGCACGGAAAAATACAGATTAGGGCGGTATTTTATACTATTTTACTGATTAATTTCCTGAAAGAAATGTGTTTAAATAATGAATAATAACAGAGATACGGCGGACGAGATATACATTTCCCAAAAATTCAGTAACTTCTTTACAGCCATTAATGTACTTCTATAACAACCACTACCTATTGTTAGCAGCGTCTCACTATGATTCAGGTTCATTCACAAGTTGTTACCCTTCAAAAACCTAGACGCGCTCGACGATGCTTGATTCTTGTAGTTACTCATTACTAATAGTTTACTTACATCTATGCACGGTTAAAAGTTAATTAGATTAAGAAATCATTGTTTTTAAGATTAGAACGTGCCAACATGGAACCATATTCCGACGTTCCGCCTCCGATTGCATCCAGGGCATCTTCAGGGATCTTTACTTCCCGAGATCAGAACACTGAATCAGGTTAAGAAAAGATCCCTGAAGATGTCGGTCTAATTCCAAGATTAATTGACCACAGCCATGAAACCTTTCTTTCTTAGTTAATTAGATTCTTAATATCATGATCTAATACTTAAATTAAAATGCGACACGAAAGTTTAAAAGTCATGAATTTATTGGGTATCTGATGGAGCGTCTATACAAAATATAATCGGACTTTGCTATTATGAGCAAATTGTATCTCAAAGCGACCACGAAGAAGAATTTTATAACAACATTTTTTTTTAATTGCGGGTATAAAAAACTACTATTAATTTAATTTATATATAAAACAAGCTGCTACTATAGCATATAAAATTGAAATGGGAATAGATTATTTAGTTTGTAGTATAGCGTATAATTGGAAGTGATAATTGATATGCTACCTCTAGAATCCCTGCAACTTGTTGCACATACTGTATGATTCAAACTGTTTCGTTTCCAGAAGCACTCCACTTGTTGCAATTTACAAATTTTGCTGATATTTTTCAATATGCCCCTAATAACAGTAACATTTCCAAATTATTTTACGTACTCAGTGTTTTGTCTAAAGCCACAACCACTTGATATGTAAAATAGTTGGGAGTAGATACAAGCAACCCAATGCTTGCTTTTTTGTAGTCTTGTACGTCACTATTTATTTAGCTGAGCACAACCTATACAAATTACACACAACAAGTTACTTGTAACTGTAGTAATGTGACTGGCTACTAGAAAATCTTGTTAAAATTAGATAATGTCTGCTACCTCTGCACATTGTGATCAAGGGGGAGGCGGAAAATAACCTGTTATTTGGTTGCTATCCAAGAACAGGTCTCTCAAAATCGGAGACCTAATTAAGGGACTAGTGTTGGAACTGAGACCATATTACATGTACCCCAGATATCATTATAATCCTCCCTTTGAGGTGGTAATACAGGATCGAATGGGTTGGTCTGGCTTACAAACGAATCAAAGACCGACGGAAAAACTGTGGCTGAGGTCTATAGAGATTGACAGAAGAGAAGTATGAATTTGTCACATGGCTCTTTTCCCACGGTCTTTCAAGCAGAAATCATACTGCAATGTGTGCGGAAAAATAGAAGGAGGCTCATTTAGATCTGCTTAGAGAGCCAGACAGCCCTAAAGGCAACGTCTAAAGGTAGTAACATCTAGATTGGTGTTGGAATGCTTAGACGAACTATGGGCGCTGGCTGAACGGAAAACTGTCAAGTTAGTCTAGGTTCCAAGCCATGGTGGCGTCGAAAGTAATAAGAAAGTTGATGAGCTTGAAAGAATTGGCTCATCAGAGGCCTTTATCGAACCAGAGCCCGTCCTTGGAGTATAAGTATACAGTACGAGGCTGGGTAAGCAAATGGGGGATGGATAGGCATAAGTAGACAGGGTCATACACACAGTTAATTCTGGAAACTGATGTTGTACTTGCTGGTAATCTGTTCCTTCTGAGCAGAAATCAGTTAGCAATTACGGATATCCTGACAGAACACATGACTGTCAAGGGTAACCTCAATAAATTGAGGGTACACGCAGTTGACCTAACATGCAGATTCTGCGGTATGGAAAATTAGGCAGCTGTATATATAGTGTGCTACTGTTAGGCACTGGTTCGCAAAAAGCATTTGTTCCTCGGACAACCGAAGGCCGACTCAGAGAAAGGTCTGGAATTTACTATTCTACATCGGAGCCAATTTGTGCAGAATTTTATTGGCCCAAGAAGCTGCAAAGCTTCAATACATGGGGATGGGTTTTCTGCGGAAAGCAACTGGCGCCGGGCTATTGGTGTCCGTAAAAGGATTCCCCCCCTCCAACAAGAACAAAAAAGTAATTTCTGATATTTACCATCAATACACCCTGGCATATTTAGTAAAAATCAAAATGTCAATATAGAGCTGAAGCAATAAAGTAATGTGCGGGACACGAAAGAAAACCGGGCGGTCCTTAAAATAAAGGTTCATAGTCTTAAGCAAGCGGAAAAGTAAAATTTGTGAACGCAAATAAATTTTTTGTTATTTTATTTGTTGTAATAGTTTGCCGCTTCACCTATAAAACGCGCCAGCTAAGTGGTACAGAAAATTAATTGAGAATTTAGTAAATTTCGCACTGGTCCACTTGTAATTGGGAAGTACTTAGAGTCTCCATGCACTTTTCGCTAGAAGGTTCAAGCTATTTCCAGTGGCGCCTATACATTTCGAGCATTTGTTTTCATTTCTATATAAATGCGTTGCGTTAAATTTGAATTATTATTTCGAAGTAACGATGGCGAGCAAAAGAGGAAAAACAATTCGAAAAGGTGCACGTGAAGTTATTGCGAGCGTTATAGAGGCCTGTACTAGAGAAGTTGAAAATAATAGTTTGACTATTCCAATTCAAAATCAAACAGAACGCGCTGCATTTTACACTGGTGTTTCGGAAAGTAGTGTAAGAAAAATTCAAAGAGAACATAATGATCGCTCATGTTCTAGTTCACCTTTAAAATCTCCTGGTAAAAAAAAGACCCCGATTATCATACACAGATAAATGTGACGGTGGTAATTTTCAAGTAATTCGACGAACAATACAGGATTTTTATATTAACTTGAAGAAGGTTCCGACCTGCAAACCCCTGCTGTTTAGGGAATCCGCTCTAGTAGTCCCTTTATTTAGTTCATGCTGGTTCAGAAGCCGGATTTGTTCCAGGTGTTGCTTTAGTTTTTGGCTCGGGACTAACAACTGGAGACCATCATGGACAGATGAAGAGAGATAATTTTGAAAAGTGGTTGCTCGAGAAGCTTCTACCTAGCATTCCTCCTAAATAATGGATAATGCTTCTTATCATTCTCACGTAGAAGATAAAGTGCCAACTAAATACTATACAAAAGCTCATATGATATCGTGGCTTAAATCGAACAATCTTGTATTTGATCCAACATGGAGAAAATATCAATTATATGAAGTAATATCAGCCAACAAGCCTAGAGAAAAAGTATAAAATTGACGGTCTTTTACGTAACCTCGGTCATACACCTTTAAGGCTGCCTCCATACATATGCGACCTCAAAACTATTGAACTTGCATGGGCAAGAGTAAAAAAATATATTCAGAAGAGCAACACCGGTGAACTTTCAATTAAAGATTTACCTAAAATAACATTAGAAGCGATTGACTCAATATCGGCTAAAAATTGGAAATCGTATGTTAAACATGTTCGTTCTATTGAAGATAAATACTGGGAAGTAGATGGCAAAATTGAAAGGTTATTAATGATTTAGTTATCACACTGGGATCTTCAAGTAGTGACGACGAAACTTCATCATTTTTAGAGGAAGACAACGATTTAGAAGGAATCGAACCATTAGAATCACAGCCGTCAACCTCAAAAATGGCTTAGTTTTTTTTCATATATTTTGTAAAATTGTTCATAAAATAGCTGTCAATAAACTGCTTCAAAATAATTAATTTTCTATTCAATACCGGGTGTCAAAAAATATCTAATATTGCAATTAATATTTGAAAAACTACAGAACTCATATTTTTCCAAAATTAACACATCAATATAGTTATAGTAGGGGAGCCAACACTAAGTCCAGTGAACAAGATTTATCGAAATTTTAACTTATGCAGTTCGACTTTGGCTATTCGGGTATAACAAAAGTGACCGTTTGTCTCCGTCTGTCATATTACTTTGTACAGGGGACGTCATTGTGAAGTACTATACAGGGCGTTTCCTAATTGCGTGCTAATGTTAGAGGAGGGTGATCCTTGGACCTTTGTAAGAAAAAAGTTTAATATGAACCTAAAAGTCTTAACTATGGAAATACAGGGTTTTAAAAAACATTTTTTTAAATCCTAATTCTGATGCTATTATAGATAAATAACTGTGTGAAATTTGATACACGTCTTTTATGCACAAAAGGGCATTTTTTAATTAACAATCAATTTTTGAAATTTCTACTAGTGGCGTGCATATGTACTTAACCTGGGTAAATCCATATGTTCCTTAATGCATAGAAGACGTCTATCAAATTTCATGCAGTTATCTACAATAGCATCAGAATTGGGATGAAAAAAACGTTTTCTTTTTAAACTTTACCGTCCTGTATCTCAAAAGTTAAGACTTTTAGGACATAAAAACGCTCCTTTAACATCAGCACGCAATTAGGAAACGCCCAGTATAGTACTTCACAATGACGGCCCCTTTATAAAGTAATATGACAAACGGACACAGACAGCCACTTTTGGCATACCCGAGTAGCTCAAAGTCAAACTGCATAAATTAAAATTTTGATAAATCTCGTTCACTAGATCTGATGCTGGCTGCCCTTGTAAAATCTGGACTTGTAAATTGTGTATCACTATACTGGGTGGTCCAATAACAGTGGACGTAGGCAGTAGCCCGAGAACCGTTCATGACAGAACTCAAGAAAAAATATATTTATGGGTAAATCGATCAAGAAAAATTAAAATTAAATCATTTTAAAATTCGAAAGGACGGCGTTTTTGCAACACAAAAGAGATATAGAAGTGCGGTACACGAAAGAAAACAAACAAATATAGATAGAGGTTCATTAAGCATAGTTACATTTTTTAATTATCTGAAGTGCGTATAGTCAAAAAGGAGTGCCATATTATTTAAAGAACGACGGGACACCACTGGTTTAAAGAGATTTCTTGGCCGACCTTCCTAAACCAATTGACTCTGAAACAAAATAATGTAGACGCCAGCGCAGTAAGTGAAATAATAAGCTGAATTTTCATTCGATAAAAGCACCTTACATTTTTTTCACCTAATATAGCATATGCCAATATATTTATATTACGATATGTTGTAAATTGGTATGACAAAAATATGTTAAAGCATGCTAAATATTTAACATTTTTAGTGCATCAGCGTTATTTTATAATATTTATTAATGCGAATTTATTGAACTGAATAATTAACAATCACCGAACTCATCAGCATTTGTAAATACCATTTGCTAAAATTCTCCAATTTATTGTAAATATTTTAGTTGGAAAACTAAGCCCGAGTCAATAATTTTTGATACCTAATTATTAAAAATGAATATTCGACATTAAATTTTAAAATTATTTGAAAAAGATTTAACACACATCGGCAAAATTAGTGGATTTAAAGGGTAATAAAATGTCCAATAGCATTATATTTTACAATGTTGAAATATTAATGATATTTTTTTCATAGTCTATTTAAAAAAAAATAGTATTATACTGTCTAAGGAACTTCTCCTGCAATGTAAAATGATTTTTTTTTGTTAGAAAATGTAAATTCTTACACAATTAATATAAGTACAATCTGTTTTACGTTATCAAGTAAACACATTTTAGTTTCTCTAATAATGAGTTGCATTTTATTTAAATGGGTCAATATCCAGAAATTGTCTACTAGCAAGTCTCTAGAAAAATTAGGTAATATTTACAATTATTTCCTAAAATAAAAAGTTTGTTGAAGATATCTTCTGCTTGCTTTTCATCCCTTCAAAATTAAATTTGTCATTTTTCTTAAGATTTGCAAGAAATATAAAAAATGTCATAAATGTCAGTTCCGTGCTATGTCCCTGATAAAGTCGATCCAAAGTAAGGTTTAATTTATGCATTAAATACATGTATTTGCAAATTACCCAACACGTATTTATAATTCTACATAATTAGTAAACATTTCAAGAAAATAAAATATAATAATAATTTCCTATTTTTTACAAATTTTACACTTTAAAATTATGCTCCTTAATCCAGTCAGTTCCGTGCCTACTTTGAATTCCGGCCGAAAAAGGGTGGGGGTTCATCTCTTTGCGTCTAAATTATCGTCACAGATGAAAGAGAATTAGTACTGAGTTTGATGTGCTGTTGAAACTTACAACGAGTCTGTAAGCAACTGCAGACAGGGTAGTGGCACTTGGAAGAGACGTATTTTCATTCAAGGAGCTAGTTTGTGTCCTGAAAGGTAATTGTCCTCCTGTAACATTTTTTGGGATTTTTACCATTTAGGGGCACCATGAGAGTCCATCAAATGACAAGCCTGGTTCATACAAATACAGTTACGTTTAGAAAACTGTCTTGTTTTCAGTGCGATGAAATTTGTCAACATTTTCATATAGGATTGCTAAATTACCGAGAAGATCAAAATGGATGGTCCACTGATGATGAAGAACTCGTTATTAGAAATTCAAACAATTTGACAAAGCTCACTGTCGAGGACTTATATGGTAGTAATTACTCTAACGAAGACCTTCCACTATTTAAATATAAATTACATAGTTTAAAGTTTGATGCGACATCAATTACACAAGGGACACATGTGCTTGTTAAATGATTATCAGATTCCAAACGTATTTACCGTTTTGTGGCGGTTTGCGATACTTCATTTGATCCTGAAACATGCGAAACAATGACCACAATTTTCAAAGCCTGTAGTGCAGATAAGGATGTTCAGCTTTTTAAATTGGTAGAGACAGATCGGGGTTGTGTTTAATTAGGGGATATTATTGAAATTTTACCAGCACCAAATCCTATTATAAGAGGAAAAAGAACCTTTTATACTTTTCCTTAATTCACAGATTTAAAAAAAAAATCTATTATTATACAGTATTAATTTAGTTCAAAAGTATTATGTTATTTTATTTTAAAGTGTTACAGGATTTTGATTTTGCGGGCATTTTTACGTATTTTATATATTTAGGTATATTAGGTTTGTATTAAGTTCGTTCAATAAAATGTTTATTATTAATGTTATTACCTCTTAGTAAAATAAATTGTGGTTTACAGTAAAATTGCTTGTGAAACATTTTTTTGTCATTTCGTGCCAAGCTGTCAGTCCCGTGCTTTCCTGTTTTTAAAAATTCTATTTAAATGCAAATTACTATATTACTTTGTCGGTTATCATTAGAATATAGAATCTGCTATCCACATTGCATCGTTTAGAGCTAACTTTAAGTCAAAGTATATTTTTTTTTTAAATCCATAAAACACTTCAAAATTATTCAGTTTCTGTGTATTGACCCAAATATAGCATATACTCTTTTGTTAAACTTGTTCCCATCTAGCTTACTTTACAAAGTCAAAATGGTGATATTTGTTGCTTTTGCAAATAAAATATGAGCGAGAGCCTGTTGGATTCTTTCCTTCTATTACGAATAGTGAAGTGTGGCTCAGTTTAGTTAAGTCATTTAGTAACACTTATATTCTGTCTTTTCAAACATTTTTATTGATCGCTATTTTATTGCATCATATTAAATTCCTACCAATATTTTACCATTATGACATTGTAATGTGTAATTGTTATGATCTATTAGTTATTAATTATTCCTAACAGTTTCTTAGTTTTTTCCCTCCTATTATACCGTTTAAGTTTTGTGGGAAAAATTACAAATACAAAGCACCATTAAATCTTAATTTAATCTTAATTTTACTACTTCAATAACATGTTATAAAAAACCTCTTTTTTTTTCGAAAACGGCTAATTTTATCGAAACAAATGTATATTTCACTTTTTAATGACCAGAGTATTTAAAAAATTGGTTTTTTGCTCTGCTAAATGATACCTGAAAAATTTTAGCCCAACAAGTGGGATGGCAAGCCCGTTCCTGTCTCCCCTGATAATGTAAAACATCTTGTGTAGTGTGATTTTATAAGCCTTTATGGTCTATAAAAAATATCTAGATTTGAATAAATCATACAAATCTGTTCAAATTGAGGTTATTTTGACCTCCCCAGAGTATGAGAGTATATATATGTACCTGTTAAATTAATAATATTTCAGAACATACAATCCGGCAATATGGAAAGAGGCCTACTCGCTGTTGCAATTTTTGTCTCTAAATTGCTACTGTTTGAAAATGTATAAAGAGTTGAAAACGTTTATTTACGGTAAAGCCTGATAATTTGTCAAAAAATATTTCCAGATTAAAATATATTAAATCATGAGACAATTATCACAGACAGTATCAACGCGTATGAGAAACTTTGGGGGTCATACGAAGACAAGACTGAAAGCATAGTTGTTGATGAAAATGATCTTCTCAATAGAACTTTCACTGCAGGTACTTTAAAGCAGGTTGTGAAAACTTGGTTAGTCGTTCGCGTGCTTACGTAAATAGTGATTTTGACCATTATCAATACTTACTTTAGTAATGTCCTCTCCGTTAGTGTGTTGCAAAGAAAAACTGCAAGTGGTTTCTATCAATATTTTTTATTTATTTATAAGTAGTTGTTTTCTAATTTCACAAAATATTTGATTCAATGAGGAGGTAAAGAGACATATTAACTAACACAAATTAATTCGCGTACCTATGGTTACGGCTAAAAATATTAGATAAACAACCAAAAGATTATTTCTAAGAACATATTTTGTCCATGACTCTTGAAGGTATAAAATAGTTTATTTAAAACGCAGATCATCGAGAGCTCGAACATATATTCTTCGAAATATTAATAATATATTTAAATAGAAATTATAAGATATTTTTATTAAACTTCAGTTAATCTCTTTGAGATATATACCGGGTTCTTTTCTTCGCTTCATTCTCTTTCTTCATCTCCGTAGCGATAAATGTTGATAGATATCAACCCGTTAACCAAAAAAAACTCACTACGTAATTTATTTAAATGTTATTCATCTAAGATTATAACACACTAAATAAATGCCACATCCTGAATAGGGGTAATAAAAACGAATTATTTCCTAGACAGATTTCTTTATCTATAAAAAGCAAAATTTCTCATATTTAGGCTTCAATTTGAATACATTTTTTTATTATTTCTATTTTACCAACTAGTGTTGAAGTTTTTAATAAATTAGTTTTCTTTTGCATGTAAATTTGTTTAATGTTACTTCCTAACGAGTTCATGTAAAAGGCAAAATATGGCCAGATTTTAAAAGGAACCCCAAATAACACTTCTGCAAGACCCATTTGCCGTTTTAATTTTAGGAATAGAAATATTCTAACAATCGCTAAAATCCTGCTAGAAAGAATTAAAACGTCAGCAGTTAAAGCAGGCTAACAAACTGATTTCATTAGAGCTCAGTTTAACTACAAAATGAACAACGAGCTCTACAAGTTAAATAACCTATCCAGTAAAATAAGCACGCGTTACAGGAATTCCGCTAGTAAAATTTAGTTGTGGATTAACGGCTGTGCGAATTGTTTAAGGGCATCTAAATAAATTAAAAAAATAAATCTAAAAAGTGGTTAGGGAAGATATATAAACAATTGCCTCAAGTTCGCTAAACTCATTCTATCGGAATGCCTTGCCTTTATTATTTTGGTTTCACAACATTTTAAATGGTAACTATCTCCAATGGTTTTCAATTTAAAAGCCCAATTGACTTTAAAATCCCTTAGTCTCCAAATCTTCACAGATGTTCCCTTAACATACAATATTGTAATGAATGGTGTTATTTCGTGTAGATCGGAATAAGTTGTAGTATGATGATCATTCTGTAATTTTGATATTATATTACTTTCAGAGTAAAAATTCTGCAACGGTTCTTTTTTATGTTTTCAGTTTCTGCCTAAAGATGTATACGGTGTGTATTATATTATATTGCCTAAAGTGCAGATAGTTGATTTTTTCTTCTAGATTAAAAAAATTAGGTCTTACAAAAAATATTTATCTTTAAGTTATAGATATTTCAAAACTTTTTCTTCTGGAATGTGTCCGGTTAAAAAGCATTTGTTAATTTATGAGGAAATCGGGAATTCGTTATTTGCAAATATCGTAACTTATGCAATTTGGAACAAAAAGACTGAAACTTCGTACAAATATAGCCTACTTGATATTAAATATGTGTGCAGAATATTGACTTCATTTGTCTGTCAAATATGTGACTTTATTGTTAACGAGTTTTTATATTTTTCATCCCAGTAAGCATTGCTTAAACAAAAAATTTATTGTTAACTATAGAGAGAGCTAGAGGCCACTTTGTTCGCCATAACCGACACTACAATATATAATTATGTTTAGTGCGAAAATGTGCAAAATAAAACACCAATTACAGAAAATAATACACAAAAGAACTGGCAACTAAATTAACTGTTGAAAAAGAAACAGACCAACAACTTCCATTTTTAAACACACTTATTAAAAAAGACGTAACAGAGTTTTAAAACAAAAAGTATATAGTAGACGTACACACACAAACAGTTACGTATATTTTGCTCAAATCACACAACCATGTTTAGAAAGGGAGTTGTAAAAAGTCTATATAATAGAGCAAACATAATTTATAAAGATCAGAATCTTGTAGAAGAAAAAAAATTGTTAATGTTTTAAATCAAAATAATTATCCTAAAGATTTCACTGAAAAATATTTTTATGAATTTGAAAAATCAAAAGTCAAAGAAAAGCAAAATAAACCAACTACAAACCTCTTTGTACCATATACTTATCAGATAAAATAAATCGAGTAGGTAAACGTAGTAACGTAAGAATAATCTTTAAGACGCAAAATACTCTTAAAAGCAAACTTACAAAAACAAAACCTAACAAAGTACAAGAAAAAACAAAAAATATTTTTTTAGAGATTCATTCCCTTGGGCTCGATGTTACAGCATGTAACATAATGTAATGCTCACCTCCTTTGAATGTCAGATGTTGACCTAAATTTTGGGCCTTTGTGACGAAATTTACAAAATGCGTAGCTGGCTCCTATCAGTGAATCTCTGTTTTGTTTAGCATCTTTCTCCAAGTTTCTTACATCTTTCGACTCGGTTATACCGCTACTTGAAAAAATCTAATAAGACAGAAACGCGTGTCTATTGGTTGCCATTTTTCAATGTTCTTTGCTGACATGTCCACACAAACACATCTATTTTTTTGTAATTAATTCCCTTGAGATAGATATCACGGCAGGCAGCTAAGGTTAACTCCGTAGATACGTCAGATGTTGAACCTAAATTTTGGGATTTTCTGACTTAATTCACAAATGTGTGACTGGCTCCTGTCAGTGAATCTACATTCGTTTGTTTTCTATAATTTGTCTCCAAGTTTCTTGCGTCCTTTAACTTGGCTATACCGTGTTGTAGAATCATATATAAGAAGATTCCACAATATTATCGCCAGTAGTACCTCAGTCTCTATGCTCTGGATCTACAAACGCAAACTAGCAAATTTAACTGACTTTTTCAAATCAAGTTATTTTCTGGGAATTAATTTTCTCAATTCTGTTTTTTGTTTTGCGTAAACTACTGTCGTAGCGTTTGTGAGACTGCCACCCCTTGCGGCTGGTGAGTGTTTGTTCTGTGTTCAATCTAAATATTGGATTTAATACCTGTGATGGATTATTCAAACTGTGAGTTTGTTTTTATTTATTTATTTTATTTGTACACCGTAATTCAAATACTTATAATTTGAGTTATTGTATAGTTTGGTTAGGGGTGAATATGCCATTAAAGACCGTTAATTTTATAACTACAAATTTGTGAAATAAACTTTCTTTTTAAGCCATCAGTAGGTCGGATAAAGATAACTGTTGTTGGAACACTTTTATTTGGAAACAGTGAGAATAAATTAACTAACGGAAAATATAATTCATATTATAAAACATGGCCTCAAGGATAAGTGAGGGATAATTAGGGCGGGGGAAGTTGCTCCAGACTGGAGCTATTGGCAGCCGTTCTACCGCCTCTAAGGCACCTGAAAATGGGGTAAATCAGACACAAAATGCGGTGGTAAGACTAGTATTCGGCGTTTAAAAGAAAATATACTGAATGAGGACGTTTCTACTCCTGGTTTTCACCATCTTCAGGATCCAATGCAGAAAAAATGAATAAAAAGCAATTACAAACCCTAAACTTTAACCCTTCGGAGGCGCCCAATTTGAACCTTTGGTCACTGAGGCCGTCAAACGCGGACTTGCATAGTGAGATCTACCGCCTTTCGCAACCCACTTAAAGGCGTGCGGAGGATTATCGATCACTAAAGGAGGGTCCCTTCTTGCAAAATGGGAGGCAAAATCAAGCCTTGCGAAGCTAAATTGTGTGACTGGTGAGAGAGAGGAGAATAATACAGTTTGTGAAGTTTGTTCTGACTTGGGGCTTGAAGATGGAATCTCTCCTTCTACACGCCGCCTTCTTTTGAGTTCGCGGAGGGTGTGGTTCTCGATTTTCTTGCGGAGCAGTTCTCAATTCATGAAAATTCGAATACCAAGTACCATGTATGCTCCCTACTTGTCTATGGGTAGGAGTGTGTATGTGGTACACCTGAACACCAGGTGCTACAACCGGTATGAAAGATCAAAAAGCCTAATACATGGTGAGTTTAACTCTATCTCGGCAACGAATTCCCAGTTCCGTTTTCCGCATCAGTACAACTCTGAGATCTGGAGGGGTGACTATCCGGAGAATCGCTGTAAGGAAGGGGCCCCCCTTATAGTGAACAACGGCTACGCGAAGAAGTCTAATAATACAAAAAGGCCTGTCTAGTGCTTACCATACTTTAGTTTTTTTTGTGCCCACGATTTACTTTCCTTTTTTTTCAAAATTCATTGACATAATCACCTCTCTTATTTTGATACGTCAGATGTTGAACCTAAATTTTTGGTTTTTCTGACCGAATTTGGCTAGCATGGCTGGCTCCTTCCAGCGAATCCAAGTTTGTTTTCTATCATTTATCTCCAAGATTCTTACATCTTTCAACTTGGTTATATCGCTACGCGAGGAGATCTAATAAAATAGAAAAACGTGTCTAGTGGTTACCATGATACTTCACTTTTTTTTGCGAATATGCCCACGATTTACTATCTTTTCCGTTTTCGGTTTTGCTTCAATTCGTCAGCTCAATCACCTTTTTTTGTGATTCCAGTTTGTGTATATTTTTTCGCAGGAATCTACAAATGTCGTTTATGCCAAGCTCGAATGTATCATTCTAAGAGAAGCAAGAATTCTATTACAAAACAAATAATATTCATAATTTGTTAGAATAATTTTTTTTAAAGAATCAGTAATAAAAAAATTCTTATAAAATGCAAACATTATGACCAGTAATATATAACTACTTGAATGTTGTTGAGTTTGGTAACGTTGTTCTGCTACAAAATCGTATCGCCTTAATTCAAAAAGCAAGTTAACAAGAAAAATTTCTCGTTTTTTACGTTTGTTTTATTTCCTAGTCTATTTCTAAATAATAATTTTCAGAAGTAATGCCCTCTGTCAAACTTAAAGCCAAATCTAGCACCACAATTAAACCTCCAATTTCACTTTACGAAGCACAAGCGAAATATATTTTTAATTTCACTGTTTTCGAGAGTCCATTCCGCCAACTTTCAATTGGCTTTCATAAAAGCTCGGCATTTTCTCCCGCGAAAATTCTAAAATAATTCCCGATGGAAGCGGAATGTTCATTAATGTTGAAGTGAAAAACTTTTCATATAAAAAGATCTTTGTTGGCAGTTATTCGGAAAATATTAACCCGCCGGATTACGTATTTACTCGAAATTATGAGTTTTTCGCGTTACCCTTTTAAAATTACTTTTTCAAAATTACAAAAGATAGCATAGTTTCGTCCATTGTTGCCTCCAAATTAAGCCGAAATTTAGCGAATGGTAAAGGCTATAATACTATATCATTTAAAATTTTCCTTCCTAACACTAGCCCGCTTTCATACGTTTTACGGAGCATTTTAGCGGTTTTTATAACGCAAGACCTACGTTTTGCCAGTTGCCGGAGTGGTAATAAATTCCAGTGTTTTTATTTTAATGACCCGAGATCTCTTTTTAGGATTCTGGGTAATCAGTCGACACATACAGGGTGTTAATGAATGTCACGTAGATACGGAAGATGATAACTATTTGATTTATTTTATGACTAAAAGTTCATATAAACAAGGGTCCGCAAATGATTCGTTTCGGACATACAGGGTATTGAAGTTGAAATTTTATTTCAGACTTTTTTAAATAAATTTTGCAAAAAATACAATTTTTTAACAAAATATGGCAATGAGGGGTTTTTTAAGACGGGAAATCATAATTTTGTACTAGTTTTATCTAGCACCTAGAGGGCGCTACGTACGCTGTTAATATTTATTTTAATCTGCCATAACTTTTTTGACAATAGAACTTTTAGAATTGTTTGTAAATAAACCTAATTTTTACATCTTCTTAAGCAGAAAATGAATACTTGTTCAGCAAGCTAGAGGTAACCGTTTTCGACAAATTTGCAAATTTCTGAATCGGTGCCAAGTTGCCCACTCCCTTAGATGCTAGATGAAGTTGGTGGAAATATGTGGTGGTAATATGGTATCGTTCAAATAAATAACTTTTATATTATAAAGGTGTACTGAGAAGTGTTTTATTCTTGAGATACAGGGTGTCAAAGCTTTAATTTTTTTTTCGTTTTTCTCACACGTTTTCCGAGTTTATTATTTACAATTTGGTACATTTATTAGTTTTTAGTCTTATTTTGCTCTTCCTTTAGAATGTTTTGTGTGCTAGATGTTGTTCTATTCTCCTGATAATTGTGGCTGTGATATATAAGATTGGAAGGCACGTAATAGGCCGGTAATTTGACGAGTTCTTAGTGCCTGAGTTTTTGGGTTTAAAGTATATTATTCCTTGGGTGAGAAAACTGGGGAGTGTGCTAGGTTTTAAAATAATTTCATTAATTTGGAGAGTGAGCGCTACATGTGTGGAGGTAAACTGTTTGTATCAGAAGTTATGAATGTGATTTATTCCAGGACATCTCCAGTTATGCGTGTATTTAATTGTTTCTGCAACTTCTTGTGTTGTTATTGCAAAATCTTTTTGTTCCTCTAAGTACTTGTGTCTGTCTGCTTCTGCTTTAATCTTTGAAGCGTTATTATTGTGTAGTTCTGATTCTGACCAAATGGTTATCCAGTATTCTTTGATTCCTTGTTTGGTCAGTGGTTCTATTGCTCGTGCCTCCTCATTGCTCATGACTTTTTTGTAGAACTGTTTTTCGCTTCTTCGAACCATGTTATTAGCGTCATTTCTTTCATTTGACTCTTTGTATCTTCAGAGTCTTGCGGCATACACTGACAATTTTTTCTTCAGAGTATCAAGGATTTCTGTAAGCGTGTGATCACTATGATCAGGAGATGCAGATTTAATTTTCACTACACTTAGTGTGATACGTTTTGACTTGTTGCCGTTCATGAATTGGGTTAGATGTCCCAATTCTTTTCTAATTTTGTTAATTTTGTTTTCGATCCTAATCTGGCATTTAAATTTTGGTTGAATGCTGTTGATGTATCTGTGTCGTGGCCGGAGTTTCTGATTGTTCTGTGTTATCGGAGTTATAGCTGCTGCGTAGATCATTATATGAATGTATTGTAATGTTATGTACTCGGATATTATGTGTTCATTGATGGTCTTTAGGATTTTTGTGTTACCCGTTTAAAGATTACACGAGGAATAGGATCTTTTGTTGTAGGATCGGTGCCTGACCATTTGTTTAGATATGACTCCATTTCTACTTTGATCGCTTGTGTGAGAGACGGTCCGAGGTGTACCTGTGTGCTTTGGGCGAGTGATTCACTTGTCCTGTGTGCTGTGTGGTGCTTGTCATCTGTCGTGGGTTGTTACTGGGAGCTTTGCCCCTACTGAGCATTGAGTGAGATTGCAGATCATCTTGCTCAAAACTGGTCTGGTTTGTATGTGGGATCAGTTCGGCATCTACCCCACTATCCTCAATGTTTGGTTGATGAATGTATAGATCATCAACTACCATAGTTTTGATGTTTTGCAATGCGAGTGGTGTCAGCTTATTGGTCTTAGTGATGAGCCTTTTTTTAATATATCACTCTTTGTTTTGTGACAAGTGATTTGTATTCTGGATATTGTGCTATGAAAAGTGTATGTAGTTTTCGTAGTCGTTGCGATATATCCACTGTTGTAATGGGCTCAAGTTGTTGTGTTTGGCTAGCATCTGTGTCAGATGTATATTTGTATATCCATTTTGTCAGCGCATGATCGGTTTGCTCGAATCTGTAACGCAACCCATGCGTCGCTCAGCCTTTCCCGCCTTGGTGGATGCCAGGTTAGCAGGGATACACTTTTGGTGGGTCTATTTTCCTTTGCTTGGTCGTGTCGTTTCGGTCGAGCGGTCCTTTCCAGCGACTTCCTCGACCGATGTTTCTTTTAATGATGATCTGTTGTTTGGGTTGATGTTTTGTGGTGTTAGAAGCTCAATGTGCCCCGACATTGGGTCTCCTGTTAGTAGAACCTAGATCATTTTATTGTGTGTTTTTGCCTATTATTGTTGGTTTTTCTTTAACGCACATCTGCTTTGTTCTTGGTTTTGAGAAAATATGGAAGATGTGCTTCTGGGTTTCCGATAGAGCAAATAGCTCGTTCCGTATGTAGTGGTTTTGCTCATGAACTTATAATAGTTGTTGAAGTCCTTCATGTCTTCATCGTCAAATAACGAAAATATCTGAAGTTCCGACAAGTTTTGTTGTAGGTACTTCAATGCGTCTTCTCGAAGTTTGACATGATTGAATTGATGGCCGTATATGTGCAACCTGATTGATCGGATCAGACAACTTCCGTCTTTAACAATGTTGGCTCTGATGAAATTCTCGGGAGTAGGTTCGGCTGTAGCAGTTTTTGGGCCTGTTGAGACTTTTGCCGCCACCGTCCCGCATGCTGTCACCTTTAGCAGTGGCTCCAAAGGTGCCCTGGCAATCCCCAGGCAGCGACTCTGTTCAGAGGCTCGATGCTTTCTCCAGTTTCACGGGTGTGCTACCATTTGACCCTGGTGGTGCAGGTAACTCGGGCCCGTGGGGGCATTACTCCCCACGCAACTTAACCGAGGCTAGTTGCTCCGTGCGGTTTCAAAAGTTAGGAGGGGTTTAGGGTGGCTAGGGTGTGGGAAGGGTAATGATACTGGGTTTTTAGGACAGCGGAGAGCTGGACGCCGCTGATAGTACAGACTACGCATTATCGTAGCGTCTTCAATAGTGCTGGATGCAGTACCCAGAGAGTCTGACTTTATTATTATTATTGTCTTGTTGTCTCACAGTATTCCTGTGGTTGTATTTTAGACTGACGGGATTATACCAACTCAGTGCAAAAAAAATTAAAAAAAAAACCAAAAAAAAAGGAAATAAAAAAACAACTGTTTTATATTAAGAAATGATCTAACAATGCTACATGTTTTCAAAATGACGGATTTCTGGATGTTCCTGTGAACGTCTGTATTAAGTCCTAATTGAGCCATTGCGGTGTAAACGTTGTTGGGGTGAGACCTGTTACTGATATAACAAAAGGAACAATGATGACTCTTTCCTGTTTCCACACAGTCTTTTTACTTCCATTGAGTAGTCGGTGTAGTTGGCGATCTTCTCACTATATTTCGCTTGGAAGTTCTTGTCGTTGGGAACAGCCAGTCCATTAAATAAGTGATCTTCTCTTTTTTGGATTGAAAGATGATTGCGGGGATTGTTTTATCTGTGTGGATATCAATGTCACAGAAGAGCTTGTAGTCTTCGTTTTCAAGTAGTTTGTGTTCTCCGTTAGTTCGTATATTGTGGCTTGTCCTTGATGAACGACCTTCACTGCTATTATTATTATTATTTTTCAAAGTTTTCTCGCTGTTTTGCGGATTTCCATGTGATGGATTGTGCCAAGTCAGCATGTCTGTTCTATTGTAGAAATTTTCTGACAACACTGGTTGTCTTCAGTATTACTGGTTTTTAGATGATATCATGTACGTGCGAATTCAAATCCACAGCTTCAATGTATTTTCTGAAATGTTTTGTTGTTAGGCCTGTGACTGACATTACGACCGGTATTATTTGCACCGTTTCTGGCTTCCAGAGTTCTTTTATTTCTACAGCTAATGGCGTGTGTTTTGTAATTTTTTCTGGTTCTTTCTGCGTGCTATTTGTGTCATTTGGTATTGTTATGTCTATTATGAATGTTTTGTTTTCTCTTTTGTTTATAAGAGTAATGTCAGGCCTATTGCTTACAACTGTTTTGTCTGTGTGAATTGTTCTGTCCCAGTATAGTCTAAATTGATCGTTTTCTAGTACGTTTTCAGGTATGTATGTTGGTTTTATTATTTTTAATATTATTGTTATTATTTACTAGTTTTCTTTTTCATGTTAAAAATAGCTGTCAAATTTACAACGACACGTAGAATAATATAAGCCTCAAATGTTTAAAGTTTAATTTTACGAAGCACAAGTGAAATATAATTTTAACTTTACTGTTTTTAAAAGTCTATTTTACCAACTTTCAATTGGCGTTTATAAGAGCTCAACAATTTTATCCGGCGAGAATTCTAAAATTATCCCCGATAAAAGCGTAGCATTCATTTACGTGACAAAAACTTCTCATATAAAAAGATTTTTGTTTGCAGTTATTTAAAAAGTATTAACTCGACGAGTTTCAGGCGTTCTGCTATTTATAATTTGTTTTTTAAAGAGTTGTGCATGCATAACGCTTTATGTATTTTTAATTATGACTTTGCAATTTTATTTTTAATAGGTCTAATAATTTTTAAACGGTTTTGATTGGTAGCATGTTAGTTCCCTAATAGTATGTTGATATTTTTTCTAATACAATAACACGGAAAACAACTCAATAAATTTCCTTTACCAGAAACTTCCCTCGTTATGAATCTTTTTATTAGGAATAGTAAAGTGTGGCCCAATTAAGTTCAATGCATAGTCATTTAATACATATATTATCTTTTGAAACATTTTTATTGGGCGTTATTTTGTTCCATCATATTGGATTCCTATCAATATTTTACCAGTTTCTACCTATGCCATACTTGATTTTTGTGCATAATATAAAATAAATTTAATAAGTATTTTTTTTATTGACACACCGCCATTTTCTCACGTCGTGTTGAATCCGTACATGCTTATCCCTATATCTCATTTAAAACGTGAAGATATGTAAAACCAGAGAACGTGATTAAAAACATTTTATCTGGCCTCGATCTTGAATTAGTACCACAATTTTACAGTTCATTTCCATACCACAATTGGTTATAGCAAAATAGCTCCATTAAGTTTTTTTCAGGCTGAATTTTTAAATAAATTTGTAAGCCGCCATTTTGTTCCTCCATCTTTGATTCGTACCAAAATTTTACCATTTGAGTCCTACATAATACTCGATTTTGGTGCAAAATTTGGGATGAATTGCGTAAGTAGTTTTTGATAATAATTTTTTTAACATTTCACTAGGCCGCCTTTTTGTTTCGCAGTATTAGATTTTTACCAGAATGTTACCAGATTATTCCCATATAATCCTTCATTTTTGACCAAGATTTGAACTCAATTGTGTAATTAGTTTTTAAGCTATGCTGCGAAATGCCTGACCGATAAAAAGACAGCCAGACCGAAAGACAGACCGACGGCATGGATAAAACATGTATTTTTTGGAATTCAGCGATGCTAAAACGTGAAATATGTAAAACCTGGTACCAAAATTAGTTATAGACCACAATTTGAAATCAATCCATTAAATAGTTTTTCAAGCTAAATTTTTAAATAATTTATTAAGCCGCTATTGCCGCAACCTTGGATACGTACCAAAATGTTACTTATTGATTCCTATCCATCCCCATACAATCCTAAATAATGACCAAAATTTGAGGTCAGTCTAGTAAATAAGAGCTATACCGCGAACAGATAGATCGACCAACAGACAGACAGACAGACCGACAGAATTGAGGCATCTAGGAACCCTGAAGCGTAAAGATCTGTAAAAATCTCGCTGGGTGATTTTTTCACTATTACAATATCAAGAGAATGGAGCTCCCACTCTCCATTTTCACCGTAAAGTAACCCAATATCTCAGGAAATCTTCCCAGTACGCTGGATTGGAACGATACGATTCATTTTTCTGAAGGTATTGTTTATACCAAACCACCTATCAATGATTTATATTTGCAAAAACTAATCCTAGTTGCTTGTCAAACTGTTATCCCTGCTATGTTTAACCCAGCATGCACAAGAAACTTAAAGAAAAGGATTTTTCATTGTATCAAAAATGGTTAAAGCTAGTTTGAATATTTGTTAAAGTAATGTTTTCCTAGCACTTTTCTATTCTGAATATTTGATTGTAGTGGTTTTTGTTCTATCGAATCAAGCTGATCCAATGAATGTTATAGTCGAATGCGGTCTTATCGTGCGAGTCCAAAGGTCACCAACATTATGATTCTTTTATCGAGCTATTAAATCTCGATGAGCAACTTACAAATATACAGGGAGAAAGAAAATAGTTTTTTTTATTATATTACGCAATATTATTAAGATAGCCACTTAATATTATTTTATATATTAAATGCCGAGGGACTAAATAAGAAAATTCGCTAAATATGTATTTGGTTAAAATTTTTTGGTTGGCAAAAACAAAAATACCCAAAATGGCAAGCGCCTTAATGAAGTCGGAAAGCGGTTCGAATCAGTGGAACAATCAGGATATGTTCTGTTTATACAGCCACTTAATGAAAGTGAGATTTTTTTTTCAATCACCAAAAATTATGAGCCCCGCTTGACCTAAAAATCTAACCAGTTATACAGTGTCATTTATTTAAATGCGAGCCACCCCTGTGCAAAAAAAACTTGTTTTTTTTTGTATTTTGATAACAAAAAAAAATTTATTTTTCAAAAATATTATACACTTTTGTTAAAAATACAAGGGTCCATAGATGCCGGAAAACATGTTTTCTCAATTCCGCCTGTCTATAGGTATGTATATCCTTGAGTCTGTCTGTTCGCGGCATAGCTAAAAAACTACTAATCCGATTTCTTCAAATTTCAGTCTAAAATTAAGGGCCATGCATGCGAGAAATACAGGCTATATAATTGGACTAAAATCGTCAAAATTAATAAAAATGTTAGGTTTTCCATATAAAAAGGACTGTAGTCGAAAATTTTTATGCCATTTTATGAGTTGCCACATAGCAAATCAGCATATCCAGTTTTTAAAGAAATACACGGAAAATGTTCAAAATTTAGAAAAGTGGTATTTTTAGACGAGAATTGGATATTTTTGTAACGGAAGTGGTTCGAAATCTTGGCAGGACGATTCTATAAAAAGTGTCAAGAGAAAAAAGGGATGTGGGACGGGAAAACGGTTCATCATTTTGCATGCAGGTTCTTCAACAGGATTTCTTCCAGGTGCAAGTTTACTGTTTTCTTCAACATCCAAAAGTATGAACTACCATGATAATGTGAACTGTGAACTGTTTGAAAAGTAGTTACAAAAACAACTGATTCCAAATTTATCCAATTATCATTCAAGAATCTTAAATAAACAACCTACTTGATCCTGGAAGAAAAGTGATATTTATGATTGGCTAATAAAACAAAAACAAAATCCTTTACTCAATATGCTGAAACTAGAAATTCTTTTAATGGCAAAATCTATTAAAAAACCAATAATATATGCCTTACATGAAATATTACGGGAAAATGGACATGAGGTTTTACAACTGCCGCCATACCATTGCAGTTTAACGCAATAGAATTAATATGGGCTGGGGCAAAATCATATTACGAAAAACACGTGAACGATGGTCTTACATCAGATGAAGTGCAAATTGTTTGGCAAGATTCATTAAATTATATTAAGCCGGAGTACTGGAAGAAATCTGTGGAACATACGGAGAAATTAATATGGGATTGGTGAAATCGACAACGAGTTCTAGATGGCGAAATAGCACCCATGAACATTGCGCCATATAAGGACGACTCAGAAGATGAGGACTTTTTAAGTGATGATATTTTTTAGTCTATAACATTAAACATTTCTGAAGGATTATGTTAGTCTTTGACGTGTATACATCACAAATTGTATTATGAATATCCATTTTTGCATTGTAACTTAAGTCTTTTGCCTTTAGATTTTTTCGTGTACATTTCTTAATCTTCTTCGGAAGAAAATTATGTTTTTTTCTATGCACAAGTTTCTGTACATTCCTTATACCGATTCTCAGAGCTTTTGCCACTGGCTCCTGGATATTAGACAGTGAATTTTAATTTTAAAATTTTTTTATTAATTATAAGACAAAATTTCATATATAAAAATCGGTAAAATCGCTTTACCAAAAACTCGGGGTTAACGAAAAATACATTCTATATATATATATATATATATATATATATATATATATATATATATATATATATATATATATATATATATATATATATATATATATATATATATATATATATATATATATATATATATATATATATATACTGTAATTTTCGTTAGCCCCGAGTTTTTGGTAAAGCGATTTTACCGATTTTTATATATGAAATTTTGTCTAATAATTAATAAAAAAATTTACTTATTTGAAACACTCTTTAAAATTGGAACAGGTATTTTATAATTATTTATTTATTGCCTACAAAATTATAAATGTACTAAAAAAGTAAGCAAAAAAATGGTGTCAAATCTAATAAAAAAATTTTTAAATTAAAATTAACTGGCTAAAATCCAGTAGCCAGTGGCAAAAGCTCTGAGAATCGGTATAAGGAATGTACAGAAACTTGTGCATGAAAAAAAAACATAACTTATTTCCGAAGAAGATTAAGAAATGTACACGAAAAAATCCAAAGGTAAAAGACTTAAGTTATAATGCAAAAATGGATATTCATAATGCAATTTATGAAGTATACACGTCAAAGACTAATATAATCCTTCAGAAACTTTTTAATGTTATAGACTAAAAAATATCATCACTTAAAAAGTACTCATCTTCTGAGTCGTCCTCAAATGGCGCAATGTTCATGGGTGCTATTTCGACATCTAGAACTCGTTCTCGAATTCACCAATTCCATATTAATTTCTCCGTATGTTCCACAGATTTTTTCCAGTACTCCGGCTTAATATACTTTAGTGAATCTTGCCAAACAATTTGCACTTCATCTGATGTAACACCATCGTTCACGTGTTTTTCGTAATATGATTTTGCCCCAGCCCATATTAATTCTATTGCGTTAAACTGCAATGGTATGGCGGCAGTTGTAAAACCTCATGTCCATTTTCCCGTAATATTTCATCTAAGGCATATATTGTTGGTTTTTTAATAGATTTTGCCATTAAAAGAATTTCTAGTTTCAGCATATTGAGTAAAGGATTTTGTTTTTGTTTTATTAGCCAGTCATAAATATCACTTTTCTTCCAGGATGAAGTACGTTGTTTATTTAAGATTCTTGAATGATAAGATGCATTGTCTACAGTGATTAAAGAAGAGCATCTAAATTTGGAATCAGTTGTTCTTGTAACCACTTTTCAAACAGTTCACAGTTCACAGTTCACATTATTTCATTTATGGTAGTTCATACTTTTGGATATTGAAGAAAACAGCAAACTTGCACCTGGAAGAAATCCTGTTGAAGAACCTGCATGCAAAATGATAAACCGTTGTCCCGTCCCACATCCCTTTTTTCTCTTGACACTTTTTATAGACTCGTTCTACCAAGATTTCGAACCACTTCCTTTACAAAAATATCCAAGTCTCGTCTAAATATACCATTTTTCTAAATTTTGAATTAACATTTTCCGTGTATTTCTTTAAAAACTGGATACGCTGACTTGCTATGTGGCAACTCATAAAATGGCATAAAAATTTTTATTAATTTTGACAGTCCAATTTCCAATATGCCTCGATTTTTTAAAGCTTCTTTTAAAACTTGAAGGGTTATATTAGTTTTTGATGTCTGTAAATCGTAAATGGCATTACGAACATCCATTTTTACATTGTCACTTAAGTCTTCTGTCTTTGGTTTTTTTCGTGTACATTTCTTATTCTTCTTCGGTAGTAAATTATGTTTTTTTTTTCATGCACAATTTTCTGCACAGTCCTTATACCGATTCCCAGAGCTTTTGTTACTGTCTCCTGGATATTCGTCGGTAAATTTTCATTTTCGTAGTATTTTATTAGATTTAATACCATTTTTTTCGTTTGTGGATGCAAAAAACCCGAAAATTGTTTTCTAATACTCATTTTGTCACTGACTTGTCAATCTGACTTTGAAGTGATATCCACAAAGATTTTTGCAACTGCTGGTATTTATATGTTTATCCTCTTTTTTCAAATGAAAATATCATAGGTCTATCTAATTCATCTTCCGGATTTTATGCGTAGGATATGATTACACCCAATAAAAGAAAAACAAACTTAAAAAGTTTGTCGTTGATAAATCGTATGACCCGCACGATAACACTGCTTTTGACTATAGTTATAAGTAGTGGCTTGTGGGACACACGGTATTCTGGCCTTGAGATTAACTATACATAAAGTATTAGTGAAAACATATACATTTGGAAGCCTTATTTAATACAAATAAAATTTATTTTGAAATAATAAAATTTATATCGCGCATTATATATTGTCGCACGAGAGAATTTCATTAAACAATACAATTTTCAATATTTATGTGCCTTTCGGTAAAATTATTAAATTTTTACTAAATTAGCAAAACAGGGGAATTATTGTTTTAAAATAATATAATGACATTTACGTATTTTGCATTTCTATTTAAAATTTACAAAAAATTATTGCTCTGCATTCGGTAACATTTGTGTAAATAACTTAATAGATTAAATGAAATAAACCGATGGCAAAAATGTAATTAATAACTGACAATAAATGTTTTGTGCAAAATAATAATTTTTTGAATTTATTGACATGTTATATTTTTTCGTTGAATATGCTTTAAAGGCGCTTTAAATAGTTGTTTTTGTGTGAATTTAGGCTAATGGGCAATTAGAATTCAGACGTAAGGAGTTTTTTAAATTGAAAATATTATTTTCCAATCGTCATATTCTTAATTTTCATCTGAGAAAATTGCTCACAGAATCCCTTATTCTTTCACAATTTAATTATGGTAATTTTATTTAGTTTCCATGTCTGAATTCTTTGGACAAAAATAAATTACAGGTCATACAAAAAACACGTTGTTTAATTTTTGAAATGCCTTGAAAGGAACATTTCTCATAGAATAAATGAATTAAATTGGTTACGTATGGAAAATCGATGGATACATCATCTGGGAAATTTTGTTTTTAAACTTATTAATTATCCCACATCTAGTTGTTCTTTGAATAACATATTTCAAACTCGTGAATCACAGCATTCAGTTAATGTAAGATTCAAGAATAAATACCCAATGCCTCGTTTTCGTACAACGTTGTTTAAAAGATCTTTTTCATACATTTCAATTTCCCTTTTGAATTTATAACCTAGAGAATTCAGATTTTACAATTTTAATAAGCTTAAATTTAAATTGAAACGCTTTATTTTAGATAGGCAGAAGGCCTGTAGGACTTTTCTGTTATAGCCTAAGCTCATTTTAATCTGTGGACATGGATCTTCCCAAAGAGACACCTTAGCTATTTTATATTCCTTTAGTACATTAATTTTAATTTCTTCGCCCCCGCACACCTTGTAACCTTGAACATTATTATTTACACATATTTTTGTAATCTAAGAATTTAGCAAATATTTTTTGTCCTTTTGCTGGTTAAGTAGAGTAACATTTATTTGCTAGACTTCGCCAGCGCAAAGATGATTCCTGACAACTTTAATGTAATGTTATTGTTTGTTTTTATATGTTTACTAAAAGCATTATTTAAATATTCCAAAAAAAAACTTAATAAAATCAATTTGGATTTAAGCTTGTTTACAAGTAGTTTTAGGATAGTGTTGATAAAATCCTATGATTTTATCAATATCCTGGAAAAGAAAAATTTTGCTTCTAATCAATATTTACTTAAAACATTGTCTTCAAGATATCTATAAGACATTTACCATAAAACTACTTAACTTAAAAAAATAATTTTACCTTTAATCTAACTTTATGATCATTTATATAAACACCATCTTAATGTTATATCTAAAAGGTTTAAAGAATTCTTATACCAAGTTAAAGTGCGGGACACGAAAGAAAACCGGGCGGTCCTTAAAATAAAGGTTCATAGTTAGCAAGCAGAAAAGTAAAATTTGTGTATGCAAATAAATTTTATGTTATTTTATTTGTTGTAATAGTTTGCCGCTTTACCTGTAAAGTGCGCCAGTTAAGCGGTACGGAAAATTAATCGAGGATTTAGTAAATTTCGCACTGGTCCACTTGTAATTGGGATGTGCCTAGAGGCTCATGCACTTGCCCCTAGAAGGTTCAAGCTATTTCCAGTGGCGCCGGTACATTTCAAGCATTTGTTTTCATTTCTATATAAATGCGTTGCGTTGAATTTGAATTGAATTGAATTGAATAGAGCATTTTTATATAAACTTGAAGAAGGTTCCGACCTGCAAGCTCCTACTTCGTGCTGTAAAGAACAAAATAGATTTTCCGTACGGGTATAAAACCTTAAATCGGCTTTTACGATCAAATAGTTTTGATAGACCAATTATTTTGTGCAGGGGGCGTCATTGTGAAGTACTATACAGGGTGTTTCCTAATTGCGTGCTAATGTTAAAGGGGGGTGATTCTTGGACATTTTTAAGAAAAAAGTTTAATATGAACCTAAAAGTCTTAACTTTGGAGATACAGCATTTTTTTAAAATTCTAATTCTGACGCTATTATAGATAAATAACTGTGTGAAATTTGATACACGTCTTTTATGCACAAAAGGGCATTTTTTTAATAACAATCAATTTTTGAAATTTCTACCAGTGGCATGCATATATAATTAACCTGAGTAAATCCGTATGCTCCTTAATGCAGAGAAGACGTGTATCAAATTTCATGCAGTTATCTACAATAGCATCAGAATTGGGATGAAAAAAAAATGTTTTCTTTTTAAACTTTACCATCCTATATTTCAAAAGTTAAGACTTTTAGGACATAAATTACTTCACAATGACGGCCCCTGTATAAAGTAATATGACGAGTAGCCCAAAGTCGAACTGTATAAATTAAAATTTTGATAAATCTCGTTCACTGGATCTGATGCTGGCTGCCCTTGTAAAATCTGGACTTGTAAATCATGTATCACTATACTAGGTGGTGCAATAATAGTGGACGTAGGCAGTAGCCCGGGAACCGTTAATGACAGAACTCATGAAAAAATATATTTTTAGGTAAATCGATTAAGTAAAATCAAAATTAAATCATTTTAAAATTCGAAAGTTCGCCGTTTTTGCAACACAAAAGATATATAGAAGTGCGGTACACGAAAGAAAACAGACAAATATAGATAAAGGTTCATTAAGCATAGTTACCTTTTTTAATTATCTGAAGTGCGTATAGTTAAAAAGGAGTGCAATATTATTTAAAGAACGACGGGAGACCACTGGTTTAAAGAGATTTCTTGGCCGACCTTCCTAAACCGATTGATTCCGCCCGGTTTTCTTTCGTGTCCCGCACTATATTAAGGTTTTATATTGTATTTTTGCGTATACTAGAGAAAATTGATAGTTATCCTCAGGAATATTTAAATTCTTAGGACATAAATGACATGTATACGAACTTCATAAGTTTACTATCAATTATTGGTTTTAAGATATCTGGATAAAAATTAATCTTCAGAAATAATTACCTCATAAACACACTTCATAAATATATTGTTGCTATAGGTTTTAAGACCTCTAAATAAATATTCATTTCAGAAAATAAACACCTTGTAAACACACTTCCTAAATATTTTATTAATAATAGGTTCGCTTGGATAAATATTCAAAATCTTATTTACAAAACCTATCAGTCGTGTATTTAATTATTTTACCTACAACCGTGAGTTAAGAAGCTCTTAACCCATGCATTTTGCGTTAAGATCTTCATTACCGCACTCCTTTTTATTACCGCACGTATTTTCACTCATTCGTTCTTTTCTAATTTGAAATTTGTAATATATAAAAATCGAAGAAGATTTTTATAAATTATTTTATTAAAAGAAATAAAACATGACAAATTATTTATTATAAATATTAATAGTATAATCTTTCAAATAAATTTTTGATGAAGAAGCCACGTTTGCTAAATTTGTAGTCATTACATTGTTGTCATTATTTAAACTGGTCGTCTGATGGGTTTGTTTCATTTTTTCGGATCTCGTCCAAAGTTTGTCCCGTTTCATCTAGAATTTTAGATGCTATTTTTCTTATATTTTCTGCAGAACTATTAATGTAGCTTTTCGCAACCGTGTTGGATCGCCAGCCACCATGACGCTTTATTGTTAGAATGTCAGCTCTTAAATCTGCCAATAGAGGCGTAGATGATCTTCGAAAGCAATGCCACGTAAATTCTTCTGGATGTTTAAGTTTGAGATACAAGGCAATTTGTTTTGGCGAGGATCCAAAAGAATTACTGCCAACCGGTTGCTTCATACATACACCATTTCGAAATTGGATGAAAAACCTACCTAAATAAAAATAGAAACTAAATGGACAAAGATATCTTGCATTACTGCAAACCGAAATAGTTTCTGCAATTACAGAAGTTGATCTACTTATTAAGTGCAAATAATTTTATCAGGAAATTTTGGTAACAGAGTTATAACTAATAGAACAGTTGCCTGCCAGGTCTCCAGACCTTACCCCGCTAGACTTTTGTTACCTACCTACTTTATAATTTTCGTTTTAATAAAAAGAAATCATACAAAGCCCACATGAAAGGCTTTTAGTATAGTGATCATTAGGTTTAACATACGAAGGGTTTTGGAGTTGGAAACGTTAATATAATTTTTTTTGAATGTTGCTTCTTATTTAATATTTTAATAAACAATAGCCAATAATTTACGGCTTTTGCTACAAAAGAGATTTTTCTAAATTTTTGGAAATATTAAAATCTGAGTTGTTGTGCATTCCTTTCCAATTTCGGACGTGTATAGATATTAAATGACAACATGAATCGGCTTGATTAGCTATATAATATCAGTTGCAAAAATAAATTTCCCATGCAATTGCTTATGTCATTAAAATAAATATTTAATACACTTTGTTTGTCTTGATGTCTCGTGTTACATTCCCATTGAAAATACGCTATTTCAGAATAAACAAAATAGAGGGATGACAATTTTAGGGAAATCTCGACCCATGTGGTTAACTGCTGGTATTCAGCTTGTCAACGTTCCAAATCGCTATTAACGATAAATGAGGTATTTACCTCACTACAACGCGATGTTTTAAATAGACAATGAGGCTATTTTAGTGCTTATTCCAATGGGAATTCCAGAAGTGACAAAAAGTGTATATAATACGAGAATGTAGATTACTGGAATCAGTTAAACGATAACGATTATTGGTTTGGATCAGACTAGAGTTACAAACTTGCACAAGTTATATTTAGACAATTTACAGATCGATTTCTGTTATTAAAAAAGTAATGTTTAATCTATTTTTAGTATCAAAAGATGTCTCTTTCGCCATAGCTCGAAAACTTTCTAATCCACCCTTAATTAAAAAAAAAACACATATTATAAACTTAGGAAGTTTGAAAGAAATAATTTTTGTATATAAATTAGTACCTGGTTCTCATTCATTCTAAAATGCCTGGTTTGTAAACGAAACAAGATTAAGGAAAAAATATAATAGAACCCGAATGCAATCCGCAAAAAATAATGCACATATGACGAAAGCCAAGAAGTTACTCTACTTCAGACTACAAAATTTTGGCGTGACATTTTTTTTAAGGGTGAGTTTCGATAAAATGTTTAGTTGTCCGTGGTCTTTAAATTCTCATTTCAGAAAAAGCTGATCATTCCAAAACCTGACTGTTCTAAACGGATTATAACGCTTCACGTATAATCTCCCTAGAGTTTGAATTATTTCCGGTAATTTTTCTGGGTCCGAATTTTTTTTAATTTTCTTAAAAGATTGTGACCAAGAAAACTACCAGGATTATTAATTTAAGCGCTAGAGAGATTCGATTAGAAAATTTTATAAAAAATTATTTCATTTTGATTACAAACTATGTTTTTTTATTTTCACTATGCTTTAGTAAAATGAAATATTTGACAGCAGATTAATAAGGGTAAAAATGAATTAATTATTTACATTTTTCATACTAGCTCCCAGAGGAATTTCAGTATGAAGCGACAAAAGAAGTAATGCAGAATTAAAACTTATAAAGTCTACTTACTTTTTAATTTCTTTAAGCTGTTGTTGTATAAATATAATATAACGACTTAACAAGAAGTAAAATACTAATATAATAATTAGAAAATTCCATATAATTAATTTTTACGTACTAGTTTTAAAAAGAATTCTACATTTGGCATTAACAATGTCTGTCTAGCCTACGGTCTCTTATTTAAATTTTATAAGCTTTACTTCCTTATTAAATTTATCATACTTTTCAGCTCCTGCATACAAATTTCCAAAACTTTTCATAGTTTATCCCAAAATATAGTATTAAAAACTAAGGTGAATTAATTAAAAACATTGCACATATTTACTTACCTAATAACGCTAAACTAGCTTCTTTCGATGTAAAAAAAAAATTTTCCTAGCATTCACCAGAAGAAACATTTTAGAACTAATCAAAACATGTCTCAACCAAAACTATATCTATTTCAATTATGTTTACTATAATAGTAGAGAAGGTCTGATTATGGGAAATCCGTTAAGCCCTATACTCTCAGAGATTTTTATGGATAACAAGGACAATTTGTTTTATGATTAATAAATGTGTCTGTTGGTATGGGTATGTGGATGATATTATTACATATTTCACAGGCATAAACAGATAATTAAACACATTTTTTACTTCAATTCACAGGTATATTAAGGACAACTCCTCCATTAACTTCTTAGATTTAACAATCAAGATAGAATTGCATTCATTTTAAATTTACCATAAACCATCACATACTGGTACTGTCATTTATTACAATATTTCACAGTATTATCTAAAGATTGATTAACGTTCCGTTATCAGAAGAAAGTTTTAATAATGAGCTTAATTTACCTTAACAACTTGCAGTTAATAATGGCTGCCCAGAAGAACACAAAAACCAAAAGTTATAGAGTTTAAAAGCCAGTGGTCTATCAGCTAACATGTGGTTCATGACCTGAAATATACATTTGACAGAGACGGGTAGAACTTTTAAAAAGCGAATGAACAAACATAAATGTATTTTAACTCACAATAAACATGACTTATCATTAACAAGCCATATTTTCAGGGAGGATGATGTGTTTAACGACAATTTTAAGGTCGTTCATGTGGAGAATAAAGGCCCTAAATTAACTTCATTTGATAATTATTTTATAAAATTTAAATAATAGAACGTAGGCTAGACGGACATTGAAGCTACAGTGTTAGCGAAACGCGTCGTGTAAAAATTTACTATATGGAATTTTCTAATTAATATATTAGTATTTTACGTCTTATAATGGAATTCCATCAAGCAACAGCCACTAACGTTCCATATAACGACTTAACATTAGTTATAGTAATCTTCGTTGTGAGTAAAGTAGAAAAAAAATATTTTTAAAATTTAGCCATGGAATCCCTAACAACTTTCTTGGCATACGTCATGAAAACTACTTGTGAATATGATGTTCATAACGTAAACCAACAACTCTGTACCTTTATTCGCCATTGAGGAAAGAAGATGTCCAAGTGGGAGTTTCAAAGCATTTGGAATTAATTAACGAAATTTTTAAGTTCTAATTATTTCATGTGAAGTGTGCACATATGCAGTGGTGAGAATTTTAAAACGTTCCTTCTGGGCTTTGGTAAGTAAAATAATGATGATGACCAAGTTGGTCTAGCGGACACTTGAGAGGTAACCTGAAATAGTAGCAGAAAATATTGTCTTCCATGCTGAAGGATTTTTAAATGTCTCAGATTATTTGTTGCGTTTAGATTGACAAACAAAAATCTTTTTGGATTCTTAGCAACTGAATAAAAATATTTAACTTTAAATTATTGAAGCAAATATTTAATAAAATTACATATCTCAACATGTAGACTACTCTGTCTACGGAATGTTTTGATACATAATATAAACAATATTATTTAAGCAAGAATTATATGGCCACTTCCGATGAATCATTTAGAATTAAGCATCATATTTCTGATTACTCATTCATTCTTGCTATTTCAGCATTATTTTTATATAAATACAGAAGAATTAGTAATCATCTTTAGTCATTAAGTAGCTCTAGATCGGTCAACATCCATTGTAATTTCGTGTTTTAAAAAATAAAGTTTTTTAAAAATACAAGTTACAAGTTTGAATGTAAAATTGGCGCGGTCGGTAGGATCCTTTTCGGAGTGCGAAAAAAGGAATATCCTGAAATCGGAGTGTAACAACGTTTCATCTCCATAAGGATTATCAGTGTTGCATCTTTCTGTTTCAACAGTTAAGAAAAGGATCAGGAACATCTACAACCAAACTAGGCACTTGTAACTCCTGGTACATCGATTATTGGTACGCCATTCGAGAAGCCAGTAAGGACGATTTGGTCTGTGCTAGCGTCCAAGACAAGCGGTAGCCAACCTGAGCAGTTCATCTCTTCAGCAAAGCATCGTTTGATACAGGACCAAGACTTGGGACACATTGTGAGTTATTTACTTACTTCCCTTATAGTTGAGATCCCTGTTAACTAAGTTCTGAAATTTTTGAAGAAAGAAATTTTTTTTGAACAAAGATAATTTTTGAAGAAAGAAAAAGTGAATAATTGAATTGAGGCAATTTTATTGAACAATTATTTGAATAACTTTCACTAACTATTTTAGTTGTAAAGAAAACAAATGTTAACGCAGTTAACAGTAGTTAAATACATATTTAATGAGGAAATTTAAGAAATGTGGTAAAGACATTACTTATCCTAAAACAATTCGAAGAAGTAGTTTAGAAAATCCTTCTACAAGTAGATTATCACAAAGTAGTTTTGAAAATCAATCTGCAAGTGAATGAACAGAACTTTATTCAGACATCAATTTAGAAAATATTTTTAACCCTAGTATAAACGTAGATATTAACGAAGCAAACATTAATAAGATGGCAGACGCTTTGAGAAGTACTGTTTCACTCTTAAAAACTTTCGATGGTACCCCATCACGTCTTGAATCTTTTATTAATCAAATAGATACTTTTTATACAAGATATTTTAATACTGATACTTACCAACAAGAATTTGTAATTCTGGCAATTAAATCAAAAATTATAGGATCAGCCGAAGATTTTCTTTTAACTAGACTAGATCTTAATATTTGGCCAGAAATAAAAATCTCATTAAAACAAAAATTTAGTGATCCAATAACAAGAGCTAATTTACAACAACAATTAATATTATTTTCAAGAAAAGACGAATCAACGTTAGATTACATACAAAAACTCAAAGCCTTAGTCACCAAAATAAATACGAAAACTTGTACAGAAATAAGTAATATTGAAGCTAGAAACATAATTATAGCACAAAACGAATTAACAGCAACTCAAAATCTTCTTGCAAACATTTCAAGCGAATTAAGAACTTTACTAATCGTTCAAAATCCCCAAAATCTAGACCATGCAATCGATATTGTAACCAATTATGAAATCTTAACTAGTCAAAATAATTTTAAAAATAATTATTTGCAAAATAATAAATCAAATAATTTACTTAGAAATCAGAAAACGCCACCAATAAATAATATTAATAAATTTTTGGTAAATAGATCGAATAATTTTCCAAATTCATCTTTTAAACCAAAACCACCAAATCAATTTTTCAATCGAGTACAAAATCAAACATTTAATCAAAAAGGCAATCAATATCCTAAACAACAATACCCACAACCAATGTCAGATGTGAGTGTACAAAAAACAATGCCACCAAACAGACAACAACCTCAACAACAAGCTTTCTATAGACAGCAACCACAACAACAACAAACTTTCTATAGACAGCAACCCCAACAACAACATCACCCGAAATTTACATTCCAAGAATTAACGCATTTAGAAAATAATGAACCCAATAATGACGAGTTATATAATGAAGAAAACCCCGAATTTAACAATTATGATCAAGATTATCAAAATTTTGATGAAACATGTGAATTAGATAATGAGAATTTAGTCGAGCAAATAGAAAATTTTCATCTATCAGCCTCGGACGAAAACCTTGCTTAACTTTAAACAGTTTTCAAGTAAATCAATTACCCTATGTAGAAATACCGAATTATAATATTCGACTACTAATTGATACAGGTTCTCATGCATCCCTACTTAGACCCTCTTTAGCGGAAACATATTTCCCCGAATGTATTAAACCTTACGTAAGCACACTTCAAACTTGTGCAGGTTCAAAGAAAGCGAAAAGTAAAGCTACTATTCCTTTATTTTTAAGCTTTGGTATAACCGAACCAATAGAATTTATTTTATATTCATTTCATGAATATTTTGATGGAATAATCGGAATTAAAGACTTATGTAAATTAAATTTAAATATTGATTTAAAAAATAAAAAATTGAAAAACCAATATTTAGAAATACCCTTTCAATATAGGCAAAATTTTGATGAATATACAATTGAAATACCACCTAAAACGATTCAAAAAGTAATTTTGAAAACTTCGCGACCAAATGACACTACTTGGTTAATGCCCTATTATTTAGACGAAAATATAGAAATTCAACCTACCCTAATAGAAGTAAAAAAAAACACGTACGCTATTGATATTTTTAATCATACAGAAAAATATTTTACTCTAATAGTAACCACTAATGATAATTTACCCTTAAGACCAATCGAGCTTAACAATTTTGAAATAATAAATTTCGAACCAAATCAGAATCAAATTAATGAAAGAAACATAATCGAAGATATCGATTTAAAATCACTAATTAGGCACGAACACTTAAACTTTGAAGAACGTAAAGAACTTTTTAAACTTATTAAAAGCTTTCAAAATATTTTGCATAAACCCGGAGATAAATTAACATTTTTCAATCAAGTCAAACATACTATTAAGACTACGGATGAAATACCCGTACATGCGAAAAGTTACAGATACCCATTCGTACATAAACAAGAAGTAGACAGACAAATAGACCAAATGCTACAAGATGGTATCATTCAACCTTCAAATTCTCCCTGGAGTTCCCCTGTGTGGATCGTCCCGAAGAAAGTTGACGCATCAGGACAAAGAAAATGGCGTCTAGTGATAGATTACAGAAAAATCAACGAAAAGACTATAGAAGATAGATATCCTATTCCAAATATCGCAGATATACTTGATAAACTTGGTAGAAGTCAATATTTTACAACACTTGACTTAGCCAGCGGTTTTCATCAAATAGAAATGGACCCAAAAAGTATACCAAAAACAGCATTCAATGTAGAACATGGACATTACGAATATACCAGAATGCCTTTCGGACTAAAAAATGCACCTTCCACTTTTCAGCGTGCAATGGATAACGTTTTACGCGGATTACAAGGAAAAATATGTCTTGTATATATGGACGTTATAATTATCTTTTCAACCAGTCTTCAAGAACATTTAGACTCTTTAAAACAAGTATTTAACAGATTAAGTTCTTTTAACATGAAAATCCAATTAGATAAATCCGAATTTTTGCATAAGACAATTGAATTTTTAGGTCATGTTATTACCTCTGACGGTATCAAACCAAATCCCAAAAAAATCGAAGCAATAAAAAATTTTAAAATCCTTAAAACACCAAAAGAAATAAAATCATTTCTCGGTTTAGTCGGTTACTACCGAAAATTTATAAAGAATTTTGCAAAAAGAAAAACGTTAAAATAAATCATAACTAATAACTAACTAATGACCCTATATTACAACACCCAGATTTTAGTAAACCTTTTATTTTGACCACTGACGCTTCAAATTACGCTATTGGAGCAATACTTTCACAAGGAAAAATAGGAAACGACCTACCTATAGCATTTGCTAGCAGAACTCTGAATCAATCAGAATGCAACTACTCAACAATAGAAAAAGAACTTCTTGCTATTGTTTGGGCAACAAAATATTTCAGACCTTATTTATTTGGCAGAAAATTCACAATTGTAACAGACCATAAACCATTACAATGGCTGTTCTCAATAAAAGAACCGAATTCAAAATTAGTAAGATGGCGACTAAAACTGCAAGAATATGAATATGATATTTAATATAAAAAAGGAACCCTAAATTCCAACGCCGATGCACTTTCAAGACCACCTCAAGAATTGTACCCAACCGAAATAATAAAATCACCACTGACGCATATGTCAGCAGTATGTGAAAAAGAAGAAAATTCTGACGACCAATATATTTGGCATGAAAAAATAAAACATTTCTTTGACACCCAAGAAAACCTATTCGAAAAACCAAAAATGGTAAATAAAGAAATGAAGAAACCAAAAATTAATATAATTTCCGATATTCAAATTAAACCCCCAAATAAACCAATTAAAACACCATCGCCATTGCCATCAACAAGTAAAATCAATGACGAAGAAAAAATCAATCAAAACAACTCAGAAACGGATTCAGCCAGTACAAATGACATTCCAAAGGAGCCAAAAGCTGATTTACTTTCAAAATCAGACACAGAAACTATACATACGTCAAGAGAAGACCCCATATTAGGAGCCCCGTATGTTAGTAAAGCCCTGAACACTTTTAAAAACCAAATCATATTTAAATGGACTGAAAAGGAACAACCTTATGTTGTCACTAAAAAATTATTTGAAACCAAAAAGCGATTAATAATTTTTATAAATCAAAACCCAATAACCGAAATAATCCAAAGACTCTTAAGAGATTATTTACCCCCAGATACTTATTGTTTACACTTTCCCAATAAAGAATTAGAACCAATAATAATTCGAATTTTCCAAGAAACCTTTCAAAATAACGCCTACATCCTTGTTATTTCTAATAAACTATTAGAGGACGTCGTAGACGTAAATGAACAAAAAGAAATAATTGAAAGATATCATACCACTAAAACATCCCATAGAGGAATGACTGAAAATATAAAAAATATAAAGCAAAGATATTATTGGCAAAGCCTTGAAAAAGACGTAATTAATTTTGTTAATACATGCGAAATATGTCAAAAAACCAAATATGATAGACATTCCTATAAAGTAATTTTTAAACCAACACCAACAGGCTGTAAACCCATGGAACATATTTATATGGATATATATTCCATTTCAGGTCAAAAATATTTGACAATAATAGATAACTTCTCTAAATTTGCTACAGCATACCCTGTAAATGAAATATCAATCGAGATTTGTCAAAATCTAATTAAATTCTTTTCACATCATGGTACACCCTGTAAAATTATAACTGATAATGCACAAAGTTTTAAAAGTAATTTAGTACAAGACCTTTGCAAGACTTATCAGATTGAATTACATTTTACTACACCCTATAACCCAAATTCGAACTCACCAATCGAAAGATTTCATTCAACTTTGAAAGAAAGTCTTATTGTCCTTAGAAACGAACATCGAACTAAAACAATACAAGAATTAATGGATATCGCAATCCTTAATTATAATAACAGTATACATTCAACACATGAATATACACCATTTCAAATATTAAAAGGAAATTTAAATTATCACCTGAATTTTGAGAAAAATTTATATCAAATACAAACTGATTACATACATGAACTCGCCCAAATATTTAGTGAACTTAATGAAAAAATAAATCTAAAATTAAGTGCGAAAAAGGCTAATGTCCTAGCTAAATTAAATGAAAAACGCGAGATTGACCCAGAAATAGCTGAAGCTACAAAACAACTATTACATACACCTCGAAAACTACCATTAAAGTTAGAACCAAAATACAAACTAACTACTTTTAAAAACCAAAGACACCCAAAAGATATTAAATGACGTTCGTAATTTTCAGGAACTTACTGACAAAATGAAGAAGATCCTGATACTACTTCCACTACTTGTCAACGCACAATATAAAATAGAAGAATTAAATAACCCTTTGTTACCAGTTTACCAATCAACAGGTTACATAATAACAGGTTATCATCATGTCTATTATCATGTAAATCTAACTAATATAAAAGATTGTGTAGAAAACTCGAAATCGACACTTACACAAATTAATAATACCCTAAGTAATCTATATGCACCTATATACCAAAATCAAGAAATCTTACATAAAGATTTGTTAAACATTATACTACCCCACAAAAGCAACTAAACGCGGACTTTTCAATTTCCTAGGAAAAGCACAAAAATATCTGTAAAACAATTAACAAATAGATCTTGACGCACAGCTGACTAATATCAAAACTAATCAGCAAAAGTTATTAACCCGGATGGAAGACCTCACTAATATGATTCATACTACAACCACTTCGTCTTACTATATTGTTACGCTAGACAATATTGAGACTAATCTACGTGTCATTCATGACATAAAAAGTAATTTGCAAACTGCAATAAACTTTGCGGAAATAAACATTATGCATTACAGTATTATTAAGTATAAAGAACTTCGCAGAATAATTACAAAGATAAGGCCCGAGAGTCGTATTCATTTCGACAATATAATTAAATATTACGAAGTAGCACACGCAGATGTGACAATTAAGAATGATCTAATTATATTTTATATTGCAATACCTTTAATTTCAGAGAAACCTTATATACTTTATCGAATATATCCAATACCAATAAATAATCAAATAACGATTTTAAATAATCTGTATTTATTGAGATCTACAGATGACTTTTACAACTCAAAAGAAAATTGTTATAAAATAGAAAATATATCTTTATGTTCTAGAGACACACTGAATAAAAACGAACCCAGTATACCTCAAACAATTAATTTGACAAACCATTGTCCACTAATACCAATTAAATATAATAAAACTTCTATAACACAACTTGAGGACAATTCCCTTATAATTATACCTGCTTCTAAAGAAAGCATATACTTTGAAACCATTGACAAAGTATCCTTAATATTGCCTTCAGATTGCAAAGTAAATATTCAAAATAATATTTACGATTCTCAAAAACTAGAAACAATTAGTTTAAGACTAAAACTCCCATCAATAAATATTGATGAAAAATTAATCCAAGATACTGAACCCTTGGAACTAAAAGAAATAAATCTTGATAAAATCAATGAAGATTTAGAGAATGCTAAAAGATTAATAATTCATCCCCTAAAACAAATGGACTTTATAAGTTCTGGAGTTTCAATTACTCTAATAATAATTATTATTATAATATTTACAATCATCATAAGTTTCTTGTATTATTATTGCAGAAAGGAAAAATCTAAAGAAAATGTAAAAGTGGACATAAAATTAGAATCTCTCGAAAATCAACCCCGATTTTCCCAAACTTAAGGAGGGAGGAATTATATGGCCACTTCCGATGAATCATTTAGAATTAAGCATCATATTTCTGATTACTCATTCATTCTTGCTATTTCAGCATTATTTTTATATAAATACAGAAGAATTAGTAATCATCTTTAGGCATTAAGTAGCTCTAGATCGGTCAACATCCATTGTAATTTCGTGTTTTAAAAAATAAAGTTTTTTAAAAATACAAGTTACAAGTTTGAATGTAAAATTCAAGCATAAGAAATTATATCTATAAAAACTTAAGGTAAATGACATAATTTCGTATTCTTCTTTAAATAATATTATTTACATTATGTAACGAAAGATTCCGTAAACAGACTAGTCTACATGTTGAAATATGTAATTTTATTAAATATTTGCTTCAATAATTTAAAGTTAAATATTTTTATTCAGTTGCGAAAAAGCCAAGAAAGATTTTTGTTTATCATTCTGAAGGATGTCCCATTTAAATCTTAAAACTATACTTTGTCGGGAAGTATCAACAGGTGGATAAGATCCATCAATTTTTAAACTTAGGAATCTTAAAATTGTATACTATACTCTACAATTTGTCAATATGCACTTAATAATTAGGGTTCCAAACATTACATTTATTGATTTTCAGAGGCTGTTGGTTTTTCACATAATTGATTAAGTGTTACAAGATCAAGGCTCAAGTTTTGGCAATCATCAAGGCAGTTAATTGCGCGTAGTATTTCTAAGTCAGCATTAAGTAAACAGTTATTATTCATATTGATAACGAAGTAATTTATTAAAATGTTATAAAATTAAAGAACCCGACCTGAGTGTTACAATCCAGGTTGTCAGAGATGTATTATATAATAGTACATACGTTTGTTACAGTAGAGCTACCAGAAACAAACCCATGCTGTTGTTCAATTAGAAGAGGAGTTTCGTAAAAAGATACCTGTGTATGACGGCAAATTCAAATACGTTGCTAAAATTTCATATTATAGCAAGAAGCCGATAGTTTTCTATTTTACGTCTATCATCATTTTTAAAGACTGGACAAATTTTTGAAAAAAAAATCTGATAATGTGCAGTTTTATACACATTAATTAAAAATAAGTAATAATGGTTTCTACATGAATTTTCAGAGGCTTCTGGCATCATGTTAAACATTTAAAGTAGTACGTAACTAATGTTTGAATCATACGCGTGTGCATAACTAGTATATGTTATAAAAGCCTAATCCCAAATTTTAGAAATTTAAAGTAATATAAATATAAAATGTATTTCATAATGACTGATCATGTGATTGCTAACATTATCGAAAAGAAAGTGTGCCATTGTCTAACAATAACTGGTATAAAATTGCCTCGAATATTTTTTTTGTTTTTTGTGATTCGGTTCTGCATACACAATAAAAAAATAATTTGAATTTTAATTTAGGCCTATTTCCAGAAGAAACTTATGCAAATAAAACATCAGACTAAACTTTCTTATTTCCCGGTCTTAAATTCACTATTTACTTTGCAAATCCCTTTTTAGCCTTTAAATTTCTTTCGAGCTTCCGGGACTAAGGGTATTTCGAAAGCTTAAGTTCTTAAATTTGTAATAAGATCACTGACATTATAAAGGGGACGGTTTTCCAAGAAAATGCAAAACAAAACCACGCAAATTTGTAACAATAACACCTTTGTTAAAATTTTCCCTTTCAGGAGGGTTGACAAGCGTCCTTTATTTGGATAAAATTTGGCATTGTTGCTAAAATTTATGTTCACATTTCGCGATTCTCTGACATGTCAAGTTTATGCTTTGTCGCGTTCGTTTTGAGAGTTTTTTATTTTAATATTGCGTTATTGTGATTTGTCTTTAGATCAAAGTGAAATTTAAAAATATATATAAACTTGCTTTATATACGCAGATTGGTTTATTTTAACACAAATTTGTATTAAACAAAGTCTAATTGATCAGAAAAAAAAACAAAAGCATGGGTTACAAGCTTTAAATTATAAGGGAATCAAGCGTTTTTTAAATGTCTTATAACATTTTCAAATGTATGTATAATTATTTAGTTTATAGTAACATTGAGACAATTAGAAAATTTGGCTAGTTATATAGTTACTGATTTTCACACAGTGTTCTACCAACATAACGAATAACTCTACGAGTTGGATTTTTCCAAATTTACATATACGCTATAAAAGAAAATTACTAGAATCTTTATTAATAGGGTGTTACTATTAAAAGTCACATATTTCGAATATATAATCAGTGTTAGTTACTAAGATACTGGCCTTCTTTATTAATGAAAATAACAATTTTTTCATTAACAATAAAATATTTTGTTTTGTTGTTTTCTTCTTTCAGTCCATTTTACTCACATAAATTATGATAAACATATTTACTCTTTTCTTTCTTGTAAATATCAATTTAACACTTTGAGAATACTTGAACTATTAGAAAGTTTCATTTTACATAGCGTTTTGTTTTCATTTATCCAAGCTGCTTTTTTATGTGTGCTTTGTATGGAATTTTTAACGAACATTTTGCTAATGGTTTTTCATTATTTTAAGCCAATTAGTAATCTGAAACAAAATTGAACATTATAACTTTGCAGTTAAATATAACTAACTTAAAATTAACTTATAACTAAATTACATTTTGTAAAGTATTTTCAACTTCTCTAAATTAAGACAAAAGAAATTTGTTTTTGTTTTGTTTACAAATATTCGGAATTTGCCTGCCTTTCTCTTCTGTCACTATAGTTTCATTGATTTCTTCGGCATCCAGCCAGTTTTGACAATGTCTAGTTTTTGTATTTAAGTTATAATTTTGGTTCTGCTCAGGAGCAATTCGCCAGCTTTATTCGGGGACACCGAATGTTATCGGGTTCTTACTCCCTTATACTAGTAGCGCCAGCAATGGACTGCACTGTAATTATTATTTTATTTTATAGCATTAGGTTAGGTTAGGTTAGGTTAGGTTAGGTTAGGCATAAGTCTGAAGTGAGGAAGCATGATGGAGGGGAATGTCAAACTTCTTTGAATTTCCTGGAGCTGATTTTCTCGCTCCTTTCTATTGGCTCTCCTTAGAGGTGCTACATGTGTCCGGCTTTATAAAAGTGCCTTAATGGACCGATCTTTTTTTAAAGTACTGAAAGTATGTCATAAGTAATTTCTTTTAAAGTGCAGTGCCGTTGATAGCCTAAGGCCTATTTATGGACATCGTCTGGCCCTAAATTTTGGTCCCGTTTTGTTTGGTTCCACTTTTGATCAACCACGTGGTAAGTCGATTTTCAAATTAGTTTCCTGCTGTGAACTAATTCGCAATTATCTTTTATAAACAGAATGGCGTCCTGAATTTTGTTTTGGCTGTCGGTCTTCGAGAAGCCTTTCTAGATGTCTGGAAATTCCCTTTGTTGGTGACCGTTGACGTCGAAGGAGCCCTTTAGATGACTAGAGGTAAGGCAATGTCTTTGAATAGTTTTGTTGTAAATAACTTGTTTTTGCACATTCCGTGTCGATTTTATTTTAAGACAAACAATCGTTTGTAGGTTTCAGGTTAAGAATTCAAGATATGGTTTTGGGATATAGTTAAGTTTATGGTGTAATTTTTGGGGTACATAAACCAAGAGTTCTACAATGGTTTTGGAGTTCCTTCCTGTAAGAGTACGAGGAATTAATTCTTAATTTTTATATTTATACATTTTATATAAGGTAGCAGAAAGGAAGTAAGTAAATGTGGTAAACCAAAATTCATGAATTTTTGATTGCCTGTGCGCCATTTAATTTAATTTTCATATTTACATATTTGTGTCATGACATATCGCCAGATGTTCACAGGTTGATGATATAAAGGTAATAACTTTCTATTGCATCTCACATATTTGATATATTTTATACATATTTTTGCTTTTTCTTGATGTATTTATTTTTATATTTTAAGGTGAATTAAATTGTAAAATGTAAACTAAATTTTACATTTCAAAATTATTTTATAAAACAACTCTCAAAAAAAAAAAGAAACAAAAGAACAAAGGTATCACTAAAATTTGACATACTGCACTTTATGTAGTGTTTTATTGAAAAGCCCTTTATTTTATCTGCATTTAAATCTCAATATAGATTTCTTCTTAATTGAGTCACAGTCAATTAGGTGCCGCCTATTTTAATTTCTAAAGGTGTACCCGAGAACCTGCAACCTATAGCTCTCCGAAAAGATGACTGGCTGCCGTTCGCATGTATTGGTTCATAAGGACTTTTCGCCATAGTCTAAAGAAATTCGTACATCAATAATAATTTGATACTCACGTATTTTATCTATCAAGAAGAGGAAATACAAGAAAAACAAACAACTTTTACCACAAAACAAATAACTTTAGAACAATTATTCAAGTGGAGATCTTTTTTCTGGTTTTACTAAAATGATATTGCAAAGCATGTGCGATTATTCTCATTTTTCATTCCCTTTATATCCATAATAACAGTTTCGCTTTTTCCTTTGGGGTAGCAATATGGTTAGATCGGGCGGCGGCTGCACCCAACATGGTACTTATCCAATTAAAAAAAATGTAATGCATCTGGTAATAGTTCGTTCTAATTCTAAATCTGCCCAATTTGGCTTGAGGCGGAATAATAAAAAGTTGCTAGATATTTATGTAAATTAAAATCTGTATTTTTTAGAAAATTTATACAGGCACACTTAAAAGATTCTGAACAATTTAATTGAATTATTTAAAAACATATATCTATAGGTACTATATTGCAGTTTGCACAAATTAGAATAATTATTCTAAAAGACTTCTTCTAAACAATAAGCTTTTTGTAAATAATACCGGGTACCGTCAAAAACAAATAGTTATTTTTCCTACATCTACCTAAACTAATAATTTAAACACATAGTATTATAAAGCGATTTTAGATGTCAAGATACCATTGCATTGGTGCAAAATTTTAATTATTCTAAACAATATTTTCAAATAACAATTATTTTAAATTGTACAGGGAATCATCAAAAATACGATAGGAATACTTTAAGGATAATCTGTATTGAAAAACTCTTAAATACTGAATAACTAACGTTTAATTGAATCTGAAAATCGACGGAAACAAACAGCTATTCTACATCAAAACTTGAGGGTTTTTGAAAAGTTTTTAAGCTCGTTGAATTGCTGTGGAAAATCTTGAATTTTAACAGAAAATGTTATGCAAGTGCTTATACTAGTATAATTATTAATTTTTAATTTATATTTTTAATTTATTTATTATACACTGCCATGCCATGGTATATTCACGCACCGATTCGATTGGACCATATACACTGGGGTCCATTTGAAGTGGATCAAGAAATTTATGGGTACACTGAATGATTCAGTGTTCTGATCTCATGGAGTAAAAATCCTTGAAGAAACGTCGGATAGTAATTTCAATTTGACACGGTCTAATCCCAAGAACCATGATTTCTTAATTGACCAAAGCCGTGAAAGCTTCGGTTCTAAGTTAATAAAAACATTTTATTGAACTAAGGATGAATACCCAATTGCATAGTTGAAGTATAAAAATGTACTTCCCAAAAAATCCAAGGTCCTACAAATATCATATTATATATACTTTTTTTTCAGTTTGCAGTGCTTCAGTTAGTTTAATCGAAGGAGAAATTTTGTCTTTTATTTGATGTTTTGTACTTCAAACGCATTCCCGGAAACACTTAAAATCATGTTCCTTTTGAAGTTTATTATTATTAGGCATTACATACTTGCCTTTCGACAGAAAAATTCAATACGATTCCTATATTACCGTTGCGACGAAACAAATCTTCGAAATTGTATTTACGAGCATGTTTTATTACATCCATTCTTATGTAATAAATATTTCAATAAAACACATTTTGATTATTCTAAGAGAGCAAAAGGACGACCTAACCTTTGACATAAAGCAATATTAATGTCAGAATATTTCCATCCTCTGAGAACTCTTTTATGTATTTCCATGTGCTCTGAAAGTTTAGAGAATTGAAGGCCAATAAAATTTTACAAACATAAAGTCCGGAACGAAGCGTTCGGGGGAAGGAACGATCCATTTGTATAAACACAAAAGTTTGTTCGACATTCCCTTATGGGATTTTGCATAAATAAACGACGATAGAACTTAAATACAAGATGTTTAGAAGGGAAGCATTAGGGACCTATTGCTGTTTATATTATGTACATGTTTTTATAAATGCTTTTTCATTTTTTGGCTCAGCTTTTATTCGAAATTTTTGTAGATCTTTGCGTTCTAGTGTCCTCAGATGTTGCAAGACTTGTTTTCCCATTTTTGTCGAATTGTCTGTTCACATATTCCTTCGTACAAAATTTTACTGCCTACGTACAGTCTATACAGAATGACCAGCTAACGATGGCTCTCGGCCATATCTCAATAAGTAGTAATCCTAGAATCTTGGGGAAAATAAATTTATGAGTAAATCGGCCAAAAAAAAAAACACTGAAAATTATTTTCAACTCTGTAAGTCCACCACAACATAGACCGCGAAGTTTAAATAAAAAAAATGGTTATTATTTGGTAAAAACAGTTTTATTGTAAATAACTGATCATAATAAAGCTTTTTTCTAACTTGTCAAATAAGGGGTGGGGGAGGGTACTTGGTCTCATTTTAAAGAGCTTTGTAAAGAAAATATTATTATCATAACTTTCTCTTTTGTAGATCACTTTACCGATTTCAATGAACTTTTCAATTACAATGGTCTCATATTAAAGAGCTTTTGTAAGGGCTAAAATATTACAATTATCAGTTTAAGTCTGTTGCTAGTTTGTAGATGGCACTTTATGACCAAATCTCCGATTCACATTATTTTTCTCAAAAATATCAATTACAATGCTATTTTTATTTTTAGCCGGAAAGAAAGAGCATAAAAAAATGCATAAACTGGTGAAAACCGCTAGTCGATATCTTTTTTGATATTTGAGTTATTTCCAAATAACGTTATTTTTTAACGAAATAATTTTATTTTCAATTTATTAAATTTTCCTGTTTAGTGTAACTATTAAGGATTCTAACTTATAAACATAATAATTTTAAAAAAAGGTTAGGGTCATTTTTTTTTTAGGTTATCAACGTTGGGTAATATCGCAGAGTGATCGATATTCCCCGCAATGGTCGATATTACCCACATACTTTTTTTTCTAATTTAAATGTCTTATTTTCTGTTTTCAAATTATATTCGCCAACCATTGTTTGCTATAAATAAAAAACAATGCAGTATTAGACAAGCAGCTAAATAAACAACATCCCCTTACCCTACAGGACCGCTTAAAAAATCGTTACAAAGAAAATAAAGTTAGGAAGGAGAGCAGTATTTTCTCAACAAGAAAAAGATTTGTTATACTTTAAAATTAGCAAATAAATATTACGGTTTAACTCCATTTCACGACTATGCAGAGGCCAATAATATTAAACACAACTTCAATAAAAATAAAAAAATGTGTGGGAGAGAATGGATGTATGGCTTTTTACGAAGAAATCCAGAAATATCCTTGAGAAAACCAGAGGCGACCAGCATAGGGTTCTTGCTTTCAACCGGACCGATGTTAATCTTTTTTACCTTGAAACCGTTATGCAGCGACATCGAATATTCAATGTCGATGAAACGGGGATTAGTGGGGTACACAAGCCTTCAAGAATTCTTGCCCAAAAGGGTAGAAAACAGGTTGGGGCTATAACGAGTGGGGAACGGGGAATAGTTTGCTGCATGAGTGCTGCTGGGTGCTATGTTCCACCACTATTTATTTTTAAAAGGGAAAGAATGAAGGATGGCCTTGATCAAATGGTCCTGTTGGATATATCGGTGTTCTAGTTCAGGATGGATTACAAGATATTTTTAGAATGGCTAAAACATTTTGCAAGTTTTGTTAAAGCTTCAAACGACGACCCCATTTTACTTATTTTAGACAATCACTGCACACATTCTACTTTAAGATCATACGAGTTTTGTCGCCAGAATGGGATTGTAGCAGTCTCTTTGCCCCCTCACACTTCCCATCGTCTTCAGCCCCTGGACTTAACCTTCTTTAGATCTTTGAAAACCGCCTATTTAGATCTTTGAAAACCGCCTATAACCAAGAATGCGACAAATATATGAAAACTCACCATTTTGATAAAATCTCCGTTATGAACATCGCCGAGTTGTTTGCTAAAGCCTACGGCCGAATAACCACAGCTGAAAAGGGTATTATGGATTTGAACGGACAGGAATATACCCCATTAACCGTCATATATTTGGGGAAGAAGAATTTGCAGACAATGTCGAAGAGGCGCAAGAACCTATGGAAGAGACTGCTATTGATGATGCAATTCCTCGTCCCAGCGAAGCTCAAAATCAAGAAGCGCCCGTAATTTTTGAGGAAAGCATTATTGACTATGCAGCTCCTGGTCCTAGTGGGATGCAAGCTGGGGAAATTACTCCAGATAAAAATATTATCCAAAATAATGTTGCGATGGCGAAGTTTGGACGAGCTCGTCAGGAATCTTCATCAAGCGATGAGTCTGAATCGCAAATAGTCACTGTCTTTCACCCACAAGATACAGATGATGAAGATGGGACTGTAGAAATTAAAAATAAGACCTTTGAAGAAATTCACTCTGTTCCTGTTAGAAAAAGTTCAAGAGTCACTGGCAGAAAAAAACAATCATCAAAAATGTTGACCTCGACACCGCTTAAAGAGGAGCTCTGCTAAAACAATTAAAAAAAAGGTTGACTTAGAGGATACAAAAGGAGGTTCTAAAAAATATGTGAAAAGCCAAAAGTCAAGTGAGGGAGATAAGTTAGCCGATATCTGTCCAGTTTGTTGCGACACAGGCAAAAATGAACTATGGTGGAGATGTCGTGGATGTGGCGAATGGACTCATTCTGCATGTTCTGGAGTAAACAATGCTGAGAACTTCCAAAAATGTGTCATTTGTGAGTAAACAGCTATGTAAGCTCACGGTCGATATTGCCCGACTGACTTCGATTTTACCCTCCCTGGAGGGCAATTTCGATCAAAAGCATAATTTTGTTTTTTTATATATCAGGACTTTTTTTATGTTATTCATGTACGTTTTTATACCATAATAGATAGATAACATATCGAACAATATGCTGTATCAATAAAAAAAGTTTAATTTTAAAAATTGGCTGTTTTATGTAAGGTTAGGCCTTAAGTGGTCGATATTAGAACACCTTCCCCTATTACACCAGGTCTTACTTCCAACTGATTTGGCAACAACTCAACTATTGCTTCTGAAATATGATTGACCAGAACCCAAATCTTGAGCTCGGATATTATGGACTGATAAGGTCACATTTACTAACACCGGTAATTTAAATTTGCACAACATGCACTATTGGGCTGATTCTAATCCGCACTGGATTCGTGAGGTAGACAACCTGCACCGGTGGAGCATTAGTGTGTGGCGCGGAATTGTTGATGGGAGAATAATAGGTCCACAAGCTGTTGAAAATCATGTGAACAGTGAAAATTATTTAGACTTTTTAATAAACGCTTTGCCGGAGCTTTAGAAAATGTGCCACTTGCTGTAATTAGAGATATGTGGTTTCAACATGATGGCTGCCCTGCTCGTTTTTCCTAAAACGTCCGAAATTATTTGGACAGGCACTTTCCCAATAGTTGGATTGGAAGAGGCTCTCTCTTTCCATGGCCTCCTAGGTCCCCCGACCTTACCTGTTTGGACTTTTATTTGTGGGAAACACTTAAAGATTTGGTGTACAAAACATTTACATTACATTAACAGCATAACTAGGGCAACATTAGAAACAGTAGTGTTATCAAACCTCCGTAGGTTAAGCCAAAGTAAGTTTAGAAAATAAGGTTTATTTAGTTTATTTAGTTCATTTCAAGGTGTTCTTTGACCAAAGTCTATTCAGGAAAATTTAATAAATTGGAAATAAAATTATTTTTCGAAGAAAAATAAGGTTATGTGAAAATAACTCAAATACGAAAAAAGATATCGACAAGCGGTTTTCAGCAGTTTATGCGTTTTTTACGCTCTTTCTTCCCGGTTAAAAATAAAAATACATTGCATTTAAAATTTTCGAGAAAATCATGAGAATCGGAGACTTGGTCATAAAGCGCCACCTACCAACTAGCAATAGACTTAAACTGATAGTTGTAATATTTGAAATCGGTTGATTCAAGAAAATGTTATGGCCTATTTTCGAATCAAACATTTTATTTGACCAAAAACGGTTAATACAAAAAAGTTATTATCAGTAATTTTCAATAAAATTATTTTTACTAAATAATAACCATTTGTTTTTTAATTAACCCGTTATATTAACTTCGCGACTCTAGGATTGAAACTTTTGAGATATGGCCGAGAGCCTCAGATTTTTTCAGCAAGTTCGTGGAAGAGTTACTGCACCAATTCACATAATTTTTTTTTTGAGTGATCGTCTGCAAACCTATTTTTTGTATTGTTTTATAGAGTATTTTTCCTATTAAACCAGTATGTTTTTTTTCAATAACATTCCATCTAACGGAACGACATGACAAGCTCTGCCGGGCCAGCTAGTAATTATTTATACAGTGCATGTCCAAAATCAAGACAGCCCCGCTTTAATTTTTGAATCGTTTGGTATATTTTTATAAAAATTCGAGGACTTTAGTAAGACAACATAAACCAAATTTTAAGCAAAAAATGACAGATAAAAATGTCAAACAGACACGCCATTTTGAAAAAAAAATTAAATAGAAAAAAGGTTCGAGTAATACCTTATTTAAAAGATCCTTTCCCTATATTTAATTCCTAAAGTTTGAAATCGCTGTCATTTTGGCAGAGCGGGGATGCATATATCGGCGTGTGTGACGGGAGCCTAATGGACAATGGATGATAGTTTACTAAACGCGGGCACCCTGGTTAGAAATAATCCAAATAATCCATTAAAACCAAAAAATTTAATGATAGCTCATCTTAATATTAGGTCTCTTAACACAGGTTTTGATGAATTTGTCAATTATGTGAATCAGTATAAGTTTGATGTATTAGATGTGTCAGAAACATGGTTAACATCTATTTACGAAAGCAGCGTTTTTAGTATAAATAGGTATAACTTCATCCGAAAAGACAGGGTAGGCAGGGGGGAGGCGTAGGGGTTTATCTAAAGAAAAACATTAAATTTCAAATAGCCCAGCTCGATGTGTTATCGGATAGCTGCGAATTCTTAACTTTAAAATTAACACTTAACAAAAAAAAGTATATTGTTTACAAATATATACCGCCCACCCTCTACAAATGTTGGTAACTTTATTGAATGCATGGAGGATATAATGAGTCTTACAGTGCCATCCTACGACTACGTAATTTTTTCAGGTGACTTTAATATTGAATACAGAATTCTCCTACAAGAACAAAAATTTTAAAATTGTTGACACGTTTAATCTTAAGCAATATATAACCAAGCCAACACGGGTAAATATTATTGTAAATACAAATATTCTTATCGATGTTATAATATCAAATAAAAATATTGCCATTCAAAAGAGTGACGTCATTCCTATTTCTGAAACAGTATATGACCACATCTTAATTTATACTATATTCAAACTAATTAGAAAACCTTATGAAGAAAAATGCATTAAGTACAGGGATTATAATAGTATTATTTATGATGACTTGGAACGGGATGCCCACTTACTCCAATGGCATTCATTATATTTAGCTAATGATATTAACCAAAAATTAGGTATTTTTAATAACAATATTTTATCTTTGATTAACAAGCATGCTGCCTTCCAGAGTAAATTAATTCACGATCGACCTTTTATCCCGTGGATAACAGACAATATAAAATTATTAATAAAATTAAGAGACAAATGTCATCGTAGATACTTAAAAAATAGGACACAAGGGAGTCTATTATATTATCGAGAACTTAGGAACTATACGAAACATGCGATAGCACGAGAGAAAGTTGCATATTTTAATCAGATGTCTAATAAAACATGTAAAGATTTTTGGGCAACTGTGAAAACACTAAATTTAACACATACTGAAACTCATGAACTGCCCCGTGAACTTGCAGATGAAACCTCACTCAATAATTATTATGCTCAAAGCAGTAATGTAGTGGATACTACATCAAACGATAAAATAAAATTTTATGAACAAAATATTCATCCAAACGTAACCCATGACAATTTTAATGGAAATGGACGAAATATCAGTATATAAAATAATTAAACAGATGAGTAGTAATGCCGTAGGTGAAGATGAAATTTCTTTAAAGGATATAAAGTTGTGTTTGCCTTTTTGTATAAAACCTCTTTTAATATAATTAATCATTGCGTATTGGAAAATGTTTTTCCAGATATCTGGAAGTAAGGTATTATTAAACCTTTATCTAAGATTGCTATTCCCAAAAGTTCTAAAAATTTAAGACCTATATGTATATTTTCAGTTATATCAAAAATTATTGAGAAACATATCTACAGCCAAATTTCTTCTTTTTCCATTCCCTTGGAAATTATACCAGACTGTCAGTCTGGATTTCGTAAGTAGTTTAATACATTCACTTGTCTTATTAACCTTATAAATGACATAAGAATTAACTAAGAAAAAAAGGAAGTGACTTGTTTGTGTTTACTCGATTTTAGTAAAGCATTTGATACTTTAAACCACAAAATGTTACTAGCTAAGCTTCATTATTTTGGATTTTCGGAGAACGCTGTCAAATTTCTTAGATCATATCTCTCAAATAGATATCACTGTGTATCCGTTAAGAGGCAATCTACCAATTTTAAGTCATCATATATACTTATGACAACAGGTGTCCCACAAGGCTCAATACTTGGGCCACTGCTTTTTTCACTATATGTTGCGAATATGAATAATGTATTAGAATATACTAAACTGCAACAATATGCTGATAATTCTCAGCTGTGTATGTCATTTTCACTCGATAAACTCCAAACATCTCTAAAAATTTTACAATGATTTACGAAAATTAAATGAATTTGCCCAAGACCATAACTTAAAATTAAATGCATCCAAATCTGCTATACTATTTTTTGGGAGCAATAATTCAATTATAACACATGCGACGTCTAACTTTAAAGTACAAATAAATAACACGTATTTACCAGTGGTTGATGAGGCCAAGAACCTGGGAGTTAATTTTGATATTGGTCTTACTTTTCAATCGCATGTAAAAAATATACTTAACGTTGCATATATGCGCTTAAAAAGAGTTAATCTCATCTTACTAGAAATGTAAATAATTTTACTATACCACCCCATAAAACACCAAATTTTCAAAAATCGTTTAGTTTTGTCGCAATTTCCAATTATGGAATAATCTTCCTAATCACATTAGAGATTTTTCAATTTTTAAATTTAATGAGTACATTAAGAATTTACTTTTAAATGAGCAACGAAACATTTAGTAATAGCTGGTTGTTTGGAAATTAACTTTTTCTTTTATTTTTTTTAAGTTTGATTTTATTTTCTTTTTCTTTTCTTTTTACAAATTTTGCAAATTTATAGATTACTTAATCAATCATTCAGTTTCCCGAACTATTTCTTTTATCACCATAAAAACGGTCAACGTTCTTCCAATAAAGGCACGACAACTTCTGCGCAAGAGAACGTTGATAAGAGAGACGAGAGAACCACTCCTGGCCGTCGACAGAACAATCACATTTTTGAGACCGCCGTTAAAAATTTGAAATTAATTGTCGTATTCATACTCGAAATAGTGTAATGTTGTTAGTGTGAAGTGGTTAACTGGTGCTGGTGCTGCATAACAGAGCTAAATAATCAACAGGGATCCCTGTCCACAACGAACTTCGCTGGAACCATATGTAAGTGCCTTTAACTTATTGTACATTGGGCGTTTAATCAGTAATTTCTTGTTATTCATATTACAAATCATAAAAAATACAGTTCACTTAATAAAAGCAAACATTTATATACACTAGTTATTTTTTTTCTTTTCTATCTCGATCTGCTTTTAAACAAAAGTCACACTCAGTTAAATAAATCTATATATAAATAATTTTTTAATTTAATCCGCGGGTGTGTCGACGTTTCAATTAAAATCTCATATTTTTTTATAATTTTTTGTTGTTCCTTGTTTTGCGCTCGTTCTGCACCGTCCATATTTGTGTATCGCTGCCTTGCCTGTTCGTGAACTACGCCTTTTGTGGAAATTATAAGGTGAAATTATATATAAATATGTATCACATGTATATCAGAAATTATATATAAATATGTATTTATGCTCGCATTTAAGTTGCATTATTAATATAAAAATTAGGTAATAGGGCAAGGCTACTCCGACATATATCCTTATGTCGGTGGATCGGTTTTATAAACGCAGTGTTGGCCTTATTCGTCAGAACTAATCTTATTTTATATAATTTACATGTTATTTATTGTATTTAACTGACTAATAAAATAGTTGTGAATTTGAATTTGAATTTTTGAATTTTCCCACACAAAATGGCACTATGTCAAAATTTCAGCAATATTCAAAAAAAATATTTTAGTTTTAACTTAATTATTTCGGCTTAATTGGCACCAATTAAATTATTATTATTTATTATTAATAAAAATGCAATTTATTGAAGTCTGTGCCCTGCACTGAAATAATAAAATAAAAACTTTTTAATTTTTTATACAGTGCGCGTCTAATCACTTTCAAATCGATCTCTGTATTTCCATGAAATTTCAACCATTTTAGTAGAGCAACAAAATTTTGAGTAACAAATAATGGCAAATAAAAATATCAAACTGATATCTGGACGCTATTTTCAAGTAAATTTTTCATTTCATTGAAGTGGTATTATGTACCGAGTAGGCTTTGTTGTCAAGGCAATGATGACATATTTATTCATTTTTGTTCTTTGTTTTGATTTACACCATTCAGTTAATCGTTGTACTGTTTTGTACTGTGTTGCCAATTTCTTTAAAATGTTTCGTACTTTGCGTGAAAAAGTAGAGCCAGGTTTATTTTTTAGCGAAAAAACTTAAAATATTACATGAATAAACCGAGGATGATCCAGACCGTAAAATATATTTCTGTGTCTCTTTTAGAACATAATTTCCTGGATGAGACCCATAGTGGTACACCCCTGATGTTGTTTTCTTTTCGAATATCTTGCACTTCGGAAGATTATGTATGTAAAAGCATCTGTTTTTAGACAATATTCCTTGTAATATTTATTTTGTAGCATTTTGAGGTGGTTTTCGAAAGAAATTTTTATAGTTTTCACCGTTGATTTTTTTCATATCAAATGCTTAGTCCTCCATGGTTCTGACCAAAAATTTGATTGGAGTATTTTTTCTAGTTGGCACTTTTTGAACTTTTAGGAATTTCGAAAACTGGTCCCGTATACGCTTCTTCGACCTCTGTGTATTCACAGGAACATTTTTGGATATCGCTCTTTCAATATCTAATATAGATTTGCTTCCAAATATAGTATTTTCGGTAATTTTTTTATTTTTGAACAAACTGATAATAACACAATAATACATGACACTGGCATTGATAGTTTTTATATTGCTATGGAAATAATTAAGAAATAACAAACCCAACAAAATTTTATTGCTGCAATCACAAAGCATCATGTTGGTTTTATCAAGGTGAGTCGTTTTGCCAACAGAAAACGCTTCGTTGTCATGGAATTTTATGGAATAAGATACTCCAATAAAATACTCATTGTAATTAATTGAAATTTTAGTTAAATGGAATTTAATGTGGTTGTCAGACGATACTCAATTTTAAGACTATTGTTAGTCACATGACAATTCAATAATTTGTATTAAATAATTTAATTTTTCAAATTTTTATTTGATTAGCTAGCGTATACAGGATTGTTCAAAAGCAAAGCACAACTTTCATGTTTTCTGTATGACTCATTTTTGATAAAAACGTTGAAACAGGTGAAGTGGTTTAAATGGTTGTTCGCCTTTTTGTAATATCTTCTGCCCCCCCTTCAACCTCTTAATTTGTAGGCACTCATACTTTTTTTCTCAAATATCACCTAAGTTATATCGGGGCTCTTTGAGGAGGTCTTCTTAAACTGAATCTGATACTGGCAACAAGTTAAGGGTCTGCTTATTTCATTAAGGTATACATATACATAAATTTTTAATTAAAATTAACTATCAAAGTTGATTCTCATATTAGGGATTACCATCAATTATTAGTTCCCATCAGCCTATCCAGTGACTTGGAGAAAATTTCATTTAATTATTTTCAGAGGATTGATTAAACGATAGTGGTATTCATTATTGCCTTATATCCAAATTTTAGGACAGTTTTTTTCCAACATTTGGTTGTTTATTTGGCAAATACCAACACACAAAAAATAATAACTTCCGTTAATCTTTCAGTTTGATCATTGAATTGCAAGCAAGTGGTAGTATTTTAGAACTTTGACATTTTGCATGGTCCACATTCTTCAACTAATACTTACAGCGATTATTAAAGAGTCAGAAGAATCACCCGTATAAATCGCATGATGTACAGGATCTTCTTAAAGATGACTACGATAGAAGATTACAGTTCTGTGAAGAAATGAAGGCAAGATATGGTGAAAATAAACATATTTTTTCAAAATATAATCTTCTCCGATGAGGCTATATTTTTTTAAATGGAATGACCGGTAGACATAATTATAGGCTCTGGTCTCATCAAAATCTACAGTTGATATGTGAGGGACATACACAATAACCCCAAAAAGTCATTGTGTGGACTGGTATAATAAATAACCGAATTTTAGGACCATATTTCTTTGAAAAAAATCTTACTGCTGGGTATTACTTAGATTTCCTCTAATTCGGCAGAAGATATGAATTTTGTAATTTTGTGCATTTCTTTTGAACAATCCTGTATATATTATGATAATAATTTAAAAAAAAACTCGACTACCAGGGGCAGTTTGCAGTTCGACCAGTTAGGAACTACTGGGGTACGAAGGAACTATTTCTTATAAGTATTGGAGTAGTGGATGTGCTTACAAACTTATGACGTAATCTTTTGATAAACATCCCATGGATTTTTCTTAATATTATGTTACTGATTTTATCTTATTTAAAAATTTAACACTACTTTTTTCTGGAATCAAATAGATACACAATACAACACAAGATTGGCGCGCTGAAATAAATCACCCTGTTGTACGGTTACTTTGAGTTAATAATATCTCAGGATTCTGTTTGTTTTTGTTACCTTGGCGATGCTGCAAAATGAAAAATGTCGTTCAAGAACAGATCAAGTATAGCAGTAATAATGATTGGAACTATATTCCAAAATTACGTATAAAATTAAAGTTTATACGAAGTCAATTGAAATTGCTCAAAAATCAGGGTACGGTCAATTTACTACAAAACACATTTAAAGAAAATAGCATTATTTTTATTGACAGCTCCTCATATTCGTCCTCCTCGGGTCAACGTGGACTTGATGTGTGCCTGTCAGCGAATTCTTCAATCCAACGCATTCAATTGGTCAATGACAGGTTTTAATTTGTTCCAAATTTCTAGGATGCATTTATTTTCTGCGGTATGGTAAAGTCTGGCACATAAGTTTGAACGCGTGAAAGGAATGAGGATAAAACATTATTCTAGTTATGTGGTCTGTTCAAATTATTTTTTTTAATGCATGAGGAATTGAAATAAAATACCAAAAATATTATTCATAGGTATCGGTAGACGTTAGCGTACTCAGGATACCTGTGACTGGCAGATTTCAAAACCCCGGCCCGTTCAACGATCAATTATTGTCAGAGAGAAATAGGCATGTTCGGCGTGGATGACGTGGGAAAGACGAAGATAAAAGATGCCTTAGATTGAATTGTGAACGGGCCAGGGTCTGAAATTGGAGAATTGCACTGCCGGGCGGAGTTGTGTGAGGCAGTGGTGTACGATATTTAATTAATATAAAGCCATGGATAAAATGGTAAAATTGTGGCACGATTTCAAGATAGTGGAAGAAAATGGCTGCTAAATAAAATATTAGCAATCGTCAAAAAAAACGCCCTCCCAGATTTTATGTTTTATCTTCCCTAGATATTAAAAACATATATATTTTCTTTTCTGTCAATCTGTCTGTCTATCTGTCGGTTCGCGAAATAGCCACAAAACAACTTACCCAATTAATTTCAAATTTTTGAAAACAATTTAGGGTTATATGGTTATATTATATTGGAAGTATTACTACAAGAGTTGTTTCCAATATTTGCATAAAAAAATGTTACATGGAAATGAACTGAACATTTTGGTATGAATCCAAGATAGCAAAACAAAATAGCGGCCCAATAAAATAATCAAAACATGGTTAGTTTTTATATCTTATTTTATTTATTTCTTTAATTTTAAAATTTTGAAAATGTAATGCAGAGTGTTTTAAAAAATCGGGTCACTGATTAATCAATATTTTGCTTAAACCGCTTGCCGTAAAAAACGGAATTTTGGTACACGGATCGACTGCAGGGTGTAGAGGTTCGGAATAAAGGGATTTTTTAAAACTCAAGTTACAAGGGGATAAAACCACGCCTTAAATAATACAATATTTTATTTAAGAGACAGTTAGTTTTTAGAAAAAGACTTGAATAGGTGTTATTTATTTTTATTTTTTACATATTTAGAGATTTTAAAAAATGTATACAAGGTGTTTAAAAAGTCGGGTCACTCTTGACATAAAATGCTGAATTTTGATATAGAGGTTCATTGTACGGTGTAAAGATTTGACAAGACGGGATTTTTCGAAACTTACATTTCAAGGGGGTGAAACCACCCTTTGAATATAAAAATCTTTTTTATTTACAAAACCGTTACTTTTTGTAAAAAAACGCTTGAAATAAAAAATTTTATTCTAATTTTTTTTCTTCATTCGTAGAGTTTTTTAAAAGTATATAGGGTGTTTTCAAAACTCGGATCACTGATTAATCACGATCCTCCTCAAACTGCTTGACGCAAAACGCCGAATTTTTGTATACGGGTTGACTACAGAGCGTAGAGGTTCGATAAGGTATGGTTTTTCAAAAGACTTGTAAGGGGGTGAAACTATCCCTTAAATATTAAATTATTTTCTATTAAAAAAAAACGCTTAGGATTTCGGATAAACGCTTGAATACGGGTATTTTATTTTCATACTTTACATATTATAAGATTTTTTCAAAAACTAAACGGGGTTTTTAAAAATATTGGGCCACTGATTAATCAAAACTCAAACCTCTTGTCGTAAAAAGTTGAATTTTGTCATAGAGGTTGAATGTATGATATAAAGGTTTGGTAAAAGGGGATTTTACGACCCTCAAAATTCAAGGGGTGAAACCGCCTGGCCCCTGCAATATTACACTTCTTATTATTATAAAACGATAAAAAAAAAAACTTTGACAAGTGTATTTTATTTTATTATTTACATATTATTTTATGTATACAGGGTATTATATAAAAACGGATCTTAAGAGGTACTTAAATAAGACGATTTAAGCGCATCTCAATTTTCAGGTGCCATTTTCCCAAAGTCAGTTGAATTTAGGTATAGGAAACACCATACAAAAGTGTTTATCATAAAGACATTACAAAAATGCAATAATATACAGGTAATTTCATTAAAAAATAGATATTGCTATCGGTTTGGGTTAAAAGCGGCAACACTGCATAATTTCAAATATTTCAAAAAGAAAGTTTATATTCAATTATGTGTAGAGCCAAGGTTTGAAAGTACTCTGTTTATTGATTCTTCAGATACTTCTAATTGGACACTCACCGTGAATAACCCTGTGTATATACAATATACCTTTATCGATCAGATCTAATATACATACGTACATACATACATACATACATTAATTCACTTACCATACCTATTAAAATGAAACCACGGCTGGGTTACCCCAATATAACATTTTTTAAATATTGTTTAGATTTGCTAATTTAAATTTATTTTAATAATTGTATTTTTCGATGTAATTAAAACTACATAAACACAAAACTTTTAAAAGTTCTGTGTTTTTGTAATATTTAAATATTTTTACATATATTTTATTTTGTACTTTCCAGCAATATTTAGACTTCACAATATTGTATTATCAGAGGGTTGTGCATGTGTACCAAATCTCGGTTTATTCCGATAGATGGAACTATATTACCAATATATTTTACGCACCATGTGTATGTAAAAGACACTCACGATTGAACATCTAATATTGTATCGTGATCTAGTTTATGTATGTATACCAAATTTCAGTTAATTCCGATAAAAAACTATTTTGTATCACTTTGTATTCTTTACGCACCCTGTATCAGATATTTACGATTTGAAACCATCATAATGCATTGTCACTGAGTTTATATAGGTGTACCCTGTACAAGACAGGATATTCAACACCATAATTTGTATCGTCATCAAGTTTATGTATATATACCAAATCTAAGACAATTCCTGAAACGGAAACTTTTTTGAACTTATTAGCAATATTTTGTAAGCACCCGGTATAAGATATTCATGATTGGACAACATATTATTGCATCGTCATCTGGTTTATGTACGCATACTAAATCTCAGTCATTTCCGCAAAAGGCTTCAAAATAAGTTGCAAGATTTAACCCGAATATTTTATGAGGCGCCATTTTGGTATGCTATCTTGGATTGGTACCAACACTTTACCAGTTCATCTCCATGTCACAGTTAATTTTTCTGCAAAATTTTAGATAAATTGAATAAGTAGTTTTTCAGCAATATAACTAGGCTGCCATTTTGTTCCCCTATATGGATTTTTACGAAAATGTTAGCAGGTCATCTCTATATGACTATTAATTTTGGACCAAAATTCGAAGTCAATCAGATAAATAGTTCTTTAGTTATGCCGCGAATAGACTAACATACCGACGGATTCGAGAAAATATGTTTTTCGGCATCTAAAAACCTTGAAATGTAAAGATTTGAAAAAATCTCGGAGAGCGCTTTTTTCACAATTACATACTTTCCTTTAGGAGGAAAGTAGTACAAATCCCATGAATTTCCAAAACTAATAATGAATGACTGTACGATATTTTGAAAATATGTTATCGGTTATTGGCTAAAAATATATTATTTGTTAAAGTATATTTGGCGGGACATACAGTATCTAAATATTAATAAAAGTACCTACATATATTCGTTAGGAATTACTTAATATTTCTAATAATACATTTAAATTCAAAATATGTTTTTACCTTTTTCTGAGATTTTAAGATATTATTGAACATCATTTTACGTTTGTATCTCGCAAACCAACTAACTATAATTGTAGAATATATTGTTATTTGTTTAAAAAAGAAATATTAGTGGTAATAAATAATGAAGTCGGCGCTACCACTGTGCGAAGTTGGCGGTATCGCCCATACAAAGAATTTCTAATCCAAATGTTTTTTAACGATTTCAATTGAGATCGCATATACTTTACCAGTATATACGTTATTTTCTATAAAAAATAAAATACAATACAACTTTTTCATGACGCTAAAAATATCAAATATTCTATTATTAGGTTTTTTAAATCCATCTTGAAATAAAATAGGTCTTTTGCATTTATTACTTAAAACCCAAATTAGATTGCAGCTGTCAGAAACTTCCAGCCACAAAAAGGAAATTGGATAAATTCCACCTAAATGTAAATAAATTTTAATAAAATTATTCATCGCTTTGACGATTTATTTTTCAACCTTAGAGGGCTGAAACGAGATGAAACTCGTATAGGTACTCCAATATTTACTGGATTGCTAAAAGTTCAGCTAATACAAATTTTATATTTATTTTGCGGAAACTCATGATTGTGGGTAAGGTTTTTTTTTATTTTTACTGTATACTGACTTGTATGTACATATTTTTACAAATTTAATTTTAATAATTTGCATTTTATTATAGGTAATTAATTTGGTTAAAAAAAATACTTTTCAATCCCAACTAAAATTTTAAAATTCTATTTATTAGACCTTATCCCTTGACTGTATAATAATGTAGAAAAAAAAACCAAACTTTCGCAACATTTTCATTTATAATTACACTGTTAGGAATAATTAAAAACTTTTAATTGTTTACAATTAAGCTGAACTTTTATCAGACTCAATTTTATTTTCCTTTGTACTCATCATTAAGGAATAAAAATTACCTTTTATTCTCTTCCAGATGAACAAACTTCTGTGAACATAATCGCGCAGAAAAATAAAGAAACAAGGTGGCTGAAGTGTTTTTGATGTTACAGACATATGGTTTTACAAAGAACAGAAATTACCGGGATTAAAAAATGCTTTACTTCCCTTATTAAAGGTTGTTCATATAAAAATAGTTATTTATACTATAAGAGATATAAGTAACATTTACTGGCAAAAAAGTTCGAGACTGGTTAATGTACTTACATCCCATATAGTATACAGCATTTTTCCCCCTCCCTGTATTGTATGTTAACAAGAAAATGCTGGATATATTTTTGAATTTTCCTTATCATTACATACGATAGCATTCTCAATAAATGTGTGGACAAAATGGATGTTTCAGACAGAAGAATCAGCGAATATTGCTTGTTTATCTCTACTACCTTTAAGAATTGGTGCCAAAGCAAGACGGCAGTCTCAGAAACCTTGTTTTTGGCGTATTTCCACGAAAAAAGTGGTATATTGAAGTCCCCATCAAGCTTATGGTGTGAGTATTCGATGTTGAAGTCCACCCTTTTTATAGAGGAAAATACAGACACTTCTTAGTATCCAAAACTTTGAGCATTTTTGAAAAGAAAAAATGATTGTTATAGACCAAAAAAATCGAATATGTTTAACAGGGAAGATGTGAATAAGTTCACGGTTGAAGTCCCCGATGATATATACTTATTGATGAAGGTCGTAATAGTAATGGGAGTTGCTGGAACATGACGTTCTAATGAACATTCAAGAAGTCATAACTGTGACCATTCCTGACTCCAAAAATGGAATGTCACGTACATTTAAAGTGACAAAAAGTGACGACACTCAGGTTTGTCATTTCAAAATAATTCAAAAGTACATTGATACAAGATCCCACATGACGACTATTAATCCGCGCTTCTTTATGCGATATCAAAATGGAAAGTGCTTAAACCAGCCTGTCGGGAAAAATACGTTTTCGTTTGAGAACTTCAAAATGTATACTGGACACTCTTTTAGAAGAACGTCGGCAACTTTTTTAGCAAATGCTGGAGTTGATGTATTAGCTATTAAGCGACATGGTGGATGGAAATCCGCTACTATTGCGGAAAGCTACGTAGCTGAGAGCTTCAATAAGAAAAAGGAAGTAGCGAATAAAATTTTATACAATAAGACCCAGCCAGAAGTCTCTTGCAGTGCTTCAACAGTGACAGAAACATTGGTTAGAAATGAAGGATCTGTGGAGTCAGAAAATGTAATACACATCGAGAAAAAACAAGAAAACGTGTTTCCAAATTTTGTTAATAATGTGAATAATTGTAATAATTGTACCATTAATATTTATTTAAATTAATATAACCGGATTTTTGTCCGGATTTTTGTAATATGTTGATGAAATCAAAAATTAAAACTACTTATAATAATTTTAGATTATTATTTCCCTAGGGATGTAAGTTGGCTTACATCCTGTCGTTAAGAGCACCCAATACCTTGTTGAGTAACTTTCACTTACGTCTGTCAAAGCAGTGTCAAAATAGGTTGCTTACAGTACAGGGAGAGGGAAAAACATGTTTTCTCAATTCCGTCGATCTGCCTGTTCGCGACATAGTTAAAAAACTACTTATCCGATTCACTTCAAATTTTGGTCAAAAATTAAGGGTTATATGAGGGTGACCTGGTATCATTTTGGTGAAAATCCAACATGGCAAAACAAAATGGCGGTTTAGTCAAAAGTTAAAACATATATTAGTAAAAAACTATCTACTCAATTTGCCTCAAATTTAGCACAAAAATTACATAGTAATCAACTGATAATATTTTAGTACGAATCAAAGATGACGAAACAAAATGGCGGTTAAATAAAACATTTAAACACAAGAATGAATGGTGGTGTAGAGATAAACTTGTAGGTGTGAAGACAATAAAAATTTTACATATCTTTACGTTTTAGCGTTCCTAGATGTCAAAAAATATCTTTTCTCAATTCTCTTGTTGTGTCTGACTGTTTGTTAGTTCGCGGAGTAGCTAAAATCTACTTAACAAACTGACTTAGAATTTTGGTAAAAATCCAAGATGGCTGAAGAAAATGAAAGCATAGCGAAAAGTTAAAAAATTATTACTAAAAAATAAATTATCCGGTTCACCTTCTTCTTTTAGACCTCTTGCGTCCAAAGTTAGACATAGGCCTCCCTCAATTTCGTTAATCGGCCGGTCTGTTCCCGGTATAGCTAAAAAATCTACTTACTCAATTAATTTTAACTTAAATTTTCCACAAAAATTTGGTAAACTCAATATGGCGGAACGAAATGACGACCAGTTACAATATTTGATGTACGAAAACGAGGAAATGGGCAAATAGTTTTTTTACCGTTCTATGGCATAATTTTCAGTGTTTTTACAAATGTGTGCCAATAATAAGATTGTGAGATAGTAAACTTCTAATATGTTTTTAAATAAATTGGGAAATTATACTAAGGTTTAGAAATCACCAAATTATATCGGAAGTCACGAAGTTAAATCCGAAAAAACGTTGTTTTTCACTTCTTGAGTTAATTACCTACAAATATTAAAGAAATAATCTTCCATACTTCATTATCTAAAATAAAACCAATAAGTTAGGTAAGTTTAAAAGGAAATTAGTTATTTATATATTATTAAACTTTTAGAGTTTTAAAATAAGAAACAATGCTTTTAACATGCTTTTATTGGCTTCACTACACGTCTGATTTCGGATATACAAATCCGAATTTTTTTAGTCAACATTTAAAAATTCAAAATGGCGGCGTCAATACGGCCTTCGAATTTTGTTACTTGGGTAGATTAAACCGCAAAAACGGTGCCTAAGAAAATTTAAGAGTGTCAGGATTTAAAAATTCTAAATAACATGGCGATGTCAACATATCGGATGGATTTTAATATTTGTGCGGATTATTTAAGAATGCACAACAAAATTCAAAATGGCGGTGCCAATATAGAGATCGAATTTTGTCATTTGGACAGATTCGGCTGAAAAATCGATATCTAGAAGTGTTTAAGAATGTAAGTTATGACATTTTTTGTCAATATTTGAGAATTAAAAATAGCGGCACCAACATGGCTGACTAATTTTAAAATTTTTGCAGATTTAGTTAAAATTCGGCATTTGGGAGTATTCAAGGCTGCACAACATCAATTTTTGTCAACATTTAAAAATTCAAGATGGTGGTGCCAACATGGCGGCGGAAGTTTGACATTTGTATAGATTTGACTGAAACAAAGTCGTCATCTGGGGGTATTTGAGAATATATGTCATACATTTTTAGCATATATTTAAAAAATCACAGTAGGAATGCCAAGATTGCTAACGTATTTTAACATTTATACAGATTTGATTAAAAATCAATATTAGGACTGCAATTCATACATTTTTATTAATAAATATTCAAAATGACGATGTCATCAATCAATCACAGACTTTTTTTACATCGAATTTTTACACATTTAATTAAGCGACCATGTTGTTCCGCCATTTTGAATTTGTCTCAAAATTTTTACCAGTTTATCTCTATATAATATTTGATTTTTTAACAAAATTGAAATAGTCTTTTGCATTGACTCTCATAACATTTTACTAGGCTACCATTTTTGATTTGTAGCAAAACTTACCAGTTGATGGTCATGTCACACCTAATTTTTCTGCAAAATTTGGATAAAATGGATAAACAGTTTTTTAATATTAATTTTTTAACAATTCAACAAAATATTACCACGTCATCCTCACATAACCTTTAGTTTTTAACCAAAATTAAAGTAAATAGGATAAGCAGTTTTTGAGCTTTGACGCTGATAGACATACAGACAGGCTGACGGAATTGAGAAAACATGTTTTGTGCGACTAGAATACTTTTCTCTTGCGAGAAAAGTAAAAAGAATGTCATATTGTTATTCCATGTTATTAAGTAAATAAAAAAAACTTTAAACTTCTGCGTTAAAATATTTTTTTAGCAAATTCATTTCTTTAATGTTAAAGTTTATTGTAGCTTCTTTAAGCCACACCAGTTACATCACCCTGTAACACTGCTTGCTGTAGACTGTTATACTATTTTACTATAAGAATCCCAGGTCCATGAAAGTGGAATGGTCTAATACGACAGTGGGATGGTCTAATACGTGGAGTAGTCGATCGGGGTTGTCATCTAATTAAAACTTTTATTATTTGTGTAATCTGAACTGAGGCTTTGGGTATTTTAGCTTGTAATTTGCAATAAAAATCCTTTATACTTCTTAAAAGCTAATATTGGAAAAACATATTACTATTCTTTGAATGATAATTTTGTTACATCGTGTTTATACATATTCACCGTAACAGTGGCTAAATATGTAAATAATTAACTCTGTTTTTATTCGTACTGTAAGGAAATATTTGACAAAAAAGCATTTTTCTCAAAATTTCTACAAGTCTATTTCGTTTTTATTATATGACCCATCATGAAGAAATAAAAACGTTAATAAATAAAGACATTTCCTGCCCGAATTCCCCGTGACTTTTTGAAGTTGTAAAGTTACACAGCCATTAATCAAGAATATATAAAATAGAAATAAAAAAATAACGAAAATTTAACCTAATATTTTATAGAAAAGTTGTCATAAGTTTATTACTTTTTCAGCCTTCGGCGCCTCGTCAATTTGATGTGTTAAACTTTAAAATCACCGTAGGAAAAAATCTCATTCCAATAATATGTAGCGGCGAAATTTTTCTGACGTAAAAAAAAATTGAGAAAAACATCTCAGCAATTTAACGTGAATATATCTCAAATATAAAATTATCCCGCGATTATTTTCATCGTTTTTGTAACACGACGTTAGCTCGAAGGAAATAACTGACGAGCGAAAACGAGAGAAATTCCTTCGTGGCTCGAGTGTGTTTCATAACGGAGACGCGTTCCCTGATGATGCTATCACGTTGTTTTATAAAGCAAGAAAATTACTGTGAATAGAAAAAGATTCTTTTTTGTGTTTGGGGACGACTGGGGAAAAACAAGTGACATTTTTTATTCCGCATACCACATCGCTTTGTTGGAGTAATAAAATATATTAGGTGCCTGGTTAACTGTCTTTTTACGTCTTTGAAATGAAAGCCCTTCTCGTCTTGTGGGATTGAGAGTTTATATTACGAAACAATAAAACGAAATTAATTACATTTTTAAGGTTTCCTGACTTAATTAATGTTGTTCCACGAATTACCGACAATGCCTCATTCCAGAATAACCAAACTAATAAACCACATTGGTGGATATTAGGTGAAACGTCAAATTTTATGAAATTTTTAGTATGGTATATATCTCGACCACTTGGTTAAAAGTCTTTATGGACAGACCTTAGTCTTGTAACTAGTTCAGAGGTACAAGGGGTCAAACTTTACTCAGATCCTTCATAAACTACGTAGGGAAAACAAGATAATACCAAATTACTTTTTTCAATGTCTAGTAATTCTCAAAATAATTAAAAAGGTACACACTTTTAGATACATACATACATTTAGAACAACAATCTAATAAAATAGTTAAATCAAAATTTGTCTAATTTTTCCTGGACATGTAGCCATAAGCTAGATACTTTTTGATTCTTCGAGGCCTCGCCAATTTGAAATCTGAAGTTTTAGAATGACGGTAGCAAAAAATCTCATTCTAATAATATATAAATGCGAAATTTTTTAACGTAAAAAAATCGGTGCATTTCCTTTACCCGCAAGTTCCTACTTTATGATTTTTTCCTTTTTTTGGAATTGTAAAGTGTCACCCAATTTAATACAGTACATAGTCACAGCATATATGTGTTACATATACTGCCTTTTTATTGGGCGCCATTTTGTTATACCATATTGGAATCCTACCAATATTTTACCAGTTTCTTTCCACCTATGTCAAACTTAGCTTTTGGGCACAATTTAAAATAAATTCAATAAGTAGTTTTTACATTAACACATACCGCCATTTTGTTACGTCATGATGAACGTTCTCTGCAAATTTTAAATTCAATTGAACAAGATTTCTTTACGTTGATTTTTTAAAATTTTATTTGACCGCCATTTTGTTTGGCCATCTTAAATTCGTACTACAACTTTACCAATTTATTTCTATATCACACTTAATCCTTGCACAAAAATTAATTTAATAAGTAATATTTTTGAGCTGATTTTTTAAATATTTTATTAGACCGCTATTTTATTTTGCTATTTTGGATTTATATCAAAATGTTACCAGTTCATTCCTACGTAACAGTTGATTTTTTTTGGTCGCCATATTGAACTAGTAATATAGTTTTCTTTGGTGAACCCAATACCACAATTAGTTAAGGTACGCTAATTGAAATCAATCCATTAAGTAATTTTTTTAAGCTGAATTTTTAAATATTTTATTATGCCGCCATTTTGCTTTGCCATCTTGGATTCATACCAAAATTTTACTAGTTGATTCCAATATAATACTTGGTTGTGCAAAATTTCAGATAAATTGGATAATTACTGTCTAATAATAATTAATGAACTGACAGACAGAGAGACAAACTGGCAGACGGACCGGCGGAATTTATAAAACGTTTATTTTGGCATCTAGGGACCCTAAAACGTGAACATATATAAAAGCTGAAAGGTTGATTTTTCACGATTACAAACATTTTATTTGGCCATCATAAATTTACTAGCACAACTTTACTAGTTGATCCCTGTATCACAATTAGTTATGTCGTACAATGTGAAATCAACCAATTAAGCAGTTATTGCAGGCTGAATTTTTAAGTATTTTATTAAGCAAACATTTTGTTCCGCAATCTTAGATTCGTAACAAAATTTTGTCAAATGATTTCAACTTGATTAATACTTGATATTTGTGCAATATTTGAGATAAATTAGATTAGTAGTTCTTTTATTAATTTTTTATTTAATTTAAATCCTAAAACGTGAAGATCTCAAAAAATCTCGGAGGGTGATTTTTTCAGGATCGCAATTCCCTTTGAAGAGGGAAGTAATAAAGGAAATTATTTTAAAACAATTGCCCTGAATATATTTAAGATATAAAATTAACCGCGTTTATTTTCGTCGTTCTTGTAACGTGACATCATTCCAAAGGAAATAACTGAGCGGGCGAAAACAAAAGAAATTCCTTCGTAACTCAAGTGTGTTTCAAAACGAAGACGGGTTCCCCGATGATGCTATTACATTTTTTTTTTTAAAGAAAATTACTGGGACTGGAAAAAGATTGTTTTTTGATATTTAAGGACGACTCGGGAAAAACAAGTGATATTTTTATTCCGCATACCACAGCGTTTGTTGACGTAATAAAATGTATTTGGCGTCTATGAAATACAAGCACATCTGATCTTGTGGAAGAGTTTATATTACGAGACAATAAAACGAAATTATTTACATTTTTAAGGTTTATGCACTTAATTAAAGTTGTTCCACTAATTATTGACAGTGCTTCATTCCAGACCAAGCAAACTAAAGAACCGTATGTACATTTGGTGAAACGTCAAAAGTTAATAAAATCCAGACACATTGAACTACATTTCAACCAGGGTTCTAACCATCCTGCAACAACCAAAGAGAACATAATAAAAATACTATACAACAGAGCTATCTCAAATTATAAAACGACGGACCTTAAGTCAAAAATTGTGAACATAAAAAGATCTATTGCAGAATAGTTGCTGTGAGGGGTTAATAAGTAACAAAGTATCAGATTGAAAAACTATCATCACACTAATTCAAACAAATTCAGTGCGAATGGGTTAATTCGCACATTGGAGAGACAAAGCGTCCTCTTCGTATAAACGTCAAGATGAGGAGACGTCAAAATCAGAAATAGTCGAACACTGTTGAAAACGACATATCATAGAAGGAACGTAGAAAAGAATTAATGTATTTTCAGTAAGCGTGGGGTTATTACTCCAAACTCATATAAGCTGATTCTAGCCTAAATTGACCATCTTAAACTTAATGGTTCATGTAACCATGAGACTGCGCGTATCACCGCACACGGCTAAGAGAGCGTCTAACAAAAATAAGGAAATGGTGAAATATCCCAGGTACCTCTTACCTGAATTTAACGTAAATATGTACATTTAGGTATGAGATTATGCCGGATCTAATGGCGAGTTCCACATTTCTGCCAACTTTAACGTTTTTCTGTTATAAAAGAAATATGTTTTCTGTTAGAGAAACACCCTACGTTATATTACTTTTTTAAATCTGCGTAAATTCTCAATACGTTTTATTTAAAGCACTATTTATAAAATTTAACAGTTTTTGCTAAAATAGGGGTCTAAAATCCATAATTATTACCTTTCATTAAAATACCTGCATAGAAAAGGTTACCTGATATGTTTGACAATGTCAGTTTTGTTGATTTACAAAAATGGATCGTTTAACTGAAACCGAAATAATCGAAATATCAAGTATACTGGGTTTTGGGGATAAAATGAGAAACATGCAAGATGTTTATAACATTTTTAGTGATAGAAATACAGTAGTTAAATCTACCGTATTTTCTTTTCTTATTATTCTAGTAGAAAGGTTGCGGATTTTCTTCTAAAACATTCAGAGCCTTATCACTATCTGTTACGCTTTTAGGTGTGCCAGAACGTATATCTTTTCCCTTTCAAGCTTCACGAAATTTTTTGTAAATTTTACTTATGGTAGATATAGTTATTGGATATCTGTTAGGATATTTGTCATTAAAAATGTTACAAACATCTTATAGGTTTCGCATTCTATCCCTATAATCTAGTTAAAATTTCAGTTGTTTGATTCTCAGTTAAATGATCCATTTTTGTAAATCAACAAAACTGATATTGTCAAACATATCAGGTAACCTTTTGTGTTGCAAGTATTTTAATAAAAGGTAATATATTAAATTATGGATATTAGTCCCTTATTTTCGCAAAAACTGTTGACGTACAGAAAAAGTACTCTTAATAAAAAGTATTGAGAATTTGGCGCAGATTTTAAAAAAATAATATAATATAGGGTGTTCCAATAAATAAAATAAGAATTTTCCTTTATAACAGAAAAACGGCAAACTTGGCAGCAATGCGGAACTCTTCATTGGATCCGGCATAATTTCGTACCTAAGTGTACATATTTCATTAAATTTAGCTAAGCGGTACCTGAGATGTTTCACTATTTCCATACTTATGTTACCTGCTGTACAGGGTGACCGATTTAGGGGTACTTTTCCGGGGTATCGCCGTTATTTTTATAGTTAAAATGCCGTTACAAAATTTCCATAGCCCTTTTAGTTTTTAAGATACAGGGCTAAATTGAAAATGTTGCATTTGCAGGCACCCCTCGTATCTCAACTATCAGATAACTTATCGAAAATGTGAAACTGTTCTTCGGAATTAGTATACAGAGTCAGGTCAAAAAGTTATCGGACCCTACTTTATTTCTTTAAATGGAACATCTTATATATTTATAGACTATAAAATTTGTCTTTTTTTTACATTTTCAATAGTATATTATATGCACTTTTTCTCAGAAACACAAATAAATGTTAATTTTCAGAAATTAAATGCATAATTTAATAGTAGGCTATGGCTATTGTTTATAACAACAAACAAAAATAAATGTCAAATATTTGTCTTTCGCATCGCTTTTTGGATCGACTCCGTTTGTTAAGCCTGGGTTATAAATTAAAAACGTTTATATCTTGCGTCGCCATTTGCGCTGTCTCTGTCAGTTTACTTAACGCAAAGCAATGGGTAAAATCGAGGTTTGCGTTAAGCTGCAACCAATGAAATTGCGGGATTTTTAAAACGTTCGTCCTTCGTAATGAATTTGACAATAATATATACAAATAACATCATCGTCCATTTAAAAAAACTGATTGGGGTCATTGTCTTCAATTTTAAGAAAATACTGGTAGGAGTTATGACTATTTCCACCCCAATTAACAGGCCGACTTGGCGTTCTTCTTTACCGCCTTCTCTTCAACAATGTACAGCTGCGGCACACATTAATACATCCACAATTCCTAGTCTTTTCTAGGCATCATTACTATGATTATAATTATGCGCAGCAAATTAAAAAAAACGCACATAAACTGAGAAATAAGCAAGACAAAATTGGATTACACAAAACTTCGATAAATATAAACATTGAAGTAAGGTCAGTTCAATAAACGACGTAAAGCGCAAACGTTTTCAATCTATAACTCGCGTAAACACTTAGCTCAAACGGACGACGCTAGACGCGAACTTTTTCAATTTATAACCCAGGGTTAACGTTCTTTTGGTATTTTTATTTAATTTATATTTATCAATTTCTTCGAATAATGGCAGCGTATAAAAAATATGATATGCTGGTATGATTTATGCAAAGTAATGAAAATTCTGAAGAAGCCTCATAATTATATTTCCAAAGGTAAGTAAGCTATTATGGCTATGAAAATCTGTATTATCATAATAAGTTTTTGCTTCTTAGATATCCAGAAAGAAGGCAACCGTTTTTTGAGATATTTGCTCGTTTGAAAGCAAATTTAGTTGAGCACGGATCATTTGGTCACCCGCGTCCTAAAACATACAACAAAGAGAACAGGGAAAGAAAAGAGATAGATCTTTTGGGATATATAGAAGCAACACTTCGTCCTCATGTAGAAAAATAGAGAAGGAAATTGGTTTGCCAAAAACGGTCAGAGGATCTTTTTTCTGGTCAGACAAATGCTTTTTTTCAAGTGCGGAAATTTTAATCGTCACAATACGAGAAACTGGCACAGTGGAAATCAACATTTAATGTTTGAAATTGTTTATATGCTTTTTGAAGGAGGTCTTACAGCACGTAGATACCTAGAAATCCTTGAAGAAGTTATTTCAGAACTGCTCGAAAATATTCCATTGGCCCAATATTTCCAAATCTGCGAATGAGACCAATGGTTGTTTTTAACGCTATTCAAAGGATTACAATTGACAATTTTGCACTAGAGACAATGGTCGTCAATTTAAATATCACCTTTAAAAATGTGTTTTTTCTTTTTTTTAATAATGTTATTTTTTTGGTGTTTTGTTATATTGTTGTTTTATGCTATAAAACTATTGTTACAAACTTACTGTTTTTAAGAAACTCTAAAGGTATTTATCTAAATTCAATTGAGACAGCGCAAGATTTGGGGTACGCTCAATTTAATACACCACTTATATCAAATAAATTTATTTTTATTCGGTTGACAGGTACCCGTACAAACAGCGAACATTCGCGACACAGTCAACGGGGACTCATTATAAAATTTGTAGGCTGAATATTAAAGTTGAGCATTTTGATTGGTTATATCCGTAATTCTATTGGTTAGAATTTTGTAGACGTTGATTTAACAAAAAATGCACAAAAAAGATATATTTTAAAATATTTGCGTCGCCTGCAGATTTCGGGTCAGTGTCAATGCCGTAGAATAAAAATTTCTTTTTATTTTTTTTAATGTTTTTACTTACCTTGTAAAAGGGAGGTATTGTAACCGTGAAAAAATTACCCTTCGAGATTTTTTCTGATCTTTACACGTTTCAGGGTCCCTACATAATCAATTTTCTCAATTGCGTCAATCTGTCTGTCCAACTGTCTGTTCGCGGCATAGCTAAAAAACTACTAACCGATTGACTTCAAATTTTAGTCAAAAATTAAGAATTATAACGGGATGACCTGGTAGCATATTGGTAAAAATCGAATATGGCAAAAAAAAATTGCGGCGTAGTGAAATGTTAAAAAAAATTATTACTTAAAAACTACTTACCCATTTTATCTAAAACTTTGCACAAAAACCAAGTATTGTATAGAAAACAACTGATAAAATTTTAGCATTAATCTTAAATGGCGGAACAAAATGGCGGCTTAATAAAATATTTAAAAATTCAGCATGAAAAAAATACCTAATTTAATTTTCAAATTGTGTGCCATAACTAATTGCGGTATAGAGAAGAACTACTAAAATTGTCGTACTAATTCAAAATGGCGGAACAAAATGGTAGCCACATAAAATATTTATAATGGTGAAAAAAATCAATTTCTCAGGTTTTAGATATTTTCAGGTATTACCGCCTCTAGATGCCCAGAAATATATTTTATCAATTTCGTCAGTCCATCTGTCGGTTTGTCTGTCTGTCTGACTTTGCGACATTGCTTAGAAAGTACCTACTCATTAGATTGACTTGAGATTTTAGTCAAAAATTAAGGGTCATATGGGGATGATCTGGTAATATTTTGGTAAAAATCAAATATGTTAAAACAAAATGGCGGCCTGGTGAATTATTACTAAATAACCACTTACCCAGCTTAACTTAAATTTTGTACAAAAATCAAGTAGTATTATGTAGAAACCAACTGGAAAAGTTTTGGTACGAATCCAAGATGGAGGAACGAATTGGCGGATTAACAAAATATTTAGAAATGCAGCCTGAAAAACCACTTAACGGACTGATTTCAAATTGTGGGCCATAACTAATTGTGGTATAAAGATGAACTAGTAAAATTGTAGTTCGAATTCAAGATGGCGGAACAAAATGACAACCAAATAAAATATTTGTAATCGTGAAAAAACTAATCTCTCAGGTTTAATATATTTTTAGGTTTTAGCGCTCCTAGAGGTCAAAAAAATTCACCTCAAATTTTAGTAAAAAATTAAGAGTCATATGGGGATGATCTGGTTATATTTTGGTAAAAATCCAATATGGCAAAACAAAATGGCGTCCTAGTAAAACGTTAAAAAAAATTATTAAAAAACCAGTGATGCAACTTATCTCAAATTTTGTACAAAAATCAAGTATTATGTAGAAATGAACCGGTAAATTTCTTGCACGAATACAAAACGGCGGAACAAAATGGCGGCTTAATAAAATATTTAAAAATCCAGCCTAATTGTGGTATAGAGATAAACTACTAAAACTCTCAGGTTATTTTAAGGTTTTAGCTTCCCTAGATGCCAAAAAGTATGTTATATCAGTTCCGTCGATCAGTCTGTGTGTATGTCAATTCGGGGCATAGCTTAAAAACTACTCATCAGAGTGATTTGAAATTTGAAATATGCAATAGACAAATTCATAAACCTCTCTGAACGATTCAATTTTTTGCGAAGTATTTGATTTTTAGCCACTATTTACCTCAACCTCTCAAAATCAAATAATTTTTAAAATGGAAATATATATTCCCGATACCCTCCAAAATGACATATTACCTGCACGATCTTTAACGAAACTTTCAATTTTTATCCCCTTTCTTTTCCCTTCTGTGCAATTGTAAAGTAAATATATTATCAAGTAGGTTACCATTGGAATAATCTCTATACCCATAAACCCATAAAAATACGTCTTATGCGATTTATTTACGGAGAATACTTTTTTTTTAGTCTAGCTATTTCGCCCCCATCCCCTGACCAGATCAAATAAAAAAAATAATTGAAAAAAATTGTTAAATGCGATTAAATAATAAAAAGAAAGTACTAATAATTAATCTGTTTTACAAAAATAAGTTTAGATTTCTATCACGCCGCCTATGCTTCACAATGAAATCGCCGACTGTTGACGGACATTTAGTTTTTAGGTTGTCTCAATTGACTTTAGATATACTTTACCTATATGCAATATAGGCAAGAGGGACGCAATATTGTGTATCTAGACGAAATCTGGGTAGATGATGATATGACAGTGAACAAATGCTGGGAAAGTGAAAGTGTTACAGGTGTTGTTCAGGGAATCCGCTCTAGTAGTCGCTTTATTATAGTTCATGCTGGTTCAGAAGCCGGATTTGTTCCAGGTGCTGCTTTAGTTTTTCGCTCGGCACTATCATGGACTGATGAATAGGAGAGAGACTGGAGATTGTCATGGACAGATGAATAGAGACAATTTTGAATTTCCTCCCAAATCATTCGTGGTAATGGATAATGCGTCTTATCATTCTCATGTAGAGGATAAAGTGCCAACTAAATACTCTACAAAAGCTCATATGATATCGTGACTTAAATCGAACAATCTTGTATGTGATCCAACATGAAGAAAATATCAATTATATGAAGTAATATCAGCCAACAAGCCTAGAGAAAAAAACTATAAAATTGACGGTCTTTTACATAACCTCGGCCATACACCTTTAAGGCTGCCTCTATACATGTGCAACCTCAACCCTATTGAACTTGCATGGGCAGGAGTAAAAAAATATATTCGAGAACGCAACAGTAGTGAACTTTCAATTAGAGATATAAATAAAGTAACATTAGAAGCGATTGACTCAATATCGGCTGAAAATTGGAAATCGTATGTTAAACATGTTCGTTCTATTAAAGATAAATACTGGGAAGTAGATGGCAAAATTGAAACAGTTATTGATAATTTAGTTATCACACTGGGATCTTCAAGTAGTGACGACGAAACCTCATCATTTTGAGAGGAAGACAACGATTTAGAAGGAATCGAACCATTAGAATCACAGCCTTCAACCTCAAAAATGGCTTAGTTTTTTTTCATATATTTTGTAAAATTGATTATAAAGTAGCTGTCAATAAACTGCTTCAAAATAATTAATTTTCTGTTCAATACCGGGTGTTAAAAAATATCTAGCATTGCAATTATTATTTGAAAAATTACAGAACTCATATTTTTCTCCTCTGGATCTGATGCTGGCTGCCCTTGTAAAATCTGGACTTGTAAATCGAATATCACTATAGTGGGTGGTCCAATTATAGTGGACATAGGCAGTAGCCCGGGAACCGTTAATGACAGAACTCAAGAAAAAATATATTTATAGGTAAATCGATCAAGAAAAATCAAAATTAAATTATTTTAAAGTTCGCCGTTTCTGCAACACAAAAGAGATATAGAAGTGCGATACACGAAAGAAAACAGACAAATATAGATAAAGGTTCATTATGCATAGTTACATTTTTGAATTATCTAAAGTGCGTATAGTCAAAAAGGAGTGCCATATTATTTAAAGACCGACGGGACACCACTGGTTTAAAGATATTTGTTGGTCGACCTTCCTAAAGCGTTTTACTCCACCCGGTTTTCTTTCGTGTCCCGCACATTACTATCATATATTTTTAAAAAGGCAAAAAAGAGACATATTTTATAGCCTATAAATATACAGGGTGTTCCATCTAAAAAAATAAAGTAGGGTCTAATAACTTTTTGACCTGACCCAGTATAATAATTCCAAAAACGGAATTGAGTTCTACGGAAAAAGTTATATAAAAAACAGTTTTCATATTCTCGATAAGTTATCTAATAGTTGAGATACGAAGGGCGCCAACATTTTCAATTATCTTAAACACTAAAACGGCTATGATAATTTTGTTAACGGTATGTAGTTTTACAAATAAGTAGCACTCTGTCGCGAAAACCGCCACTTTCTATCTATAAAAATAACGCAGACACCCCGCAAAAGTACCCAAAATGGGATGCCCTGTACATAAACGCTCGTAGCTCTAGGGTTAGATTTTAAAATGTGTTGAGCCAAAATTTTATATTGTCTACCATCTTCAAACAGAAAAATCTAAGAGTAATGCATTTAAATAGTAAATAAAGTATAGTATTCAACGTAACACCAGAGTCATAGAACGTAATTTTAGACACTGGCTTCTAACGGTAAACTGATTTCTGTTAATAATGTTTCGAGTAAAGTAACATTGTATTTGTTTTTTAGCATACCTAATGTCTAATTCTACTATTCAACAATTAAGTTATTTTTTGTATCACAGACACGTTCAAAGCAGATATAAATATAATCAATACGTCCGAAAATTGTAATAACAAAAACTCGCCAGCTTATTGCCTAACAAATAATATTTACCTGGAGCTTAAATAATTGATGGCACGTAATTAGGGGTTCCGAAAGCAGAATTGGTTTGAGGAAGACAAAGTTCAGGTTTTCACCTCTAATTTTAGCTTATAGCGGCTGCTGACCCCGTGACCCACTTCTTGTGCACGGCACGCAGATACGGCAAGACCATAAAAACGTCCGAAAAGGAAATTATGATAAAGCGCTCCCGCTTTTGAATTTATCACTTTTAAATGAAGATAGTTCAAGGGGCGTTTATTAGCCATTCTGGCAATGTTGTTTTCACTTTATTTTGCCCTAGAATAAGGCGTAATTATCCACTACCAATGTAAGTTTTCAAGCAGTTTAAAGAACATAAATCAAATGATAATTTAGTGTAACTACAGGGTTCCCCATAATATATGAACAATTTTGATATTGAAATAATGCACCTCCTACACCAAATTATTTTAACCTAATAGCTTTCTCCACTACCATTCTTAGTACAAAGGTAAATGCACAGTTGTTACTATATACGCGTACAGAACGCTCGCTTTACGTGCGTCATCTCATCCACGTTAATATTTTAAAACCTGAAAATATACGTCACTTGAAGAGGCAATGATATAATAATAGAAAGGAAATTAAATCCAGTTTATTCTGTCTGACACACCTAAATATATATATTTGCTATTTTAATTTATAGACCTAATTTAGACAATTTTCAAATTTCTGATGCCCATGACTATAAAAAATTAACACAGGATAGGGCCATTCATCTTGTCTTAGATTAGACCACTTAGATTCCACAGTCTCTTAATATATGGAATTGTCAATTGCCTATAGTCAATATCTCACAAACAACTGAACTTTGGAATAAAAAACGCTACATAATAACGTAATAAAAAATAGGAAATTTGAGTTACATTGTCTTTAGTATTCTCTAATAAGATAGCTAAAGATTTCATTGTCATTCTCAAATAATTAAAATATATTGGTTCATAATTTCTTTGACTACGACATCTCATTCTTCTCAATGCAACCCTCCATCAAATAGTTTTTTCATCTCTATTTTCAATACTATAGAAAACGCTCAGTTATTAAAGCATCCCTCATTCATGTGTCCTCACACATAAAAATATAAATATTCACACAACAATCATTTTTTTATCCTTTTATTGGTTAACAAATTTTATCGGCCTTACTTTTTTGAGAAAATATAAATTCCAATTTCTGCAACTCTATCCCAGAATTTATATCCTTGCCTACATAGTTTTATGATTAAAGTTCGTTCGTAAAATTAATAATCTGTAGATAATTCCAATTTAAAGCAAACTTATAAATGCAAGTTCCTGATATTGTTATTTTACCCGTCTTGTTAAGATCGCGTGATATTGCACGGCTTTGAATTTGTATGCGAACTAGATCCATAAGACGTCCGCCAAAAATATTCGATAAAACTGTCCCATTTCCATAAACTATTTGCAATTCAAATTTTTGCTGCCAAATTTGTAAGTTACAGTTAAAATTAAATAGCTAAATGTTTGCGAAAGGTTTGAATGTGCACATTAATTTTCAGTGTTTATATTCAGGTAAATTACGAAATTCTGTTGTCAATTGTAATTATTTTCTAACAAACGCAGAGCAGTTTTTTTTTAGTCGCTACAATAACAATTAATATTGACATTTGATATAGCTAAATAAGCCTCTTTCTGTACTAACGCCATTATCAGACAATTCCGGGGAAATAAATTAATATGTTTAAATAAACACGGGGCATATAAATGTTTTTTTTTTTATATTGTGTTGAATATTTCATTTAAAAAAAGTATCAAGAAATAGCATGTTCGAGCAGTATTTCATGTTTTGTCAAAGTTCTTTTTACTTTCTTTCTAAGTAAACCCTTCCAGGTTTTTAAAGATCTTAAAACCAGAAAACCTGTTTTCTCTATTTCGTCAATTTGTCTGTTGGCCTGCCTGTCTCGTCCACAACATGTCTGTCTTAATTGGCGGCATAGTTATCCAACTGCCTTCAGAGTTTGTTATCAATTAAGGATCATATTGTGACAGATACATTGGCAATATTGTCACACGACAGTAAAAATCGTATCGTGATTACGGGTAACATGTTGTTTCGGCTCTGGTACTTATTTTAAAGATTGTAACCACAATTTAAAAGATATCATTAAAAACCTATTCGTAAACTAATCAGTGAACTTGTTGAATAATTAAAAACATCGTACATTGCATGGTGGCAGCGGAAAAGCGACGTATAGGTTTTCATTTTGCCGGTTGTGCAATCTGGAATCCGTCGTTCGAAAACATTTGTTTGTCCAGCTGATTGGAGTGACCGGTTGTTCATCTTGGCAGTGTTGTCGGATTCACGAGTGTAGTAGCGGAGTCGAGTAAACTGTGGATATCGAAGCTAACAGTGCTTGTAATAAAATGTCGGAACAAGGAAGGGCTCCTGAAGTATTTAGCTTTGAAGGAAATAATGTTTCTAACAACTGGAAATTCTGGAAACAAAATTTGAATTGTATTTACAAGCAACAGAAAAAAGCGGAAAGGATGATAAAACAAAAATTGCCATCCTCTTAAATCTGCTGGGTGATGATGCAATACAAATATTTAATACGTTTGAATACGAAAATGAAGGTGATGAAAAAAAGTACTCCGTGGTTGTAGAAAAGTTTGATTCATACTGCAGTCCCTTAAAAAACATAGTTTATGAGCATTTTAAATTTTTTAAACGTGACCAACTACCACAAGAAAGCATCGATCAGTTTGTAACCGTTTTAAAGCAACTTGCGTTGACCTATGAATTTAAAGAAAAAGACTTTTTGATATTGGATCGCATTGTATTGGGTGTGCGCGACTTAAGAATTCAAGAAAAGTTACTTCAATGAGCAAATTTAACTGTTAGTCAAGCAGTGGATATTTGTAGGGCCATGGAAAATATCCAGAGCTCTCAAAAACAATACTATGATAGATCTACTAAAACACTAGCTGAGCTAGAGGTTGGTGAACCAATCCTACTGTAGGAAGGAACAAGAAAATGGAACCCAGAGTGATAGTATCAAAAAATGGACCAAGTGATTACACTGTAAAAGTAAATAATGCAGAATACAGACGCAATAGACATTACCTCAACCCTTTACACTCCGAACAAGCAACATCTCGTCAGCCTGGCGAAGCTGCTAAAACTGCATCCAGTACAGAACGAAGACAGTCACAATTCTTAGGCCCGGAACAAGCAAATGAACAAGACTATGTAGTGAAAACCACAACTGGTCGAATAAGCCGTCCACCTGAAAAACTGACTCTTTAGGGACGATTTAAAAACAAAAAAAAATAATTTTGCCAATACACTTTTATTTTTAACTGTTATTCTCGCTTTTATGTAGCTAGTTTATTCAAGGAAAGTTTTTTATTTTTTGTTAAAATAGGGCGTGTGACATATACATTGGCAACAGTGTCACATGGCAGTAAAAATCGTATGGTGATTACGTGTAGCATGTTGTTTCGGCTCCGGTACTTATTTTAAAGATTGTAACCATTATTTAAAATATATCATTAAAAACCTATTCGTAAACTAATCAGTGTGTCTTCATTGAACTTTAATAATAATTAAAAACATCGTACAATACACATATGGGGATGATCTGGTAGTGTTTCGGTAAAAATCCAATTGCCTGCATCAAAAACCTAATTATACAATTTACCTAATATTTTGCACAAAAATCAAATGTTACATGGGAATAAGCTGATAATATTTTGATACGAATCCAAGATGACAAAACAAAATGGAGGCCTAATAAAATAATTTAAAAAAATTGGCTTGAAAAAGCTACTTATTAGATAGATTTCAAATTTTTGCAAGGAAAAACAGTAAAATTGTGGTACGGAGTCAAGATGAAATAACAAAATGGCGGCTCAATAAAATATTTGAGAAAAATCAATGTGAAAAACTTTATATTCAACTGGATCCAAATTTTGCACAAAAATTAAATGTAGACTGGCTAAAAACAAAATGGCTACCTAATGAGTTTTTATAAAATGACTGTAAAAACCTGCTTGAATTTATATTAAACTATGCGCTTATAGTAGTGGATAAAAATTGGTAAAATATTGATACGATATATATATATATATATATATATATATATATATATATATACATTACATTAAAACAAACAATGACCGTAAAAACAAAAATATTTACAAATTAATATTATACATAGTACGTACTTTGGAAACAAGCCGATCTAAAAAGGTTTTGAGATAACAGTGATTTCATTGAATAGGTGTGGAATTCTGCTAGTTTGTACATAAAAACGAGACACTTTCTTTTTTTTTTACTTGTATTTTATTATTAACACTCTGTACATTTCAGTAATAGCATAAAACCAAACTCTGTATATAAATAATAAAATCCCAGTAAAAGAAGAAAAAATGTTTCGTTTTTATATACAAACTAGCAGAATTCCATATCTATAAGATCGACTTGTTTCCAAGTTTCAAGGATTTTAATCAACATGATATTAATCGAGCAGGCCTTGTCACAAAACTACGAAAAAATTGATTTTCTTAAAACGTCATTTATCTAATAAATTAGTTAATTGTCATTAGGTTTTGATACATAATTTATCGTTTAGTTTTAATCCTCATGGATTATTTAGTTTTTTGGGTGGAAACTTACATAAGACCTAAGTCAATAGAAGTAAGGCGTGCATTCCGTCAACTTAACAATAACCATAGAGGTCATACTCCAAACCGTAAAACTGTTATGATAGGGATTCACCACTGACGTGAAAATGATTCCGTGCAAAATTTGAAGAAACCTGGCCATCGAAGAACAATTCATAGTCTTGAAACTATTGAACGAGTCAGAACTGCGTTCACGAGAAATCCCACAAGGTCTGCTAATAGGCAATCCCTTATTTTGGGAATATTAAAAGGGAGCCTACATCGAATTTCTTCACAAGGGCTTAAAATTCCAATCGTACAAATACCAAATTTTACAACATTTTAGTTATCAAGATAAACAAGCCAGATTAGCTTTTTGCCAAGAATTTTAAAATTTATATCGAAAAAAAATTTACAATCTTTTAATGAGTGACGAGGCAAATGTTTATTAAAATGGCATGGTTAATAAACAGAATTTTAGTTATTGGTCAAGCGAAAATCCTCAAGAAATCATTACAAACAACCTCCGTTATCCAAAAGTTACTGGTGCGCGAAAGAATCATTTGACATTATTGGTCCATATTTTTCTGAAGATGGAAATAATCATTCTCTAACAGTGACGTCCGAGCATTACGTAAAAATGCTAGAGATGTTTTTATTCCTGATTTAGAAAGAAGGGGATTGCTAAATAATGCCTTACTATTCCAGCAAGATGGAGCAATAGCTCATGCCGCTTGAAACTCTATGAGAGTTCTGCGAGAAGTGTTTAATAGGCGATGATTTTACGACTTGGGAATTTAAATTGGCCTTCTAGGTTTACGGACTTAATTGCACCAGACTTTGTTATGTAGGGCTATTTAAAGGCGAATATTTTCGAAACTCGCCCAGAAAACATCCAAGAACTCAAAGTCCGAATTGCTGAAGGAGTTAGGCGGGTAGATCAGATTTTGCTTAATCGTGTCATGAATCATTGCTTATCGAATCTTAAAGATTGCATTGAAGGTGATGGCGGTCAATTAAAAGACGTAATTTTTAAAAGTTAGGATAAGTCATTTGTTACAGTAAATCCCAAATATCTGTTTTATTAGGTTTAAAAATTTTATTGAGCTACTAGATTATATCTAAAGAATAATTAAATAATTAATACTTCATATTTCCTTCCTAAGGGCCAAGCAATTCGAGAACTAAATTTGCGTTTTAATAAATCTTACTTACTTCTTTCTTCAAAAGAGCCTACATTGAACGACCAGTTGACATTATATTTGACAATTACCTGAAAACAAAAACAAAACTTAAGATAAAAATAAAGTTAAATTAACCAATATGCTTTTCGTTATATATTACGAAAACGGTAATGTTAAATTGAGCAAAGTTGCATATTTTTATACTGAGTTATATGATACTTTGAAATTTGAAGTGGTTCAAATTTTCGAAATAGAAACTGTATTTTATTTTTTATTTTTTTTGTCTCACTACCCTCGAAAACATTTTTCAACGGTCTCTTTTAAGTTGTAGTAAATTTCTACATCAGAATCTAATTTTTTCTTAAATATGCATTAGTTATTTCTGTAATTCGGACCTGAAAGGTTTTAATATAGTCTTCATATTGTTTTTTCTCTTGTTCTTCATATAAAAGTGATGTTTTAGAAAAGCCTAAACTTTCTCCAGGCTACTTAGTTTAATCAAAGTATAGTTTACAAATTATATATATATATATAATATAATCTTAAGCTGCTATTCTTTAATACTATAAATACATTTACATTTTGATAATGTATATATTCACCTAAAATGCATTAGTATGTGCATAAGCGCATGTATATTTGTTTGTATTTCTTATTTATGCATAACAAAAACGAAGAAAACAGCGTAGAAATAATATATGCAGTTATAGTTTATATAAGATATGAGGATATGAATCTATGATTTAATTTACACTATTTATAATTTTATTGTTCTCACACTTAGTTAAAGATTCTTTCAAATTGTATATAGTATTCAAATATTTGATATTTGATTATATAACTTTGAACATCTTATTTTTAATCGTTTTTTGTAACCATTATTTTTTATACTATACATTTTTGTTCCCATATGAGTTATATACCTTAGATTATTATAGCTAGTAGGTAGTTGTAGTTTATTTTCTGTAGCTCGCATAATGAAATACATTAATAAATAATTAATCTTTCAACGTAATGTTTGTTAAAATATTTAAAATTTTTAGTTTATTTTATATAATTAAAGAAATGTAGCCACTAAACAGGTCCTCCAATACCTAACAATTTTTGGGGAAATTAATTATTCAAAAACATTGCAAAAATTCAGTATTTAAAAAAATAAAGAGATCTTTGTCACATTTACCTCAAAATTTCGTTCGTAAGAAATCCAGCTCAGATTTTCATACCAAAACTATCTTAGTTCCATATCTGACTGTTTGACTCAATGGCTTAAATTTCAATATTTTTTTTGTACAATACTAAATTTACCTTTATTCCTCAATGAGACAGATCGTGGGAGATTTTGACATTATTTTCATTTCAACTAAACGTTTTATGTGGATACTTTTTAACTCCTTTTAGACTTTTGTTTTATTTACTATTATACTTAGTGCGTATCATTTATCTGAAAAAACATTTTCTAGCCAGTAGAAAAGGTGCGCTATGGAAACCGAAACCAAAATTTTTGAGATTCAAGGCAGTGAAAAGTTAAAGGAAACATAGTTCATCTACCTGGAAAATGTGACTAGTGTGTTTGCAAAGCAGGAGCCTTGCTGACTAGTGGGGCGTTTCAGCATGTTTACGGCGGGTGTGGGAAGCATATAGCCTCGTTTTTCCACCAATAAGGTGGAGGTTGTGGATTCCAATCCCACTCGACGGCAGATTTTTTCCACTTTTTATTAATTTCATGAATTTGCTAACATTTTTTAGTTTTTAAATCGAGACAATTTTATATACTTTTAATCTACTGGTGCATATACGTAGTCATTGTAGTACAGTGATGGCAAACTAATTAGAAAAGATTCCTTATGAAAATCTGAACTGTTGCTAGTAAGAAATTGGTTTAAGATATTTTGAATATTATAATATTTATAATCATTATTGCTATTGTTAGGGTGTACATCTATTACTACACAGGCCAACACACATTTTGGTGCCTGCGATTTTTTAACTGTTCCTGGGTTATTTTTGGATGCAGAATGTAAAAAAGTTCAGATTTTGTTTATCAGATCTAGTTAAAAAAAAATTGTGTATATATTTTACTTTATAACTGTTATAATATATACTATTACTATTGCCAGTAAAAAAAAAACAAAGACACATGGATTTAAGTATTTATTGCAAAAACTTAGTTTACATAATTACATTAGTCACTAATCACAAAAAAAATTTCTTTTATACGCCTTTCTAGAATGGAGTTTACTAGGGCAGTTTCGCTGAAGGCTCCAGCAGTAGTCCGCCATCATGAGGCTATCCCATCGTCCTTTATAACGATCTTCCATAGTTTTAATATCCTGATGGAATCTTTCCCCCGGTTATTCACTACAATCACCTAAGTTTTCTGGAAAACGATCTAGGTGGCTGTGGAGGTAGTAAACTTTTATACTCATGTTACAGCCGAGATTATTAAAATTTGAAAACATTTTTTTCCTCTAATTCTACGTAATTCTCTGCTTTATGATTGCCAAGAAAATTTTGTACTACTTGAACAAATGAACACCAAGCGTTAAATTCAGTCTCGTTTATTGATGTGATGAATAGTGGATCTTTAACAAGTTGCCTTATTTGAGGACCATCAAATATACCAGCTTTTAGTTTTTCCGTGCTAATGCCAGGAAATTTACGTGATAAATACCCAAAACAATTCCATCTCAATTTAAAGCCTTCACAAATTACTTCATTAGGCCTAGCTTGATATGCAAGAGCGGAAGTAAGATTTTTTCTCTTGAAACCAAAGGTTCGTTGATCACGCTTTGTTTTCCTTGAATCGTGACATCTCTTGAAGGCCAATTTTTGTTAACCCAGTGCTCATTTTTAGGTCTGCTGTCTCAAAGGAACAAAAAACAAGGATATTTTGTATAACCACTCTGCTGTCCAAGGAGGAAGTTAACCATTTTTAAATCAACACAAATTGCCCTCTGAGGTTCTTCGTATTTAATTTTTCTCAAAACTAATACAATTGTTTCATATTCTTCCTTCATGGTAGTAGAATGACCAATAGGAATTAAGCCATATTTGTTACCGTTATGTAAAAAACACATTTTAAACTACGTTTTGAACTGTCAATAAAAAGGCGCAAATCATCTGAGGTGGAGAGAATACCAAGTCATTTTCCTGAGCGAAAAAAGGCAGCAGATCCTTATCTCTTTTACGATAAAATGTAATATTAGTACCTGGACAAAGTAGATTTTTTTCTTTTAATCTGTATGCAAGTAATTTAGCGGATTCCTTTGAGAGATTCAGGTTTCTTATAAGATCGTTTAGTTCTTCTTGATTGAACACTTATTAGGAGTTGCTAAATCTGCTTCAAATTCGCGGTCGTTTTCTGATTGAATTCTTTGAACTACGTCAGACGTTGATGTTTCTGTATCATCTTCTGTCAGTTCGGGTAGACTGCTGAATGATGAAATGGGTATTTCCTCCGAATGCGCTACAGGCCTTTATGCAGATTCTAGATCAGGATATGTCCATAAGGTGTCTATTGTTTCTATTTATGCCTTTGACATTAACGAGACAAAAATAGCAGTCGTCATGATGGTTTCGCGGTTCTCTCCAAACCATTGGTACACCAAACTTTAGGCACTTCCTCTTTCCAGTTGTCGCAAATGTTCAACACATGTTTTACATATGAAATGTTGGGCCCAAGATTTATCTTGATCTCCTAAATGAACGCCAAAATAGGCAAGATAAGCTCTTTTCACAAAGTCAGAAATCGTTTTTCTGCTCTCTTTCAAAGTGTATTCACCACATACATAACAAAAAACATGGGGATGATTTACACAGGTACGTCTGCTTGTGGATACCATTGTTTCAGTTTAGTGTCTTGATACTACTAAACGATCAAAATTTACACAAAATGATAGCACAACTTTACTTGGGAAAACTCAGTAATATACTAAATCGAGTACAGTCAAGCAGGTATAGAAGGATCGGGTCATAGGCAATTACAGGTATAAAAGTAATTAAGAGCAGTGTATTGAGTAGTTCCTAGTATAGGAAAATTGGGTCAGGGACAATTCCAGGTATCCATTTGGTTAATTAGATTCTGGAAAATTTCTATTTTAACGATTAAGTACATATTTATATCTTTATTTGTTGTCCTTTATCAGAAAAAAATATCAGTTAACCTGTAACCTGTATCTCAAAAACTAGAACTGATAGAAAAAACTGGTGGCATTTTTGGAATCAGCACATTAAAAACATATAAAATCAGATGTTAGATTTCCGGCACCAAATTTTTGTTTTCATTTTGTTAACCTGTGTTATCTCATTAAACAACTTTATTAAGTTTAAAAAATAATTTATTTATTACAAAAGTCGAAGAACACTGCATTTTTAAGCGGCAAACTAATTGGAAACGCATTTGTGAATCAACATTTTCTAACAAGTAGGCCCATTTTAAAATTGAAAGGCAACATTTTCCAACATAAAGGCTTATTTTAAAATTGACAGTCGTTACCATGGAGCCTTAGTGGGTTGTTGACTTCCGTTCCTGTCAACAATTTAATGTTAATCTAACGTCCTAACCAAAAGTCACTATTAATCTTTATAGGAAAGGCTATGCTAATGCAGAAATATATAGTATATACGTAATACCAAGGAAGAAGTATCACATTTCTGAACTGAATCGAAGGAGCCGTTGGGAGTTTGCTAGAAATCACCTTCCTTGGAACATCCAAGAATGGAAGCAGATACTATGGTCAGTCATGAATCCAAGGTAAATAAATTTATTTGGTTTTTAAAGGAAAACGTATTGTTTGGCGTCCCCAGATAAAAAAATTGATCGGCGCTAAATCATGAAAACAGTTAAATTTGGTGGTGGTTGTATCATAGAATGGAGCTGCTTCTTTTGGAATAGTGTTGGCCCTCTTTATAGAATAACTGGTACTATGGATAAGTATGAATATATTAACATACTGGAAAACGTGATGGCAACTATATGCAGAAGAAAATTTATCAGTACTTTGGAAATTCCAACACGATAATGATCCAAAGCACTCTGCAAGGAGGGTGACTGTCTGGCTTCAGGATAATCATGTTTTACAATGGCTATCTTGTAGTCCAGATCTTAACCCAATAAAAAATCTTTGGATGATAGTTAAAAGAAATTAGGTTCCAGAACTTTACCAAATTTCGACGAAGTATTCGAGGGTATGAAAGAAGCTTAGAGCAATATTCCACTAGAGACTTGTAGACGTCTAATACAGTCCATGCCTAGGAGCCGTTTAAAAGTAATTGAAACCAATGGATATCCAACTAAATACTAGGTACTCGATTGAGACAAAAACTTATAAGTTGTTAGAAAATGTTGATTCAGAAATACGTTTCCAATTAGTCTGCCGCTTAAAAATTTAGTGTTTTTCGAATTTTGAAATAAATAAATTATTTTTTAAACTTAATAGGTTTAATTAATGCGATAATAATAGATATACATCCTAACAATAGCAACAAAGATTATAATATTCAAAATATCTTAAAACAATTCCTTACTAGCAAAGGTTCACATTATCCTAAGGTATCGTTTCCAATTAGTTTGCCGTCACTGTATATTCCTATATTGGTTACAGAGAAAAATTTTCACGAATAAATCTTAGAGGGTAGTGACTATTAAAAATGTAAGGTATAATAAAATTTATATAAAAAAGTAATTTCCTCTTGGCAAAATCGTTAATTTTTTTAGAGAAAAATATTTTTAAGATAATGTTTTTTCATTCAACAAGCAAGACCGAAGTAAATTAAAGTTGTATATTTTTTATAACAAATATGATTGCCCTACCACCAAAAATTTTAAATTTTTAAAGCTTCTAACTAGTACAACCGAAACATTACTTTTTTTAAAATAAAAAACAGAAAATGCAGGTCCGTATATGAAATAAATAGCTGATTTGATTTTTTTTTGATGAAGCGTTTTTTTTTTCTATATTTATTTGATTAAAAGTACATTAATTTAAACGAAAGATTTAAGTTACTAAGGCTAAATAATATTTGTGTGGGTCAAATAAATGTATTCAGCAAGGTCTAAGCTAATTTTTCGGATTGTTGTAATAAATATTTTACGCCACGAAATAAACAGAACAAATTTAGCTGTTTGATAAATCACACATGAGAAAATGCCTTTCCTATTGGTAAAGTCAATAAAATTTAAAATTCGAATGCGGTTCTAATTACTAGTCTCAAGTTGCATGCAAAGTCATATTTTACGGTGTACAGTTTCAAAAATGTTCTACCTTGTAAGGTCAGAGTTTATTAAATTTCGATTTTCGCTCGCAATAATAAGACGAAAAAATATGCAGTAAATTGCAAATTAGTGCATAAATATAGCATATTGATTTATATGAATACGACATTTCCATTCGACTCTTGACCTTAAGTTTCTTGCACTCAGACATACTATTTGAAGGTAAAGGTTATATGTAATCTCTATAAGAATATTTTCACTGGTGTCACGAACCTATTGAGTTACAGGTCTGCAAAATTTATACCTACACTAGTAGCTGTAACATGTTTACAGATGTATATTTCTAGCTATATTATAATATTAGAAAAGTACATAATACAGAGTCGTACAAATTGGGGTAATTTATTTAATATTATTTATTTTGTTTCTGATAAAATTATTTATACTATCTACAAAAGATAGAATATGGTCTAAATTATTTTTCTTCATAAATAGAAGGTTTTATTCCAGTTGTTGGAATTTTACCGATTTTTTAAATAGTTTGTTAGGCCGCCAATTTGTATTGCCATATAGGATTGGGACTAACAAAAATACCAGCTTATCCCAGTTTATCAACCAGTTTTTAATAATGATTTTTATTTACAACTTGTGGGGCTGCCATTTTGTTCCGCCATATTGTATATTTACCAAAATGTACCTATTTTGTCCTCATATGATCCTTGATTTTTGACGAAAATCTGAAGTCAATATTTTTACAGCAAAATGACAGAACGACAGACCAAAGGAAATGGGACAACAGTTTTTTGGGGTCCAGGAATCATAAAACGCAATGATCTGCAAAAATCTCGAAGGGTGATTTTTATAACGATTACAATACTTCACTTTTGGTAAAATAGGCAAGTTCCTCGCCACCATGCCATAGTTCAAGAGGAACGTCCTTAAGCTATGATCTGGATTGGTATTGGATATCACAGGGACAGATCTTTGTTTATTGTCGATGGTAACATGAATGCTAATATCTACTATACCGAAATTGTTAGTTGCATAATTCAGCCATTAGCCCTTGAAGTTGGTGAGAGTTTTGTCTCTGTTACAATGCCCACCTACACAGGGCCAGGGTAGTTCTAGAAGCAATAGTGGTTACACAATTTATGCATATTCCATTACCACTCCTTGTCGCCGAATTTGAACCGTAGGTATGGTCTTTATTGAAAAGATTGCTTGAACTGCATTAACCTACCCCAACTATAATTGATTAATTAAGATACTTTGCTCCGCTTACGCGACAACTTTCCTTAACAATAGTAGAACATTCTTCTCAATATGCCTCACCAGTGTAGGGCTATTCGGAATGCATTGTTTCTAATTATTTTATTTTATTGTGCATTTTATCTTTTATTTTACTGTTGTTTTGTAAATAAAATGTTTATTGTTGTTATGAAACAGGATATCTATCTAATATTGCAACTGTTAATATTTCTATCCTTATCTTTGGCACGGCTGCATACCAGAATTAGAGACAAGAAATTACATTTTCACGCTGGACTTAGTTTTAGGAAACCCTATGTGGCCCACTATATTTGAATCCTGCATAATGATAAATTGGTGAACAGTCATTATGAAACTAATTTTAAATTCGGGTCTTATTTATATGAAACATAGATAAATAAGCCTTAAATTAAAAAAACAATAAATTCATGAAATAAAAAATTTTATGAAATTAAGAGACAGATTGTTCTATATAAGTATTATCTAAAAACGTTATGACATACACTATGGCGATTTTAAAAAAAATCGGTATATTTCCTTTACCCGTTCGTTTACGAATCTTTCGTTTATTAAGATTTTAGTAATTTAGTAACAAATAAATACTGTCTTTCCAAATAATTTTATTGAATTATCCATTATTGGACCTACAGTATTTTATTTCTACTCTATGCCACAAATTAAACAAATTCAATATGTGATTTTTACATTGACACCATTTGAAATCAGTTTATCCCTATAACATTTATATTTTCTGGTAGTTTTTTTCAAGCAACTTTTTAATCTCTATATTTTTTTTTAAGGCTTTTTTAATAACCCGCCATTTCAAAATGTTACCAGTTTATTTTTATGCAACCTTTGAGTTTTGTGCGAAATTTGAGGTAAATTGCATATTTTTTTAGCAATAAGTTTCTTAAAGTTTCACTAAGTCGCCATATCGTTCCAGCTTATTGGATTTTTACCAAAATACTATCACGTCATCCCCATATTACCCTTAATTTCTGACTAAAATTTGAGGTCGATGTAATAAGCAGTTTTTAAGCTTTGCCGTGAACTAACAGACAGACAGAAAAACCGACGGATTGACGGAATTGATAAAACATATTTTTTGGCATCTAGGGGGCTAAAAACTGATTAAATCTTTTTATTTAGCTTTTGTTCCGCCATCTTGAATTAGTATCACAGTTTTACACAACAATTAGTTATGGCACACCTTTTGAAATCAGTTCATTTGATACATAATTTGGGATAATTTGCTAAATAGTTTTCTAGTAATATTTTTTTTACGTTTTACTAAACCGCTATTTTGTTTTGGCTTATTGAAATTCTACCAAAATTTTATCAGGTCAACCCCATGACACTTAATTTTTGATCAAAATTTAAAGTCAAATCTGTAAAAGGTTTTTTTAACTATGCCGCGAACAGGCAGACCGACGGACTAAAACGTAAAGATCTGAAAAAATCTCAGAGGGTGATTTTTTTACCATTACAATTTATACGAGGGAAATAAAAAGCAAGAAAAATCTTTCTTTTTTGATTTAACCTGTATAACGCTCATGACAATTTTGCTAATAACTTTATTTACAAAAAATAAGACCAGAAATATACACCTACTACACATATAGATAAAAAATATCAATACATTTAATTATTTCCTTTAAGTTCAGTTCGACATTAATGAGATATGATTTTATTCAAAATGTATTTCGTATCAACTGAGAAAATAAATCGACTTCGGATCATCTTTTGCTTTCAGCTGTATATATATATATATATATATATATATATATATATATATATATATATATATATATATATATATATATATATATATATATATATATATATATATATATATATATATATATATATATATATATATATATATATATATATATATATATATATATATATATATATTTATTTTTTTTTTATATATATATTGTAGAATGTTTCTTGAATCTTTTTATATATATTTTTCTGAAAAACCAATTTTTTGGGACGAGGTTCATGCAAGGAATAAAACAAAAGTTTTTCATATCCTTGCTTTTTTTAAATTCAAACGTTTCGGCTATTTTTTAGCCTTTATCAATGATCTTTTGTACTTCTGTAAAAATTAATAAAAACATGAAACAAGTGGTAACAGTCATGGACCAACATTATATGAAATATGATATTATTAACCACAAAGAGGAAATATACAGCTTTTTTTTATTACTTACCTAAGGCTGAAGTCATTTTACGTCAATTTACAAAATTTTGAGTAAAAAAATATAAAACAAAATACATTGCTTAGGCACAAACATACAACAATATATATATAAAGGGTATAATATAAAATTGACGTGAAATAACTTCTGCCTTCGGTAAGTAATACAAAAATTGTATATTTCTTCTTTGTGGTTAATAATATCATATTTCATATAATGTTGGTCCATGATTTTTACCACTTGTTTCATGTTTTTATTTATTCTTTAGTGCACACAATATCATTGATAAAGGCTAAAAAATAGCCGAAACGTTTGAATTAAAAAAAAAACACGAAAAAAAAACAAGGATATAAAAATTTTGTTTTATTCCTTTTATAACCTCATCCCAAGAAACTTGTCAAAAAAAAGAATATATATATATATATATATATATATATATATATATATATATATATATATATATATATATATATATATATATATATATATATATATATATATATATATATATATATATATATATATATATATATATATAGAAAAAATCTATGGCATGTAATAATTACCATTATTTTAGTGTTTCCCTAGATAGTTGGGTCTTTTCATTTCGCCCATTCATTTTAAAAATATAGTCTCTCAGAGCAAATGGCTCCGGAAATATAAAGCGAGAATTATATAAGACGCAGAATGATTTGAAATTGGGTATTTTCTGATTCAAAATGAGAAAAACTTCAATGCGTCTTTGACCGATGTTATTTTTAGACTGATTTCATTTTGCATAGTTTTCTTCAGTTTTTTTAAAATGTGGCCTCGTTAAAGAGGTCACTTTCATGAATTAAAGTATTACTCAAATAACTTTGAGCCAAGCACAGTGAGGCCAAATAAACTGAGTACTACGTAACAACCGTCAAAACCAGCTTTTTTTCTTCAGTAGAGCAAAAAGCCCCCGCTGTTAACATATATGCACACAATCTGCAGTTACATGAAATTAAGTGAAAAATTGTATTTCAAATACGGGAGGCACGAAAGGGTCTTATAGGCCTATCAGTCAGGTCTCTAGACCCCCCAACTACAACTATTATGGGAGGCAATAAAACAAAAAAAAAGGAAAATATGAATGGCATATTGTTTTTTTATGCAAAGATAAATATTATCAGAATAGGTTTTTATATACACTACGGCGACTTCGGAAAAACCAACAAAAAATGATTCTTTTTTAATTTGCCTGCTACTGCTAATACAAAAGTTTTCAAAGAATGGATAATTCGTTCTAGTTTCTCCTAAATTCACATATAGACAAAAAATATCAATATACTTTAATTATTTCCGACATTAACGAGATATCATTTTATTATTCAAAATGTATTTCCTACTAACTGAGAAAATAAAACGAATTCAGATCATTTTCTGCTTCTAGATATTTTTATCGCACGGAAAACCCCACAGGCAAAATAATTTGAGTCAAGATTTATACCCTTATCGATATTCTTTAATAATATCAGCTTCATCGGCTGATTTACGCCTTAATGCATTCTCTTGCAGGAAGATGGATGCCAGAAAATCGAAATTTAATGAAGTAATGCGTCAAATTAGAAAGATAAATTCCTTTTGGATATTTATTCGTGAAAAATCGCTTTTCATAACATTTGAAATCAGGAATGCACGGTGGTTTCGGAACAAGTTTGGGTACAGCAAAATATGGCAGGTCACATCTGATTGGTTTGCAACACTGCAAATTTTCTTGTAAAGTATATTTCTGTTATTTAATTAATAGATAGGCGTAGTTCAAATGCTAATTGCTTTTGAAGATGATTCAGTTGTGATTTTATACGAAATGACAATTAAGTTTTAGGCTCCTACCATGTTACCAGCACTATCAATCCATAATCGGTTGAACTACTCTAATCGAAGACAGTCATCAAAAATCTGTAGTATTACCTATTATTTATTGTCTAATATATTATTTAAATCAGAAAAATGCACAATGTAAAGCAGATTTTTGATAGAGTAAATAAGTGTCATGAATTACAATGATCTAGAAAATCTTGACTTCTTCAATTTTCATTTTGAAAAGCTTTAGTAACTCAACGAAAATACAGGATTTTATATTAAGAGTTAGCTTATTCTATCTAAATACATATAGTAAATAACAATAGATAACATGACACATTTTTTTTTCTTTATACAAACTAATTTCTATAAGATTTCGCGCTCATAATGAATATAGAAAAAACTCACACTAGTACTCTACAATCCTATTACCGCCTTACATCTATAGCTTTTGACTTTATACTTAAAGTGTTTACCATTCTCAATATGTTTAGGTCTAGTGGTAAATTATTCTACAGTTTAATACCCTGATGAAAAATAGATAAATAACCTACCTTTGTTTTAATTTGTGGCAAATAGAAACAGTTTTGCTGTCGAGTTTGGTCACTGTGCATATCTCAAACAAATGCAAAGTCTAAGTTAGACTTTTTTTGTTTATTATTTATATAATGAATATATAACAGGATTTTCTACCGGTAAATATTTTGCAAAATTAAGAAATCTACCTAAAGAATACAACAGATGAGTTGGATATCTCAATGGTAACTTAAAAACATTTTTGAGGGCTCTACTCTGAAGAGTCCTCAAAGTGATATTAGGTAATGAAGGTGACTATAAACATGGGCATAGTAAAGCTGTTTTCGTATTCTCTGATTTAACAAGTAACCAACTCTATATAGTGCTCCTATAAATGGTGACATTTTTTTCCTGACATGTTCTATATGTTGGGTCCATAATAACCGGCTATCAATGTAAAGGCCTAAATATTTAACAACAGAGACTAACAATGGCCCTAGAATTGATCCCTGAGGGACACCACACTTTACAGTTTGCAAAGAGCTATTTATACTATTTATAGAAACATACTGTTACCTATTTGTTAACTTTTAAACTATTTTAAAGATATGCATAATTGTTCCAGAATCATAAGTAAAATGTTATGATCAACTGTGTAAAATGCTTTCTGCAAGTCTAGCGAAACAAAGGCGCATATCAAACCACTATCTCTTTTACATTGAATATCAGAAATTAAATCAATTGCTGCTACCCCAGTATCATTATTTTTGCAAAAACCATATTAACCTTTACATAAAATGTTTTTAAGATTTAGATATTTTTGGAGTCGGTCTTTCATACAGATTTCAAAGATCTTTGAGAACATAGGCAGAACAGATATTAGCATATAATTTGAAGCCTGCTCACTATCTCCATTCTTTGAGCAGTGGTCGAACTCTGGCTACTTTTAGCTTATCCGGCTTTATACCAATTAAAAAAGATAAATCTATTACTTTGGCAAGAAAAACGGAGGATTCACTGCTTAAAATTTGAATGTCACGAATACTAATTCCATCCATGCCACTGGCTTTATTCTTGTCCAACTCTTGGAAGATTGATTCCACTTCAAAAGACGTCACAGGCAATAGAAAAAAAAAGGCATTTGGTTGCTCTTCTACGTTCTGCAAGGGAGTATTTAGAATGTGCCTGGATAAATCACTTCCAATATTTATGAAATCATTATTGACTGCATTTGCCACATCAAGATTGTTAGATAAAAAGTTGTCGTTTATCTTCAACACTGGTATTAGAGACTTCTCACTACGTTCATGGCTCTGATTGTATGCTATTCCATTGACCAACCTCCAAGTTCTTCTCTCATTCCCAATATTTCTTTCAAATTGTGAGTAGTATAACTTTCTCTTCTCCCACCTTATCTGCTTTACTAACTTCTTGTTATATATTTTATATTTGTTTTTATAATAATTGTTATTAACATTTCTCTTTGTCTTTTTATAGAAGTAATCTCGTTTTTTAATTAAGTTTAAGATCCTGTTTGTAATATAATTCATACCTTCAATAGTTTGTTGTTCAGTTACTTGGATGCGAGTGTTGGTCCTGAAAACAGATATGAGAGCATCATACATGGTTGTAGGATCGGTAAAAGCCTGCAGATTGAAAATTAAACCATTAAGATCTTGTTACGTAAGTAATGACGTCTTTTTTCTTTTCTTTTGTTGGGATATCTTCTTTTTACTTCCCTCGTGAAAAGGAAGTATTACTACTACTTACTCGATTGACTTCAAATTTTGGTCAAACATTAGTTCTTTGGGAATGACCTGGGAATATTTTGGTAAAAATCCAATATGCCGAAGTAAGATGGCAGCCTAGTGAACGTTAAAAAAATTATTACTGAAAAAACAAAAATCAAATGTCATTTAAAATTGGTAACCTTTTGTTATGAATATAAGATAGCAAATTAAAATGGCGGACCAATAAAATATAAAAAGAAGCAGCCTGAAAAGACAAGTTATTAGATTAATTTCAAATTTTGTGCAAGCCTTAAGTGTGATAAAAAGATAAACTGGTAAAGTTGTGGTATGAATTCAAGGTAGAAAAATTAACGTAAAAAAATCTTATTAAATTTTGCAGAAAAATTAAAGGTGATATAGGGATAAATTGATACGAATTCAGTATGACGTAACAAAATGGCAGTGTATGTTAATGTATAAACTACTTATTGAGTTTATTTTAAACTATGCCCAAAAATCAAGGGAGGCATAAGTAGAAACTGGTAAAATATGGGTGGGAATCCAGTATAATGGAACAATGTCACGCTGAATAAAAATGTTTGAAGACAGTATATATTATGTGTTACTAAATGATTATGTACTAAATTGGGTCACACGTCATTATTCCTAATAAAAGGAAAGATTCATAACGAGGGAAGTTCCGGGTAAAGGAAATTTACCGATTTTTTGATATTTTTTCGTTCTCAACTTTTAACACTTTTATAATAATAATAGAGAAACATAAAAGCAAAAAAAAATAAAATGCAAAAAAAATAAAGATAAAAAAAAACAAAGCTAAATATACAAAAAAGAGAAAAAACAAAAATAAATATATATATAAAAAAATGTAAATTGTATAGTATATAGTACCCTTAGTATAGAATGTAAGGTACCCTAATTTAAAAAAAAAATAAACAAATACAAATAATGCAGAGAAAGATACGAAGCTGGCCATTTGGTTTCAACCAGAGCCATAAACTTATACACACACACACACAATAATAATAATAAAAATAATTGTTATTTACCGACTAATGACAACGACAAATACATATAAAGATAATAAGAAATAGGCAGAAAGTAGTTTAAAAATCCATTTTAAGAAGATCAAAGTTCAACCCCCTTCGAAAGTAATAGAAACCATATTATTTCGGGTTAAGCACCATCATACCTGACATGTAAGGAAAGATAAAAGCAATAAATAAGAAAAATTCAATTCCACCATGAATTATTTATTTAGTGAAAATGCTTTATAATGAAATTTAAATGACCCAGAAATGCTTTAAATTTGTCAAAAAAATATAACTTGTGACAAAAAGCCGTGCTATGAGGCGGGGGAGAAATGCTTCCGCGATGTCTTAGATAAAGTGAACGTACGTCTCTTCTATATCGAATTTTACATCAAGTATTATCCAGTGAAAAAAGGTCCCAGCATGTAATTTTCTACGGTTGTTTGTGAGAGCCAGTTTGTCTGACTCAGTTTATATGAAACAGATTCTCGTCAAAAAATGCTGTAAATAAATCGCAACAACATTTTTGAACGAGATAGATAAAGAACTTTTTAAATTTGGCAATGTATATCAAACACTACATGTATTTGTGATCCATTCTCTGGTCATGATTTTTTTTAGTTATTTTTCTCTAGGTTGCTGGTTTATTTTGAACTTCATTAAGTCCTGAATTTTGTTACGTCAATTACGTTCTGCACTTCTAGGTTTACCTAAGACATTATATTATTCATATACCTTTATAATTATGAAATACGATTTTTTTATTATATCCTGCGGCTGGAAAATATCGTTGCCTTTACTGCGATTTACCTTAACGAATTCACAAATTAATAAATATATACACAAAGTCTAGGTCTCAGTCAAAAATCAGTTTATAAACTAAAAATAGGTTAAATGTTTCGCCCTGATGGGCATCATCAGACCTAAAATGAATCTACGTTACAACGGAAAATACAATTAAATAATATATAACTTTACCATAAACAAAACACATTTTACAAAGTACATAAAACAAACATAACCAAACAAAGAAACAATAAAATACGAAACAAGGCTACGCTTGAATGACTATTTTATTGTTTCTTTTTATAGATTTTTTCACGTAGTTATGTTTGATTTTTGCTACTTTTTTGACATATGGCATAACCTTATTTTTTAAATGGGACACCCTATATATTATTTTTTCATGCTTTTCAAAAACATACCATTATTAAAACTACAAATATTGTTCAAATTGTAGACCATTATGCTTGACAAACTTCAAAAACATACCATTATTTATTTTCTAAGTTTTCGTATCGCCTTACATAAACCTTGTTTTCTAAATAACCCCACAAAAAGAAATTTTTTTTAGTTGAGCCAAGGGAACATCATCCAAAATTCCTAAAGGATTCGCACGTAACCAATCGAATTCAGATTTCCTTCATATATTTGGTAAACTATGGAGACATGGAATCCAAATCTGCCCTGACGCTCCCTAGGAAAAATAACATGGTTGTTTTCTTGACTCCAAAATCGCGTGTTGTGTCTATTTAAAATCCCTGAACTAGTAAAATGTGCCTCGTCTGACCAAATAATCTTTTTTTCAAAATCGATATCTTCTGCCTTCAATTTATAAACCAATTGCATAAAATGTGTTTTGTTTATGCATCTTCATTAGACAATAAAAACACGTTATATATTTTTGATTCTGATTTAAAAAATTTAAACGCAATGTATTTCATATTTTTGTCCATGGCTACCACAGCCACCTTCTCTTATTTTGATGTAATGTAGATTCATTTTAGGTCTGATGATGTTCCTACGTCAGGGCGAAACATGTAACCTATTCTTAATTTATAAACTTATTTTCGACTGAGACCTAGACTTTGTGTATATATATTTTAATTTGTTCATTACCAGGTCTCTTTGAGATAATATGGACACTTTTTTCACATTTAACGAATTCAGTATCTTGTTATCGAATCGATTGTGCCATCATCTAGTGGTATTTGTAATTAATTTATTATATCTTACACCTACACTAAATGCTGGTCTCAAATAAGAGGTTTCATCACATTTTCGGCCAAGTTTTAAGGAGACAATTATTTATTTACTTTATACTTGACATTTGTAATTCCAAATTATGTGTGAAGTGTCAATGCCTCAATGAGTTATTATTTATCGTGTTCGGTCAGATTCGTGGACATCTTATGGGGGGCATAGCAACATTGCCTTGACAAATTTAGTTGAGCACGGATCATTTGTTCACCGGCGTCCTAAACATACACAAAAGAACAAGGAAAGAAAATATATAAATGTTTTGGGATATATAGAAGCAATACCTTCGTCCCCATGTACAAAAATTGAGAAGAAAATTGGTGTGCCAAAAACTGACGGTCAGAGGATCTTGAAGAAATATAAGTATCATCCATACAAATTTAATATAGTGCGGCATTTGCATCCTGGCGATGCCGCGCGCCGAATACTGTTATACTTATACTGTGGTATTTGCAACAAATCGATGCTAACGATTTATTTGGCAGACTTGTTATCTGGTCAGACGAATGCTTTTTTTCAAGTGCGGGAATTTTGAATCGTCACAATACCAGGAACTGGCGTAGTGAGAATCAGAATTTAAAGTTTGAAAGGGCACAACAAAGACGCTTTGGAGTTGGGGTGTCATGTTTTATTTTAGGCAGGCACATAGTTTATAGGATTTTTGAAGGAGGTCTTACAGCATGTAGATACCTAGAAATCCTTGATGAAGTTATTCCAGAACTGCTCGAAAATATTCCATTGGCCCAATATAATGCTGTTTACCTAGAGCAAGATGGTGCCCTAAGTCACAACTCTAGGCTCTTAAGGGAATTTCTTCATAATAACTTTCCTCAAAGATTTTAGATTTTTTCATGGGGCTATAATGAAGCATATAAAACACGTTATGACGGCATAGCAGAACTTCGAGAGATTATTCATTTAGGCTTTCGAAATCTGCGAATGATACCAGTGGTTCTTTTTAACGCTATTCAAATAATTACAAAATTCTGCCTATTTAATCTTTAAAAATTTGTTTTTTTTTTAATAATGTAATTTTTTTGTGTTTGTTATATTGTTACTCTATATTGTTACTTTATACTATTTTATGGGGGCATAGCAACATTGCAATCAGATGGATGGTCTCGACCTAGAGTTTTAGAAACTGCCTAGAGGGAGGGCAAAAGACTGCCTTTTAGAAAGGGCACTTTTTGGTCATCTGTTAAGATCGACAGGCTTCAGTTTGAACATGGGGAGTAATTCCAAGTTCATCTCGGAAATCCATTTACAGAATTTCTACCTAATATCGCTTTAATTTCTTTGGCCTTTTCAGTTTTATGTTTAGTGAACACAGGCCAAGAAATTTTCCTAAAATAGCAAATCCTCGATTCGATCAGGTCGCCATCCTGTCGCATTGTCTTTCTGCTATTTGGTTTCCTCTAATATTTTTAAACCCTTTTATAGGTGAGTAGGTTTATTGCTTATTAAATAATTTTATTTTAAATTATTAATTAACCTTTTTTTATATTTGGAACATCTTATGTAGCGTCATAACTTTTTATAATTATCTCGAATTAAATTTTACGATTAAAATATTAATTTTGTTATATAAAATGAAACCAATATTTATAAATGAATTTCTGTGTTTGCACCATAAAACATAGGGTTGTGTTAAAAAAGAAATTATTATATAGAAATAGTAAATGAAATCTAGCTTATGTTGGGCATATCGTAGATGCTGTATTTAAATTAGATTACTATACATATTAAAGTTCGATTCAAATCTTATAGTATAAATCAGATTTTAATTTAAATAGTTTGCAGATTTTTTGAACATTTTAACACGACTAATATTAACTTATAGGTTTTCAATTTCTACAGTATCGTATTCGGTTTGCAACACATTTTTGTGGCCCCATTATGTGTTAACGTTTTGTTTTTTAAATCACTGTGATTTATAAGGGATAAATAATAAGAAGATACCTTGATCTATTGCTCATTATGTTTGTAATGCGTCTTATGGAAAAAATCAGGGTGTTGCATAGTACAATGCCACACTGCACATATTCACGATGTTCTAAGTAAGGTTTTTTTCATCTAGTGCCGTCATGCCTGCTTCAGCAATACAAGAGGTCAGAAGCTGCTTTAAAAACAAAGCCCCATTTACAAAAACTTTGTTGCTTTAAACTTACAACATGTAATAAAATTTGATAGCTTCAGACCTTAACAATGTTGAAGCCTTCATTAAATTGCTCTTCACCATTATTTACTTCCTTTGACAGCGATACAAGTTCAAGGCGCAATTTAAAACACCTCCGTATAAGTTTCAGGGCCCATTATACTAACGACCTGTTCGGGTCAATGTACGGTTACTAAGTAAAACTTAGCATTTTTGCTATGTGCTTAGTCACCGCAAACTCATTATGCCTTCGAATCCCTTTCGCTGTCATGTCTAGAAGCTTTAGTCAATTTAAATCCAATTAAGAAGTCATAGGTTTTTCGAATAAGCGTTAAACCGATTTTTTGATATTCATTCTGAGCTAGAGACGTGTCGTATTTGATAGGCGAATCGATTACCCGACTAAAAATAGCATTGCGACTGATGACGGGAAGAAACATGTGTGGGCGAATTTGCGTTTTCCCAAAGCGGCATTTGTACTAGAGTGATATAATGGCTAAAACGTAAAAGTGTCTTCACGCTTCAAACTCTTATTGGCAATTAAGAAATCATGGTTCTTGGGATTAGACCGTGTCAAAATGGAATTACTTTCCTGGGATCTTCACTTCACGAGATCAGAACACTGAATGGCATCTTATTGGCGATCTTATTGTGTTTATTTGTAATGTAATCACCGAGTGTTCGGGACGTATTACATGCTTGATTTATTAATACTGTATGCAGTGCAACCAGAAAATATATGTACAAATATTGGCCTATTTCTACTAAACTATTTAGAATTAAGAAATCGTGGTTCTTGGGGGCTAACTCCATTTAGGACTACTTGAAAGATATCATTGATTAATATTAATATACAACAACTTATTTCTTGTTATAACTAGATATTTAGTAATTATATTACAAACAGAATAATATTAAATTCAATAGATTCAATAAGTTAAGAAGTCATAGTTCGCGTGTCAAATTAGAATTTCAATCCAACGTTTCGCTTTCGATTGCATGAGGCATCTTCTGGGATCTTTACTACCCGACTTCAGCTCGCCAAACCGTATCCCTGTCTTAAGATCGGTTTCCCCGTGTGACGTTGACCATAACCCGTGTCTCTATTGAAGTTCTTTGTATGTTTAAAAATATCAGTAGATTCTCTAATTTTTTGTTTATAAAATTCTGGAACAGACGCTAAAACCTTGGTTACAGCAGATTAAGCAACTTGTTTTTTTGAATAAATCGTTCATGTTCCTTAAGTCTAGTGGATGCTGAGCATCCTGTTTTTCCCACATACACTTATCTATATGAGCAAAGAATTTAATATACCGCTTCTGTTTTAAAACCTACACCATCTGTCGGGGATCTCAAGCATTTTCCAATCTTCTGATGTGTATTGGAGATTGTAGGTATGTTGGAACGCCGAAGTAACCATTCTATTTTGTCTGTAGTCCCATGTATGTAGGGAAGAACAACACTACCTATCTTCAGTGCATTAGATATTTCCTCTTAGAGCTTCGGTTAATCACAAATCGAAATGGCTCTAAATTCTACTAAGTTAATAACCGATTTCTTTCTTTCTGGATGGTGGTGAAGATTTTAATTTAAATATGTGCTTGTATGTCCTAATGGACCATTTTCCCTCCTTTGAACAAATACATCTAGAAAGGTAATCGTTCTATTAGATTCAATTTTCATTGTGAATTTAATATTATGGTGTTATTGATTAAGATAGTAGAAGAAACATTCCTGTCCATGAGGCCAAAAAACAAAAGTATCAACTACACATCTGAACCAGTGTTTTGGATTTAGTGGAGCAGACGATGAAGCAATATCCTCAAAAGCCTCTATAAAGGTTTTTGCTAACACAGGTGATAGTGGAGATTCCATAGCTGCAGCCGAGGATTAGTTATAAATAGTTCTTTGAAAAATGAAATAAGTAGATGTAAAACAAACTTTGAGTCGTAAACAGTAAAATTTGTATATAGTGATTCTAATGCGAAACTGGCCAAATTATCAATCCAACTGGATTGCTTTAAGTTTTTCCGCAAAATGTGCAAAGGTTTTTTTTATTAAAGATTCTCTTCTTCCAGTGAATGGAATAAGAAAATTTGGAAGATATTTACCTAATTATATGTGGGCGAGTTTATTGCACTAATGGCCGGTCGAAATAATACATGCTCTTGTGTATCTTGGAAACACCTTAGAACCTGGGGATCTTGGAGATGCTAGCCTTTAATGATTTCTTCTCCGCTGGTGGTAGATTGGATGCGCCAATAAGATTAGTGCTGTTTCTTTCTTTTCTACTTCTAGGGTCCGCTTGCATAACCTTTTAGATCTTGTTGTTCAAAAGTTAAGTTACCTTTGCGGCGTATTCCGTTCTTTCCATGACATTTATGGCATTGCTTTTGTCTCCTGGAAGGACCAGAATATCTGTGTTTCCATTTAAACTCTTCAACGCTATTTTTTAGCTGCAGAGAGATTCGACTTCAGTGATGAATTCTTGATAATCTGGGCTGTCTCAAACCTGGTTTCATCGGCTTGCTCAACTGGTAAACTTCTGAATGTGGCTTCAACGGAGGATATTATGTCAACTACATAAATGCTTCTGGGGGTTATTGCGAAATTTTGGCTTGTGGGGAGGACGGAAAGTTCTGCTTCGGATAACGGCTTGACGACAAGTTGATAACTGTTTTCGCAATTTTCAGCGTGGCTGATCATATAACTTCGTTAATAGTTACAGTTCACTTCCACCAGAATTTCTTTATCTAAATGTAAATACTTTTAAATTTTAATATAAAAAAGCACTACTGGCTTCACAACGGATAAATATTAACTTGCCATAAATTTACCTTGGCGAGTATCGATATGGTCTCTCTAAATAGAATGTATATTTTAATTTTAATTGGCGTGTTGAAATTTAATGTTATTTAAAATTGTTTAACATGCCAATATAGGGTTTAGCTGGCATTCCAATGTTTTGTATTAAGACATTGTATGCACATTTTGAAAACAAAAGTCATTTATTATTATTGATATCCATGCAGTTATACATTATAGAACTATTTATTCAGTACTAAAAAATGTATCGTTAAACGATTAAAGTTCAATTTGTAAATAAATAAAAGATGAATCTTTCTTGATACTTCTTTGCATTAAAATGATATGTGTTACTTGCGGTAATGTTCGTTTTTTACATGTGATTAGGTGCTAGGGATTATCCAGTGGAAGAACGAGCATAACGGAGATGCTTTTGGTTTCAACACAAACAGACAGTATCTTAAAACTTGAACTGATTGTATCAACACAGCAGCTAGCAAAAAGTTGAATTCAAATGGAAACAATTTAATTCGACCTCAGCAAACATACTTTGTACTGTAGTATACTGAATCATTAAAATGGAAAAAAAGTTATAAAATATTACCACCCTGTAGATGTATTATAGCCACTTCATAGACACTGCTCATAGTATAATGTGCGCCAATTTGCCTAATATGTCTCTTGAAATGTACGAGATTGACAAAAAAAACTGATTAAATATTAAACTATAACACCCTGTATCTCAAAAAGGAAAGCGTTGTGGACACATGTTCATGAGAACTTTTAGTCCTAGAATGAGACAAAAAACTAATCTACTGCATTTTAAGCCACCAATCAACACCCACTTTTTTGATAAATACAAAAATGTATTATGGAAACTTTTTAAATGTATAATGGGAAATTTTCTCTAGATATTTTCTTGATCAAATCGATTAAATGTCAACCTTGCCTATACTATTTATAGACCAATCTGAAACCAGACAATTAATTCGTTTTTTAATGGAGGCAATAATTACTCTGTTGTAATTAAGTCTACAATAGAGTTTGCTCTAGTTTTTCCTGCTCTAGCTTGAAACAAGTTAACTAATGGGAAATTGCCGCATAATTTTATTAATTTTATTTGGTTAATACAATAACTATGTTCATGAATCTGTTATTATCAGGTGTTCTGGTCTCGTGAAGCAAAGATCCATGATGATGTTTTGAGGACCCCTTTAGCTATATAAGGTAAAACGTCGATAAGCGCTTCCCTTTGAATACATTTTAATCACAAGAATCATGATTTTTTAATTGGACATAATGGCACGAGTTTCTATTCTGTAAAGGAGGCTATGTATTTAACTCAAAATAAGTTTACATTCATTACGATATAACAAAATATTTGTTTCTTATTGAATCATAAACTGAACAGAGCTAAAATAAATTATTTAAAGCAACATTTCCATCTGAAAACAAAAATAGTGCGAATTGATTTTTTTTCAAAAAGTTTTATCTGTATATTTCCTTCTTTATTTTAAAATGTCTCAACAAGCACCAATACTTCAAGCCACAAAATTGCCTCTTTTGTTGTAGACTACTTTCACTACTACGCATATTGTAATTTGTATTACTACTGCCGCCACTACCATGACGAAAATGGAAAGAAAATTGTTCAGTTGCCCAATGAATGAAAATAATAATTTCTAAGGTAAAAAATCGAGTTTCTCTTTCTTCTAAAAATAAAAAACTATAAAATAATCGTGCAGTAGTACTTTTGATAATTATAAATTACTAAAATAATTCTAAATTATTATTGTATCATAAATTGAACAAGTCTAAAAATAAAATACTTCTAGGCACTTTTTTCTTGCGAATAAAAATATTCTCTTTTAAAAAATTGTAAATATTACTCTTTTATAACTTCTTTATATATTTTTAATATTTCTCAACAATGGTTGGAACACAAAATCCCTCATGTAGACCACATTGTAGCACAAAAGTATTGACTGGGCATAAAAAACTTAAATAACTCAATTGGACATGCTTAGGAGAGATTATTGTAGTTACTCTATATAGATAAATACGAAGAAACAAACCCTAAATTATTGTATCCGACGAAAGAATGTGAGATAAAAGATAACTAAAATGCCAGGACTAATACCAATAGTGGAATACCCGTGTGTGTGTGTGTGTGTGTGTGTGTGTGTGTGTGTGTGTGTGTGTGTCTAGCTTTCATTTCGTTGAAAATTTTTACTTACCATTATTCAAAATCAGGAGGTTTTGCTTTCCTCCGCTAGGGGATTGATGTTACAGGAATGAAAAAGCAAACATTCGGGCGTTATTATTTTTCTTAAGCAAGTCGTTGACGATTCTTGTCGTCGACTAAAACAAAGTCGCCTTCAAAATTATCTGCAAAGGATAAAACAATGTCTTTCATACGTTAGTACAATCAATTTAGTTCTACTATTCATTATGATTTCAACCCAAACATTCACACAGCCTCCTCTAAACGCCACTCTCGCTTCCATATGCTCTTTCCTGAATAGTTTCTCTCTTTCTTTCTACACTAAAATGCGCTTATCAGAATTATACAGGTTAAATCTAGCCTCATCTACAAACATACACCTAGCACATTCTGCTGTTCCCCAATGTTGATAGTCCATTGCCCATTTCCTTCTTGCAGCTCTATGAATCCTTAGGAGTAGGAGACACGTTACTCGTATTCAAGCGTGGAAATTACGCTCATGGAAGTGACGTCTTATGGTCATACAGGAGATATTTAAATCTGCCTCGAATTAAGAGTTCTTTGGCGGTTTACAGCAAGCAATATACGCTGGTGGTCTCTACGTCTGCTCATCCTGGATAGTACTGTTCCACGACGTTATGCCACCTTTCTCTATCCGATAAGGGTCGCATAAAGTATTTCCGCAAAACTATATCATCTTATCCTACAGCATTTTCCGGCTCCCCTTGGCTTAGTCGTGGCATTTTTGAATGCTGATTTTTGTATTTTTTTAAGAAAATAGATTCTGAATACAACAAAGTGTCAACAATACTCTTAATCTGACAGTAACACTCAATGAACTTCCGTTGATAGGTAACGTGACGTTTATTTTTTTATTTCAAATCTTGTTTTAAGTAGAACTCTTGATTTTAAAATGATAAGTTAGGTACTAGGGAAACTTCCAATATACGGAGTAACCCGAATTTAGTGCGCCGTTAGAATTAAGGCCAGAGAAATAAAGTTAAACGTAAAAAGTAAAGTAAAGTTAAAACAAGGAATGTTTAACCGATCAATATTTTTGTTTAACGCACTCCAGAGTATGTGTTCTCATTTTTCACATGAATCATTATAGCGAACAAAAATCTGATTTTGTTGTTGATTTAACTTCTTAAATAAACCATTGTACATACATGTTTTTAGAGCGAATTTAATATTCCAGGAGGAGAGGGATAGAAATTAGTAGCCAAGACGAATTTGATTAATTTACTTTATTTAAATATAGAGCAAATTGGTGTAAAATTACTCGAAAAAATATTTTTCGGCAAAATTCCAAAAACGTTCCGAGGCATGGTCAATATATATGGAATGTCCTGTTCAAAAATATTAGCGTGGTCTTTCTACAAAATGGGTAGGCAGTGAAATAATTTTCAAAATTCACGACTTTTTGTTTTGCTTTGTATTACAGCCCCCGGTCAAACTTTAAGATGTTGTTGCTTATATTTCAAAAGACGATGAAAAGGCGTTTCGAAATTTGACCCGCTTTTTGAAATCGGTTCAGTATTTTAGAAATCACAAGTTACCAAAATTTACTAAAAAATTCGCTTGTCCTCGTAACTATAATTAAAAATAGCACTTTAGATAAACTGATAAAGTGAAGTAGAGTAAAATAATAATATTTCAAAACTGCATTACTTGAACAAAAGTATAGTCTAAAAAAATTTCAAGTATGGTATTCGTGATCCCTTTGGAGTTCCCTTATTAACATTCTGGAAATGTCCATGATAATATGGAAACAGGGGGCACAGCTTAGCCTATTATCACGTCACCGGCCTTTTAAGCAAGTAAATAGGAAGGTAAAAGTAGATCCATTAATGCGCCGGAAATCTAATTTCTTCTTAATTACGTTGTCAGACCTTCCGTCTCTAATGAGACCTTTCACATGTAATTAAAGACCGTCATTATATATTTAATTAGTTATCAGTTCGCATATTTGTCCGGGGATAGTCGGGTTAATGAGAGGCGAAGCGAGACTTGGTCGAACGGATTCAAGTAAACCCAGATTTTTCCCCCTTAAAGGGTCTGGTTGCGGAGTTTCTCCACAGAAATGAATAGAGAAACTATTTTGTTCTGGATAACCTACAAACGGTACAGGGTAAAATAAATTAGTTCCCAATTGATAAGCAGACACTCATATGTTTACTTATATTTTACAGTGGCGTATATCAATTATTTTCGATCTTCTGAGGTTTTTTTTTGTTAAATAGGATTTTTTTTTTATTTTAACCAAATATAAATGCATCTATATATAATAGTTACAAATTTGATAAAATCCTTATTTCCCCTAAATTTGGATAAAATTGTCTAGAATATTTTAGGAGGTGTTTCCATTGTCTGAACCTTTAGCTCGGGGTGGTTTCAATTTCTTTGAGTTGTATCATTTTTTTTTAGAGTAGTGCGTTTTTATGCGTGTTTTTTATATTAGCCATACAAAACGCAAAAAATAAATATTACACATTTCAGTGCTTAAATTTTAGCATACTTATGTACATTAAAACCAATTAGGATATTTTTTACCTATGAGTTTATATGTTGTTAAAGCCAAGAAATTTCCCCATTTAACAAAAAAAAACAAACCTCAACAAGATCGAGAGTAAAATAACTGATTTACGCCATTTTCAAGTTTCAGCATAAACTACGACGAAACTAATTTAACAGACAACCCTAGTAACCAGTTACTGGTGGGCCACCTCAAACTTTTTACAGTGGTTCAAAATCGAAGTGGTTCGATGCAGACATTTTTCAAGTTGGGATTTTGAAAGTTGTGATGCCATAGGCCAAAAGAGATACTGTTAAAATCGTAATTGAAGGAAAATTATTCTGGTACATAAACATTGAAATTTTAAAAACTTCCACGGGACTATCTAGAACTACAGTGGGGTGTAGGGAGTTTTATTGTTGTTCAATTTCCAACAAGAAAGGCTAAAAGACACTTTTTTGGGACTATTATTGAAATATCTATGTCTGATGACATTTAATAGTTCTTTAGAAGAAGTATTAAAGGCTATTCGTTTTCCACAGTTGATGATATATTAGAAGTTAGACTATAACTCGAAGGGGATATTATTCTTTCCAAGATAATCTGTGTGCTTTTAAGATTTAATTTTTTTTGTTTAATTTTTAAAGGCTGTTATAGAATAAATTTAAGTTTTCTAGGACTATTAGAATTAATATAGGTAACCTGAATACCTGACTGCTTTTGTATATAAGATTAAAGTTCTTAAATAGGTAGATAAAAATTGTGTCGACAGTTAAGTTTTACAGTTTTAGTTCTGCACTTTTCTACCAAATTCTATAAGATATAATATAAATATATATAAATCCGCATTTTTTACTTAAGAGTATATTTTCTAATGTTTCAATAAAATAACATCGAAAAACTGATGTTTCTTTTTTTATTAAAAAATGCTTTTTAAAACATAAAACGTGGGCAAAGTAGGCCTATTGTGTTTTAAATTAGCCCTGCAGTACAATTTTGACCACCATTCTTTTTTTTCTACAATATTTTATTTTTTTATATATTGTATATAATGAGGCATATTGGTAATGCATTCTTATTTCTCTAAATAATTTTAGAGCTGCAATTAACCAAGTAATAAAAAAATACATTGAAAAAATAGAATTATCTGGGCAAAGTAGGATATATTTACGGTATTTTTTTAGAAATATTTAATCAAAAATTTTGGTGCGAGCGGGGATCGAACCCGCACCTCTGGATCTCTAGCCCATTGCGATAATTTCTATCCAGGATGATACCATCCAGCGCCGCACTGTGATAGGTTTTTTACGGCAACATAGCAATAAATAAAAAGCCTTAAAAATAAGCTAAATACTTTCAATACTGTTGTCCACGAAGGCATTTTTCTTGTAACATATTGCTTAAATTTATATTTTATGTGTATATTTAATTTAAAACATTTCCCCAAAACCTACTATTAATATTTTATGTGTTAAAGTTATTATTTAGTATAATAATAATTTTATACACTCTCATTATACGGTAATGATATTTAAACAATGCAATCTTGGCTTTTAAACATATGATTTTAGATAATAATTTTAATAAACTTACATATAAACTTTGTTTACCCACTAAAATAAAATGCAAAAACCTCTAGCTACGAAATCAAAGCCTACCTTTTAATACCGGCAAACCATAAAATAATGACCCGCCAATGAACTAAATAGTATTTTTAGTTCATTGTGACCCGCCTATAACATTTTTTTGAATGATTTTAGTTATCTCACACTTTTTATAAAAGGTATTTTATGCACAGAATTGAATAAAATCTTGTAAACTTTATATAACCTGCAGGAAAAATAAATTTTATTTTTGCTTTATATTTCAAACAACCTGAGGAGGCAGGGGACAATCAAAAATCTATATTTAATAAGCTATTTATTCTTTTCACAACTTTCTAGTACTTACAAACCCTAATAAAATGTAAAAAAAACAACTAATAATCGTTTATGGCCTTTGCTGCAAAAGGGCCATTTATTGCTTTATTGTAATTGTCACGCAATTGAAGGTATCGGCACAAAAATAGACAAACTATTTTTGTTATATCAGTCAATACTCTACTCTTTGGTGTCAGCCTATTTGCCTAATTGGGGTCAATTTATAAAAATGTGATTTTTTTAATATTTAAATATTTATTATTTATCATAAAAATGTTGTTTTTAGTATAGGAAATACTTCACTGTTAGATCAGGTAGCCCCAGAAGGGTTTAAACTTGTAGCAGAAATAAATATCAAAAACAGCACAACAGAAAGTCTACAGTCGGCACTGTTAGAATGTTGTCATAAAACATTACGACCATTTTATAAATTACGTATTGTGATCAATTAAATTTATCAAACAAAACCTTTAAAGGCATTTTCAAGGTATTAACCATGGCAGTATCGATTTGTAACATATTTATATAACCGGGTAGGTTAATGAACCTAAACTCGAGACAACATTCTTCCATTTGCTCTCGTCTCACGAGACGAGACTACATTAACCAAAGTCGAGATGAGACGAGATGAACCCTTAGTATCGTCTCGTTTCATCTCGCGGCATCAGTAGAGATATTATAAAATAGTAAGTCAGGAAGATTGGCTTCATCTATTTCTATTGTGTACCGAGACTTCGAAAATTATCTTGATTAAGTATGGCTAAAAAACTAAATACGTACATTGAAAATAATTTTGTAATTTATTGGGTTAGTTGTACTGACGTTTTATTCTAATTCTATTCTATATAGCTTAATTATGCTATACTTTATCAAATACTTATTTTAGTAAACATTTTGATACTTTAAATTCTTTTTGTTTATTTTTCTTAGCTTATTGTGTTTTGATTTAAGTCCAAGTTCACATATTACTAAGAAATTAATAAAAAAATAGTACAAAATTCCTATATGTTAAAATAAAATAAATCTGTTCAATTCCTGATTTACATAAAGCTCCGCTATTTTTTCAGAAACCATAAATTAGATGTTGTTTTAAATTGCAATAAAATATATTTTCATAATACTACAGCGGAATTATTTTGAAATATTGCAGTCTTATGCAGAGCAAATTATGGCCTATAGCCAAACTGCACTAAATTATAACAGTTCCGACAGCAAACAGTATTACCGAGTTTAGCAGAACTGATATATAGCACTCATAAAATTGGAAAATTTCAGTGAATTGGCCTTAACGTCCATAGGCCGAATTGGAAATTTATATGCCCAATAAGATTATTGGGAGAAAATTTTCTCTTCGTTTATATAAAGAGATAGAGCTAGATCCGAATGAGTGAATTGGCATGATAAGCACAAAATGTTCAATCTTGCAATTTTGTTACTAAAGGTTGTTTACTTTTTTGCTTGCAGTTGAATAAATATACGTATACTTAGGGGTATCAGTATTAAACCGAAAATATCACACTGAATTTCGGTTTTAATACTAATAGCTCCCAAGGAAACTGCCTGATGAGCCTTGGCCGGGCAAATACCACGGTAGAAGAATGGCTCCTTGGTTCTGAAACAAACAGTGCGTCATGTTTGGGTCGTTTCTTGACACAATGGTGAAGGAGTAATTTATTCATCTTTTGTTTTTTTCGTATGACTCTTACGACCAATAACCGCACAGAAATTGATATTTGTGTTTTCTTCTATTTTGCAGACATCTGTCGTCTTATGCTCCCAAGTAGGTCGCATCTAAAGCGATTTAGTGCACCATAGTACCTACAGATTACGCCACTTGTTGCTTACTTTCCTCATTGACTTTCAAAGTCGAACGACATGACACTTTGTTTGTTTCAGTGTTCAGATATTTCAGTTTTAATACTGATACCCCCCAAGGAATCTGCCTGATATACCTAGGGGGGCAGATACTACGGTAGCAGAATGACTCCTTGGTTCTGAAACAAATAGAGCGGCACGTTTTAGTCGTTTCTTGACACAATGGCGAGAAGTAATTTGCTTACTTTTGTTCATTTGTATAACTTTTTACGACCAAAATGCGCACAGAAATTGATATTTCTGTTCTCTTTTATTTTGCTCAGATGTGTCATCTTGTGCTCCCAAGTAGGTCGCATCTAAAGCAATTTAGTGCACCATAGTACCTACAGATTACGCCACTGGTTGCCTAACTTCTGTCATTATTTAAGCAATAATTTTTTATTTTTTTTATGGACCCATTTTTTAATAGTGAATATACTGTCCATATTGACTCAGGAAAATCTGGTAATGTAGCATTAAAAAATATACAGAGTCTAGGTTTGAATTAAAATATAAATTAGTAGACAATCTAAAAAACAGTGGTTAAAATAATAAGGAAAGCAAAAAATGAAAATAGAGGGTAATGATTTTCTCATTAATAATGCAGACAAATATTGCCTTGTTATAATAAGAAAATCTGATTATATTGACAAAGTGTTAATGTTTTCAATTATCGACTGCTTTTAACGTCTATGAAGAAACCATCATAATTTTTTGTTATGCGCTCATATTCAAGCAAAAACTTATCGGCGCACGGCGGTCTTAATATTTAAAATAATTTTGTCCCAAAAAACTGCATTACAATAAAATGTTTTAAATTTAACAATAAATACTTTTAGACAATGTTCGGGCTTGGCAAGGCATCTTGCCTTTTTCCACTAAGAAAAAATATGAATAGTCCTTTTTCAGAACATTTGATATTTTACAAAACTATGTTAGATTATGTTTTATTTCCGACTGATATAGGAAACGATATGAAATTAGATATTAAAGAATTCGAGGCCATTATCGCAAATAGTGGAACTATTACTTTACTATTAAGTATACGCCATACTGCGCGGTCTTGATGTAGTTCCACTATTTGCGATAAACCCCTAATTCTTTAATATCTAACTTCATATGGTTTCCTATATCAGTCGGAAATAAAACATTCTTTATAAGAATAACTTAAAACGTAAAAAGGTTGTATTGAGGTATTGGTAAGTTAAACATTGTTATTTATTCTTGTCTTAATGTGTTCAATTTATTGTTGGTCGTCATTTTTTAAATAGGGTTAAGTACAATTTCTGACATTTCAAATTAGATATGTTGATCATAGTACGACCAAATGTAATGTGTCTTCTTCTTCTTATTCTTTATTATAGGCCCTTGAGAAAGTGGTGATTGACCACGAAAGGTTGCGATATAAATTACCATAGTGGTTTTATTTGCCTGCCCTCTTCCCACTATAATCCTCTACATTATGTGGATAATATTTGTACTATTTGGAAGGGTAGTAAATAGGAATTGCCAACATTTTTAGAATATTCTACATGACAGCTCTAAAATGCGATGGAGGTTGAAAATCAATGTCTGTTACATTGTGGACTCAAAAAAATTGTGCTAGAGCAAATTTACTCCAACTTAACTTATGCCAATATGCAAAATTTTCCACAAGCCGTTTTTGCAAGTAATACAATTCAAAATATTACGAGGTACGGAATGAGAACTTCAGTGTATCCCAGACCATTCAAAACCCTTCAATACTTATTTCTATAACTACAAACAGATACAAATTAATCCAAAATACGCTTCGACGCAAAATAAGACGTAACGATGAAAAATATTTATTTATTAATAATGTACAATTCAAAAAATATGAATATAATTTGATTTTTAATAAAATTTGTTTAATTTTAAAACCCTTGATAATGACTAATGGTTCATAACAGTCGAAACATTGTGAAATAATCAGTGATAAAAATACTGGAAGTCCAAGTAAGATTTTTTCATGAGGCTCCCGAACTAAAGTTACCTCTTTTATTTCAACTGTTTTAGTTTTCGAACACCTCTGATGATGCTCGAAAAAGCGCATCTTGTAAGTAAATCCGATTTGCCTCGATTTTACCGTGTAGGCATAATTTTCAATTTTATTAAAACTGGAAAATTACAGCAGATGTTTGCAGATCTTTGCGTCCCTTGACCTTAAAAACGTGTTCTCCTATGTTTCTGTAAAGCTGTTGGTTTGTCTAGCGTTTTTCTTTTTGTACGTGGATAGCACAGAAACTACTTATCTGATCAACTTCAAATTTTTACGAAAAAAAGATTCTAAAATGATGAATATGTTATATTTTGGTAACAATTCAATATGGCAGAAGAAATTGGTAGCGTCACAAAATGTAAAAAAATAATTATGAAGAAACTACTATTCGAATTAACTTGCGTGACATAGGGATAAACTGGTAAATTTTTTGTGTAAATCCATTATGACCCAACAAAATGACAACTTAATAAAATATTTAAATATTGTGTAAAATTACATTTCCTAGTATAAAACCTTCTTTTTTGTAGAGGACAATAATAAAGGACAAAATTTATTTTTCGTAGACTACGAAAATAATGTTGTGAAAAATAAATACTAATAATAATAAATGAAAAACTTAAAATAATTACCGATTAAATTTTGAAATTAGAGTTTTGTGCTTAAAATAAAATTAACCAAATGCCAAAATGTTGATATATTAATGCACTAGGTGCCCGAATGCCAATTCCTTCTGAGCATTATCCCCCGGCAGTAAGTACGACCTTCCGCGTTTAATTACAACGCCTGTCATTATCGAACTAATTGGTTATATGTCCCGATATTTGTACCCAAATAGCGGAGTTAATGAGAGGCGAATCCAATCTTGGTAGGAATGAGTATCGATTCGGCTAAATTGGATTTTTCTAATTACGAATCGGGTTCATCTAAACACCGCAATAACACGGCAATGTGCCTGTTGCAATTTCTGATGACGGATATCCGGATGAAGGTAAATTCATCAGGTAATAGAACTGGAAAAAATTACATAAGAGATTACACGTAGGTAGATTAATCTTTAACATTATCGGACTGGTAATTGTGACGAATTGGTGATCGCCACCCTGGTCTCGTACATTGTTTAACTACAACGTTATACTTCGCGTAACAGCTAAAACTTAGTTTTTCTTAAACTACATCCATTTGTCATTTTGTTCTGGTGCGCAGTGAGACAGCACATGGTATATGGTACACAGTAAGACACTGTGTCAATGTGTACCACAAATGTAATCTGTGCGACGGAAAACCAAGTGAGCAATATTTTTTGTCTTAGTGGAAGTGTTAAACCTCATTGCAGTTGGTAAGACCTAAGGAAAGCCCCAGAAAAATAAGGAAAACTTCTGCACAATATATGGCGGTAACAATTAAGTTGGCTAAGCATCAAAATATGTCATTAAGGGAAGCAACTAAATCAACTGGAATTCCATTTCAAACTTTATATTACTCTGTAAAAAAAGCTAAACTGAATCCAGATTATGAAATAGAAATCATCCACTTTACAAGATGGCTCATGGATTATCAATTATATCCCTGAGAAAAGTACCCCATAATATCGCCAACGCTAATGAAATTATTGTTCCACAATCATAAGATAAAGCAAAATGTGCTTGCAAGGATTGGGTCAGAGGTTTCTTAATAGAAACAAAAACTTGAGTATCCGCAAACCTGAAGTATGTAGTTTATCACGATTAACATTTTTCAACCAACATAACGTCGAAACCTTTTTCAACAACATGTAGTCTTGAAGCTATTTCTACAGTTGGCAGATGAATCACGTGTTTTCAACTTGGCTGCCTTGTCCAAGTTGAAAACACCTGACCTGCGCCTAACCCCAAAAAAGTAGATTTAGTTACTGTTTCAGCTTCTGGGACATTTATTCCCCCTGTTATTATTTTTCCCAGGGAACATTTTAAATATTACATCCTCAGTGGAACGCCTACTGGAACGCTTGGATTTGCCAATCCGTCGGAATGGATAACTACAGAGTTGTTTGCTTCTGTATTTGAATGTTTTGTGAAATATACAAATAGTTTAAAAGATGACCCTGGGTGCCAAGGTCTTGCACACTATTTCCCTATGGCAGTTATAAAATGCGCCCTTAGACTTAACAAGCATATTACAATTCAAAGGCAATTAATGGATGCTTGACACCTTGGCATACCCACTACTATAAATCATGTTGCAGAATGTATTTGGTGGTTGGTTTCATGAGATTTGGAATTTACCCTTTTGCCAGAGCATTTTTGGACTTGGATTGGATTTTGTTGGAGGAACCAAGAAAACCGATAGACTTTTCTTCCACCACTGCTTTACCTGTATCTAATGATATTTAATATCATAATATTTTTATTTAAAACAACAGTAAGAACAATAAATATTTAACTAAAAATTATAATATAATTACTTCATACTCATTTTAAGTTAGAAATCGTCAAACTTGGATGATATTATTCCGATTTTTTTTCCGGAAAAACTGCTGACAGTTATGTCAGGCAATTTTTTCACTTGAAAATTAAATATGACATACAAAATCTTGTCAATGATTGCATTGCTTCTTCCGACAAGCAGAAACCTGCGCAAACATGTTTGGAGGAGAACCTGTATAGACTTTCCGAGGTAAACTCATCTTCTGTTTTAGATCTTAGAGAAAAGTAACAATTCTTTAACTCCTTATACTCAGACGATTACTTGGATGAACAAAAGAAAGACGGGTCACTTGAAATTGAAAATTTTAACATTAAATTAATTAAACTGTACAGCAGATTACAGATGATTTGCTTTAGAATTTGATCCTAACAAGGCGTATTTTAGAGTAGGAATTTAACGAAAACAGATTAAATTATTAAATATTATTGAGACATTTTTTACATAACATTTTTGTTATACGTATGGTGATGTTTCTTTTATTTTAATTAAAATAAAAAACGTGATTTTGTTTTTTTTTAATTTTGTAAGAAAATATTTTATATTTGCATCATATGGAAAATTTTTGAACAAAATTTTGAGTTTCCAGAAAGTGTTTGCTTGAAAAATAATGCAAAATGTCAATAACGAAGCTAGTGACGTGATATATCTTATCTGTTAAATAGGACATTTTTTTTTTCAAAAAGTGGCAAAAATCAATATTTTTTCGCAAAATTTTAAAAATTGGTCAATTTTATAAGATGCATATTTCCAATTTTTTTCTTATAAGCACATTTCTTATTTAAAACATGCCTTATCAGCGAACTATATCAAGACAACAGTAAACAAAAACTTGCGTGAAATCTTTTTGGTAGGCTACCTTGGATTTAATTCTTTATAAGATATGCTTGAATCGCCAGTTTTCACCTAACTCAGCCAAAGGGGTAATATAAATATATCAATCAAATAGTTTCTTTCCCAGAAGATATTGTTACAGTGCAGACCTCCTTTTCCAATTTTTTTTATTTAGATTTACTATTATATTCTTGGGGTGTCTCTCTCGGGAAAATTAGCGTGTCCATTTTTTATATTCAGACGAGTAAAAAAAATTAGGTGAAAACTTAAGTAAGCCACCCTGTATCAAACTCTTTACAAGGCGTGCTTGTATCGCTAGTTTCCACCTAACCCGAACAGAGGCGTAAGATAAATATACAATCATCAATCACGTAGTTTCTTTCTCAGAACCGTGCTAAAGTTGTTACAGCGCTTATTGCTTTCTATTTTTCTTAAGACTTTTTCAATAAATCATTGCCCGTAGACCTCCTTTTCCATTTTTCGACCCATTTCCATTCCGCATTCCAATTTATGGAAACACATTACCAATTAATTCAATTTCCGCACTCCAACCTGGCCTGGTTCTGGCCTTCGCTCGATATCCGCCAGACATTTACATTTATACATTTTTCACTGAAACGGAAAAATTCGAAAGCGAACGCCTGATTTATATGCCTTTTGGAATATTTTAAACGACACCAAGTGGCCCAATAAAACTGCTTTGATAAATATGCCGTTATGGCCGTAGAGAAATATCCCGGAAAATATTTACAACCCGTAAATATGCACTTTTCTGCTCTTTTTTTCTTCATTTTTATTTCGAGAGCAAATATATTTTGTTCAAATGGTTGTGAATATTACGAATTTTTATTTTGCATTCTATTGTAAAAAAGATGGCTTATGAAAGCCACAGCACCTTGATGTTTTGAACAATCTCCTACCTTCACCAAAGCTACCAAACAGAGCTGTCACAAGTACTGATAAAAATTATTTGAAGTACAAGCACCAAGTACTACAAATTTTAAAAGGATCTGAAATATCAAGTTACTAGTAATTATACTTAATTCTTGTCAAGTAAAGTACTTGAAGTAAAAATGGTAATGAAAGTATTAAAAGGCATTTTAAAATGAATTTAAATGAAGTTTTCTACAGTTTATTTTTGGTTTTGAGGAGAAATAATTGTTCATATTTCTCAATGTATCTTAACTCCACTGAGAGACGCCAATACTGGGATCTCTTTGGACGCTCTTTTATTTTCCGTTTGTTGAATAGTTTAATTTGCCTATTTTTAGTCTATTTGGCACTATTAAAGTATAATGCAAATATTACCAATATCGGATCTTCGGTTTGTTTTTCGACAGAGTTCAACAAGAATCTATTTGAGTAAAGTAAAATGAAAACAAATCAGCCTTGCGTTTAATTTAAGTTTTTTTTATATCTACAAAAATACGAACGTTAATAGGGTGACTTTATAGTCAAAAACTCTTTTAACTATACTAGTTTCTAATTTGTTAATTACGCAGGGTAACAAAATGAAAACAAAAATTTGGTGCCGGAAATCTAACATCTGAATTTAGATGTTTTTAATGTGCTGATTCCAAAAATGCCACCAGATTTTTTCTATCAGCTCTAGTTTTTGAGATACAGGTTACAGGTTAATTCATATTTTTTTCTGATAAAGGACAACAAATAAAGAGATAAATATGTACTTAATCGTCAAAATAGAAATTTCCCAGAATCTAATTAACCAAATGGATACCTGGAATTGTCCCTGACCCAATGTTCCTGTACTAGGAACTACTCAATACACTGCTCTTAATTACTTTTATACCTGTAATTGCCTATGACCCGATCCTTCTATACCTGCTTGGCTGTACTCGATTTAGTATATTACTGAGTTTTCCCAAGTAAAGTTGTGCTATCATTTTGTGTAAATTTTGGTCGTTTTGTAGTATCAAGACACTAAACTGAAATAATGGCATCCACAAGCAGACGTACCTGTGTAAATCATCCCGATGTTTTTTGTTATGTGTGTGGTGAATACACTTTGAAAGAGAGCAGGAAAGCAATTTCTGACTTTGTGAAAAGAGCTTATCTTGCCTATTTTGGCGTTCATTTAGGAGATCAAGATAAATCTTGGGCCCCACATTTCATATGTAAAACATGTGTTTAACATTTGCAACAGTGGATAACTGGAAAGAGGAAGTGCCTAAAGTTTGGTGTACCAATGGTTTGGAGAGAACCGCGAAACCATCATGACGACTGCTATTTTTGTCTCGTTAATATTAAAGGCATAAATAGAAACAATAGACACAAATGGACATAACCTGATCTAGATTCTGCAAGAAGGCCTATAGCGCACCCGGAAGAAATACCCGTTCCATCATTCAGCAGTCTACCCGAACTGACAGAAGATGATACAGAAACAACAACGTCTGACGAGTAAGCGAATTTGAAGCAGATTTAGCAACTCCGCAGTGTTTCAATCAAGAAAAACTAAACGATCTCATAAGAATCTCTCAAAGGAATCTGCTGAATTACTTTCATCCAGATTAAAAGAAAAAAATCTACTTTGTCCAGGTACTAATATTACATTTTATCGTAAAACAGATAAAGATCTTCTGCTTTTTTTCGCTCAGGAAAACAACTTTGTATTCTGTAACAATATAAAAGGGCTCTTAGAAAAAATGGGTTTGCCTGAATACACTCCAGATGATTGGCGACTTTTTATTGACAGTTCAAAACGTAGTTTAAAATGTGTTCTTTTACATAACAGTAACAAATATGGCACGATCCCTATTGGTCATTCTACTACCACGAAGGAAGAATATAAAACAATTGCATTAGTTTTGAGAAAAATTAAATACGAAGAACATCAGTGGGCAATTTGTATTGATTTAAAAATGGTTAACTTCCTCCTTGGACAGCAGAGTGGTTATACAAAATATCCTTGTTTTTTGTGCCTTTGGGACAGCAGAGCTAAAAATGAGCACTGGGTTAACAAAAATTGGCCTTCAAGAGATGTCATGATTCAAGGAAAACAGTGATCAACGAACCTTTGGTTTCAAGAGAAAAAATCTTACTTCCGCCCTTGCATATCAAGCTAGGCCGAATAAAGCAATTTGTGAAGGCTTTAAATCGAGATGGAAATTGTTTTGGGTATTTATCACGTAAATTTCCTGGCATTAGCACGGAAAAACCAAAAGCTGGTATATTTGATGATCCTCAAATAAGGCAACTTGCTAAAGATCCACAATTCACCACATCAACGAACGAGACTGAATCTAACGCTTGGTGTTCATTTGTTCAAGTAGTACAAAATTTTCTTGGCAATCATAAAGCAGATAATTACGTAGAATTAGTAAAAACTATGCTTTAAAATTTTAATATTTTCGGCTGTAACATGAGTATAAAAGTTCACTACCTCCACAGCCACCTAGATCGTTTTCCAGAAAACTTAGGTGATTGTAGTGAAGAACAGGGGGAAAGATTCCATCAGGATATTAAAACTATGGAAGATCGTTATCAAGGACGATGGGATAGCCACATGATGGCGGACTACTGCTGGAGCCTTTAGCGAGACTGCCCTAGTAAACTCCATTTTAGAAAGTCGTATAAAAGAAAATTTGTATACGATTAGTGACTAATGTAATTATGTAAATTAAGTTTTTGCAATAAGTACTTAAATCCATGTGTCTTTGTTTAGCATTACTATTGGCAGTAGTAATATTATATATTATAACAGTTATAACGTAAAATATATACACAATCTTTTTTTTTTTAAACTAGATCTGATAGACAAAACCTGAGAACTTTTTTAAATTCTGTATCCAGGAACAATTAAAACATCGCAGGCACCAAAACGTGTGTTGGCCTGTGTTATACACTTATTACTTACAAAACTGATAGTACCAATTGTAAGATCACACCATACAAGTAAAACTAAAAACTTTTTATATAATTTAACCAGTTTTCAAATTACAAAGCCTAAGTTACATCTTAGACCGTCTCTCTTTCGATGTTGGCCGCCTTAATTGAACAGCAGTGGCAAATGCAAACTGATCACCACTATTCCTATATTTAGATGCGCAAACAGTGCTCGATTTAAGAAAATCAGAGTATCTGAAATACTTTTAGAGGATTTGAAATACTTTCTCGTAACTTAAAGTACTTTTGATAGTACTTCAATTACTTTTGTATTTGAAGCAAAATTCGTATATACTTCAAATATTTTTTTTGGGAAATAAGTATCAATTACTTTTTAGGGAGTAATTGAATTTCAAGTGCAATTACTACAAAATAAAATATTTGAAGTGTAGTATTTCAAATACCAAAAAATATTTGAATTACTTTTTCCTTTTTCTTCAAGTATTTTACTTGAAGTACTGACAGCTCTGCTACGAAGTTACGAAATCATGGTCTGTGACATTGGATAATGTTCAATTGAAAGTACTTTCCCACGTTTTGCCTTTGGTTAGACAAGGCATTTTTAAGAATCTTTAGCCTATTAGATCTGAACATTAAATGAGCTCGGAGAGAATTAGGCGGGCTTTCATCATTTCGGACGACTCTCCATTTTTTTTTCTTTTCTTTTTTTGGCTAATATCATCCTGGAACCGACGCTAGAGCCTTGATTTCTTATATGTTCATAATATGTTCAGTGGTATGCTGGTGTTGAATAATTAGATTGTTGTTAATGCATCGTTCATGTGTTTAAGTTTAAAGGAGATTCAGCATCCTGTTTCCCGATATACGTTTCTTAACAGAAGCGAGGAATTTTGTATGCTTTTTCTTGGAAAGGTACAATATCTTTCGCGAATCGCAAGTATTGTTTAATTTTCCTATGGGAATTGAATCTTGTACGTATGTATTACCGTAGAAGTAATCCTTACATTTTGTCTGTAGTGCCATCGGAAAGAACAACCCGTCTCTAGCTGCGGCTAGTGGATATTGAGGTGAAAGTTTCGTTCTATGTTAACCACCCTGGTATTGATGTCGCCTAAAAAGAACTTCCTTTAAACTGACCATAACGTATCAGTGTTTGCTGAAAATGAATCTTCTCATTAATAAAACAGATGCAAAGAATATGAATTACTTCTGATCTACAAAGAGGAGTATTACAATTATTATAACATCGTCTATAGGTTTCTTAATCTTAACAACAAATCGAGTGTTCCATAAAAATAAATATTTTTGACGCTAGTTATTTTGATTGCGTTATAATTACAATTTATACTAAGCTTTTGTCCTAATAAAATTGTTACTTTTTGAGATATGACTAATGTTTTGATGTTAGCGGGGAAACGTGTTTCCAGAGAGGTCGAAGTGACAATGGCTAATTTCGCTAGTTCGATTGCTCACCAGACTTTTAACTATTGGATCCTATCCTATATGAAGAAAATAAAACTGCTGCCAGTCCATTTACATGACTGAGAGTTGCTGGGGTTAAAGAAGAAGCAAACAGTTATTTGGAAAGTAAACTTCTAATCAATTGCTAATTCAAAGTTTGTTATCGAATATCTCTATTTCAGATTAAGCTAAACTAATGCATTTTTTTGCATTGAATAGTCCATTGCATTACTTATCATACCGCTTAAAAGTATTTGTATACAAATTATCAGGGGTTGTGATACAGGGTTTTTTTATATTATGGTTCAAATATCGATTTGTAGAAGAATTCTGTACTATATATATATATAAATATATATATATATATATATACATATATATATATATATATATATATATATATAGGTGTTCAGCTAAGGGCGGCTGTCAGCCATATCTCCAAAAGTATTTACCCTAGGACAGGGGTGCTCAAACTTGAACTGCTGGCGATCTACCTCAATATTTTTAGGCTACTTACGATCGAATTTGAGAGGCTGCAAGTATGTGTGATGCAGGGTTGTCGTACATACACGATACATACACCCTACCTAACTACCTACCTACCTAGGTAGAGTGTACCATAGCATATATAGATATTAGCTTTCCGCACAATATACATTATTTTAGTCAAGGTTTGGGTTAGGTTTAGTTAGGTTCTTCTCTACAATATCAATGAAAAAACTCATAGTTATTCAAAATTGCGAGTTTATTGGTTGTTACAAAACAAAAGAGTTACATATGTTGTTAAACTTAACTAAGGAGTGACTTTGGATGTTGAACCGTGGCACTGCATGTCCTCAGCATACTTTTCATAAGATGGTACGTAACCACTGAGTGCTAATCGCAAGCATGATGACATATGATCGTCAGTTAGTCGATTGCGATATTTTGACTTAATTATCTTCATTTCAGAAAATGAAGACTCGCTCAAGTAAGTTGACCCAAACATTGCTGTCAGTTGAAGGGCGATTTGCCTTAGATTCGGATATTTATCTTCAGATATAAAACACCAGAAATTTGTATCAGATGCTATAGCTTTGAGATGTATATCTGATATAATCTGCACCAACTAATTAACTAATTTTCAACGGAACATGAGTTCATATTAAACTGACTTGCTATTTTAGTAGCTAATTCCTCAATGTTTTTACATGAAAAAGGATAACTCATAAACGATGCTACATTTTCCAATTTACTAGTCATAAAAACGTATTTCGAATTGTCCCAAAATATTTGGTAATTCAGCCTCATACGTATCATGATTCAACTGAGGAATTCTTGCTTTCAAAGATGGAAAATGTTTTAGATCGTTTCTTTTCAGTTTATTTATCATAATTTGCAATTTACTTTTGAATGCGTTTGCTGCGCTAATCATCTCAATAACAGTTTTTCCTTTACCTGAAGCTCCAAGTTAATGGTATTTAAGTGCATTGTGATCTCAGTAAAAAATGCCAAATCAGTCAGCCATTTTTTGTTTTTCTACATCTAAGTGTCATCACCTCTTTCGTCTAGAAAAGCTGTTATTTCGGGCAATAATTCTTAAAACCTTTCTAGAAATCTTCCGCGACTCAACCACCTGATGTCCGTGTGAAGAACTAAATCATTGTGTTCAGCTGACTCCCTATCTTCCAACTGCAACTTAAAGAGGCACCGTTGCAAGCTACGTGCACGGATGGAATTCACAATTTTTGTTGCGATGCCCATAATTTCCTCTATGTTTAAAACTTTTGAACACAAAACTTGTTGATGTATAATGCAATGGATTGAAAAAAATGAAAGGAAATCTTCATTAGCTCGACACAATGCCACAAAACCGTTTTTGTTTCCAGTCATTGCTGGTGCTCCATCGGTTGAAATGCACACTAATTTATATATTGGTAGCTTGTAGTTTTTTACAAAATTGAAGAAAACGTCATATATATCTTCGCCACGGGTCTTCCCCTTCAGAGGAATGATTGTCAAAAATTCTTCCTTAGCCAACATGTCATTGAATAACATTCGAATAGAAATACACATCTGGACAGTGTCTGTCATATCGGTGGATTCGTCGAACTGTAAAGAAAAGTATGTACATTCCATGATATCATTTTTTAGTTTATCTGCCATGTCCGGACTCATGACTTCAATGACATGATTTCTGTTTTATTTTTAAAATCTCCAAATAAAGTCTCACCCGCTTCAATAAATGCTTCCTTCACAACCGATCCATCTTCGAATGGTTTCTTGTTTTTCGCCAATATATGAGATATTTTAAATGACGCGATCGTAGCAGCTTTTGATTGTTTGGCTGGTCTTGTGAACATGGTTTGTTCTTTTTTCAAACAAGATATCAAATCAAGTACTTTTCTTAATTCACTCTGTAGCGGAAAATCCTTTTCATGGTTTTATGAACCGTTTGATGATGCCTCTCTAAGTTACCACGCTTAGGTATTGCAACTGACGCACGACAAATAAGACAAATGCACTTATCCTTCACCATACAAAACAAACATTCCTCCTCCCAATCGTTATTAAAATGATACATTTTAGATTTCTTCGCTGCACTCATTTTGTACTATTTAATAATAAACTTTGTATCGACGTAGTATTGCCTTCAAGTTGCAATTCAGAATGACTCCAAATCCTGCAGGCGCAACATTTATATCGGCGTGGAAGAAAGCCTCGAATGTTCCCGTCAAACGCGCCGCCCAAAATTTCTAGAAAAGCGGCAAGAATAAAAAACGCGGATTTTCTTGAATAAAGCCTCCTTTTGCCGCTAGCAGGGTGTTATTTTATTACGTAATAAATTTTTGTCGTTTAGTTAGGTACCTACTTATTAAAAAAAATTTTCTTCTCGAGATCCACTCAAAAAGTACTCGCGATCCACCGTTTGAGCACCCCTGCCCTAAGTTATCGGGGAAAAAAATTTAATAAGTAAATCGGTAAAAATAAAAAGCTATAAATTATTTTCGACTTTGTAAGTCTACCGCTAGAGTGCGCAACACCAACCGTAAAGTAGAAAACATGGTTTTATTCCAAAATACTCCCAATTAACCCTTATAGAAAATACTTTTTTTGTAATCTACCAATAATTCCAAAGTTTTTGTTTCAACTTTTTTTCTCTAAATTTTCAAATAAAGGGAGGGGGGAGGGGGGAGGGGTAAAGATTCAAAGAAATTAAATAACTTTTCTTTAGATTAGCCGATTTTAACGATTTTTTTTTTGTTTTAAGGAGATTATGTGTAATTATCTTCGAGAATATTATTATTTAGATTTTGTTTTTATGACAAAGTAGCAAACTTTTGTTATTTTCTTTAAAATTTCAAACACAATCGTATTTTTTTCTTTACTTAGAAAAAAATAACATGAAAAAATATATAAATTGGAGAAAAACCGTGGGCTAATATCTTTATTCGTGTCTGAGTTATTTTGAAATAACTTATTTTTTGACAAAATGTGATGTCACTCACTTTAAATTTGCTTTCCGCATTTATTAGGTATGCTGTCATCTCATTAAGACTTGGAATGAGCTACGCTGAGCATAAAATTATGCGTCAAATGTGTAAAATGACTATTTTTTAACTAATATGAATATTGTAGCACGAGTCTTAGCTAGTGTCTGAAGTAATTTGTTAATCTGTATTATAAATTTTTAGTTGCTCTATGCACTGCTTTAGAAATGAAATTTAAGCGTCTCGAATAGTGCATAAGCGAGTACTTTACGCACGGTTGTAGAAAAAAGTATTTTAAAATTTAATTTGAATGCCTAAACCATGAATAGAACCGCAAAATCAATTACGTACCTTATGAAAAAATAAATTTAATTGCAATGAAACTATAAAAACTACACATTTAAACAAAATTTATAATAAACTTCTAACATATTCAAAATGTCTACCATCCATTTGAATAAATTCACTGAGTCTATCAAAGGTTGAAAATACAGGGGTTTGCATTTCCGCCCTGGATATGCGGTTGATAGCGTTTTGGATTCGATGAATCATATCTTCTCGTGTTGTAGTTTTAAACACTAGATCTTTAAGCCTACCCCACAATAAAAATCAAGGCAGGTCAAATCGGGGGACCTTGGTGGCCAAGGAAATATTGACCCCCTTCCAATCCAACGATTGGTAAAACGTTGGTCCAAATAATGTCTAACATTTCGGGAAAAATAAGCAGGACAGCCGTCGTGCTGAAACCACATATTCCTTATTACATCCAAGGGTATATCTTCTAAAAGTCCGGGTAAGTCATTAATTAAAAAATGTAAATAACTTTCACCGTTTAAACTTTGTTCAAAAATGAACGGGCCTATGATTTTACCATCAATGATTCCGCTCCAAACGTTGACAGTCCTACGGTGCTGATTATCCGCTTCTCGCATCCAATGCGGATTGGTATCCGTCCAGTAGTGCATATTATGCAAATTTAGTTTACCAGTATTAGTGAAGGTAGCTTCATCGGTCCATAATATCCTAGATAAAAAATGCTCGTCTTCGTTTACCATATTACGAAGCCAATAGCAATGATTCAGCCTATTGTCAAAATTCGTCTCTGATAACGCTTGATGTACAACAATATGGTACGGATGCATTTTAAAATCACGTAAAATCTTGTGCACTGACCCGATAGATGTTGGTAAGTCTCTTGAAATTTCACGTATACTTGCGTGAGGTAAAGCATGAATGAAAAGCCAGGACATTTGTTATATTTTCCTCATTTCTGGCGAGGCGATTTCTTCTTTGGACAGGAAGAGGCTGTACTTGACCTGTCTATTTTAACCGTCTTGCTAAACGCCTAAAGACTTTCCAGGAATAATGATGCCGATCAAGATAACGCAGAGCGTATTGGCGCGAAGCAATTAATGAATTTTGAAAATTTTGAAAGAAAATAGCTAACATATCGCCTCTCCATTAGAATGTATATTTTAAACAGTAACAATTCAAACTGATACTAAATAAAAACTTAAATGTTTATCTCTCAAAAATAGTAACTAGTAATGGCCGCCCTTATTGCTTTTGTTTATAAGTCATGGCCTACCAAGAGGACCGGTTCACTTAGATTTTAATAAAGTAGGTAATCGATTTAGAAAACAATTTTTTTCGCGTTTTTTTTATGGGTTTTTTACCAAAATTAAACAAAGAATACTTTCTAATGCTCGTCGTAGTCCATTCCAAGGCTTACTTAGACGAGAGCATATCTAAAAATGCAAAAGGCAAATTTAAAGTGAGTGATATCACATTTTGTCAAAAAATAAAGTTATTTGAAAATAACTCAGACACGAATAAAGATATCAATCAACGGTTTTCACAAGCTTATGTATTTTTTAATGTTCTTTTTTTCTAAGTCAAGAAAAAAATACCGTTGTATTTGAAATTTTAGAGAAAATAAAAAAATTTTGCGACTTTGTCATAAAACGCCTGGAACTGAAAGCCGCTGTATTTTCACCTTTGATAGACTCAATGAATGTATTCAGATGGATGGTAGACATTTTGAACATGTTATAAGTTTATTATACATTTTGTTTTAATGTGTAGTTTTTATAGTCTCATTGCAATTAAATTTATTTTTTAATGAGGTACGTAATTGATTTCGCGCTTCTACTGATGATTTAGGCATTCAAAATAAATTTTAAAATACTTTTTTCTAAGTACTCGCTTATGCACTATTCGAGGCGCTTAAATTTCATTCTTAAAGCAGTGCCTAGAGTAACTAAAAATTTATAATACAAATTAACAAACTACTTCAGACACTCGCTAAGCGCTATTGACTCGTGCTACAATATTCATATTAGTTAAAAGATAGTCATTTTACACACTTGATGCATAATTTTATGCTCAGCGTAGTTATTTGAGAATAACTCAGACTTTTAGAGAAATTTTTTAGAGAAAATAACAAAAGTTTGCGACTTTGTCATAAGCTGCCATCTAGCGCCTAGAAAAAAAATGAAATCTAAATATTAATATTCTCGAAGAAACTTACACATAATCTCTTTAAAACAAAAAAAATTGTTAAAATCGGTTAATCCAAACAAAAGTTATTTAATTTCTTTGAATCCAATGTTTACCTCTCCTCCCTCAATTTACTTGACAATTTAGAGAAAAAAAATTAAAACGAAAAGTTTTGGAATTATTAATAGATTAGAAAAAAAGTATTTTTGATAAGGGTTAATTGGGAGTAATTTCGACGAAAACCGTGTTTTCTACTTTACGGTTGGTTTTGCGCCCTCTAGCGGCAGACTTATAAAGTCGAAAATAATTTACAGCTTTTTATTTTTGCCGATTTTTTTATTAAATTTTTTTCCAGGATAACCTAGGGCAAATACTTTCTGAGATATAACCGAGAGCCACCCTTAGTTGAACACCCTGTATATATATATATATATATATATATATATATATATATATATATATATATATATATATATATATATATATATATAAATAAATAAATGCTTTATTGTCAAAAAAAATTTTACAATTTTGTGGACAAAGCTGTTGTAAAAAAATAGTTTACAAACATCAAAATTAGCAAACAAACCAAGACAAAAACACATCATAAATATTATAGAAAAATAATATTTAAATCAGGAATTTAGAATATTAATATTATAGAATCCTAAAAGAAGTACATTAGAAATGTACTTTGTCAGTCGTACTATGTTATAAACATTTTCATAAATATAATGTAAAAAAATAAAAAAGCAAAGTAAAAAATAAAAAAGTACGAAACAATTAAAAAAATACATATACAAAGTTCGGTAAAAATGGTTGGTAATGGCAACTATCACACTAGGGGTTCATAAGGATAAAATTATGTGTTGTAAAACTCGTTCACGGTGTAGAATGCTCTTTCCAGTAAGAATGATTTCAAAGCCTTGCGAAATGAAGTCAGAGATATTATGGATTTGATGTTAAATGGCAGGTGATTATGCATTTTTTTTGCATTGTAGATTACTGATCTTTTAATTAACTCTGAGTGTGGGGTTGGAAGATAGAGATCGTGCTCAGTATTTCTGAGAGGGTAGTTGTGAGAAGGTCTCTCTAATAGAGCAGGTGCGTGCTTACGAATTAAGCAAACCGATTCCAAAATGAATAAGCAAGGAAGGGTTAGTATTTTATATCTTTTAAAGAAATCTCGGCAGTGAGTTCTACTGTTAAGTTTCAGTAGGTAACGAACAGCTCTTTTTTGTAGTATAAAAATTCGATCAAATTGAGTCGCACAACATGTCCCCCAGAATGGAATAGCATATCTGAGGTGCGACTCAACAAGAGCAAAATAAACAGTTCTAGAGGTAGAAAAGCTAAGTTCCTCGGAAACAGATCTTAACGCAAAGCAAGCAGAACCTAACTTCTTTGATAAAGCGTCGATATGTGGATCCCATTTTAAAGAATCATCTACAAGAAGCCCTAGAAATTTTACAGAGTTTACGACATCAATAGTGGTGCCATTAAGGTCAAAGGGTTGCAGCGTGTTTTTATAAGACAAGACTTTCGTTTTAGAGATGTTCAAACATAGGAGATTAGAATCGCACCAGGATTTAATGGTGATTAGGTCATTAGATACAATCCTATGTAGGTCCGTGACATCTGGGTGGCTCCACGTAAAGCTGGTATCGTCCGCAAAGAGACATATTTTTCCACTAATGTTTAAATTAGCCATGTCGTTTATGAACAGAAGAAACAAGATAGGGCCTAGTACCGAGCCTTGAGGCACTCCATATTCCATTGGCCTACAAGAAGACATCCTGTTGTCAACTTTCACAACTTGATTTCTGTTGCTAAGATATGACTTAAACCAATTGAGAGGAGCCCCTCTAAATCCATAGTACTGCAGTTTGTTAGTTAATATATTATGATTCACACAATCGAAAGCTTTGGAAAAATCACAGAAAATTGTTGCCGTAGCGTGATGGTTGTTTAGGCTGGAGTAAACTCTATTAAGAAGGGAAAACATGGCATCGCTTGTGCATTTGTTACTTAGAAATCCAAATTGATGTTTTGTAAGTATTTCATATCTAGACAGAAATGATAAAAGCCTTTTTTTAACCAGTCTTTCGATGATCTTAGATAGCGTAGGGAGAAGTGCAATTGGGCGATAGTTCGAAGCTTCTTCTGAAACACCTCCTTTGTGAAGAGGTATGATTATTGCAGTTTTAAGGCAGCTTGGAAAAGTACCATTTTGGAAAGACATATTTATCAAAGCAGTCAGATGCTCTAGTGTGCATTCCGGCAGACTTGAATACATTTTTAAAGTAAGCCCATCAGTTCCCGAAGAAGATTTATTTTAATTAATTATAATTAATATATCATTAATTGTACTACGAAGTTCTGATAAAACTACTGGTGAAAAGAAGAAACTGTGCAGGTTTACCCTATGATTAGAGAGATATGAAATTGGGTCATTAGATTGAGATACGGATTTAGTCAAATCTTTGGCTACATTTACAAAATAATTGTTTAGGTCCTCAGGAGAGGTAAGGATAGTGCTGGATAAAGGAGTTTTGTTTCTTAAATCATTTACGATAGACAGATATATATATATATATATATATATATATATATATATATATATATATATATAAACAATTTCTGTAATTATAGAGATGATGTTTTTGATGGAATTACATGTACGATATTATATAACGCCTTGTATAATAGATGAAGTTGGTTTTACCAAAAAAACCACTAGTCTATAGTCCATAGAAAATACAGATTTTTGAATTCAAACTTTGCCAAATAATTCACATAGCATACGATAATAGAAAAACAAGAAATACAGAGTAGAAAAGATGTTCTTTTACAAAAATATACACAAAGTTGTAGTAGAGAAATCTTGGTATGCGGCGGCGAATTTAAATTGTCTCTTTGTCCAAAAATGAGAAAAAACTTAAAGAAGTTAAGTTTTATTATGTGGGATGTCGAAAACGAAGCCTTTTAAGACCCTTACTTAGCATACTTTAGCAAAGTATTTTTTTTTATTTTTTAGCCAAATAATAGTCTGTCGAATATTGCTAACCCCTGTATTATCACAGAACTAATAAAACAGCCCTATTTATAGCCAAAAACGAACAACTGAAGGCATTCTTTTCTCACAAAGAAGCCAAATGTCAAACCGCATTGCATTAATAATATACGATGTCATGTTACCAATGAATAAAATTTCGATTTTATATTTCCCCTGTTGCCCTATTTTAAGATTAGAGAGGGAATTGAGAACATGACACACATACTCAGGCGGGAGGTCTGAAACAATATCCTGAATGTACGGAGCGGGAATTTGAGGGTGACCATGTAACAACAAACTTGTTTGGATTAATAATTGTATTTCCGTACTTCTTTTGGATATGGCATCGATGAGATGAGATTTTTATTAACTTTAAAACTAGTGAATAAGTTAAGTAAAGGTCAGCTTTTTTTTTAAACATGTTGTTGGAATCGCAAAGGAAGGTAATCCTGAGTTTTTGTATCGCACAACACCGGAAGCTTTATTTATTATGGAGAAAAATGGCGTTTTTACAATTTTTTTTACAAAGACCAAGTTATAGCGGTTTGCGTTGGTCTTTTCTAGATAAAACTGCACTGGTTCAAAGCTCTACGTTCAGTCTATAACCTAGAAAACAAAAGGATTAAGCTTGGACTATCACGAAAACAAATCACGGAACTTTTTGAAAACTCGTTTAAAATTTACTTTTATCGAGTATTCCCGAATATAGTGTTATTGTTATTGACAATGCAAGTTACTATAGAAGCCTACTAAATAGAGGTCCAAATACAGCCAACCAAAATCTGAAATACATAAACAATATTTTGAATTTAGCTGTAAAAGCCGACCTTTTGAAAGGTTTAAAAGATTATAAATTGAGAATGGAATATGCTTGTGTACGCATGGCTTTTTAAATAGCGTACATTGTTTTGCTGTGTGTTTGGATGTGTCTGTGATTGAACGCATTCAAAATAGTTATTTTGTACCAATAGCGCAAAATGGCACTATTACGCATGCGGTTGAAAATTACACAGTTGGGAAGACAATCAACAACAAATGTTGTACCTCAACATCTGAAGAAGCTATTGTATATGCGAAACATGCCGTGTTGAAAATAAAATAGTAAAAATCTTTAAAACTTTTAAGTTATTATTTCTAACGTTTTATTCATGGATTTTCATCACGTAACGGCCAACAGTATTTAATTGTCAAACATTTTTATTCATTCATTTTTGAATGTATGATAAAGTGAGCGCAAGTCCAAAAAAATGACGCAGCTGACAAAGTACGCCTGCAGCTGTTGCCTGAAAAATCCAGAAGAATGTTTTTTTGAATTTTCATACATACATGTATTTTCATACATACATTCTTCATATTGAGATTTTGTCAAATGGTGCGATTTACGGAATGTAAAAATCATAAGTGAAAGTGCCCTCAACGCTGTGGTCTCTCTAGTCCCTGTTGAAGTTTACAATATTTTTACATAAAAATATTAACAAAAGTTCGCGAAAATCAACGCAAATTTAAAACAACTATCACAAGGATACATACCCGAAAAGTCTATTGTTTTCACAAAAGAAGAAATTCAGATATTTTTGAGAAGTGTTCCAGATGAAACCTATTTACCTTTCGCTTTGGAATAGCAGGGACCTGCAGAAGGGATGAGTTGACCAATTTGAAAGTAAATAATATTTACACATGTAGAATTCCCTACACAACAACTAAAATCCCAAGAACCTTTTCTATAGTAAATGATGATAAAGTGACTCTTACTTTCTTGATAATAATAAGAAAATATATGGTTTTGCAACCAAAAACTGCTACAATCAACGCTTTTTTCGGCCATAAAAGAAATGTAAATATTCTACTCAACCGGTTGGAAAGAAACACTTTTAGGCTGGAGGGACTTATTAGCTGTAAAACACGGGTTCGCGTTCGATGACTGCAGCTGAAGGTTATATTGAAAATTCGGTGCAAAATAAAATTTTTAAAACGAGACGAGATACTGAGGTGCGGTTTTAAGTTATATCTTGCGAATTTTATTACATATAACCCATGTTAGGCGTAAAATTTACCTAAGCTAAAAAGTTATTTATACAGGGAGCAAAACAAGACTTTGCAAATTTTTCAATTTTTCATTTCTTCCAAAAACCTACAAAAACAATTTCTTAGTTCTAATTGTTAGATTAGCGTAATCCATGGTAAAATTGTAAAAACAATTTGAAACATTTTTTTAAATTTTCAATATTTTTTGAGACTTTTTTTGCAGAGAAAAATTTAATTTTTCTACATAATAAGCTGTAACTTTTTATTAGCCATTTGACGTGAAGTTTTCTTGCTAGAGGACCCTTAAGTCACATTTTTTTATAATGTGCACGGTCTGTACTACGCAGAACATATACAGGGTGTAGAAAAAATGTAGCAAGGTTGGTTAAGAACCTAGCAATCCTAAAGGCCATGTACGTATATTCCAACACTCTGTAGCACAAAAAAGAATTGAAATTTAAAAGTTTTTACTTAAGCTCAAAGTGGTAGTGAATATTTTCGCCAAACAGTTTTTTAATTTTCTTTCTAACTTTATGATTTTAACAAATACAGGATTTTACGGCCAAATTTACCCACATCGGGTAACACAACAGACAAATAACAGGGTGTCACCTTTTCAGTTTTACGTACCTTGTGATATATCATTAATAAGCTAATTTTAAGCTAAATACAATAATTAACAAAAATGTACAGGGTTTCATTTAAAATAAAAAAGTTTTTATTACTTTTGTATAGAAAACGAGTTATAGAAACGTTTTAAGTTAAATTTTTTTGACATTTTTAAAACTAAAAAGGTGGCAACCTGTTACACGTCTCTTGTGTTACCAGATGTTGGTAACTTTGGCTGCAAAATTAACACCTGTATTTTTTAATATAATAAAGAGAAATTATTCACTACTACTTAAAGCTTAAGTAAAAGCCTTTAAATTTGAATTCTCTTTTATGCTACAGGTTGTTGAAATACACGTACATGATCTTTAGGATTGCTAGGTTTTTAACTAACCTTACCACATTTTTTTCACACCCTGTAGATTTTCTGGGTAGTACAGACCGTGCACATTATAAAAAAATGACTTAAGGGCCCTTTAGCAAGAAAATTTTACATCAAATGGCTAATAAAAAGTTACAGCTTTGTATATGTAATAAAATTTACAAGATGCCGATGAAAACCGCACCTCAGTATCTCGTCTCGTTTTAAAAATATTCGAAAATAAATTTTACCAAAAAGTGCAGGCAAACTGTTTCAAGTGGCCAGCAGTTTAGATAAAACATATGTTCAAGTACCACAGTTGCTTTTGGAAACTCAAATTTTACCACCAAAGAGATTGATGCATGAATTGTGTCTGTTATAAATGTTTCGAATTGTAATCAATGCACTTTTAACATAACGTTGAATATAAAGCTGTTTAATTTAATTAACGATTAAAGTGTTTTTTTAAAAATATGGTTACAAAGTTTGCTATTTTTCCATAAATGTATGTGGGTTTTTTCCTTACTTTCATGTCATAGGGCGTAAAAGTGTCATTTTATACCCTCAGTTAGTCGTACAAGAAAGATTTAAGTGATATACTTCGTAAAAGCTAGAAGAATTCCAATCAGCATGTTGTAAAAGTTGAAGAATCTACGTTTATGCAAATAGTATAGAACTATTGATAGTTACCTTAGCCGATAATAGTGGCTGCGAAACTGAATTAAAGTTAAAATATATTTTTATGCATACAATGTATCTCCATTTGTCCTTTTTAATCCTCCTCCATAGACATACTGTATGTATAATTATTTTTAATTGAATGGTTTCCTACGCCCATTACTACTTACTCTTTATCCATTTGTTTTTACACGCACCTACTAAATTAAACATCCCCAAAAATATTTATTAGTTTTATTTATTTTATGTGCATTAGTGAACATAAACATTTTGTCCAAGTCCAAATCTGCAATCTTCATAAACAAATGATCAGAATGTCTTTATTGCCCTTTTATTTTGGAAAGTTCCTTACACTAATGTTTTAGTATAACCCAAAAAACCAAAAACTGATTAAAATTAGTTGGGTAAGTATATCTTTTGCATTAATGAGCTGTTTCCAGAACGAGCTTTGTGCTTTCATAAAATAATTTTGGTGAAATAAATACTGACTTCCAATATTATATTATAATTAGTTCTCTTCATTGTCCGAGCTGGCATCTCTAATCAGCTTTCGTGTTAACCCTACATTATTTCGATTACAACGGTAATTTTCGCCATAATTATTCGGGATTTCAACGGACGAATAAACAGCCAAAACATTATTGGAGGTTACTTCACCCAGAAAGGTTTGTTTTAACAATGCCCAAAAAGACAAAAGCTATAAGCTCGTCCTTCCCTTCTCAATGGAAGGTCGCAAATGTTGTTCCTTTTTCAAAGGTAGAGTAAAAAGTTTCGCTGATCTAAGGCCAATAGGCACCCTACCTTTAATGTCGAAGATAATAGAACGTGTCATCAAAACCCAGTTTGTTACACATTTAAATCAAAACCGTGTACTCCCCGATTTTCAGTCTTGCTTTTAGTCTGGCCATAAATGTTCTACTGCTTTTTTAAATGTTACCGATTATATTATTAGAGCGGTTGACTCTGGTATGCTGATTGTGATGATTCTTCTAGACTATTCTGAAGCCTTTGATACCCTAACGCATACTGTTCTTCTTAGGATTCTTAGATATATTGGACTAACTAATCAGGCTATTGATCTACTTCACTCTTATCTTGTAGAGCGACAGCAAAGAGTATGTATCGATTAACGATATTCTAAATTGAGAGGCATATTAACGAGTGTGCCTCAAAGGACAATATTGGGACCTGTGCTATATACAGTCTACACTGCTTTTTTTCACAAGCATGTTTTAAACGCAAAACTTCAAATGCTTGCAGATGATACCCAGTTGCTGCCTTCATTCTTTCCCGATAAATTTATTGATGGGTGTGAAGTTGTCAACAACGAACTTCAAAAAATTGCAATGATTTCCAAAGATCACCGCTTGTCGTTAAACCCAAAAAAATGTATAGGACTTGTTGCATGCAGAGTGCACATGAACAACATAGATATATAATTGGAGACGTAAGTGTAAAATTTGTTGACGTGGCCAAGAATCTTGGGGTCTGGATGGATACCAAACTGCGGTTTAACAAGCACATTTCTGAATTCGTTAAAAAGCTAATTATAAGCTAAAAATTTTGTATAATTCACGACAAGTCTTAAATAGAAAACTTTGCCTTATGAGACTCTTTGGTTTTGTCCTCTTTCAACCATGGCGATACTGTGTATGATACTTGCTTGACCACTGTTGACTCTGAAAGAGTTCAAAGAATACAACATTATTGTTTGATTATTGAGGTCTGCATATGGGATCAGAAGGCGCGAATCAGTTCGGCACAAAATTAGAGAGAGTGCATAGTTAATAATGTCTGCTCGGAGAAAACTACATCGCTCCGTTCGGTATCACAATATTATTGTAAACAAGACTCCTCGGTATTTGTTTAATAAAATACAATTTCGCACCGACGTTCACAACCTTAATTTGAGATTTAAAGGGGCAATAACTCCGCCTGCTCATAAAACCAGATTCTTTGAAAGATCTTTTTCATATTCGATATCCGCACTGTACAATGATATTCCCGCCGAACTGCACAATGATATCTATAGAAAACTTTAAAAAAGCCTATAAAGATTTTCTTTTGAGTAAACAGGAGTGAATTTCTTTGCGCCTGCTAGCCTTAAATGTAGTTAAATGCAGTTTTATATATTACGTTTCCTTTTCTGTTTAGGTATCCTATTTTTTATAAGTAAAAATAGTTGTTGTTCTTGTTTGTTTTTTAATTTATTTATTATGTTGCTGAGGGTTGAGTAGAAGACCATTCTTCGGTGACATTCGTGTACCTAAGGAATGAACTTCGCCTTTTTAGGTATAGCACATTAGGTTTATATATACATATATTGTAATTTTGCAAGTGTGCTTTACACTAAATGAAGATTATTATTATTATTATTATTAAAAACTTCCAGTAATGTTATAAGCTGAAATTTAAAAAAAAATCTTATTTACCTATTATTCTAGCGAGACTTGATTATCGTACATCTAGTCTAATACGAGTTTATCAAAAAAAAATTCCAAACTGCTGCCTATCTAGAAAATTTGCTTTTAAAGCTAAGGTTTTTACAAAATATTTTTTTTTTGAATGATCTAGTCATTCTAAGCGATAGACGTGGAATTGTAAAATGCATAAAATTACGTAAAAAGGTAACAGTTAATATTTTAGTTTTTACTGAATAATGATATTTTCATGAATTATGTTCTTTTAATACGTTTAACATCTTTCCCTACGACTACAACTGAAAATAGACAAAATCACCCGACCTACAAGCTCAGTAAATAACTTATTATACATGGCCACCGTAAACAAAACACACAGATGAATATATTTATGCGGGTCAGCAGCTGTAGTAATGGCAACTCTTAAATACGAACGAATGAATAAAGTTTTAGTTAACTGTAAGTTTCATTAGTTGAAAAGGTATATCTATATATTTAGTAAGTGATAGAGATCGTAGGTAAAGTATGGTACGTAATGCGTGCTTTAAAGCAATCTCATGAAAGTGAAAGTAAGGGCAGAAACAGACCCTTATCACGTGGGCTCATATTCTATCGTGCTCGTCAGATATGAACTGTGAGGTCACGTGATATAATGGTTAAAACAAACTGCTATCATGCGTTTTCGTAAACAATGTCGTGATCTTACTTTACTTTGTATGGTTATTCGAGTAGTTTCTTTGTTTGTAGCGGTTAAACATTTGTCAATTTTAAAGTCATTTTGAATTCAGAGAAAGTAGTAGTGGTTTAAACAGTAAACTCTCTTTTTCTTAAAAAATAAGACGACGTTTCGACTACATATTTAATTTTTTCAGAGCAAACAGTAAAGCAATTACAACCTGAGAAAGACTCTGACATGTCTATAACGATTTTCACAATACTTAAGAAGCAGAAGTGGCGTTCAATATAGACGGAAAAGAATACTAAAGCAACTGTTGCAGCTAAATATAATGAAAGCTTTTACATAACATTAATTAATTTATCTCTCCTCTCTCTATTTCTTTCTTTCTCTCTTAGGGTATATAAAGCAAGGCCAGAAATGATAAATTATTTCTATTTATATTACTTCAAACGTAAGTAATGAATATTTGACCGAAATTAATAAAATAATCACCCAGAAGTGAAATGGGGCCAATCTTAGGAGTAAAATATTACTTTATTGTCCGAATATATTTAAGGCAATTTTGATGGCTAATGTTATGGATTTTGGTCTATGATTTACCCTAATAATTGGCTAAATATATATTCATTTTTAAATCAGCCCAAATTTAATGTGAAGAGGAGGTAAAAGGACATTTTTGGGACCAACAAGAGGTATAAATTTAACATTTTGAGATCCCGCTTGAAATTCGCTTCTTTCTGGCCAAATTTTTGTTACATAATGCTGATTTATTGCACGACTGTCCCATAAACAAAGAAAACAGCAATATTTTGTAAATCCCCCTGAAGTCCCACTAAAATCGCTATAACTTTTAAGTCCCCACATATCTGCTATTTATACCTATTATTTTTTTATTTTTTTTTATTCAAAATCGTGCGCATATTTTCATAATTTTCTTTCATTGCAACTGAATGAGCAACTGGTATAGAGGGTTTTAAATTTCCATTATGCAATAACACAGCTTTTAAGCTATATTTAGATGAGTCTATGAAGAAGCGCCACTCACGGGGAGAATGTTCAATATCAAGTTCCTGCATTAAACCGTCTATATCAGTACATGCGCACAACGAATTTTCTATAGTGTAGAATTCAGAAAACATAACTTTCTTTTTCTGAAATTTGAAATTTTTATTTCCTTGGCCAGTAGGTTCCATTCCTTAAGACGGGAACCCATGAGTTCTGACTGTTGCTAGGATAACCCCAAATCATTTAATTCACTTTGAACAATCAAATGTAGCTCGCCGGAACTGGGACCTGTGGTAAAAGTGTGAACGGTGCACTGTTCTTCTGAGCTTGCTAATTTAAAAGCGCAATCGGCATTAGCAAATTTGCATTCTGAGAAACAGGTCGTTTGGCAAATTGCAAATTTGGATATTCAATATTGTGCTTTCCCTTTTTGGAATAACATTCAGTCTTTGTCAGGCAAGAATAACAATCGTCAGAATGGTTGGGGGTCTCGACATACTATTGGAACTGCAAAAGGCATAGTTTTTCTCTTTCCCTTCATCCACTGCACCAATGATACACTACAACTAACACAGCACACATGGGGAGCCCACCGCTTATCTTGATCCCCAAATAACACACCAAAATATTTAAAGTAGGTTTTTTTGCATTTTCGGAAAATGGCCAGTCTTGTGATTTCACCAGAAATTCTCTAAAAATATGACAAAATTTTTCAGGACAAATTTTGCAGACAAATTTTGCAAGTTCGGAGCGTTTGACTCGACATTCTCGTCTTCACATACACTTGCTTATCGATACACACAGAACCACTCAATTCGAAACTCAACAGAAGAGTGTTGTTTAACGTTTATTTTATGTCTAATGTTGTAAACAATCCAGTCTAGGTAATTTTTCCGTTGTAAAATGGATCCATTTTAGCCGCCACACAATAAAATTGTTTACCTGCCAAAATAAAAGGTTCTAAGTAGGCTATTAAAAAATGGTACGTATTAGGGCTTTCCGAATATTTTTTTTATTATTGGGAGGGTATTTCCATTATCAAAATAATGAACTACCTGAAAAATCTTGTCGGCCAGTGAAATTAAAATATTTTTTATAACTACATTTTTTTTTAACTAGTTTTATACAGAAAATTTAGATGCGCACATATTTTTAGCCCACATGTTGGCATGATCGTAAACACAAGTAGAATGTACACCTCACACACACTCATTTAATTTTCTTTCCTCCAATATATACTTGACATACCTGACATCTTTGATGTCAAATAAAATTTATATACCTAAATAGGAATACATAAATATATGTTTCCATCTCCCTTTAATAATTTTGGGACCGGATGATTGGCATTCGTTTATAGTCAAAAATCTAGGCATAAATAACTCTTATTTTGGTATTTATTTATCAATTTGTCCTATTTATGACTTTTCCCTAATAGTCAGAACATTTTCTTGTTTTGCACTTCCATATTCCAGTTGTATTCTTCAGCTTAGTAATTTTGTCGACAATTTTGCCTTAAAAGTATTCAATGAAATAAGCCCACAAACCTTTTATCGTCTCGAATACAGAAAAACAATACTGATTCTACCCCTAAATTGTTCCGTGGGAGGGTTTTAGTCTTAATTTAATTTACTCCCTGCAGATAATAATATCAAAGAAACTCTCCAAAAATAAGTTTACAAAATATAATTAGTATCAATATATGCGAGCTTACTGTGCGTTGCTAAGATAATTTGTATAAATTAATAACAAAAAGTCCTTTGAAATCCAAAAATATACCTCTTCCGAGTAGAAGTCTTTACTTCCTAATTACCGAAATAAGGCGTTCATTATTTTCGGGAGGATAAATTTCGTCGTGTAATTATAAAACTTGAAAACTTTAAGGCAACATGATAATTACATCAAACGACGGACTAAGAAACGCAAAACATAAATTAGTGGGAAACAAGAGGGCCCAGAGATCCATACCTGAGTTAATTTAATATTTCCGAATATTCCAGCAGCTTTTTTACTTTCCATAGATACCAGTATCATTAAATTTAATGATACATTTTTTAAGATATGTACAGGATACTCTAACGGGGACTGAGTAGGTGCTTGTTTTCAAAATTTCTTGCATTTTTGTAGAAAAACGTAAATAGCATATTGATACAATTTTTCCAGTAGAAGTCTCAAAAAAGTTTTTAGTTAGTTTCACATATATATATATATATATATATATATATATATATATATATATATATATATATATATATATATATATATATATATATATATATATATATATATTATATATATTGTTCACATGGAAGTATTTTACAAAAGCCAACGAGATATATTGCGAATTTTAATAGAAATATGTCCTTAAATATAATTCTGAGAAGAAAAAAAATTGGAAAAGTAAGTCTTTTAGAAAGATTCCCAACAAATTAATTTCGAATCCCGCCCAAGACATTCATTATGGTTAGTATGTTGAAGTGTTAGCCAAGGTTCTGTGCACAGAACTTAAAAAATAAATATTTTCCTTTTTACATACTTTTACTCATAAGGACAGATGTCGTAGGTACTCTGTCAAACATGTCGTGTATCCAATATTTGACTTTTGGAAGTACAAACCGTTTTGTAATAAACTAAGCCGCCTAGTATTTACAGCTTTATAAAATGTTAAGTATGTCAGTCAACGTCATATCGTAAAAACCTGTCGAATTTAGTTATAGGAGGTGTAACAAAAAATGTGTCTAGAATGTTAAGCAGTTGAAATATACAGAAATTTCCATAAAAAATAAAGTTGATGTTCGTTACCATAGAAACTGATATTCTAGAAATTCGGTATTATTGTGTTTTATTTTAGCATATTATCCAAAAATATAAAACTCTACATTTTAGAAATAATTATCAACAGTGTTTTTCTTTTCAATGACTTCTTATGGAAGCTGGTCTTGCCTTACGTAGTGGATTTTCTGACTCACCCCGTAGAGTTACCACTTTGAGCCTTCGATAATAAATACTTGTCTGCTTATAAAAGAATTCACTAAAATTTGTATATGTATAGGGTTCGCGATGCTCAGATACAAGCCAAACCTATTCCCTTATTTGTCAAGTTTCTAAGAAAATGCCCAAACCGTTCTGAGGCCTTGACCCATAGAAGAAAAAAGTTAGTTTAAAATCCAGAAAAGAATATTTGTTTTGTGCTTTACGTTCAATTTCGTTGAATTCAAAATTTTCAAACTAACAAGTATTTTTTTAAATTTTATTTTCTCAACTTTTTCGTTACCCTGTATAAAGTTTTTTATTTGAATGTAGTAAAGGCATTCATCCTGTATAATCACCAGCATAATGTCATTAAAATAATGCAACATTAAAAATTTATAGAGTAAAACGTAAAATGATTGACTCTTTTCAATAAAAAAAACATATTTCGAAAAGTAGAGAGATATCGAAAAACCCATGAAATTGTTTTTTTTAAATCCTCCAAAATCATCCCATAAGATATAAAAAAGGTTTAATACACTTTTGCAAAAATCTCATCGTTGTGTATAATAAAATGTATGGTATCGTTAAAACCGCAACCCATAGGGTCTATTCTACAAGAAATTACTTATAGCGCTAAAAAGCCCCTGGCGGTATCTTCTTTAGTTTCTGAGATATGTCACTTTAAAATTGAACCAAAAATATCGTTTGTGCACTTGATGTGTCCAGCAGTTTAGTTTGAAGACCATACAGGCCAATTATTTTTTTGTCTCTATTGCAAGTTTACATAACCGAAAACCTTATTTTTTATTTTATTCATTATAATATTGGTTTTATCTCATTGATTTTTTGTGAATTACATACAAAATTGCACATAACTTTTAAGGAAGGTAGAAATATAAGAAAAATGCTATTATTCCAAAAAAAAAAACAAACGGGGCATAATTATGTTTTGCTAGCACTTCTTCATAACGCTGTATTTCTTAGACAAGTTTTAGATTATTTATTTTTTTATTTTCTGTTAAATGAAAGATGATGCTGCAAAGTATTATTCCATACATATGAACAAGCATATTTTTAGTCAGTTGTAACCTAAAACAATTATCTCCTGGTAATTCAGATCTTCAAATCCGCTTTAATCACTTCTTTTAAAGATTATCCGAGTTCGTTTATCTTGGAAGTTGATATTTCGACTTTTCGACACTTAACACATTGATTCTTTTATTGCTGGCTTTTGTTGGTACTTCTTGGTGGTCATCCCAAGCCCATTTAATACGGTTTTATAGACTGAGAGAAAGAAATCAGAAGAGGTAGAGTTTAGAGACCGTAGAGGCCAGTCATGTTTTTGTCTGCATTGCAAGTTTACAAAAATTATTTTATTTATTCCCTTATTATCGATTTTATCTTAATGTCTTCTTTAACATATGAAAAAAAATTTTATAGCTTACCAGAGGATTCAAAAGTTACTAGAATACTGAAAAAAATTATTGTTTTGGTAGCAATGCTGTATAACTTGTTTTCGGATTTTATTTATTTATTTTTTAAGTGGAAGATGAATTTGCAAAATTATTATTTCATGCAATTATATCCACTCAGCCCCGGTAACTTAGTTCCCCAAATCCGCCACTGAATAGGTTTTTTTAATTCCCCGTCTAGGCATTATCCGGACTCGCTTCCCTTGGAAGTTATTGTTTTCGCCTTTCTACACTTAACACACCGACCCTCTTATTGCTGGTTTTTGTTGGGACTTCTTGGTGACTTATCATCCTAAGCCAGTTTTATATGGTTTTATGTCTTTATTCAACGAGAAAGTTTTCCCTTGTAGGTCCCCGTGCCCATATAGAAATATAAATTAGGGCTATTCTGCTGGCTCGCATTGTCTTGAGGGTTCATTCCCCAAAATTCTTGTCAGTTAAAATTTAGGGTTAATAAAAATAAATGAGGTATCCTAACATAATCCGGCCATTATTGTCGGAATACTACTTTAACTTACAGTTAAATGAAAGTGTCGGTTAAATATAAAATATTTATTAATGATAACCAGGTGTTGTTCTCTTTGGTTTGATAAAAAAAAATCACTTGCCTTTTGATTTGGAAAAAATCTTATTCCCAGGTTATTACGGATCTTTACGTTTTAAAGTCCCTAGATGGCGTTTCATGTTTTATAAATTTTATTGGTCTGTCTGGATGTCTGTTTGTTTGCAGTATAACTAAAAAACCACTTACCCGATTAACTTCAAATTTTAATAAAAAATTAAGGGTCATATGGGAATCGTAATGAATGAACATTTTGGTAAAAATTCAACTTGGCGAAACAAAATGCCGAAATACTAAAATTGCTAAAAAAACCAGTGTATAAAAACTAGTTATTCAAATAGTCCCAAATTTTGCCCAAGTGTGACCGAGACATAAACTGATAAAATTTTAATACGAATCTAAAATAGTCCTTTTATAGTTAATCATATTAATATTTTCTTCAATAGTTAATCCTGTTCTTGAATCACGACTAGGTTATCATCCAAAACAAAGGAACAACCACCGTAAATATAAGATTATTATTTTTGGAACATTTATAAAAAATAATAATTTTATGTCACAAAGAGGCAACTTTAACACGGTAGTATGTTTGCTAGGACAGCTGCAGTGCTACATAATTATTTTCTTGTTTTAATCTTTTTTTAGGCACATTATGCCTGACTTTTATTTTTAAAATTAGGTTTAATAATTTTTGGCGCCAAATTCACTGTATTTTTAGGCAGGGATTTCACCTGTCAAGATGCCACTCAAAGCTTGGCGCTTTAATGAGCCAGAATAACGTTATTTAGATTGAAAACTTATTTCTAGCTCTGAATAATATATGCAATATAGCACTGGACTATCTGTTTCCGGTGTTTTCGTTTGTGTGAATGTTTAATATTCGACGAGGTAAATATGTGCATGTAACTGCTTAATATCTTTAGAGGTAATATTAAATAAACGATTTTAGAAAAAAAAATAATACATTTCTATTCCGGAATATAGGACAGTGCGTGGATTGTTACAATCACAACACCTACATTTGATCACAGAACCCATATGAATATGATCGACTAGCATATTCTTAGAGTAGATTGTTTAACAGATAAAGGAGCAGAACCATTATAGAGTAAAAAACCCTAATGTGGATCGAGACCAAAATTTTTTTAACTAGCCTAAGCTAACGTAACGTAACCTAAATTTCGCGAGATTATTCGAACAATAAACCATTTTGATATAACCGGCTAGTACCAGTGTCTGGAATTATTATATTTTCCTCCAATAGCTTTCATTGTTTTCCTGTTACAGCTAATTTGATGTTTTAACTTCATCTAAGACACCAATTTGGAGATAACGTATTAATAATTTTCGTCTTGCTATTATGCTGTAATTATAAATATTGTTTAGAATATTTGGATTTCCTGCATTTTACAGCAAAGCATTTCTGCTTACATAGCTTAAAAATTTTAGCATTTCTTTCTTTTCCACGAGCATGGGTTATTTAGAATGTGTATAGCTAAACATTTATCAAATACTTATTTTAAAAAATCTAATTTCCAAAAAGGAATACACCTTAAGCCTTCATGAAGTTTTAAACAATATGTTTTGTAGATTTCTTTATTTATGTTTGAAAAATCTGAATTATCACAATGAAGAGAGAATACAAAACTTTTCTATATTTTGAAAAAAAAAAAATTGCCCAAAATGAAGTTTTAAACAATATGTTATTTTTAAAACTAATAATTTTTGTAGATTTTACTATTTATTATATGTTTGATGGTTAGAGTTATACCTGAATTAACACTAACGGTGGAGAGAGAAGAAAAATTAGAAAAGAACTTTTCTATATTTTTAATGAAAAAAAAACAACAAAATATGAAAAATTATTTATTTTAACAAAATAAGAAGGCATTTATTTTAACAAATGCACTTATTTTAAATGTTTTTTCTTTGTTTCTGTACTAACTATGCTCCCTAAAAAAAAACACTTGTCGAAACCCTATATTTAAAATTTTGCAGCTATTTTAAATGTTTTTGTATTTCAATATTTTAACTAGGCCAACTGACGTCGTGCTTGTAGGGCATCGGCAGCTATTTTACATCCTTCAGAACTAGCAAAATTTGTTAACTTTCTTGTTAATATTCAGATTTTTTGCGGTTATTCAAGCCATTATATGTTGAAGTATTTATAAGCCTTCTAGGTATATGCCGAAGATCGCCTTTTTTGGACTTTGATTCGAAACAATATATACAATACGCATTGTTCATTTAACCGCCTTCATCATTTGTGTCAATTGTGTAAGATTGGCCAAGGAAAAACCTGGATTAGAAGAAATGCTATTGAAACCTGTCTCTAGGAGAGGCCTGTTAGACACTTCTTATTCCTTAGGCAAAATTAAAATATATCATCCTGGAGGTGTAGATAGTACGAATTTCCGTCTTTTCGTTCAAATCGTAAAACTATAAAAATTTTCTATTACTTTAAAAACATTAAAATGGTTGTGTAAATTTACAAAACACATCTTTCACATAAATAAATTGGATATATTTTTATTTCAGAGATAAATCTATGTTCCACCCGTAACAAGCTGAAAAAAAATGGATATTTTCCTCATTCACCGATTTATTTGCAGTAGAATATGTTGTTAGAGTGATTAAAAAACAAATAAATTCCATCCAGTTGATACATCGTTTCCAATAAATAGTAAATATTTAAACACATTTGGTGTGAACCTATAAAACAGCTCTATTAGAAGTAGAAATATTTTTTAAATGCTTTTTTTTTCAATTAAATTTAAATACTTGTTTTAATTTTTTAAACGAATAATGGCGGGCGCAAGTTAAAATTAAAAGAAAAACAATGTGTGTATTAGTTTAAAATACTTTTATTTGTGCAAAATAAACTGATTAACTGTATACATCTTAAAAGTCTAAAAATACTTTTTTTAAAATAGAATTATTTAGTATTAAGAATTATTTTCAAAAGGTGGTTTTTCTGTGACCCAGAATTCCTTACTTACTGTCAGTTGGTCAATTAATTCATATTCAAACTAAGGATAATTTAATTTATAAACATAAGAAAAAAGTTAAAATAAACATTTTATTTTTTTATTTTTTAATGAACCTCGTATGTTTTTAAATACTTTAAAATTAAATTTGGTTTACGGTATGCTATGACTAATGTCAATAAAGGGACTAAATAAGTGTTTTTAAAGTCTACATGCTGTAATTGTTCACGGCTTATGATCATTTGATCCTCCTAAACCTTTTACTTCGACGTCACTGATCATTTTCTAGATGTTGTCGATATTTTAAAATATTTAGATGTTATTTAAAAGAAATATTTATTCACGTATACCGAATTTGAAGATCTCAAGGCTGAAGAAAAAAATGTAGGCCACCATTTTTTTTGGAAAAAAAAATTTGCACGAAAATCAAGTACAGTGTAGGAATTAACTGATAACTTTTTGGTACGAATCCAAGGTGGCAAAACAACTGGCGGCTTAATAATAGTTATTTATACTATAAGGGATGTAAGTAACATTTACCGGTCGAAGAAGAGTTTGCGTCCGAGCGATAGCGAGTGCTGGCAAGAAAGTTCGAAACTGGTTAATGTACTTACAGTCCATATAGTATATAATATTTTTCCCCCTCCCTGTACTGTATGTTTACAAGAAAATGCTGTATATGTTTTTGGCTTTTCATTATCATTTCATTCGATAGCATTTTCATTAAATTATGAAGGCAGCCGTGATCCGTTGCCAGAGCAACATAAGCGTTTTTTATTTTATCAACAACGTCAAGTTGCTTGTTTATCTCTATTACCGGAAAAGTCGAAAAAAAGTATGAAGCAGCATATAAATCCTTTAAGAATTGGTGCCAAAGAAAGACGGCTACTGCAGTCTCAGACACTTTGTTTTTGGCATATTTTCACGAAAAAAGTGCTATATTGAAGTCCCCATCAAGCTTATGGTGTGAGTATTCGATGTTGAAGTCCACCCTTTTTATAGAGGAAAATATAGATATTTCTAAGTATTCAATACTTCGAGCATTTTTGAAAAGAAAAAATGATGGTTATAGACCCAAAAAATCAAATGTGTTTAACAGGAAAGATGTGAACAAGTTCATGCTTGAAGCTCCCGACGATATATAGTTATTGATGAAGATCGTAATGGTAATAGGAGTTGCTGGAGCGTGCGTGTGAAAATGGACAATGTTAAAATAAGTCAAGAAGTCATAATTGTGACCATTCCTGACTGACCTAAAATGGAATGTCACGTACATTTACAGTGACAAAAAGTGACGACACTCAGGTTTGTTATTTCAAAATAATTCAAAAATATATTGATACAAGATCCCATATGACGACTATTAATCCGCGCTTCTTTATGCGATATCAAAATGGAAAGTGCTTTAACCAGCCTGTCGTGAAAAATACGTTTTCGACAATTCTAAGTAAAATTGCGAAATGTCTAAAGATTGAGAACTTCAAATTATATACTAAACACTCTTTTAGAAGTACGTTGGCAACTTTATTAGCAAATACTGGAGTTGATGTATTAGCTATCAAGCGACATGGAGTTACGTAGCTGAGAGCCTCAATAGTAAAAAGGAAGTAGCGAATAAAATTTTATACATTAAGACCCAGCCAGAAGTCTCTTGCAGTGCTTCAACAGTGACAGAAACATTGGTTAGAAATGAAGGATCTGTGGAGTCAGAAAATGTAATACAAATCGAGAGGAAACGAGAAAACGTGTTTCCAAATTTTGTTGTGTGAATGTGAATAATTGTACCATTCTTATTTATTTCAATTAATATCACCAAATTTTTGTAATATGTTGATGAAATAAAAAATTAAAGCTACTTATAAGTTTAGATTATTATTTCCCTAGGGATGTAAGTTGACTTACATCCTGTCGTTAAGGGCAACCAATACCTAGTTGAGTAACCTTCACTTACGTCTGTCAAAGCAGTGTCAAAATAGGTTGCTTACAATACAGGAAGGGGGGAAAATATTTAAAAAATCTACTTGAAGAAACTACTTAATGGGTAGATTTAAAATTTCGTGCAATAATATTTTTGTAATATAGACATGAACTAGTATAATTGTGGTACGAATTTAAAATGGAGGAATAAATTGGCCGCCTAATAAAATTGTGAAAAAAATCACCATATCTTCATATTTTGGCGTTCCTAAATGCCAAATATTATGTTTTATTAATTTCGTCGGTCTGTCTGTCAGTTCGCGGCATAGCTCAAAAACTATTTGCCCGACCGAGCTCAAATTTTGGTCAAAAATTAATGGTTATGATGAACAGGTAATATTTTGGTAAAAATCCAGTGTGGCTCCACAAAATGGCCTAATGAAACGTAACGACAAAATCATTACTAAAAGAACTCATTATCCAATTTACCTCAAATTTTGCACCAAGCTCAAGTGATACATAAAAATAAACTGGTACCATTTTGATATGAATGCAAGATAGCAAAACAAAATGACGGCCTAATAAATCTTAAAAAAAATCAGTCTGAAAAACTACTTACTAGATCGATTTTAAACTTTGTGCAAGCATTGTTTTATTTTGTAAGTTTTGCAGTAAAATTAAATGTGATACATGAGGGAACAAAATGACGACGTATCATTGTAAAAACTACTTATTCAATTTATTTTAAATTATGCTGAAAAATCAAGTATGGCATATGTAGAATGTATGTAATTAAATTACTTTACACTTCTCTGTTTTTAATAAAGGGAAAGATTCATAACCAGAGAAGTTCCGGGTAAAGGAAATTTATCGACTTTTATATCTTGAAGATGAATGAATCACTATCTATGAATATTCTCAATAATGACTAAATTTCGATTATATTGAGTATATTTTAACAAAGGTTGACATCGCTCTGATACACCTATTTGAAGCATGTTTTACATTGACTTATTTAATATCGCAAGGAACGTTTTTAAGCAAACGTCGTCGGGAGCGGTCATCGGATCTGCTCTATCAGTTGTGAAAGCGATAATGTTCACCAAGACCGTAAAAAAATAATAAAAATAATAATAAAAAATCCAATATAGCGAAACATTATGACGGTCTATTGAAATGTAAAAAAACTATACTAAAAACTACTTATCTAATTATATATTTAATTTAATAATATATTTAATTTAATAATTAATATAATATTAACTCAAATTTGACCAAAAATAACATAAAATGTTGGGACGAATCTAAGAAGGCGAATCAACATGGCGGCAAAATAAAATAAAATATTCATAAAAGCAACCTGAAAAACCACTTATTAGATTGATTTCAAATTGTGCGCAGAAATTAAGTATGATAATGAGATGAACTGGTAAAATTGTGATAATGGCGGTGAAATAAGGTGTTTGTAATCATATGAAAAAATCACCCTCTCAGGTTTTTACGAATCTTCACCTTTTAGGGCTCCTAAGTGCCAGAAAGCAAGCTTCCTGAATTTCTCCGCTCTGCCTGTCTATCAGTTCATTACAGAACTAAGATTTATTTATACAATTGACTTCAGATTGATCTTTATGGTCAAAAATTAGGGGTCACACAGTGATGACTTGGTAATATTTTGGTTGAAAACCAACAAGATGGAACAAAATAGCGGCCTAATGAAATGTTAAAAAGAATATTATTATAAAACTAATTATCCAATTTGCTTAAAATTTTGCGCAGAATTCAAGTGTCACATGGGAATGAACCGGTAATATTTTGGTACGCATCCAAGATGGCAAAATAAAATATTTAAAAAGTCAATATGAAGAACTAATTATTAGATTAATTTCAAATTATGTGAGAAAATTAAGTTATATATAGATATTTAAAATAAAATCAAATCTGATCTAGGAACTGGTAAAATGTTGGTACGAATCCGAAGTAGTAGAATAAAATGGCGCCCAATAAAAATGTTTAAAAATATAGTTAAATGTGTTACTAAATGACTATGTGAATAATAAACTGGGTCACACTTCACCATTCCTAATACAAGGAAATATTTATAACGACTGAAAATTCTAGCAAAGGGAATTTACTGATTTTTTTAAATTTCAGTAAAAATACAAATTTAGCAATGGCAATAAATTAAAAACAAAAATATTCACCAATTTTTTTCGTACGTAGCCTTTTAATTTACTTATTTAGTTATTGTATATTCAGTTCTAGTAAATAAGAAGCTGGCAGGAAGTTGTTAAAAGGAGCAACCATTATTAAAAGGGCATCGTCCTACAACAAGTTTAAAGGCCATATAATACAATGTCCGTTAATAACTAGCTTAATATGAACAAAGCTAGGTTAAGTATAATATAAAATATAGGAACGCAAAGAGATCATAGTAGCAGAGAGAAGCAAAAGCAAATTTAAAGACTTAAATGTTTCTAGTAAGTAGATATTTGGAAAAAGTTTTTTGCAAAGCACTATCAGTTTACTTTGCGAAATAAACTGGTCAACCGAAAATATCGACCTTTTTATTATTTAAGTCTTTCTTTAATTAAATTGACTTCACTTTCGAAAAATCAGTTTTCTCGAATGCGGATTACGAATTCTAACACATTTTCCACACTATATTAAAACACGATTTTTGAAATGTTTCGCATTTTTATGTTTTGCTGGCTGATCAATAGAGTCATAAAATTTCAAAAAGTTTCAGTGTTTTCCATTTAAAACAAAACATTTTAATATGATACGTTACAAAGATAAAAATAATATCTTTAGACCAGGGGCGTGCGGTGAAATCTTAAGAAAGGGAAGCAAATTTTAGAAACTTACCTATTTGTAACGTAATTCGATTCTTCCATCATTTTTTGTAAATTCGTCAATGACGTCATCATAAAAACGTCGATGCTCCTACATGTTTTGGAGAAGTTTATTTTCAATGGACAACAGCGATGTATGCGAAAGTCTCTCCTGCCCCGTTGAATTTCTCACGAAATTTTTTATACGTTTTAGGCAGGTATTGTCAATACTAATTCACACAATTTCGACATTTCGGAGTTTAAAAATTGCATTAGTTCCTTAGCGTAATTTTTTGCGCTAATGTCATCAATTTCGTAAATTACTTTTAGTTCAGACCGCAGTAACACTCGGTCGAAGAACTGGCCATAATGAAGAAGAAGAGATTTAAACGCATCACCTGGAAAAGTTTTTCCTTTAAATACATCAAAATTGCAGAGCTCAAGGAATTTAAAATCATTTAAACCGTTAAATCTATAATTTCTTTGTTGCTGAATTTGATCGATTATTTCATAAAAAAGGCGTCTGTATGATGTTTGAACATCTCCCACCTTGTCTAGTCGAAGACGCTTGGCTTGTGGCTCTATATTCAACGTCATCGTTTTCATTATTATCATTATATTATCAAATAATTCAATCTGTGATTCACGATTTTCAGATACTGTTAACACAAGTCTTGGGCAATCGTTTGTGGACAATGGAGTCCAAAGCTTGTGTATGTTTTGTTGACTTGGAAAAAAAAGCAGCCATGCCACTTAAAGTAACGAAAAATACTTTACACTCTTTAATGTGATTGATAGACTGGGATAAAACTAAATTTAATTTATGAGCAAAACAATGGACAAACAAAGTACTTGGGAAAGTTTCTCGAACTTTAGCTTGCAGGCCCCCTAATTGTCCTGCCATCACTGCAACTCCTTCATAGCTTTGAGCAACTAATTTTTTCTCTCCATTAATTTCTCTAGTAACGTTATAAACTACGGTATATAATGAATCTGCTGTACGATTTTCGGACATATTCTTAAAACCTAAAAATCGCTCTTGAATACTTCCGTCTGTTTTAACGTAGCGTATTACTATAGATAATTGGATAAAATTAGTGATATCAGTTGTTTCGTCCAGAACAATAGCAATGAACCGTGCCTCGCCAATCTCCTGCTTAATTCTTTTTAAAATAATGGTTGCAACAGCGGAAATTAAATCACTCTGGATTCGATTCGACGTTCCGCGAAAAACGCTAGACTGCTCTAAATGATTTTTTAAGCAATCATCATATTTAGCCATTAAACTAAGTAAATCTTGAAAATTTCCTCTATTTGAAGAAACCCTTGTTTCGTCATGACCTCAAAATCCCAATTTGTGCTCTCCGAGAAAACAAACAACATCGATAAGTCTTCTTAATATTTGCCTATTTTTATCGACAAGTTCATTGTGTTGGCGGTGACTAATTTCCAACTGTTTATTAAGGGCGTGTTCAATTCTGTTTTTGCCGAAGACTTTTTCTTTTATGACGGCCTGCAAATGCGCTTTAGACATAATGTATCTTTTTACAGCTTTATGGAAATTGTTTAAATCGGAAAAACCAGTTTTATCCCAGTAGAGACCTTTTTCATTTTCAAAAAGTAAACATGGCCAACATAATAATTTGCTTATATTTTCACACCCTGTTAGCCATTTAAATTGTTCGTACTATTTTTCCGGATAAAAATGTCTAATACAGTTTTTCATTTTTGAGGTTAAATTTTTTATAGGCGGTTTTGCCCTTCCTTTGGAAATTATTTGAAGCTTATCAGCGAAGTTTAATCTTGAAAATCCCTTTATCATTAAGACACACCACACGTTCACACACACTCTTTTTACTAAATTCTCCGACATTTTCAACACTATTCCGACAGCCGAAGTTGACGGTATTTGCATATCCACGTCCGTATTATTGTCTTCCAAATCGCACCATGCACGACGCGACGTACGTATCACACAACACACGGATAGCCGTTCAAACAAAGAATCCACTCCAACGATAGCTTCCGCCCCCACTTAAAGCACGCGACTGAAATGCAAAAATTGCAAACAACCGGTGAAGAGTTCAATAACCTCTGGCTCGATTCACATGAAATCAAGCATACAGGACTTGCCTGCAGAGAAGCTAGCGGCCCGTATAGGTTCTATTCGAATTTCTATTGTGGCCGGTCGGAGTCAAGGCCGCATTTATTATGGGTTTGATAATTAAGATAATGTTTTAGCATTTTTAATATAAACTAAATTAATGGTTTCCTATTTCAAAAATTACATTTAAGAAGATGTTTTGTATTTTTTTTTAGGAAGCACTGCTTCCCTTGCTTCCATGGACTGCACGCCTTTGCTTTAGACGTTTTTGTTAGTTATTTTGTATTACACGAGCATTTGACAGGATATACATACATACATAAAATATAAGTATCTCCATTTTCAATATGCCATGACTTAAAAATTTAACGACGTTTTAAGATTTCGAAGGTTTTTTCAAGGATATTTTTCATAATTGGAGCTTGTTTCTTCCAAATTTTAAGTTAACGTGAATCAAAACGTAGATTCTTAGTTTCGAAAAAAACACTTTGGTCATAAAAAGTCTCTTTGAAATAAGTTCAAAATTGGACAATAAATGTCCAATGTACTTTTGATGCCATTGGTCTAAGATGCACCGCAGAAATACTGTATCTTTTTAATACATTTTTTAAATAAAGCAGGTTTTTAAATAAGTTTTGTTTTAAACTTCATTTTCTATTCAAGGAAATGCTAAAAAAGTAAGCTAATTCAAAAAGTAAAACAACTTTCTACGGTCAAATATCTAAAAAATCTGTTACATTTCCACCATTTAACTTATGACCTATCAAGAAAGCGGCAATTATCCTGTATCCAACTCCGAACAAAAGATCTATTACAGTGAAGCACATCGATCAGTCGGTGATTAGGCAGAGTCAGGAAGGGGCCTTAGCAAACTGCCAAATTGTTAATCACTGGCTAAATATCAACCCCCGTTAGCTGAACGATCATTTATAATTCACGTCAACGGTGAACGGTAAAGTTTCTTTCGAATGCACGGGTCGAAACTTAAAAAGTTGATATTGGTAGCACGGCAAGGGTTTCGGAAGTTTTTACTTGCCTTGTGCACGCTTCGCTCTTTAAACAAGTTTCTGGCCGATGTGTGTTTTTAAAATTGATCTCACACACGTAATTGAAAATTATTTTAGTGCCACTATTAATACCTTAACTTTGGAAACTAATATTTAGTATAAGCATTAACTTATTACTTTTTTGTCCGAGAAGTTTTTAAATAGTTTCAATATAATAAAGAGTCCATTATCGTATTGTTTTATTAATGATTAAAGCACCAATTTTGACATAAACAAAACTTCGGTACCTTGTAGTCTGAAGATGAGCAAGTAGAAGCAAGAAACGCCATACCTGGTTCGAACTGGTGATAGTACAACTTTAGGACAAAACTATTTTGAATAAAAGCGCCTTGATTGTTGGATAATTTTTTCAAGTTCCTAAATTTGACGATAGATTACCTACCACTGAAGAACATCTAGCGAGATTAGGTTTTTACTCTTCTAGCCAATTTAGTAATATAGACGATATAAGCATTAAATATTCAGAATTAGTCGATGGTCATTATGCATTCAGTATTTTACCAAAAAAGTTCCGATACCGAGAAATTTCTCTTAAAACTCTATCCCCTCTTTACCAATTTTTTAATCTAACAGCAACTTACCTTATATGGAATCTCTCCTTTTATTATGAAAGAAGAAATATTTAATATTTTTATAATGATTTATTTGTGCCAGGTTTTTCATATAAATACAAAAAATAAAAATATTACAATTCAATATTATTTATTCGATAATAAAAAAATGGTATAATTTTTTAATTTCTTAAGATTTTGTTCAATTTATAAGGATCTGTCTACTTTGTTCGGACACGCAACGTTTATATAAATATTTGTTATTAGATTGGTATGTTAAAAACTATTTTTTGGGTTTTTCCGCCTTAGAAAATTGGAAAAAAATAAAAAATAAAATATAATTACCCTATAAATTGAATAGATAGTCTTAAGTTCTGGGTCCACTATGAAGGTACCCGTGGAACGATACTGAAAAATTTTTGTTTTCTGGACGTTTCGAGGGAAAGTCTACCCCCGCCTTCAGCAAACCTACAAATAATATACTAAAAGCGGAATATTTCTTATGTTTCGTATCAGAAATATAACCAGAATGGCTAATCTCTGACAAAATGTCAATAAATGTCAATTTAAAGGTGTTATAAAATAATTTGCAAAGATCAAAATTTTATTAAAGACAAAAATCGTATAAAAGATGTTTTAAATCAAAACAATTATCCTAATGATATCGTTGAAAAATGTTTTTATGAATTTGAGAATCCAAAAGACAAAAAAAAAAATCCAAAATAGACCAATTACAAACCTCTTTATACCAAACATACCTAATTTATCAGATAAAATAAAACGAATAGGAAAACTTTTTAACATCAGAACGATTTTTATAACACAAAATACACTTAGAAGTAAACTTACAAAAACAAAACCTAGCAATGAACAAGAAAATACAAAAAATGTTTTTTATAAAATTCCGTGTCAATGCAATAAATTTTACATAGGTGAAACCTCTAGGCCATTCGCCAAAAGAATTAAAGAACACCAAACATACATAAAAAATAGGGAATTTCAAAAATCAAACATTTGCCAACATGCACTAGATAACAATCATAAAATTAATTGGAATGCTTCTAGTATTTTAGCAAAAGAACCATGTTCCAAAAAACGTAAAATAAAAGAAAGTGCCTTAATATTATTAAATAAAGATAATTGTGTAGCATCTTGTTCCGTTAGTTTTAATAACACTTGTTTAAATTTGCTAAATACTGAAGTAAAAAAAAGGACACCTCAAAATTCAATATATTAAAATGAACATACTCTAGGTACACATATTTCACACCTTATTCTAAAAATTTTAAATAACACCTTTAAATTAACATTCATTGACATTTTGTCAGAGATTAGCCATTCTGGTTATATTTCTGATACTAAACATAAGAAATATTCTGCTTTTAGTATTTTATTTGTAGGTTTGCTGAAGACGGGGGTAGACTTTCCCTCGAAACGTCCAGAAAATAACATTTTTCAGTGTCGTTCCTCGGGTACCTTCATAGAGGACCCAGAACTTAAGACTATCTATTCAATTTATAGGGTAATTATATTTTATTTGTTATTTTTTTCCAATTTTCTAAGGCGGAAAAACCCAAAAAATAGTTTTAAACTATGAATCCGCCACTACAATTTCGTAATTATTGGTATGTTAGTTTTTAGGACTTCGTCAAAATGCCGGACATTACAAGAAAAACATATTTATTGGAATATATTTGATTAAAAACTGAAGTTATGTTCGACATGTAACCCAAGCAATTGGTAATTTTAGTAAAATTCTGCTGCGTTCGGACTATTTTTCGCAGAGTAAAAATACGTAAATAAGGGTTAAATGAAAATGCAAAACTGTCGCATTTAAATAGTTCTAATGCAGCAATCATATATTATAATTTTATTAAACATTGCAGATAGTTGAATTTGTATGTAAAATATTTTCACAAATGTAAGATTTCAATTAGGTAACTTTAATTAAAATGAATATTGATATCGCTGCTATACATCGGTAACTTACATTTTAACAATTTTTTATATGTCTTTTAAGAGCAGAGTTTTGAAATAACTTAAAAGCTGCGTAGACTCTTTAGATTAAATCTCACAATATTGAACCTGACGGCAGCAAATTTTGCTACTTCTCATAAACTCTTTATTTGTCGCCTCCAGTAATATGCTATAGGACTGTCTCTAAAGTTATTATTTTCTTCTTAGCCTACCGCTGAAGCAAACACCAATATCATACCTTTGTCAGAACTACTGGACTGCATTGATTGAAAAAACACAAAACTGCAACACCGTGTTCAGATCCTTTCTACGAATACAAACTGCCGTCGATCCATCCGTATCGGAAATTCGGTTAGAGTGTAAACGCATTCTTCCGAAGCCGAAACGATACATACCGATTAGTATTAGTGTGGCCTAAGCTTTACCACTGAACATCAAAAACACAGATTAACCATCTGATGCGAAATTTCCCGATACGGCGCGTGAACGGTTTTCACCGTTTCTATAGTAGACGACCACCATCTAGTTTAGTACGTCGACATATGCTGCAATGTGTAAAAAACAAGTTCAGCACGTAGTGCAATGATATAAATTTAAATGTGTTTGTGTGTTGAAAGGGAATTGCCTTTTTCCGTTTTAATAGTGATGTTATATAAGTTTTGTGAACTGTTTTGTTATTAGAGAAAAATAATACTGTTAAAAATGTAACTAAATCATGAAACTCAAAATGTATTTGGTTCTGCGTTGCAAAATCTAAAATTAATTTTTAAATATTAAGAATTGGATTGTTATTTTCTTCCTAACTACCTATTTATTTGTCAAGTTTTCTCTTTAAACTAATAATAATATTTACTTACCCTGTGAGTGGGTTTTCGTGTTTATAACGTGTAAAGAAATATTAGAGATTGTTTTAAAAAGTTTAACTTTTTTTTATTTATTCAGATCATTTCCGGTAAAAAATTGCTATATTGAAAAATGACCCAAGACAAATAACGAAGAGGTGAAGAAATATAAACAAAACAAGACTGGCGCTAAAGGATCCAACAAACTAATTATTTGCGAGCAAAAATATCGCTTCTTTTTTAGATTTTCTCAATACCTTTTGAATCCCATGTACATTTTTTATCAAAAAGTGCATTGATGCCTAAAAATCCTGGCGAAAAAGAGACCCTATGGGACAAAAACTAAAAGAGTCATCCTTTTTCACAAAACCAAAGAGTATTCAAAAACTTCAATCTATTCCCTACAACTTTCCAAATTACTTATTGTTTCTATAACGTATCGAAATATCACAATTTGAACATCGGGCTTTTTCAGAAATATCGGGTTATTATCTGATATGTCAAAGATGAGTGAATAAATATTTACTTAAATTTGATTTGCTTTTAGCGATTTGAAAACAACTCTTGGAGTATTTTCCAGATTGCCTGGATAAAATCTGAATGCGTATTCGGAAGCAGTCAGATTTTATCTAGGCAAACGCCAAAATACCCAAGGAGTTGTTTTTAAATCGCTAAACGTAAATCAAATTTAAATAAATATTTAGTCATTCTTTGACTGATCAGATAGGAGCTCAATTAACTACATTTTGGGACAAAATATTCTCCTCAATTTTAGAAGAGCTGATTAAAACATTAGCCGTTATATTGTAGTTGAGATTAGCTTTTTGGAGCAGCTGAAGTATCAAAATCATCGGTTTTTTAAAATATGTACCCTATTTTAAACATAGAGAGCTTTAGCATTCCGATAACGCTATTTTTAATATAGGTAGATTAAGTTTAACTTTTATTTTAATATATAATTTCTATAAATAAAATTTGGAGTTTTTAATGACTAGCCACGATTTAGAGCTAAATAAATGCATATTTTCATACGCATTTTCCTTACAAAATGTACCAATGTATCAATTTTTTGAATACGGTACAGGTTTTGTACACTTTATTTTTTTTACAAAATTTGAGGTAAATTGGATAATTAGTTGTTTTAGTAATAATTTTTTTAACGTTTCTCTAGGCCGCCTTCTTCTTCTTGTTCAGGCATGTTAGATTTTAACCGGAATATTACCAGGTCAACCCCATATGAGCCTTAATTTTTCACTAAAATTTACGAGGGAAGTAAAAATTATTTAGCCGCTATTTTGTTTCGCCATCTTGAATTCGTAAAACAACTTTACAATTAAAATAATTTTTAACACTTTACAAGAACACCAAAATTTCCATAAAACAAAACAGCATTGATGAAATTTAACACCACGCGGTAAGATGAATTTAATGAAAAAGAAAACACGAATTCGCCATTGAGTAAAGCAAGCCATGGAACGATGTGAAGTCATATCCAATTGGAACGAATAATTGCATTAAATTTAGTTTCCAAATTAAATATCGCGCATTTTGCGCAAATTGATATTGCTTGTGAGGCCCCTGTTGGAAATGTTTATAATATTTACCAGAAACATTATATGCAAAAAACCCGACAAAAGTAAAGTTAGATTTTTTAAGAATCAATTCAATTGCCTTCATATAACCTTGTTAATTAATTAAAGAAGTCACGTTTCTTTGCAGATGCTCTACTTTTTGCAGAACTGACATAAATTAAAACTGAAAAATCGAAGTTCCTCTTAATGCGGAAAAACATCGATAACAGTCCTACAAACCGCTTATATATTAACTCATTTTTATTTCTTTTTTGTTCCCAGCATTCAAGTGGATCTATCACGTTAAGCTGTCTCTTTCTGAGTTTCTCCGATCACTCTTATACCGTTCTTTTTTACGAATGATTTCCTGCCACACGTGCGGTGGAAAAAATGCCATAGTCATCTATTTTTTTAGCTTATCATCGTTTTTTAACGAGGGTGCATTTTTTTCCTGGAAATATATGGTTAAAACTTTGAAATCACAAAGAGTTTGCAGTTGTGGTTACTAGTAGGTAAATATGTAGTTAAAATTAATATCACACATTTTTTGATTCGCGCTTAAAACAAGCCTCTCATGTTTAAATTATCCTAATTCTCAAAATAATAAATTGGTAGATGATTCCATCCCCAATCCAAGAGCAACTTATGAAGTGATGATATAATCCACCCCCCTTAATTTATACAAACAATTAAAAAACAGGAGCACCTTGGATTTTTTTTTGTATTTTAACATATACCAGATTTGATACCTTTACTCCAAAGAAAAGAAAACCTGCCAGTTCTAGTAGATATATTAATTAAAAGTCTGTCATAGTATCAAGATGAAAAATTAATTTAATCTTAACTTCACAAAATAGAATTAAAAAATTAGTACACCCAACATTAAAGCAAGAAAATTTCAGATCCTTAAGCAAATTTTACTAGATGAGTCATAACCGATTAAACTTATTAAAAAGGTAGTATACAATGCTAGAAATAACAATATCGAAAACATTCACGATAGGAATCATACACATCCTAAAAATGACTTGCTTTTGGGTTCAGTTCCCTACACTCAAAATTTGAGTCTTAAGATTATTAAATAAAGATCATGTTTTAAACCAGTATAATTGCGTTTATTCCATTCCTTGGCCGAATTGTGGAAAAAAATTAATTTTCAAACAAAACAAAGGTTAATAAATTGCATTAGACAAAAGTGATACAAGACTTAATAAACTGCTTGTGCTCATTAATATACCGGACGCAAACGTAATTTTAACAAATCAAAAACTTTAATCACTAAACATAACACTAACTAAAGGCTTTATTTAGACATTACGGAAATACATACACAATGAACAAAAAAACCTATATTGAATACATAAATTTCATATTCCAGTATTTTAAATTTAGACGACAAAAAAATGTTTAAAATCATAAATACTTATTTCCTTTTCAAATTACATCTATTATTTTGCTTCATATACTGTATAACATATTATTATCTATTTTTTAATTTTTTTTTGAATATACATTTTAATATTATGCATGTGACATATTTAACCTATGTGTCTCATTATTTGCTAGAAAAATAATTGGTTTTAAATTGTTTATTTCCTGATAAGTAATGTCAAAATTTTAGTAGGCATCTAAATCTAGTCTATATACTTTTGAAAATTCACTCAATATTGTCTTTACATTTTAATTATTGTAAGTACCTTTTAAATCCAAATGTGATGTTGGCGAAACGTCAGCAAAACTGTTGTTTTCAGAACAACAGTAATGAACGGATGTACACCCGGAATGAAAACACATTGTATTTTTCCGTGAAGGACTAAGAATCAGCACACACATAGGACTATCTACATCGTTTGAACGGATACTGAATCAGCTTCGATTATTCAAAATAACATACAACATGTATATTCTTTCAATTTTCTGGTACTCTTATAAGTTACCTACAAATATGTATTTCTATGTCACTCTGTATGCTTCAACTAGGTTGTGGTTGATAAAAATCCAAATATCTAAAGCCCTATCTAATCGTAGTCCAAATTTTAATTTAAAAGTGTTTTAAAGTGTTTTATTTAAAATGGCGATTTTTCCATCGGTTTTTGGTAGAAGCGAAATGATAGGCCAAAGTTATTTAAATATGTATATCTATCCGCTCTCCAGAAACGTCTAACCTACCATCTACTGTCGAACACCCTGTACATATGGTAATATTTTGATTTCTTTGACTATTTACATTTTTTTGATATCAATGGCTTTTGGTCATTTTTTAAAAGAAAAGTTTTCTTATTTATCAAAATATTTTTTATTCTGATTAACGTTTTGACTTAGGTTCGGTGTTTATAGAGATAGGTCTAAAATAGACAAAGAAAAAATGTTTTTCTCCATGTTCGGTAAGAACTACTTTGTGTCACTAATTTGGGGGAGGCAAGTACATTTTATCTTCACAGGGAGGGAGCTAAATGCCTATTTCTCTAAGCGGGTAAGTAAATTGACTGGGAGAGAAAATCCGAAGAAGAAATCAAATACACAACTCGGGCGGTAGGACTCTTGACCAGTCTCGGACTTCTTTTCTACAACCTCCTCAAGTGCTAAGTCTTACCTACCTCCATTGTTGTGTAAATAACTATTACGTCTTGAATTACTAAAAGAACTTGCCAGAAATATAATGTTTACGTTGCTATACTCTAAACACACTATGGAAAATTTCCATTGGAAAACCATTTCCCAAGATTAAGAATCCAATAAATTTTAATCTTAGATTTATCTGCATTCTACCGGTTCTCTCTTAGATTTTCGAAAAACAAATTGAATAGACAGTTATTTCACTATTGTATTATTAATAATATCATACCAGTAAGTCAATGTGGCTTTAGAAAAGATTTCAGTACTTTGGTTGGTCTAACAGACGATATAATTTGCCTTATTGATAAAGAACTGCATACTGATTTGATGCTCCTAGATTTTTCAAAGGCTTTTGATACGGTTAATCACGCACCACTTTTTAACAAAGCCTAATTATTATGGATTTTCTCAAGCATCGATTAATCCAGTTGAATCATACTTTTTAAATAGATTTTTACAAATTGTTTGTAATGCCGCATTTTCAGAAAAAGCTCAGATGTACTCAGTTGTACCTCAGTGCTACATTCTTGAGCCCCGGTTTTTCTATACAGCTGATATTTTGAGTTCATTAAAACACTGTGAGGTTCAAGTCTACGATGATGATACGCAAATATATTTTCATTTTAAATATTGTGAATATAAAGATGCATTCCAATTTAATAAATGGAGATTTAAACATATATTTAAACCACTCTCTTTAGAATACAACTTTTAAAACTAAAACCTCTGAAATCTTCTCTATTGTTTTCCCGCTCAAAAAGCAATAAGCAGTTTTTGAATGAAAACCTAAATATTAACATCGATGGAGTCAGGCTCCCAGTAGTTAACTCTGCATAAAACCTGAGTATGATATTCGATAATAAGTTGCATTTTGGGGAACATATTAAATCTCTAATTCAGAAGACATATTTATCTTTAAAATTATTATACAATAGTAGACATGTACTTAATTTCACTTTATGTAAAATTCTCTGTGAATCATTTTTTTTACCGAATTCAGAAAATTTAAAATACCTGTTCACATCTTATTTTAGAACTAAGAAAATATGACCATATATCGCATACATTTAAGGAGCTTAATTGGTTGAAAATGGAGAACGGCCAACCCCTTCACTTAGGGAATTTTTCAATAAAAATCTTGAAAACCCTTGCCTTACCTTTGTGTATAAGAAACAAGTTTATTTTTCGTGTAAATATTCATTTAAGAAGTGTCAGATCTGTCAATAAGATAAAAGTGCCGCGTCAACAGACTGCCATGTTTCAGAGGTCATTTACTTACAATGGTATTGAACTTTATAATTCTTTGCCAAATGAATTTACTTCTCTTGAAGAAACAATATTTAGAAAACTTTATAAAAGTTATTTATTTACTGCTCAGTGCCAACAGAAATAAATATTTTATATGTTTTGCTTTTCACACCATAATATAACGAAACTTCATTGTTCTAGTAAATTATATGATGTATATATATTTTTATTATGTTTTATCTAGTAAAAGTTTCGTAGAAAGAATATGATGATTCACAGTTTCTATAACTTTGTTTCTAGAATTTCGTTTAAAGGTAATATAGTTTTACAACATCTATACTCTGTATTTAATTTAGGAAATTGATTTTTTTTAACACTGTGGGTTAAGGTCCAGTAGAGTAGCCTCAGGCTAGACTGCGCCTTGGTTCTACCGTAGTTTTTAATTTGTATTTTGTATCATACTTATTGAATTTTTTAATAGAAGACGTATATTATTATTATTATTACAGAATGAGGGAAGTTTTGTCACTTTGGAGCTTGTATAGCATTTTCCCGTATATTTTTCCACCCACCTAGAGAGTTTATTTGAATAAATACAAAAGTTAATTTGCGCTAAAACATAGTGAGCTATGGTCAAGATAATTGCAATGAACGACGCCTTTTTGACGTTTACTAGTCAAAAATATCTATTTACGAGCATTTTTAATATCTAATACGTCGGACGATGGGTTAGTCGGAAGAAGAGAAACTCGACATGATAGAATTATTTAATTTACATGGTAAAAATGCATCGATAGCTCGTAATGAATATCATAGACGGTTTCCAGATAGGCCAACACCAACTCGTAGCATAATATTAAACATCGTTAAACAATTGAATGAAAGAAAAACACTTAAGCGAAAAGTTAGAATAGTGGAAAGAAACAATACTATAAAAAATCAATAATATAAAGTAGGTAAATAATAATATTAGCTTAAAGAACTAAGTTTTGGTTTTCTATATAGTTTTCTTGGTTTATAATGCATGTTTAATATCGTCTTACAAGTCGGTGTTCGTCTATCTGGAAACCATCTATGATATTCGTTACGAGCTATCGATGTACTTTTACCACGTAAATAAAATAATTCTATCATGTCGAGTTTCTTTTCTTCCGAATAACCCATCGTCCAACGTATTAGATATTAAAAATGCTCGTAAATAATTACTTCTGATCAGTAAATCAGTAAAAAGTCGTCGTTCATTGCAATTGTCTTGACCATGGCTCACTATGTTTTAGCGCAAATTACCTTACCATTTCTTTAATGTTTAAACGCTTATATATCCAAAACTAATTGACAGAATATATTAAAAGTATATATATTTGAAATTAATAAAAAAAAAGATCTTGGAGAATATGATTTAATATACAGGGTGTTTCATTTAAAAAAACTGACAACCTGTAAAAATTTCCAATAATATTTTTGCGCTTATGATATAATATTCTAAATCTTCATAAAAAACCCAACAACTTTTGTATTTACGACATTTCCATATCTATTCAAATAAACTTTCTAGGTGGGTGGAAAAATATACGGAAAACCCTGTACGTAGCCTATATGGTTTCGCTTGGCTGGAAAATTTATTGTTGCCGTAGTACTTTCATTGTTTCTTTATCTCGAAGAACTGTAGTTATTTATTGTATTATTAAGTAACTACAGCCTAGAGCTCCGAAACCATTTCACAGTGTAAAAGATACAACGCAAAATGGTTTCTCGTAATAGTGTTACCCGTTTAAATCCGATAACCTTAACGACCAACTAATAACTATTTTATTCTCTTTAAAAGCTCTAATTATATAATTGTCTCTATCTCCGAAAAGCACAATAATTAGACTTCTAATTCATAATAGCACAAAGAATCTAAACTGGAAAGGCTTTCAGTTTATTGTCGGCTATAGAGAACCCCTTCTGTTAAGCGGCCTCCGGATTTGGAAGTAAATAATAGAAGACAATAATGCAGATCTATTGTTGACTACAATATGAACAGAAGCTGCACTAAAATTGTAAAGGCTGGCCTTTTCTTACAATTTTCAGTGCCTTCTCAGGAGAGGTCTTATTGAAATTACGAGGTAAATTAACTGTGCATTGGTAATTTGCTGCGTTCTTTTAGTATAAAACTTCAAATATTGAACTGAATAGAATTAGCATCAGCCACCGACTAGACATTTTCTTTGTGTCCAACTAAATTTGTCATTAGTTTGAAAATTTATTGCTATGTTGCCATGTTATATCGCAACATTTCCCAGCTAGCACTAAAGTAGCTATAACTGTTTCCACTACTAGCCTTTAGGAGTTTTTACGTATTTATTACTAATAATAATACTATACATCAATAAACACTTTGGGTTACACGTTTTTAAGTATTATTTATGTATTTGTTACTGTGAGTAATACTTTATCATGTAATTATATAATAACTACTGCCAAGCAACTACTTACGGAATTGACTGCAAGGTCTTCATTTTTTTTCCGTGACATAATAGTAATTATTTAAAGTTACTGTTTCTTATCTATTTACTAAATTATAACTTTTAAGTATCAGTAGCTTCCTGAACCTTGCAGAGACTACTCCGTTACGTTCAAACGTACTCCTATAATGTATTACTCTCAAGTAAAACGAGTCGTTGCAGAGTATAAAAGGTTATCGTCTAATGTTACTTTAAACTGGCTATTACCAGTCGTTATTCCTCTGTTGCAACTTTGAAGTAAGAATTACAGTAATTGTTTACTACAAGTAAACTATTAAGTAAGAATTACAGTAATTGTTTACTACAAGTAAACTATTACCTCTTGTACTTGAGGTTCCGGAGGTAGGGGGGCGGTGGTACGAGATTCGATCTACACTCGCTTTATAAGAACAGTGGCGACAACAGAGTAACCAATTTTTGTTTGATTCGGCCATATTGCTGCTTTGTTTTGTTTACTTGTTGCCTACGTGGTTTCTTATGGGGTTTGTTGTTTGTGTGTATTTTTTATTAGTTTTTGTGATTATTTAAGTGAATATTGATTAAAACAATAAGTTCTGAATCATTGGCCATATGGAGAAATGTGTTTGTAATTATAAAGTGATGAATTTGTAAATGACTATGACCGTAAATGTCTTAAGTTTAAGTTTATTCCAAGAAAAGTTATTAAATATTGCACATTATTATATTTTGGTTTTATTTTCCTGTAAAAGGAAATATTGTTTCATGTCTTAGTATATATTTTACTTCATTCAGCACCTAAATTTGAGGTAAAAGCTCTCAAAAATTAACATAAAAGAAACTTTAATTTGTAGGCCTACTTTAGTACATATCACATTACTAAAGTCACTTGGCAGACAACTCTCGTTAATCGCTTGCACAAATATTGTCATTTGTTAAAAAACAAAATGAAAAAGTAAGTTGGCGCTAGATAATTCAAATAGATTATTAAAGTAAAACATTAACATAACCCTACATTTACAACAAACGCTGACAGAGGTTGTCAATGTAAAGGCGAGAAATTTAAATTTCGAATTTTTTTCTGGGGCACATTACTCCTTGTAGACTAAAATTAATAATAATACTCTCATTAATTAACCTTTTAGGTGATCCAGTTTCCTTATGTTAATGTGCTAAACTAACGATAATATATGTGCGCCCATTTAAACCTTTGCTTTCGTCATTTTTCCACATTCCATAGAAAATTAAAAATATCACAACCTGGTTATGTCATACCTAAACAAAACCTAAAGCTGCATTTTAAGGAAATGAAAAATAAATCCAAATAAAGGGTTGTGGTTATGACAGAATTATAGAAGTGACTCAAGTACCGCAACTCTCCGCATGCTACGACGCTACGCGCACAACGTATTAAATTTTAAAGAACCGGCAGAATGTTCCCAAATCGTAACCGCTTAGTAATAATATGTAGTATCGGATTAATGGGAATTTTGTATCCTCCCGATTGGGATACACGGGTTCGTATCCCAATGAGAACAAACATTTTTATCTCTGTTATGACTGCTTAATTTATATTATTTTAATTTGTTGGAGATATTTCTGTTTTTTTATAAGAAGTTTTTATTTATGTAGTTCGACAAAAGTGTGGGTTGCATACGTTAAATATTTCCTAATTCAGTGTTAGTCTCATATGTAAAATGTGTAGAGGTTTTTAATTTTAACATAGAGTGCTCGTTTAGATTTAAGGTAAAGTGAAACATTTTTTATATTTTGTCATTGATAGTCATGAGCGTTTGTCCTGATTTATTTTAGGTCTGATGATGTGTGTAATGTTTTAAATATTTTTCCTAACGTAAAATTATTTGTCTGAGATCGAGACTAGTGTTTTTTCTAATTTTAATTCTACAATAAGTCAAAATAAGTGAGTAAATAAAACATCTTTTGTTAAAATTTCTCTTCCGGGGTTCGTAAAAATTAAGGCTAGTCATTGTAGCAGAAGTAAGAAGGCAAGGCAAGCAGAGCAACTAGGCCTGAACGGAGGTTTTCGCTAACCTAGGTTTCACCCATCTCACTTCACCTCCCTATGAAGGAAAGCATCTTGGACCAGACGAGGGGTTGTAATTCTTCATTTGAGGGGGACTAGCCCATCTTTCACACGTACGAAGAAGATGGTAGGGACGCTCCTCTTCTGCTTCAAAATCAGTACATGCACCTCTTTAGTTTACAGTACTCTGTCATAATAGCAATCAGGTCCCCAATCACCTGTCAACTCCTTGACATCAACCAAGCTGCCTTAGGTCCGCATTTCTTTTACCTCCCTGCTGTAGCTCGTACAATTGTTTTTACTCAGGTGAACTAAGAAAATTGGAGCGTCGAGTCGCTTCTGGCGAATTGATACGCTTTCTCTTTACCTTTTACACCACTATGTCCGGGGATCAATTTTAATCACACCACTCTAGTCTTTGCTAGCTTAATTAGGGCATTTCTGTATCCCAGTCTGAGTGAATGCGGATTTTAATTTTCATAATCAATTTCGGTTTCCTCCAAGAGTAAACGTGACTTTTTTTGCATTAATCTGAAATATCTTCAAAACTAAAAACTTAAAGTGTTGAGTACATGTGCGGAAATAAATTGACAAAAGACCTGTATAAAATGTAAAATCTTCAAAACTACATAGCATAACGCTATCTGCAAATAAGTATACTGAATAATGATTACTTCAATTCGAAAGATGGTGAAAAATGTTAAAAAAGTTGTCAAGAAAAAAGTCGGATTAAACCATATACGAATTCCTCAGTAAAAGAGGCAGAAGAGACACAAATTAACAAAAAAAAAACAAACGCTGACAAATACAAAAATCAAATTTTAAAAAATGTTTTTTTGCTAGGAAGCAGCTGTTTTCCACAAAGGCAAGAAGCAACAGAGATAGTACTGTTTGAAGTTTTTAAAAGGGGGTAAAAATCAAGTCAAATTATGATAATTAAAAACAAATTAAAACAATCAAAGTAGGAACTCCGGTATAACGACATAGTGATAAGAGAAGATATTGTTAAAAAATTAATAAAAAATAATATTAGCAAAAATTAAACATTCTGAAAATAACATAAAAATGTCAGAAATTAAACCTCAAAATGTTTGCTTTTATTTATCTTAATCTTAGCATATTAAAGCTATTTTATTACAGATTGTTAAAAAAAAGTGTAATAACATAAAGTGTGCAAAATAGCGTTTAGGTAATAATTTGTTCATTTTAATATTTAATCAGCCTGAAAAACTCCGATGTTTGTGTCATAATAAAGTATCTTAAAAACCAGAAAGCAAAGAATTCTAAAACTGTCAGGTTTTATAATAAAAACATACAGGTACAAGAAGGGGAAAACGGAAAAAATAATTTGAGAAATTTGAAGTTAGGAACTTATATACTATATATTTTGAACCTATTATTATTAAGTAAAGCCGTTAAGGTTATGATACATAAAAAAACCTTATTTTTATGTTTGGGTTTACTGGGATGGCTATATTAGGCGGATGGAGGAGGCATTACCTCCAATATTTTATCTTCTTAGTAACATTGTGGTTCTTTGGTGGGATTTTATTGGGTTATGTTATTGAATAAATATTGTAAACAATTGAAAATCCGTTGGCAAAAATAAAAAAATTTTAAGCAAAATTGTATAATGCCCCAATATTTCTTCTTTGGTCCGTCCCTGTGAGTTAGTAAAGTTAAGAACTTAACGGACCTCAACGATCTTCCTTCCCGACGCAATGCTCAAACTTTTTCCGGTGGTGGTGGTAAAATAAATTAACGGCAGCATTATATTTGTGTCAAATTTTACGTCTTTTAGACAAATTATCACACTTTACAACGAAATTAATACTTATGTTGCAAAATTAGCAATACAAATACAAGCTAATACAAAAGGCTTGAATAAGTCAGCGTGAACTTACTATTAACATATTCAGACTCGACACGCATTTCAAAAGACAGTTACAAATTGCATTTCGACATGAACACAGTTGTTCTGTCTATGGACATTACCAAAATTAAAATAGAGCAATTTTGCTACTTAATATTGCACTTTGATGCCGCTAATAATGCTATTGTGTGAACAGCGCTTTCATAAATCTAATATAACTTGACGTTGATTAATTAGAAAGGAAACGATTAATGAATATATTGATTGTAATTCGCAGATTACACAACACTCAATAAGGTAGTGACATTCAAAATAAAAATAGTAAAGACGTATTGTTAAAAAATTAATCGAGTATTTTACCACGTTAAGCTTTGGAGCAAATAATGTATCAGGTATACATTACTTAATAATCCAAAAAACTTGACTGGTTTAAGTAGGATATTAATCTATGAAAATAATCTACAAATTATATTAAAATATGCGATAGTTTATGAGTTAAAGCAAAAAATAACAATAAAATACTTCTGAGTCAGTCCCTCATCTACCAAAAAAAGCATCTACTCCGCCATCTTTAACACAATGAACCCATTGATTCACTATTGAACAAATTGGGTTTTTTTTTGTTTCTTGAACAAAACTTATTTTTTTGGATTCAACTACACCCAAGTAACTAAAAAATACCTTTAAAGAATTTAGATGACTCCCAAAAAAAATGTAAATTATTTGTTACAAAATTTTAATTTATAGGCATATACAATGAACATACTAAATAGAGGAAACAATATATTGTTGGCTTAACAAAAGCAAATAAATAGCACATTTTTTATCATTAAATCTAAAGTTTGGACTATTATTTTACGCTTCTTAGCCTGCCTTTTGAAAGCAGTCTCTGGGGCATCCCTCGTAATAGTTCAGCAGTAGTCGGCTAAAATCTGTTCTATTCTCACCTGATACTTTCTTTCCATGTTTGAAATTTCCTGGTGTAACCTCTCACCGTGCTCGTCAGTTACGTCACTACAACTTTTCGGAAAGAAGAATCTAATTGAGAATCCAGGAAAATTTTCAACGACATATTACACCCTCGGTTTTGATAGCACAAAAAAAGTCGGACAATCAGGTCTTTATAGTTTTCTGCTTTTATGTTCGCCAAAAAAATGGTTGCAACAATTACAAAGGCATTTCAAGGGTCTTCTTCCTTGAGCCACAAATATTTCCTCTTTAATTTTAGCGCCACTGATTCTAGAGAACTTCTCTGATAAATAACCAAAAGCACGGTCTTCTTTGTTCGTGGATTTCACATAGTTTTCATAAGTCCCAATTTTATATGAAGTGACGGTAGTAAAATATTTTCAGAGGGAACTAATGGCGCGATGGTTATATTTTCCATTCCTGGCTTAAAAGATTCTTAGCCAAATTTTCTTTCTGTAGTGATCCGATCGTTCTCGACTGTCCCATTCGCCGAGGAAGCAGCAGTATTTGGTATGATCTAGCTGTATTCCAAGGAAAATCTCCAAAAAGTTGCCATTAATATATTTCATATTATATGGTCTTCAGTAACAATTTCAAATTACTATACGTATCTTTCATGTGGACTTCATGACCAATTGAAACTGAAAGGAACTTGTTTCCATAATTGTTTTCCATGTTAAAAATCGTGTTAGGTTTTTCTGACGGCTTCGGTAAACAGAAACTTTTACCTCAACTTGAAGTAAATTCTATTGTTGCAATCGAGAGGCCAATAGTTCTGCTTTTTTCTTAGGCAATTCTGAATCCTTTATAAAGTCACTTAATTCACTTTGACTTATTTTATGAGGCTTTTTGCTGGGTACTACACATACAAAATCTGAGTCTTGCAAAGTTGATGTGCCGGCGACATTTTCCGATACACTACTGTTTGAATCCGTACGAACAGCTCTCTCTATCAGCTGGTGGTTGAACTACAACTAACAATTTAGGATTTATATTACATGTATTAAAATCCCTTATAAAGTACACCTGGTATATTAAATCCAGGTATTTCTCATTTAATGGTCGACTTTTCCCATATATTAAGAGCAGGTAGGTAAATTATCATAATATATATGGATTTATAAAACTAGTTTTTGTTGTTTCCCAGTGAATTATTTTTATTTTAATTACGTTCAGTTGGAAATCAAATTCGATATGAAATATAGACTAGAACTTTACAAAATTTGGGCAGGATTCGTGAATTCTTTTCCATTTTTAGAGCCTCTTAAAGTATTTGAGGAGATATTTGCAAAATTCTGGACCCATATCGTGTTAAAAAGTCCATCTTGTCAAAATGTTTATGCTGATGTCAGCGCGGACCATCGCCGCCATCTTGACATGGTTAGATTTTCGAAAAACAGAAAATGTGCACATTAATTTCCAAACTCGGATCCAATTTCTTGATCTAAGAAAAAAAAAAGATTTATGTATTATAGCAAAATTAAGGAGCTCTTGCTCTGCCCAATACGCTGGTACGAAGGCTCAAAACAAATAACAAAAAATCCTGCACATTTTATTCAAAAAAAAAAAAAAATTGAAAATTCTGCCTTATCAGCAATCGGACTGTTTTTAGAGTTGAGTGACATCCCTTTGGTGTATTTACTTATTTCGTTTAAAAACTCAAACCAAAACAAAATTTCTGCATAAAATTGGGTTTTCCGCACGCTTGTAAAAGTTTTTTTTGGTTTTTCGCAACTCACAAAACATATTTGTAATCACTTTAACCGCAGCAAATTTTTTTGTACCACTATCAAAAAATTATCAGATTTTTTAGGTCGATATCAGTATGACAAATGGGTAATTGTTAAACACCAGAGTATGCAAATGAATTTGAGGCATTGCATTTTGCAACATGTTGCAAGATTTTAATTGCAGAAAACGAATTTTAATCTGCAAATAAGTACATCGAGTAATGAAAACCTTCAATTGCAAAGATTGTGGACAAGGCTAAAAAGCCTGTAAGAAAAAGAAAAAGGTTACCTCAAACGATATACATACTCGTCAGTAAACAGGCAAAAATATACATGGCTTTCAAAACAATTTTCAATCAATCAAACTCAAAACTAGAAAAATTATTTATTTGTGGAAATGAGCTGGTAGAATGATTTCAAAACCTACTAGACTTGAAAAAGTCGAGTCTCGTATTGGATAAGAACCGCTGTATTTTTCGATACGCTTTTTTACATCAAAACCAAAAAAGGCTTAACCTGGGCTAATCAAAGAAGCAATCTCATAACAAAAACACTATTTCATACTAACATACGGGTTATGGTTTAAAAAATCGGTAAATCCGCCTTTACCCACAACTTCGCTCGTACAGAATTTTACTACTTCAATACATAGTCTGTATATGCATATAATTATTGGGTAATAACTTTATCCAAATCCCATAAACTGTAATTTATTTCAATTGTTTTGAGTTTTTAATTATTATTATTATTATTGTTTACTTATTTTTCGTAACATTATTTAAGAAGTCTGCAAAAACAAATTATGTCTCCTATTATTTTCCTCCATAAAAAGGAGGTTTTATACCAAGAGTTGCAATTTAACCGAATATTTAAACAAAAATTTAGGTAGCCATTTTGTTTTGCACTATATAATTGGCACTTAAAATGTATCATTCTGGACCGGTTTGACACATGACTTTTGTGCAAAAATTTTGGAGAGTTAATTGAATAAGTATTCTCTTGCTATTGAATTTTTTTAACATTTCATTAGGCCGCCATTTTGTACCGCCCGCGCCATAAAGGGTTTATACAAAATTTTACTAGTTTATGTCTCATGTTTTATTTTTAAGTCTTATAAATAATTAGTTTTTAATACTAGTTTTTCTTACAGTTTGTGAAACCGTCATTTTGTTCCGCAATACTGGATTTGTATCAAAATGTAACCATTTCATCTCCATATGACCCTAGATTTTTAAACAAAATTTAAAGTCATTCGGATAAGTAGTTTTTGAGACAGAATAATAGAACGACAGAGAGATCGACAGACTGACGGAAATAGGATAATATTTCCAAGGGCCCTAAAATACAAATATCTGCAAAAATTTCAGACGGTGATTATTTCACGGTTAATACTAGTCAAATTAAAAAAGCGCCATCACAGGAGGTTTCAACTCCAGCATTCCGAGTGACCGGAAGTAAACAAACCCTCTTGATATTCTGCCCTAGTAAATACCAATAGAAGCCTTAACAGTCGCAGGTCTAGTAGGGTTAGAAATCAAGCGTGCGGGAAAGTATTTGTGATATAGAAATTTAAATTGTGGTTAACTAAAATAGAGGAAATTAAAGAAGTAAAGCTGATTTTTGGATACTTTACCTCTACTTACTAGTCTCGGAATTTTGAAAGCCAAGCCTTTTATCAATTTAACAAGAATTAAAAAATAACTGAATCAAGTGATACATAGTATTGTGTGTTAAAAATTTTCGGCGAATTATAGCTATTTCTCATACATAACCCGTGGGCAATGGATTTTTTATTTATTTTTTCTTTTCTGCCGTTTTTGTCTTGTATATTGGATTTACCGGAGGAATTGTTAGTGTAATGGTACCGTCTCTGTCGGTCGGCGGAATTGTCATTACGGGTATATAAAACCACCGACGCAAATTTCGCCACTTCATTAAAATAAAGCAATTTTGCTACTTGGAATTCCCTTTCAATGCCGCTACTAGTGCTATTATGTGACTAGCACATTAATAAATCAAAAGTAACTTAACGTTGATTAATTACATTTTCGGTAAATAAAAACCGCAGCGGAAGGAAAATGGTTAAAGGATATATCGATTGCATTTTGCTGATATCTGATACACAGTACGCAATCGGATATTGACATTCGTAAACAATTCATGATGGTAAAGTTCTATCGTTAAAAAATAATCAATTATAACTAGAAGTTTCAAATCAAACAATATATCAATATATCTTTATAAACGAAAACCAATTAAAATACTTTTCAAAAACGAGCTTTTACTTATTTATATTTATATTTACTTTGAATATATCAATGTAGATAACTGAAAATTATCATATCATATTAAAGCATGTTCAAGTTAGCCTATTTTATCTTTGAAGACTTGAAAGGATCAAACTTTTCAAAAGTTAATATCGTGAAGTATTTGTATGATCATGTTTGTATTAAATTCCAAAGCAATATGTTAACTAAAGGGTGTTCGGTAACAACGTCAAGGAAACTTAAGGTAGTGATTTTACGTAAAAAATATTGGTAAGTTGTTTAAACAAAAATCAAATTTTAATTTTCTTTTTCTTGTGATATATTTTGAAAAATCGAGCAGCTGTCTGGAAGACAATAAAATACACCAAATATAATAAACCCTTTTTTAGGATCGATAAATTCCACCGTCTAGCCGCAAATCATCATCAAATTTTTGAACAAATTAAAGCCAAATTTTTAAATGGTGTAAACAAATCAAGTCGCCTGAATATAATAGAGCTTTATTAATAAACAACTATCTGTTTAGTAAAACACGTACTGTAAATGTAACATATTATTTTTGTTTAATTTATTTTTATATTATTATTTATTTTTCATAACATTATTTACAGTATTGTATTACTTTATTCCCCACTTGCATTTTATGCAAAATTTGAGGGACAATCGATAAGTAGTTTCTGAATTTTTTAAACTTTTTCTAAGGCGTCATTTTGTCCTGGCATAATGGATTCTTACCAAGTTACCATCCCATCTCCATATGACTCTTAATCTTTTTGGCATATAAATAAATTTTTTTCACTATATATGGTACCCCTAGGGATGTAGAGCTTCAATAAACAAAAATATGTTATTTTGGAGAGCTTAGTTTAAAAAATGATGAAACACGCCAAGTTGCTTTTACCTTTTTATAGAATAAAATACTTTTTCATTAGGGGAACCCCTAGAACATAAACGAGTCTCTTAAAAAAAAACAAATATTTCTTTATTTTTATTAGTATTTATTATAAAATCGAATTTTAATAGTATCGTTTACTTGTTTATTTGTCACTTTTTGTATTATGTTATAAGACAATTGGATATACATATACTAAAAATTATAATATTCTTAAAAATGTAATTTGTAAAAATCACTAAAAAGTAAGAAATAAAATATTAAAGAAAAAAATTAGAAACCAACACACAAACATAATGGAAATTGAGCTAAAATCGTTGTCAAAATTAATAAAAATGTTGGGTTTTCGATATAAGAAGGAATGTAATCGAAGATTTTTATGGGAGTTGTCACATATAGCAAATCAGCGTATCCATTTTTTAAAGAAATACACGGAAAATGTTAATTCAAAATTTAGAAAGTGGTATTTTTAGACGAAACTTGGATATTTTCTAATGGAAGTGGTTCGAAATCTTGGCAGGACGAGTCTGCAAAAAGTGTCAAGAGAAAAAGGGGATGTGGGACGGGAAAACGGTTCATCATTTTGCATGCATGTTTTTCAACAGGATTTCTTCCAGGTGCAGGTTTACTGTTTTCTTCAACATCCAAAAGTATGGACTACCATGATAATATAAACTGTGAACTGTTTGAAAAGTGGTTAAAAGACCAACTGATTCCAAATTTACATGCTCCATCTTTAATCATTCTGGACAATGCATCTTTTCATTCAAGAATCTTAAATAAACAACCTACTTCATCCTGGAAGAAAAGTGATATTTATGACTGGCTAATAAAACAAAAACAAAATCCTTTACCCAATATGCTGAAACTAGAACTTCTTTTAATGGCAAAATCTATTAAAAAACCAACAATATATGCCGTAGATGAAATATTACGGGAAAATGGACATAAGGTTTTACGACTTTCGCCGTACCATTTCCAGTTTAAAGCAATATAATTAATATGGGCTGGGGCAAAATCATATTACGAAAAACACATGAACGATGGTCTTACATCAGATGAAGTGCAAATTTTTTGGCAAGATTCATTAAATTATATTACGCTGGAGTACTGGAAGAAATCTGTGGAACATACGGAGAAATTAATATGGGATTGGTGGAATCGAGAACGAGTTCTAGATGTTGAAAGAGCATCAATGATCATTGCGCCGTTTGAGGACGACTCAGAAGATGAGGACTTTGTAAGTAATGATGATATTTTTTAGTCTATAATATTAAAAAGTTTCTGAAGGATTATATTAGTCTTTGACGTGTATAAATCATAAATTGCATTATGAATATCCATTTTTGCATTGTAACTTAAGTCTTTTGCTTTTGGATTTTTTGGTGTACATTTTATTTTATTTCATGCACAAGTTTCTGTACATACCTTATACCGATTCTCAGAACTTTTGCCACTGGCTCCTGGATCTTAGCCAGTGAATTTTAATTTAAAATTTTTTTTATTAGATTTGACGCCATTTTTTTGTTTACTTTTTTGGTACATTTGTAATTTTCTAAGCAATAAATAAATAATTATAGAATACTTGTTCCAATTTTATGGGAGTTAGTGAACCTTTCATTTCGGTCCTTAGCTAATATAATCTTCAGTTCTCTTTAATACCTCCGGAGTTATTTTTTGTTAGCCTTGAATTTGCTTTAACATTCAGTACACGGCGATATTCCGGGGGCTGGGTAAAAATCTTTAAAAAGCGGCCGATTTATAGCACTCGATAACGAAACTAAACTTCTGTGTAGCTTGATTTTCGATGCAGAATAGGGCTTAAGGCTTACCTATTTTGTGAACGACTGATGCGAAATATGTTTATAGTTTCGTAAAAGTTAAAACAGGTCAACAATCTTTTGTTATTTTATATATAAAGGCATGTATATATACAAGGTAGCCTTTGGAGAATGATCAGGCGAAAAGGGCGTTTAGTTTTTTTTTAACAAAGAGTGGAACAGGTCAATTTTTGATTTTTTATTTATAAATAAATTTCTCCCACTATATTGGGTAGTCAGAGGGATATGAAGCAATCTTCAAAAACGAAATGTTTTGTTTTTTTTTGTTTTAAATATACATTTTTATAATTAATTGTAGAGAGACTAGCGACTATGGTGGAAAAGAAAGCTAAAAAACTAACATAAGGTTATTTTTAAAGAAAATAAACTTTATTTTTTTTAAATATCAATTGTTTTCATTAAAAAGAAATATTATCAGTTGTTTAAGTATGAAATAAAATTTATTATATTAAGAAAGTAGAATTATAGTAATTTTATATCCATCTTTTTATTTTAAAAATAAGCATTTGATACGTTTTAGCTTTCCATTTAAGTATAATCTCTTTATTACCTACCTACTACCATATAAGTGACCTTTGTCTATTATTTTAAAATGTTTTCAGCAGTGTGGTGTTGCCGCTTCTACCAAAACCGACGGCAACATCGCTATTTTTAAAAAAACACCCTGTATATACTTCAAGGTACACCAAAAAAAAAAATGTATTGTATGTACTAAATTTTTAGACGTTTGTTGAAGCATTTTTAAGTTATCAGAGAAATTCTCTCGCAGAAAAAAACACAATATTCCTCCTTTTTTTATTTATTTTTTTTTAGTTAATCCATATTTCTGTTATATATCAAAACCTATTAATATACTTCGAAGTAATCCGGAAAAAATAAAACTTTTCATCTTTCATTTACTAAACATGTATTACATCTATTTAATGAGTTCACTTTAACACATTTTGTAAGAAATACTCATATTTTTAATGGCGGAGGGTGGTACACCGTGATATTTTTAGGAGTGTTTTATTACGACACAATAATGTGCAGTTTTATAATGAAAAGTAAGACCATAATAGGCATTTAGAATTAAATTTAAAAAAATGTACTCCCCAAAACCTTCAGATGCAAAGATTATGTGCTAAAATTTACTACTTTGCAGCAAAAATATTTTTAGAGAAATCCCAACACTTCCAAATTTGCTAAACGTCTAGTGTATAAAGGTACCAAGAATTAAGAGTCTTGTGTTAAATAGGTTAAAATTTCACAAAATTGGGGTAATTAAAACCGCATGTGTGATAAGTAAACCCATAAAAAATTTACAGAATTTCTGTAAATAAGAAGACTAGAAATTAGAATCGAAAAATGACACTCGATTGAATTTTTTTTATTTTATCTTTTTCACGGAGCAATTGATGAGTGCATTATTAAACTTCTAAAACACTGGCCGACAAATTTTTCTAACACAGGCCAGCTCATTATTTTCGCAATGGAAATACCCTCTCAATAATAAAAAACAAATATTCGAAAAGCCCTATTATGTACCATTTTATAATAGCCTAATTAGAACCTTTTATATTGGCAGGTAAACAATTTTATTGTGGGGCGGCTAAAATGAGTCCATTTTACAACGAAAAAATTAACTAGACGGGGTTGTTTACAACATTAGACATAAAATAAACGTTAAACATCACTCTTCTGTTGAGTTTGAATTGAGTGGTTCTCCGTGTATCTATAAGCAAGTGTATGTGAAGACCAGAATGTCGAGTCAAACGCGCCGAAGTTGCAAAATTTCTTATATATTTGTGGAGAATTTCTGGTGAAATCACAAGCCATTTTCCGAAAATGCAAGAAAAGCCTACTTTAAATATTTTGGTGTGTTAATTGGGGATCAAGATAAGCGTTGGGCTCCCCATGTGTGCTGTGTTAGTTGTAGTGTATCGTTGGTGCAGTGGATAAAGGGAAAGAGAAAAAGTATGCCTCTTGCAGTTCCAACGGTATGGCAAGAACCCACCAATCATTCTAACGATTGTTATTTTTGCCTGAAAAAGACTGAAGGTTATTCCAAAAATGGAAAGCAAAATATGGAATATACAAATTTGCAATCTGCCATACGACTTGTTCCTCATAATGCAAATTTGCCTGCGCTAATTGCGCCTCTAAATTGGCAAGCTACTGATTTGGAAGATAATGAAGATAACGCATCATCAGACAGCTCAGAAGAACAGTACACCGATCCCATTTTTACCACAGGTCATAGTTCCGGCGAGCCACATTTGATTGTTCAAAGTGAATTAAATGATTTAGTACGTGATTTGGGGTTATCCAAACAACCGTCAGAACTTCTGGGTTTCCGTCTTAAGTAGTGGAACCTATTGGCCAAAGAAACAAAAATTACGAATTTCAGAAAAAGAAATGTTATGTTTTCTGAATTCTACAGTATGGAAAATTCGTTGTGCGCGTGTACTGATATAGACAGTTTAATGCAGGAACTTGTTATTGAACATTCTCCCCGTGAGTGGCGCTTATTGATAGACTCATCTAAATATAGCTTAAAAGCTGTGTTATTACATAATGGAAATTAAAAACCCTCTACACCAGTTGCCCATTCAGTTGCAATGAAAGAAAATTATGAAAATATGCGCACGATTTTGGATAAAAAAAACTACAATAGGTAAAAATGGCAGATATGTGGGGACTTAAAAGTTATAGCGATTTTAGTGGGACTTCAGGGGAGATTTACAAAATATTGCTGTTTTCTTTGTTTGTGGGACAGTCCTGCAATAAATCAGCATTATGTAACAAAAATTTGGCCAGAAAGAAGCGAATTTCAACCGAGATCTCAAAATGTTAAATTTATACCTCTTGTTGATCCCAAAAATGTCCTTTTGCCTCCTCTTCACATTAAACTTGGGCTGATGAAAAACTTTGTGAAGGCTTTGAATAAAGATGGTGATGAATTTAAATACCTAAGACAAGTCTTTCCCCAGTTAAGTGATACCAAATTAAAAGAAGGCATTTTTGTTGGGCCACAAATCAGAAAATTGCTGAACGATGTCAATTTTACGGAAAAGCTTACCAGGCAGGAACTCAGAGCATGGAATCCATTTGTTAATGTAGTAAGAGGATTTTTAGGCAACAATATGAATGAAAATTATGAACAATTAGTTAATGAACCCTTAGATGCCTATAAAGCGCTCGGTGCCAGAATGTCAATAAAAATTCACTTCCTCCATTTACATCTGTCATTTTTTCCTAAAAATGTGGGTGCTGTTAGTGACGAGCAGGGTGAAAGGTTTCACCAAGATATCAGAACAATGGAAATTCGGTACCATGGACGATGGGATCCAGCCATGATGGGTGACTACTGTTAGTTTTTGAAGGGAGAAGTTAAGGCACCTCACAAACGTAAAAAATAAAGTTTAATTAGTGTTTTAAGTTAATATTTTTCTCGTTTTCTTTTCTCTTAGATGTATGGTATGTTTAATAGGCGAAAACTGTAAACATAGTCAATAAACAGGGTTATGCATTTTCTGAAATCATTTTTTCTATAGATATTAAGTATCATAACATTCGATATGGTTCTACAACTCTAACAAGGAAACCTTACGTGCTACAACTTTTTATTTGTCATTTTCGTATTTGGATAGGTCCATTCTTTTTGTTACAACAAAAATTGTTTTGACATCCACTGTAATAAGTGGTATACAGAACTACCTAAAAAATTTAATTTTGAACATATGCTCTGTAAATATAAGTTTTTTTGCCCTTGTAACATTTTCAAAAATAAACCGTTCGCATAAAAAGGAGTCATGGTGGGTCCCATTTTTTAGAGGTTCCCTCTATTAAAACCTTGGTTACGACTCATCTCTGCGTCTGATATTGGATTTGTATTTTCAAAATATTAAAATGAATGAATACCCTGAGTATCAGGCTCGCAGAGATAAGACCACATACACTCCAACACCAACACCGACTGTAGTCAGAGTGTTAATATCTAGGAGCGGTATCACAATGTGATAAATAAACATATGAGAATATCAGTCGCCCAATAATAAAGCACATTTGTTCTTGGGCTCTAGAACAATAAAAATCTCAACCGTGTTTTTCGCACGACAAAAATTTCTTTCTGCCTTTCGCATTCCAGTTCCTGTTAGCCTTTGGGTAGCCCTCGACGAACTGAGAAACAATCCTAAAAATAGCTCACACAATTTAGGAGATATGATAAGCAAATTTAAACCCATTGTAACGAAATTCAAAATACAATCTCCAGTTAAATTGGATGGAAATAAACAGAAATAAGAAAATAAGACCGGACGCTTATTTAAGATGGATTTTCTTGTTCGCTATAAGGCATAAGTTACTTAAAACGATGTTGGAATTTTAAGTAGAAAAATTTATTTTTGACCAATAAATTGTAATTCAGTTGTCAGATTGTATTTACTAAGATATTATAGCTGTTTTAGCGTTTAAAATTATCATATAGGGGAAAAATATCTTAATATAAAATTTTGAGCCGAAAAGCTCTCCTCAAAAATATAATGTACACTAAACTTGAAGAGTTTAGTATAGCGTTTCATATTCAAAACACAAAAAAAAGTAGCAAACCAAAGATTTAATTTTTTATTTGACTCGATATTTGGAATCTACTAAAAATTCTATAAACCTTTTTTATGACATGTGATATGTCTAAGTTCACCTGTTTTCGAACTATAGATATTTCAAGAATAAATTATTTATCATAGAGCTCAGTAATTTTCTGTTATTTCAATTGAGAGACGATATATTTCTATATAGTTGGCCATGTTCCCCGTTTTTTTTATATAAAAATTCAAACATTTTCTTTACCCGAAACTTCCCTTGTTATGAATCTGTCCTTTTATTAGGAAAGGTGAAAAGTGATCCAATTTAGTTCCGCAAATAGTCATTTCATAGCACGTACGGGGTTTTTCCCGTATATTTTTCCACCCATCTAGAGAGTTTATTTGAATAGATACGGAAATTTCGTAAATACAAAAGTTGTTGGGTTTTTTATGAAGACTTAGAATATTATATCATAAGTGCGAAAATATTATTAAAAATGTCCAATTTTGACAGGTTGTCACTTTTTTTAAATGAAACCCCCTGTATATTAAATCATATTCTTGAAGATCTTTTTTTTCTAATTTCAAATATATATTCCTTTAATATATTCTGTCAATTAGTTTTGGAGATACAAGCGTTTAAACATTAAAGAAATGGTAAGGTAATTTGCGCTAAAACGTAGTGAGCCATGGTCAAGACAATTGTAGTGAACGACGCCATTTTGACGTTTACCGGTCAGAAGTAATTATTTACGAGCATTTTTAATATCTAATACGTTGGACGATGGGTTATTCGGAAGAAGAGAAACTCGACATCGTAATTTTGAAACTTTTATATTAAAATAATTTATTTATCTTATTTATTCTTGTTTTAGAAAATCCTGAGCGCTCAATTCCCGATGCAGCCACTTTTTTTAACAAATCATGGCGTAAATCCACTCAGTTCTAAACCATTATAAATATAAGACATATAAGTTTTTACCTACTCAAGAATTAACCGATCAAAAGAAAATAGACCGAGTACACTTCTGCCAAGAAATAGAAAGACGTGTTAAGATGAACCAACTAAATCTGTCAAACATAATTTTTACTGACGAGGCAACATTTACCACTGGAGGCATGTTTAACCGGAAAAATAAGCATTTTTGGTCAAAAACCCGCGAGCTCTTCAGGCGGTCAAAATTCAGAGAAGAAGGTCCCTATATGTTTGGTGTGGCCTTCTTAACAATCACGTTATTAGACCTATATTTTTAAATGGAAATTTAATCGGACAAAGGTATCAGGAGTTATTAGGAAACGAAATCAAGGGGCATTTAGAACAACTACCGATTAATTCATATTTTAATTTGATATGGCAACAAGATGGTGCCCCTCCTCATAATGTCCAGCTGGTCACCAATTTTTTAAATGACAGGTATCCATTTTGGATTGGAAGACATGGACCATTAAGATGGCCAGCAAACAGTCCCAATCTCTCTCCATTGGATATATTTTTGTGGGGTTATCTGAAAAACAAGATATACTACAATAGACCAAGAACCATCTAAGCTTTAGAGCAAAATATAGTCCAAACAATCGACGATTTAAACACCCAATCACCTCATTTTATCTACGCATTCATATACAGAAAATTTAGAAGAAATATTCAGAAATGCATTATAAACCAAGGAGACTATATAGAAAACCAAAACTTAGTTCTTTAAGCTAATATTATTATTTACCTAGTTTATATTATTTATTTATTTGCAGTTAACTGTCTTACAGGAAGATCCCAATTACAAGACAGTGAAAAACTACATATTCAAGCCTACTAAAAAATTACATTTTACACATAAAAAGAAGCTTATAACTAATAATAACAGTAATTATTTTCCAAATTCTGATATTTGAATAAGATTTAAATTAGCAAAACGGTTTAGCGTCGTAAATTTTTCTTATATGATTCTAAACTATCAGAAAAAAGATCCAAATTAGTTTTTTTGTTAAAGTTATCGCACATTGTATAAATATTGATTGTTTTATATTATGCTACGAGTCGGTGTTGGTCTATCTGGAAACCGCCTATAATATTCGTTACGAGCTATCGATGAATTTTTACCATGTAAATAAAATAATTCTATCATGTCGAGTTTCTTTTCATCCGAATAACCCATCGTCCAACGTATTAGATATTAAAAATGCTCGTAAATAGATACTTCTGACCGGTAAACGTCAAAAACTCGTCGTTCATTGCAATTATCTTGACCATGGCTCACTATGTTTTAGCGTAAATTACCTTACCATTTCCTTAATGTTTAAACGCTTATATATCCAAAACTAATTGACAGAATATATTAAAAGTATATATATTTGAAATAAAAAAAAAAAGGTCTTCAATAATATGATTTATTATACACGGTGTTTCATTTAAAAAAACTGACAATCTGTCAAAATTAGACATTTCTAATAATATTTTCGCACTAATGATATATTCTAAATCTTCATAAAAAACCCAACAACTTTTGTATTTACGACATTTCCGTATCTATTCAAATAAACTCTCTAGGTGGGTGGAAAATTATACGGAAAAACCCTGTACACATACTTTCTTTTCTCAAGCCACATTTGATTCGTACCTATATTTTATCAGTTTCTATCTATGCCACACTTAGTTTTTTGACATAACGTAAAATAAATAAATTAAATAAATAGTTTTCACGCTGATTTTTTAAGATATCATTTTGAATTCGAACCAATTTATCTCTATATCACACTTAATGCTTGCACAAAATTTAAAATTAATATAATAAAGAGTTTTTTCAGGCTGATCGTTTACATTTTGTTAAGCCCTGATATTGGATTCATATTAATATAATTAATTTAGGCATATTTTTTAATGTTTCATCATTTTTTCGGTTATACTAGATTCTACTTCTTCAACTGTTACCAGGTTGACTCCATGACTCCTAATTTTTTATCAAAATTTGAGGTCAGTTTAGTAGTTTTTTTAGCGCATTCACAGACAGACATGTTTTTAGGCATCTAGGATCTAGAGAGGCTATAACGTGAAGATATGTATAATGGGAGGGTGATTTTTTTTACCATTACAGATTATTTGATCGCCATTTTGTTTCACCATCTCGAATTATTACTAAAATTTTACCAGTTCATCCCTATAGTACACTAAATTCTTGAACAAAATTTTTAATCAACCTAATAAGTAGTTTTTTCAGGCTGATTTTTTAAATATGTTATTAAGCCGCCATTTTGTTTTGCTCTTCTGAATTCATTCGAAAATTTTCCCAGATAATTGATTCTTACATTATCGGTACAAACCTTTTCTCAAGGTTACAATACTTCCCTTTTACCAGGGAAGTAAAAATGTATATCTATTGAAAATACTCCTTACATACATCTTTTTAAGGTTTAGAAAAACTTACAGTTTTAAAAGTAAATAACTGGAATTTCAAAATGGCAATGATACAAACAAGGTTTTAAGAATTGCTTCATAAGATCGGGAAAATGAGACGTGAAGTTTTATTACAAAATAAATTTAGAAGCAATAAATAACGAAAGGTTCAAAAACTGTCACAGACTCAAACAACTGTAATCTCATACTAAGCAGATCAAATAATAAAGATTTAAATATAAGGGAACTCCGTCTTATTTCAAAACTGTTTCAGCTTTATTTCAACATTTATTCACAGCTTTGTATTCATCATTCAAAAACATAAAAATTTCAACCCGTATTTTTCGCACGACTAATATTTCATTCCGCCTTATGCATTCCAGTTACTGTTCGGCATTCGGCACTCCTCGAGGAGCTGAGAAACAATCCCTAAAAAAGCGCACACAATTTATGAGATTCGATAAGGGAATTTAAACTCCTTCCAAAGAAATTCAAAATACAATTTCCAGTTCAATTGAATGGAAATATACAGAAATAAGACAATAAGACTGAAAGCTTATTTAAGATGAGTAGATTAAGCTAAAGTAATTCTGCTGCAATCTCAGTCATTTTTACATGTAAATTCCTATAAGAAAATTTAAGGCCGGATTTGCAGTTTTATCGCTATTTTAGAGCGGGCAATTTTGGTTCCCGGCACATCACCCAATAGGGACTTCGCAATTTTAACCGACTTGGAGGTTATCAATTCAACGTATGTATTTTTTTTTGTGTATGTACACGGATCACAATGGCGGAATGGCGACATTTGTTTAAGTGATTGCCGGAGACAATATATATTGCGTTCACCATATCAACATGAAAAAAAAAAGATACTATATATTGCATTCACCATATCATTAGGAAAAAAGTATCCATGTTAATATCGTGTTTCGTATTGTTTTAGGGGTTTTAATGGCACACAGTTCAATTTTACTCATCATTTTAAATACTGACAACGTATATTGTTAATTTTCTATAAAAGTGTATATACGATATATTTTATATAATATTAGTAAGGTGATTCTTGTAGAATTTCATATGCAATGGACCCAGTAGCAACTTATTCATTTTATTAAGAACGTCCAAAATTTTAACCTAAGTTTAGACCTTATAACTTGAAACTTATATAGACAGAACTAAAAAGGATGAAATAAATTTTTTTATAAAAATAGAACCGATTTCACAAAAAGAACTCTAAAAAGTAAAAAATAGTTTTTTATGTGTGTGTATATGTGCAAACACTCATTATATAAATGTTTGTGATTTAGAATTAGTTTGACGCAGGCTTAAATCAAAAATTAGGGTTCATATGGGGATAACCTGGTTACATTTTGGTAAAAATCCAATATGGCGAAACAAAATGGTGGCCTAGTGAATTGTTAAATAAAATATTACTAAAAAACTGCTCTTCCAATTCATCTCAAATTTTGCGGAAACATCAAGTGTTATGTTGAAATCAACTTGAAAAATTTTGGAACGAATCCAAGATGGCGGAACAAAATGGCGGCCTAATAAAATATTTAAAAATTCAATCTGGAAAAAACTCTTAATGGTTTGATTTCAAATTGAGTGCCATAACTAATTGTGGTATAGGAATCGACTAGTAAAATAGTGGTACTAATTAAAGATGGCCGAACAAAATGACGGCCAAATAAAATGTTTGTAATCGTGAAAAAATCACCCTCTCGGGTTTTACACATCTTTGTGTTTTAGCGTCGCTAGATGCCAAAAAATATGTTGGCGAAACGTCAACAATTTAAAAATGGGCTTTTGTTTTTCTACTGGATCCTATCCCCAAATTATACATCACTTTAACATGACAACAAGAGGATCGTGAATGAAGACCATTTAGAAACTTAATATCTGGGATATTTGTAGACCAGCGGAGTAGGTAAAGACTGATAATATGGATTTCAATTTAAGATGGCGACACAAAATGGCGGCGAAATAATTAATTTTTTTTTTTAAATCATGTTCAATTTATTTTAAATTTTGCAGAAAAATTAAGTGTGAAGATAGGATACTTATTGAATTTATTTTAAATTGCCCAAAAGTCATGTGTGACATTGTTCACACATATGTATAATTTTGGAGCTCAGGATCGTTATTTAACGCATTATTAAGTTATAAATACTCTAATAAGAAGCTCCACAGAAACCCCCACATAAACAGCCAACTATCTTTTTACTTATAATTAGAAAACTAAATTTCTCTATGCTGGTTTTCGTATATAACTATTTTTTATGTATTTAGTATTATTTATAGGTAAAACTGATTTTGTTATATGATATTCAATTATGCATTTAAAGTTCCTTTATATTATGAAATCTTAACCACTTACAAATATAAACTATATTTACTAAAAATTAAACTAAATATGTACAATATATACATTTACTTTACTCTTCCATTATAGAACATTTACCCACCGGGCAATGTGTTATGAGTTGTTTTAAAAATCGTTCGTTTATCACCATGAGGTGTGAGTCATCTTTTAGATTATAGAATTGAATATATTTCATCTTGTTAGATCTAATTAAATTTTAGGATATTGTTTTTCCAGTAAAGGATTCTAAACAATTTACTTAATTGTCGAAAGTTATTATAGTTTTTATAATGGATTTTTGATACCCTTTATCTTTTTGGTTACACCTATGTTTTAAAAATAATTTCTCGTTCGCTTCCAATAACTTTCAGCTCAGTTTTCTCTTTTTTCAATTCCTCAGCAGTATTCAACAGTTTGGTAGAATTTATTTTAACAAACAAAATGAGTCTCAATTCTGCCGTTGTATTCGTCGTTCAATCGCTATTTCTACATCTAAATCACCATAGGTTTCCGATTGGCAATTTTGGTTCCATTTTAGGGCGTGATATTTTCGTGTCAGATACATCACCCAGTAGGCCTTTTGAAATTTATAAGTTAAGGAAAGATGATTTATGAACCCACATCTGTAGTTTTCCAGGTAAGTAAAATAATTTTGTTCTAGACATATATCTGCAGTTGTCAGTAGTTAACTGTCAGAAGTTAATTATGGTATTACAGCTTTTATAACAGCTATCTATACAGTTTAACTGGTTTCAGCACGGGAGCTGCTTTAGGAAAAAACAAGCTAAGAACCGAACCAATCTAGAACTGGTTTAGTAATAGACCTGCCTATTACTAAATAATACAGATTAACAAAGAGACCTGTTAAGAAAAAAAAACAGATCTAAAACAAGTTTTAAAACGAATCTGTTTCAAAAATGTTTTAAGGTTTACGAGAACTTCCGGGCTTAAAAGGAAACAACCGGAATGTCAAAATTGCGAGAACGCAAACAAGTCAGCTCAAGAGAATGGAAAATTACATTATTGTAATTTCATATTGAGTAGACTAAATAATAGAGACCTAAACAAAAATCTCATCTCATTTCAAAACTGTTGCACCTTTATTTCAACATTCGTCTTAGTTTTGTATTCATCATTCAAAAACTTATAAAAATCCAATATTTATTTTCGCTTTATGCATTCCTGTTATTGTCTGGCTTTCGCCACTCTTCCACGAGTTGAGAAACCATCCCTTGAAAAGCGCACGCAATTTATGAGATTCAATAAGCAAATTTAACTCCTTGTAACGAAATTCAAAATACAATTTCCAGTTCAATTCGATGGAAATATCCATCCAAAAATAAAAAACAATCTTTATTCAAGGTGGATCTTGTTGTTAGCTGCAAAGTTACTGGAAACATTTTTATTCAAATTGGATTGTATTTAGTAGGGGGTATATTTAGTAGCCATCTTAGTGCTGAACAGTAGCATGTTTTCAATTGTGTCTATCAGTGTAAAAGGACCCACTTATAGAAAATGGCTTATTAATAATTTTGTTGATTTTTTTTAATAAAATGCCTTTCTCGATATTCTTATCAAAAGTATGTCTAGCTACAACCTATAACTAGTTTTTAAGATACAGGGTGTTAAATCTCGCCAAAATTGCCAAACCCGATATAAAATATATGGGGAAAACAGGATGACACCAAATTAGTTTTTTCAACATATTTATCGTACAGAATTAGAACGTTATGACAGCGTAGATGTGCTATCGCTTGGTTTCCGAGATATAGTGAGAAAAAAGTTTTCAATAAAACTTCCTATATATCCAAAGAATTTGCGGGCCTATGTTCACATAAAATATGCTTTTATAGCTATTATAATTTGTGCATAACTTAATATACTGTTTCTTAAAAATGAGTTATAGGAATTGGATTATATAAAAAATTTAGAAAAATTAACCGAAATACTTTTTCATAATCTGCTGCTACAAAGAGAAGTCATTTTGGAATTTCAATAGAAAAAATTATTTTCGAACAATATTATATTGAGTATTCTACTCATGTACAAATTTTCCCGTAAGACTGGTGGTGTTTTCGAAAAATTATAGCGGAAATACAACGTCGTCTAGGAAACATGGTGTTTCCACTTACCTGTTTAGGTGTGGTTACATACCTAACCAAAAAATGAAATCTTGACAATATGAAACCCGCTTTTGAGAGACGCTAGAGTCCCTAGAAACTGATTTGAAAGTATATTTCGAACATTTTTAAAAGTTGTCAATATGAATAATCGCTTTGGGCTAGTTCAAGAAGAGGAAATTAATGAAAATATAATTGGAAGCGAACCAAGAAACACAGTTAAATCCAAGAAGAGCATCTGGAGACAGTTTATGTCATTCTGCGATGAAAAAAACTATACGTTTGACCAAGATACTCCAGTATCCCAACTAGCAATGATTTTGAAAAGCTGGGCCTACAATATGCGAAAAATGAACGGGGAGAAATATAAAGAAGGCACGGTAAAAATTATTTGGAATGTGACGGCGAAATTATTGATGGAAAGGTATTTCAATGAATACAAAATTAAAATAAATCCCTTCGAGCAGATCGAATTCAAATCGGCCCGAGACGCAAAAAATGCCAAAAGGAGACATTTGCAAGGTATTGAAGGCAAACGCAGAGAATCGGCCGTTTTTTTAACATACAATGAATTAAAAAATCTAATCGAAGCTTGTGATGAATCAACTCCAGAGGGTTTACAAAAGAAGTATTTTTTTCTGTTGTCCTATGAATTAGCCTGGAGGAGAGGAGAAGGTGCAAGAGCCGAAACAACTTTTTTCAAAGAAGAAACTGACAACTTCGGAGGAAAAACAGGTAGAATTCAATACAACCCTGTTTTTTCTAAAACATGTCAACGTGGTGGCCGAAAACTCGCCGATTCGAAGTGGTTAGTGAGAAACGAGAGAAGTCCCAGCTTTTGCCCAGTAAGAATTTATAAAGAATTACAAGATAAAAGGAAAAGTATCTCCAACACTCGACTATTTTTGGCGCCAAACCCCCATTGGAAAATTTCCGGAAAATGGTTCAAAAACAGCCCAGTAGGAGAAAACGAGATTTCGACCTGGATAAAAAAACAAGCACAGAAATCAGGCCTCCATATCACAAAAAAATGTACCAACCATTCACAGAGCTACTGCCGTGTCCAAGCTGGCCAAAAGCGGAGTGTCGGAGCAAAACTTGATAAAAATTACAGGTCATTCGAATGCGAAATCCCTATCAAGTTATTTGCAAATGGATCCAGATCACCACAAAAAAATTATTGAAAAAATGAGGGAACCTAGAAAAGAACCACCTCAACAGCACGTGCATCCAGCCCCTGTAGCAGTATCACCCAGCACAAGTACAAGTAGTGTCTGACGGCATCTTCTACGTCGTCGCAAAACAACAATGTGGTTAATAATTATCAGAACTGTACCTTTTATTGTACAATCAATAATTAAAATTGAATATTTAGATTTATATTAAGTACTTTTCAATATTTAGACAAATAATTTTATTAATATATTATTATTTAATTTGTGTTCAATTTGTTACAAAATTCAAATTTCTGAACTTGAAATAGGTATGTATTTAATATTCGGTTAATAAAGCTTAGTTTCCCTGTATTTGATTCGTGGAATATTCCTCCTAAATACCATTCGTGCTTAAAAATTAACCAGATAATTTTTAAGCACTCGTGGTATTATCCCCGAATATTTTCTGTGACCATATAGGTGGGGACATGGAATTCTATTAAATGTCTCTTGTCTTCGTAATGTAACAGACCAGCGGCTGGTTCTCTTGAAGTTATGCCAAACAGAGGTTGGTGAGTTTGTATTGGACTACCTTCTCCATTTGTTCCTTGTATGACTGCTGCGATTTTAGTTTGATGCCTTCGAGTAAGAAGATATAGCTGACAGTCCGACAGGAGTTTTTACTTATACTTCTTAACGACTGGCTCATCTCTTGAATGATTTCTTCTTTAAGCAATCTTGTGTGTATTTCCATTGCATTTAGTTGACCTTTAGTCACTAATCGACAATCGAAATTTAAGCCGGATGTTACAAATAGATGCTGTTGTGAGTGCGGAGTAAGCGATTGCTTTACATTCGGAACTGGTTCTGTTGATTTTCGAACATTTGTTGATTTTCAGAACTGTGGTTCAGCAGGATTTCTTACTGCGGCCAATGCATCAGTAATTCTGCCGAAATTTGCAATATGTTGTGACACTCGTAGCTAGTCTCCTTTTTCTAGGGATTAGCGCTGGTTTTGAAAAGCTGTAATGGTCGGTCTTTAGCTTAATGCATTTCTTTAAGGGGCTTGTATTTTGGCGTGGGTTGAGTGGTTTTTTTCTTTTGACGTTTGTGGATGTCTGTGAGGGATTAACAGGGGCAGGAGGTTTTCCCTTCTTTTGTGAAGACGTTTTTATTGCGTTTGAAGGGCTGGAAGAACTTTCTGCTCCAGTTTATTTGCTTTTGTATTTTGTATCTTGACTTTGGTTAATTGTTAACTTTAGTTCGTATTGTTTATTGCCTTACACATGTAAGGGAAGATCTACGTTTACGTAAACGTTGATATGGCACAGTTGCTTAGCCCGCTTGTTCCTTAAGAAACGGTTTCTTTGTATATAGGGTATTTCTTCTCTTCTTCGTAGACTGACAGTTGCGACACAGTCAATGGAACAATTTTAAAACATTTATATTTATATTAATGTAATATCTATATAAGAAAAGACCAAGCAAAGAAATTAGCCTCCTCTAAAAAGTTCAATATATTTTGTCTTTAGTATGTCAATAAAATTGGTGTGAATGGATCCAATATTATTAATATCGAAGTCTATTGTGGCGGCTACTGGTATATTTTAACTGTAACTTCATCAATTGTTAGAAGTTTTATTATGCTTCATTTTTCTCTATTTGCTTTTTGTTTAATTTTTTTCAGATGATTAAAAAAGTGGTGGAAAAATTATATAAGCATACCCGAAAGCGCTGACTGGCACTGGTATACCTATCAAACCCTCATATACATTTTGCTTGCCAGCATAAACTGGATAACTAAGAAAATATTATGCCTTTTTGTCCCTTATACGGCACTAATATACTCGACCGCCTGCGTTAACAGGCACCGGAGTATCAATTAAAATTATTTTAAATATCTTCTTCGCTAGAGTTAACTGAAAAATTAGGAAAATTTAGTACCTTTTTGTGCATGTGTGTGTTGTTTGCATTTTTGCTTTATTTTGCACGTTTTGTTACAGAGGCAAGGCAAATGAATTCTAAGTTTGGCTTTTACTACGGAACGTAGTTGAAAAATAAGCGTCCAAATATCGTTTATTTAAAGTAGAGGTAGATAGCGAATGGACTACTAAAAATGGTATGGTGTAAAATATGGAGATTTTGTACCCCGAGAAATCAAAAACTGGCGAGTCAACCAAATATATCATCATCAATAGAGACAATATATCACAACCGTGTGTGAAGGCTAAATATATATATATATATATATATATATATATATATATATATATATATATATATATATATATATATATATATATATATATATATATATATATATATATATATATATACAGGGTGTCCCAAAAGGTCCTACCAATAATTTAGGAATACATAGATTTAATTAAAGTATAGCGATTTAGCCATAGTTGCCTTAGTTCAAAAATTAATATTAAGAAAGATACAGGGTGATTAAGTTAAAATTTTATTTTCAATTTTTTAAAATAATATCCCTGGTTTTTGAGATACTAAAGTGAAAATTGGTGATAACGAATTTTTTATAGCCAGTAATAATAACATTTTTATATACAAAGTTATAGAACTTTGTATAGAAAAAATATGTTCTACTGTCCTTTCTCCCAAAAAAAGCTATACTTTATAAATCTATCTAAAGTTCACCGTTTAAGAGATATTTGCTGTTTTATTACTTTATGCAGCCTAGCCTATTCAACATTTAGGATATTACAAGTTTTATCATTTTTATAAATTTTAATAAATCTTTTAGAAATAGTTTCTTTGCGACAGATGCGTTAATTTCAATTGTTTCTTGTTTGATAAAAGCCTACTTTATAAAAATGATGAAACTCGAATATCCTAAGTAGTGAGTACACGGGGCTGTTTCAAGTAATAAAACAGCAAATATCTCGAAAACGGTAAAATTTAGATAGATTTATAAGGTATAGCTTTTTTGTGAAGAAAAGATAATAGAAAATATTTGTTCTTCACAAAACTTGCCAATTTTGTATTCAAAAAGATTAGAACATTTTTAAATACAAAAAGTTGCGCTCGTAGCGCCCTCTTCAAGTTACAACAAAATTGAAGGCGTATTATTATTACTCGCTATAAAAAATACGTTTTTATTTTAATATCTCAAAAACTGGGGATATTATTAAAAAAAAATCGAAAATAAAATTTTAAATTGATCACCCTGTGTCTTCCTTGATATTAATTTTTGGACCAAGCCAAGTATGGCTAAATCACGATGATTACTATTATGATTATTAAGAATATTATTAATGATGTAATATCCATCGATTTAGCTTTAACGTGCGACTCGTCGAACGTTAAAATGTTCCGAAGTAGGCTGGATCAGGTAAAGCAAAACGGTAAATTCAAAAGTGGTCGGCTGGCCTGTTACTTCATCACACATCATACTGTTTAAAAGATATGAAATAAATAGGTGTTTTTCATTTTGTTGTAGAAAAAATATTGTACACAACTCGTTAGAAAGAGCACTATCACACTCACGTGAAACATCACACTCGTATGTTGTATGTCACTTTCGATGCTCGGTGTATAATATACCGATTCTCCACTATTTATTTTTATGTTTTTTCATCTTGAGCATTCCCGTTAATACACCGCATTTGACACTATTCGATGAACTGAAAAACAACCCTTAAAAAACACCAGACAATTTATGAGATTCTATAAGGAAATTTTAACTGCTAGTAACGAAATTGAAAATGCAATTTCCAACTGAATTGAAGGAAAATATATAAAAAAGAACTCGAAGTTACTTAATTCCACGTTGAAATTTTAGCTCGAGAAATGTATTTCGAATATCGAATTACTATTAAAGATAATTCATTAAAAGGAGTCTGCTAGGATTTATCGGATTATAATTATCACAGGCTTACATAATTAGGATTGGAGTTCATAATTTTTCCTTGAGAAGTTTTAATAATAAGTAGCCAATATTTAGAAAAATATGTTTTCTACGAATCTGTCAAAAATTAAATTACAACGTTTTAAATTACTTTTGATGTTAAAAGTGACTGTATATACCACTGTTTGATCAATACACAACGTGCAACAAACATATAAAAAACCCTAATTTTATAATTTGTAATCATCATTTAATTATCAGGAAGATATCAACTTAAAGAGACAAAATAATAAAACACATTGTGTGGATTGTATTTCTTCCTAAAAAATTCTTTTAACTCCGCTTATTAGATTTTATTGCAATAGCTCAGAGCCTTTTCAGCGGACTAAAGAAAAACACGGTGCCTCGAAAACGACTCTTTTCCAGCTAAGCTAACGCGAACATTAAGAACGAAACATTTCAAAATTGGGATTATTATCCGGCGTTTCATCTTCGATTGCACAAGACTCCTTTCGGAAACTTTACTCTACGAGATCTAAAAACTAAATGACCAAGTGTCCAGATCTCGTGGCTTAAAGATCCCTGAAGATGTCTAGTGCAAGCAAAGGTGAAACGTCGGATAGTAATTTTGTAGTAGTAAAAATGGTTTAACTCCAAGAACCATGATTCCTTGGCGAAAGTAAATTGTTAGGCATAAAACTAAGTAAATAAACAATCCCTTAAGTATTTACACAATATTTAGGAACACTTTAGTAGAACAGATAAACTTGTGGTTGGACTACTTGCCTCCAATATAATGATTTTGGATTTTTAGCATATCCGGAATATTCATATGGAAGATTAATAATTATTGTGTTGAAAGTTTTTTTTTGTTTATTAACTTTTTGGTGCAGTTAACAATATAATTAAACTTACAAAAACCCCTATAACATATTTATTCCCGCGCATAGGGGAGATATACAGTTAATAAAATACTGTTTTTAAGTATAAACTTACTTCATGCACCTTAATTCATAGGTTAGATTTATTTTCACTAAAATTTTTCACCTACCAGATACTGCTCTTATAGTAGGAATGTTTGACTTTCTCCGAGATTCGGCGTTTCATCTTCGATTGCACAAGACTCCTTTAGGAAACTTTACTTTACGAGATCTAAAAACTAAATGACCAAGTCTCCAGATCTCGTGGCTTAAAGATCCCTGAAGATGTCTAGTGCAAGCAAAGGTGAAACGTCGGATAGTAATTTCGGAGTAAAAAAAATGGTTTAACTCCAAGAACCATGATTCCTTGGCGAAAGTAAATTGTTAGACATAAAACTAAGTAAATAAACAATCCCTTAAGTATTTACATAATATTTGGGAACCCTTTAGTAGAACAGATAAACTTGTGGGTGGACTACTTGCCCCAATATAATGATTTTGGATTTTTAGCATATCCGGAATATTCATATGGAAGATTAATAATTATTGTGTTGAAAGTTTTTTTTGTTTATTAACTTTTTGGTGCAGTTAACAATATAATTAAACTTACAAAAACCCCTATAACATATTTATTCCCGCGCATAGGGGAGATATACAGTTAATAAAATACTGTTTTTAAGTATAAGCTTACTTCATGCACCTTAATTCATAGGTTAGATTTATTTTCACTAAAATTTTTCACCTACCAGATACTGCTCTTATAGTAGGAATGTTTGACGTTCTTCGAGATTTACCTATAACAAAAAGAAACATATTTTAGTTGTGATACAAGCAAACAATGATTACTGTAGAATTTCAGTATATTTTTAATACATTTATATGTAATTTATTAGAAAAATAACAGTTTTAAAGAATATTAGTATTTCTTTAAAATAATATTATGTAAAGGCCTGCCTCGTCAATGAATAAATTCTGGCAATAGATCTTGAAAATTTCTAATCACTGATCTAAAATTTGCCCCACTAATTTCCCTTGTTTCTGGTGTAATTCCAATTTTCAATTCTTTGAGAGTCTCAAAGCGATAGTACACACTTTCAATTAAAAAAAATCCGAACTAGTCAGGTCAGGTGACATTGGGGGCCAATTAATACTGCCATGTCGAGAAATGACACCTTCAGAGAACATTTGTCTTAAAATGTTTATAAAAGAAGTCGTATGTGGCTTTGCTCCATCCTGTTGGAACCACAGTGTTTGGTTCCTATGCATTCTTAAAACGATCTCAGAAATCGAAACCCTGCGACAGTTCTTTTATCAACTGATGCAAGTTAATCTCTACTATTTAAAAAATAGATGATGCAAGTTAATCTCTACTATTTAAAAAATAGAAACAAAAATAAAGAAACCTTGATTGAAGAATCCAAGTGTCGGGAGTAAGAAATTCTAACCAATCTCTTTTCTTAACATGAAAATCTCTGAAGATAATAGTTTCAGAACAAGATCAGAAAGTCTATCTCTACAGAAGAAAAGTTGAATCACTTATTGCAACTGCTAAATCGAATGATAGAAGAAGTGCATGGTACCGTAAAGTGGGGCGACATTGATCAGTTTCATAATTAATTTTTGATTCATAATAAAGCAAATATACACACATACTTAAAAATAATACAGAGTAATGTCAAATGGGTATCCAAATCCAAACAATATATTAATTTTCACAATTGTATTAAACGGTATAATAATTTTCACAATTGTATTAAAAATACATGATGATCACAGTCATACACCGAGTGGGGCGACTTTGATAGGCCATGTTTTAACGCGTTTAACTATGTTTCTAATACCCAAACCGATCAATCTAGACCCACTTTCAAAGCGGCTAAGCAATTTTTTTGTTAGGTTTAGTACGGCCAGAATATCGTCGTCCATCGGTACAGTCATTCTTCACAAAACAAAACACGTTATGATGAGAATTTACGGATTTGAGACCGGCAACAGTAAATTCAGCGTCAGAGTATTTTTCCTTAACCAAGCACACATATTTAAACCACACAGATTTACGTTTTCCTTGCAAATACTTTACCAAAACAAAGGTGTCTGGAACTAATGTAGGCTTCTTGGGGGGCGTTTTCATCCTCATTATCTGACAAATGAAGTAGATTATCTTGAGTCCTCCGAGCTGCTAACGTTGTCGGCAGTTACAGTTTTTTCTAGTTCGATAGTTAATCTGGTCTTTTTTTTTACTTGGTGCCCGTTCCGCATCGTTACCATAACGTTTTTCTTTTAAAAACTGCGTTAGAACTTCATTTACCTCTTGAGCAGGATCGTTGTCACCGGTAATTTTTTGCAGAACTTTTTGAGCATTAAAGGGATGTATATCCGTAGCTTGAAACCCATTTATCAGATTGCGTTTTATAGCTGAAACTTCCCTGTCCCCAGACTTGTATTTTGTTTGAGCAGACACAGAATTCATTTTTTTCAGCGATTTTCGGAGTAGTGACAGGAACACATCTTTTGGTATGCCTGACTGACGACTGTGTTTCATCTTATAATTTGCCCTCCATGCCGTTTTCATGTGTGTGGAATGGGGCACAAGACATACAAATGAGACATCATTTTCTTCACAAAGACGAATAACAGTTTCACTGAAATGGGAAGCAAGATTATCACCTATTATTACCTTTTTGCCTTCCAGTCGTCTAGCATGAGGTAAAAAGCTACTTTCAAACCAGTCCTGAAAAGTACTTGAATCCATCCACCCATTTGACGTACGATTAAACCTACATCCTCCAGCCCAACATGCACGCTCTTAAATTATGTATGGCGGTAAAAGAGTGATTGAAGAATTGACGTTTCCCCTGTCCATTTCAGGCTTTTTCAAAATATTTATTTCTGCACATCTAAAAATTAAATACGGAAAGTGTACGTATGCAAGTTAAAAATAAAAACAATTAGTTATAACGGCACGCATTAAAATTATTAAAACATTTAGTTAAAATAGTACAGTACATACCTTGAGAAAGATGGTATTTTGCCTTGCTTGGCGGTGTGTAGGCAAGTGATACACTGGTTAAAGGATTCTATTGTTTTTTTTTTATATATATCACATAGAAGGGATAGACCTCATTCTTTCAACCAACTATTTCCAATACAAAGATAATTACTACCAACAACTTGACGGATGTGCGATGGGTTCACCCATCTCTTCCACCGCAGCCCAAACAGTAAAGGAATATCTAGAAGAAACAGTGTCACAAAAAGCCAATGTACCAATATTATTTTTTAAAGGTACGTGGACGATTGTTTATTAGCAATACCAAAAAATAAAACAACGAAAATTATCTCCCTCTTTAACAACTTTCATCCAAAATTGCAGTTTACTTCCGAAATAGAAAATGATGGCGCTATAAACTTTTTGGATTTAACATTACTAAGAGACCACAAAACAAATAGCATTAAAACTAAGTGGTACACCAAAAAAACTTTGTCCTCCCGCTACCTTAATTATAATTACAGTCACCCAAAATCTCAAAAAAACTCCGTAATGATAGGATTAGTTGATCGTGCACTAACACTAAGATCACCTATATACCGAGTTGACATTCTAAATAAAGTTAAAAACACTCTCTTAAAAAATCATTTCCCATTAAAAGCCATCGAACGAATTATAAAGAGAAAAACCCATAACATATACAATGGCACAAAACATATTGTAAATAATCGTGACAACAATAAAACCACTACACACATATCTTTGCCATACACTGAAGGCCCTTCTGAAAAGATTAAACACATTCTCGGTAAACACGATATAACCATATGCCACAAATCTAACAATACACTTAAATCTTTATATACACCACTAAAAAATCAGACACCAATTGAAAAACAATCAAACGTAGTTTACAGCATTCCCTGCCTAAACTGCCCAAACAACAACAAAAACATTCAAAGAAATGGTCGAGATAAAAAAAGAAAAAAAAAACAGTAAACGATCGGAAAGACATTGACAATCTCAGCCAAATATATCACAGTCTAATTTAATTCAATTGTTATAAAACATTACCATCAATCATAAAAACATACTGTATGCTGTCAGACTCACACAAATACTTTTAAAACAACCCGTATCCACCAATAGTGTGTGTAAAAAAAACAATAGAATTCTTTAACCAGTGTAACACTTACCTCCACACCTCCAAGCAAGGCAAAATAACATCTCTCTCAAGGTATGTACTGTACTATTTTAACTAAATGTTTTAATAATTTTAATGCATGCCGTTATAACCAATTGTTTTTATTTCTGTTTTTTTTTATTTTTATTTTGAAAAAGCTTGAATATATACACTTTCTTTTTGTATTTAATATATATATATATATATATATATATATATATATATATATATATATATATATATATATATATATATATATATATATATATATATATATATATATATATATATATATATATATATATATATATATATATATATATATATATATATATATATATATATATATATATATATATATATATATATATATATATATATATATATATATATATATATATATATATATATATATATATATATATATATATATATATATATATATATATATATATATATATATATATATATATATATATATATATATAGATTCCAAATAGCTGCAGTTGCAGTTGCAGCTGTATGGACAGGCGGTTTTCTCTATGTAACGTGACAAAGAATATTTACAATGAAGAAAAAAGCCTTAAAATTATAAAAAAAAAGATCGCTTTCTTTAGCTTAGGGGGATCAACAAATTCTCTAAAATATTGCTCTCATTATACCAAAAGGAAAAAAAGAGGACTTAATACGTACAAATGAAAAAGTGTATATATATATATATATATATATATATATATATATATATATATATATATATATATATATATATATATATATATATATATATATATATATATATATATATATATATATATATATATTATATATAAAAAAACAAAAAAACATGGATTTAAGTATTTATTGGAAAAACCTTATTTACATAATTACATTAGTCACTAATCACATACAAATTTTCTTTTATACGACTTTCTAGTCTGGAGTTTACTAGGGCAGTCTCGCTGAAGGCTCCAGCAGAATCATATGGCTTTTATAACTATCTTCCATAGTTTTAATATACTGATACAATCTTTACCCTTGTTCTTCACTTTTATATTAAAATTTGAAAGCATAGTTTCCACTAATTCTACTTAATTATCTGCTTTATGATTGCCAAGAAAATTTGGTACTACTTGAAAAAATGAACACCAAGCCTCAGATTCAGTCTCGTTCATTGATGTGGTGAATTGTGGCTCTTTAACAAGTTGCCTTATTTGAGGACCATCAAATATATCAGCTTTTAGTTTTTCCGTGCTAATGCCAGGAAATTTACGTGACAAATACACAAAACAATTTCCATCTTTAAAGCCTTCACAAATTACTTCATTAGGTTTAGCTTGATATGCAAGAGCAGAAGTAAGATTTTTTCTCTTGAAACCTAAGGTTCGTTGATCACGTTTTGTTTTCCTTGAATCATGACATCCCTTGAATTTTTGTTAACACAGTGTTCATTTTTAGCTCTGCTATCCCAAAGGCATAAAAAACAAGGATATTTTGTATAACCACTCTGATGTCCAAGGAGGAAGTTAACCATTTTTAATTCAACACAAATTGCCCACTGATGTTCTTCGTATTTAATTTTTCTCAAAACTAACGCAATTGTTTCATATTCTTCCTTCATGGTAGTAGAATGACCAATAGGAATTGAGCCATATTTGTTACCGTTATGTAAAAGAACACCTTTTAAACTACGTTTTGAACTGTCAATAAAAAGGTGCCAATCATCTGGAGTGTACTCAGGCAAACCCATTTTTTCGAAGAGCCCTTTTATATTGTTACAGATTACCAAGTCATTTTCCTGAGCGAAAAAAGGCAGCAGATCCTTATCTCATTTACGATAAAATGTAATATTAGTACCTGGACAAAGTAGATTTTTTTCTTTTAATCTGGATGCAAGTAATTCAGCGGATTCCTTTGAGAGATTCAGGTCTCTTATAAGATCGGTTAGTTCTTCTTCATTGAAACACTGCGGAGTTGCTAAATCTGCTTCAGATTCGCTGTCGTTTTCTGATTGAATTCTTTGAACTTTGTCAGACGTCGATGTTTCTGTATCATCTTCTGTCAGTTCGGGTAGACTGCTGAATGATGGAACGGGTATTTCTTCCGAATGCGCTACAGGCCTTCTTGCAGAATCTAGATCAGGATATGTCCATTTGTGTCTATTGTTTCTATTTATGCCTTTAATATTAACGTGACAAAATTAGCAGTCGTCATGATGGTTTCGCGGTTCTCTCCAAACCATTGGTACACCAAACTTTAGGCACTTCCTCTTTCCAGTTGTCCACTGTCGCAAATGTTTAACACATGTTTTACATATGAAATGTGGGGTCCAAGATTTACCTTGATCTCCTAAATGAACCACAAAATTGGCAGGATAAGCTCTTTTCACAAAGTCAGAAATCGTTTTTCTGCTCTCTTTCAAAGTGTATTCACCACACACATAACAAAAAACATCGGAATGATTTACACAGGTACGTCTGCCTGTGGATGCCATTGTTTCAGTTTAGTGTCTTGATACTACAAAACGACCAAATTTTACACAAAATAGTACAACTTTACTTGGGAAAACTCAGTAATTACTAAATCGAGTACAGCCAAGCAGGTATAGAAGGATCGGGTTACAGGCAATTACAAGTATAAAAGTAGTTAAGAACAGTGTATTGAGTGGTTCCTAGTATAGGAACATTGGGTCAGGGACAATTCCATGTATCCATTTGGTTATTTAGAATCTGGGAAATTTCTATTTTGACGATTAAGTACATATTTATCTCTTTATTTGTTGTCCTTTATCAGAAAAAAATATCAATTAACCTGTAACCTATATCTCAAAAACTAGAGCTGATAGAAAAAATCTGGTGGCATTTTTGGAATCAGCACATTAAAAACATCTAAATCAGTTGTTAGACTTCCGGCACCAAATTATTGTTTTCATTTTGTTACCCTGTGTCATTAGATGTTTTCGTTGTCACTAAATGTAGTAACATTCCTTCTCTAGGCTTGTTACTGCAGTCCTGTCCCAGGGTTGTGACTCTTGTGTAATAACTTAAAAACGGTGCAAATTAAAATAAATATTTTAATTTTTTGTTAGTCAAGCTGGAGTATAAATAAATCGTAGAATTTTAAAATACTACAGTACAATTCTAGCACAAAGTTATCTTGCCGATTTCGCGAGTTTCGCTACGTGTCTCTCGTCAACTTTCTTGCTCTATGCGGCACTGTATCACTTTGAGCTCTTAATATACAAATAACTATATAAGTAGGTAGTGTCTTGCAGTCGTTTAAGCGTTTAGCGATGCAAGTAGCTCACTCAAACAACCTATATTTACCGCCAGAGAAGATAATTACACTATAGTAGAGTTTGCGTGTTCTTAAGTAACTTCGGGTAAATTTTCTGTATACAAAGCTAATTGCTATCCATGGCATTGCAGCTAATTAAGCGTTATTTAAAAGTCAACAACTCCGGCAATTTGCCTTGTTGGCTCGACTTATATTTTCGTGATAAGGCTCGTTAAAAATTCCGGCAGTGTAAGTTTTTAGCGGCGTAAATTATATCTGAAGGAAGTCACTGTCATTTTCGTGGAAGATTAAAGTGGTTTTAGTGTCCCAAAACTGGAACAAGCGAAATGTGCACTTTGCGATTCCGGCAATTTAAATTAGGCTAATGCCAGGCGGCGTGACGTAAACCGCGATGATCTTTACTTTTCAGACGTCGTCAATTACATCAATGTGGTTGTTGTTGCGCTGGAAATATAGTGCAAGATACGACAAAAATGACGTACGATTAATGATGTGCCATGCGTGTACGTTGTAACGTTCAGATGTTTGTACTTGAAGGATATGATAAGTGTTTGTAATAAATGTATTATTCCAGGCGTCTCACGAGACTAGGTAATACCCAGAAACAAATCTGGAATATTATTATTGAATTGAAACATTTCACCTGGATTCGCTATTGAGAGCACAAAACCCAATCCAGATTTTGTTGATCCGAAACAGATCTTTTAGATCAACAAATGCAAACATTAAAAATCAAAATAACCGTACAGGGTTTTCCCATATATTTTGCCACCCAGCAAGACAGTATAAGCAACCTTTCCTTAGCTGCGGGCGTAATTTCGGGACTTAATCAGATTGTGGGCCGTAGGTAAGAAATAAGTAGATAGTAGTCAATAAAAGAACGATAAAAATTCACACTTTGTTTTATTAATTAATTATAAAAGCATAATCAAACATTCAAAAAAACCAATTAACAAAAACAGACAGAAAAATCAAAGGAAAATTGACGAGAGACTTCAGTTTGAAGGTGAGAAACAAGATTATCAATATTGGGGTGAATATCACAAGAACATAGGGGCAATGTGTTTTCTAAATTTTATGATTGAATAAAGCTGCTCCCATTTATACGTGCTACCGAATCTACTTATTTTTCGTGCAAAGACTCTCAGCTGTAGATTTTTTCATCGGAAAGGTATGTTCTGTAAAATTCGGTTAGTTCCACATCATCAAATTTAGACTTGAAATATAGGTCTTTTTGAAACTCGATTAACTCCATTTATAGGTGAAGAGGAGCATCTTTAACATTACACTTACAAGGGATTTGCAAAAATATTAAAAAAACTGATATTTATATTCCTAAAATTGGAAAACTGATCAGTGAATTGCTCTGACAATAGTTTCAGTTCTTCAGCATGGCGACCGTTTTCAATGTTTTCGTGACTAGAAAATGTTACAAAATGAATGCAGTTTTTACTTCTCATTTATGTTTCCCACAAGCGGATTTTGTTTTAAGAAGCTTTAAGCTGACTGTACAGTTGATTTACGAATTGCCCTTGTTTTTGAAGCTTCAGGTTCAGGTCGCTTATGTGTCCTGTGATGTCTATCAGGAATGCTTAGTCACAAAGCCATGTTGCATCACAAATTTGCGGCAATGTTTTCTCTTTCACTTCCATAATATCAGCTATTTCTTTTCTGAGGTCATAAAATCTTTTTAGCATTTTACCTTTGCTTAGCTACCCTTCTTCGTAATAATATGTCACATTATCGTGTTCTGAAGAGAGTTGATCCAAAAATGCTTTAAAATGGCGACGTTATTCAGTCGAATGGACTTAGAGCACAAGATTGGTTGGTTAATACTGCAATGCAGAATTATTAAATCACATTCTTGCACATTCACATTGTTTTCTTCATAATTCCGATAGAACCTTATCGTGAACCGGCCATTGAAGGTGCACCATTTGTACACACTCCAAATAGCTTGCACCACTACAAACCATATTGCTCAAAACTGCTTTGCACCTCGGCAAAAATATCTTTTACAGTAGTTAGTTGTAGTGGTCGAAAGGCCAGTAATTCCTCTGTCACTACAAATTCTTCATCAACACCTCGTATAAAAAAAGCTAACAGGACTGTGTCAGATAAATCGGTACTCTCATCCAAAGCAATCGAAAATGCTTGAAAATCAGATAATCTATCAGTGAATGTTTTTTTTTTTTGGTATCACTAGCCATCATATCTATACGTCAAACAAGAGTATGCTGCTATAAGCTCACTTTCTCAAACTCTTTCTTCTTTTATGGGCACAATAGTTCTGCAACATCTAGCAGGCACTCTTGTTGAAATTGTTTCATTGCACAACAATCACTTAGATTTAGCACACATTTTACACAAAGTATTCTTCAGTCTATTTGTTTTGGAATTGGGGACATTCTGTGTCCATTTTCCGGTTTTTTAACTATACATCTTGAGAGATTTTTTTTTCTGAGCTGAATTTGCTTAAATACTTCCCGCGACTTTTCTCGTCAGTTGTTAAGAAGTAATGAGTTGTCACGAGAGTCTCGATCGTACGCGAATATGCGATGCGAGCGCCCAGAGCCCACTGTTATTCATAACGCATCGCTCGGAGCGCTTCGAGGTCATCGGGCGGCTTCGCGAATGTTTATCTGTTGGTCTCTTTAATAACATTATTTATCGATTTTAGTTTTTTTTGAATTGGAATACAGTTTTACTATTTAAACTGTGTGCTATATCTTTATTTTTTGCGATCTGTGGCGTTTCACTACGTAACGCTTAATAACATTATTTATCGATTTTAGTTTTTTTTGAATTGAAGAATACAGTTTTAGATTGGTTGGCAGTAATTACACATAAACTATGTGTGCTATATCTTTATTTTTTGCACGTTATTTCAAATTTCTCAATATCTAGCAGGCCGGATTGGATCTGGTGGAGGGCTGGGGGTTGCCCATATATGGTTTATATGAATGGATACGGAAATATTGTGAATACAAAAGTTACAGGATTTTGTATGAATCATCAGATTTTTGTAGTGCGAATATATTATTGGAAACGTCAAATTTTGACACGTGGTCAGTTTTTTTTAAATATAACACTCTGTATATTATTTAATATTTAAAATGACCTTTTCAATTTTAATATATATATATATATATATATATATATATATATATATATTACGTTATAATAATAATCAAAGGTTTATTAATCCAAATAAGGATGTACAATGTAGCAGTAAAAAAAAATCATTAATTTTAAAGAGGGTTTAATTGCTTGTTTTCAGCCTCCCATACGAAAATCACAAAATATAAAAATAATAATCAAAGCTAAGGATGTACAATGTATCATTAATTTTAAAGAGGGTTTAATTGCTGTTATAGCCAAAATAAAAAATGCATAATCTGCAAATCTGTCGAATAGGAGTTGATTGCTACACCTAAAGATGTGAGGTTTACATAAAGAGGTAGAAAGGCTAGATAAGAAAAATAATGTTAAAAATATTAAATTGAAGAGGAAAAGGGAATAAAGGAAAGGGAAAGTAGAAAAATGGCTTATATGGACATACAATTACAATACCATCGCAATGACAAAACAGTCATCAAAACTAGAATTAAAAAAAAAGTTAGGAGGGCACAATCAAAAAAAAAAAATTTAAAACTTAATTCAGCAAAGTATTATAATTGTTAAGCAAGTAATTTGTTTTTCAAATGTCTCTTGAAAACTATAAACGCAAGTGAAGAATCAGTAATTTCAAATTTATTGACACATAAAGCAATATTGTACGAAAAAGAACGTTTAAATAACTCTTTATTATGTGTTGGTATTGTCAGCATGTTCTTCCTATGGATATTTAAGTTGTGTACATCCGTTCGATAAACAACACGATCTAAAAGGTAAGGAGGAGATTTATATTTTAATATTTTATAGTAAAAACAAGTCGATTATAAAATGCGTCTATTGTACATGTTTAGCCATTTTATGGTTTTAAGTTTATGTGATATACGTTGTCTTCGGCGAATCCCAAATATTAGTCTTAAGCAAGAATTTTGTAATGTTTGAATTCTTTTTACGTCTAAGGCATTTAAACAGGGTTCATAAATACTATCATAAAAGTTTAATGGTGACAAGACAAGAGATTCGGAGAGCATTTTATTTGTTTCGCAACTAAGATAAGTTCTATGAGAATATAACATTTTTAAGGTGGAATATCCAATTTTTAATTTCGATGTAACATGTTCGTTGAATCTTAATTTGTTATCTAAAACTTCGCAGAATTTTTAAATATGATAGATTTATTTTCAAGTGTAAGATGAAGATTTTGTAGCAAGTTATTTCTAATATTATCACTACAAAAAAGTATAGCAACAGATTTCATAGGGTTTACTTTTAAGAGATGTCTTTTACTTTCATTCAGAATCTTCTCTAAATCGGATTTATGCGATTATTAGCAATATAGACGTCTGAGGGCTTAAAAGGAAAATAAATCTGAGTATCGTTAGCGTACATGTGATGGTTACAAAATCTTAGACATCTTTCAAATTGTGAAGTGTATATACTATATAACTGTGGGCCTAGTGTACTCCCTTGGGGAACGCCAGTTCTATGTGTCAAAAAAGATAAGACAAAACTTGCTCACTTCCACTAAAACCCACGTACCGCAAAATGGAGATCAAAATTTCATGATTTGCCATGTCAAACTCCTTGGTAAAATGAAGTAAAACCAATACACAAGCTTTGCTTGTATCCATAGCTCTAAAAATATCGTCGGTGACAATTGACAGTGCACACGGACAACTGTGGCTCGCTCGAAATCCAGATTGTTTCCTGGGAAGTATTTTATTGGTTTCCAAAAAAATGGATTGAGGAATGAGATTCCATAATTTTTTCAAGTACTTTGGAAAGCGTCGGAAGAATTGAAATCGAACGTAACTGGCTGAACTGTGTGGAATAGTCTACCTTGGTTAGAGGTACAATATTCGCCTGTTTCCATTTCAACGGAAAATACGACTTTTCTATGCAAATATTTAAAATATGCGTAAGAGGGGGCAAAATACGCGACAAGCTAGCGAAATTAGAATGATATTTAACTGATCTATTCCAAAGGCTTTAGTGTTAATATTTTGCAAAATTCTGCAAAAAATGTTTGATGGACTAGATTTACAAATATAAAGCTTTAGAATTTGTGATAATGAATGGTTAGTTGCAATTATAAGTGGAATTGAAGCTATTTTGAAACAAAGTGAGCCATCTGGAGATGATATCAGTTTTGTTTTGTGACATTTAATTTTTAACAGTTCGTAAGTGCCGAAATGGGTTATTCTGAGGTGAATATGATTCGTTCATATTATTTAAATGGAGAAAATGAGACTCGAAATGCATATCGCATAGAGTTTCCAGATAGGCCGACACCAGCGCGGAATACGATAACATATGTCGTTAGACAACCACAAGAAAGAAAAATTAGAATAGTTCAAACTAACAAGGAAGAAGACCTTAACATTTTGCTTTATTTTGAAGGTAATTCTACCAAATGTGTTATATTATGATCATAAAATATTATTTTTTTCTTAGAAGATCCTGAGCTATCAATCCGGGACGCCGTCAAGCATTTCGATAAACCATGGCATAAAATTCATGAAAATTTAAAACTTATAAATATTGACCTTATAAATATCTTCCAGTTTAGGATTTAAGTGAGTAAAATATGTTAGATAAACTACGATTTTGCCAACAAATATCAAGACGGATTGCGCAAGATGAATTACTTTTGTCCAAAATTATCTTTTTACCGACGAGTTAACCTTTACAACAGCACGAAGTTTTAACCGCAAAAATAAGCATTATTGGGCATCTACAAATCTGCATCTTAAGAGTTAAGATACAAGGACGGAGATCAGTGAATGTGTGGTGTGGTGTTTTATACAATGAAATAATATGTACTGAAATTCTCAATGGAAGGTTAACTGCCCAGAGATATTTGGGGTATTTAGAAAATGGTATACAGAACCAATTAGAACAGCTAGCATCCTCGTTGGATAGGCAGGCACAAGCAAATAAGATGGCCAGCAAATAGTCCGGGGTATTTAGAAAATGGTATACAGAACCAATTAGAACAGCTACCATCCTCGTTGGATAGGCAGGCATAAGCAAATAAGATGGCCAGCAAATAGTCCAGATCTATCCCCAATGACATATTTCTGTGGGGTTATTTAAAATTTTTTATTTATTATATTATACCAAAAAATGTGCAACTTTTAGAAGAAAGGACACGCAGCAAAATTAGAAATCCGAACGGACAGTATTCCCATTTCATACAAGAAGCCATTCATAGTAAATTTAAAAGTAATATCTGCAATGTGTGATGGTCAAATTGGTCAAACCTTCGCGGAGTAATATACACACATAAAAAATACGTGGGGTCGTATTGATAACATCGTCCTTTTTTGAAAGCATTTCGGTTAAAAAATTAATACATTATGGTAGATATACTAGGACCGGAAATTCGGTTCCATTATTTGAAGTCCAGTATTAAATAACAATTTTATGAATTTGCGTCAGGAGACGTCATTTCCAAGACACTGGGGTTCAAATTTTAAATATTGTATTGTTCTTTTACATTTTTTATACATACCGTAATATTCTTCGAATAAAATAATAGCTTTGTCTATTCTTGGGAACAGCTGATTGAACTGATATTAGATGCTATGAAAATTTCAAAATTCTAGTTTCCCTCTATTTAAGTGAAACAAAATATCCAGAAATATGTTCTACGAAGTTACCGTGGGTTACGTAAGTCCCTTGTGGTGTCTAAACTAGCGTACGATGGCATAACCACTGCACCTCAATATGAAACCTTTTAATCTCCAATGATATAGTTCTATTTATCATATGGCTGCAAAAATCCGAATAGCTATTTGGAATTAGGTGCTCTGACTATAACGAGCCGCTTTCCGTACTAAAAGAGCAGAATAATGTTACAACCTTGTAGAACTGCAGATTAGTATCTCGTGTTATTATTTCTTCGCTTACTTCCCACGTGTCCCTAATTTCTTTTATATAGGACAAAATGTTTTATCAGATTCTTTATAAATTTATGGACAATGCAAGATGCTTATGTCTAATAAAGTATAAAAGGGACATTAACAATTTATTCGGTTTTAACAAAACTTATTAAAGTAGTGTTAACATTAGTTACAGCTATAAACTAAGTTGTAATGGAAAGCTTAAAATAGTACTTAAACGTAAAAACTTTTAATTAGCAGAGTAAGACAGTAAAAAGGACTGGCCTTTATTTTAATTTGTCTTTTATCATGCTGTGCAGCTATAAAGATTTTTATTATTGCATCTAAGGAGAAGCTATTGCAAACAAGGGTTATATTTAATGATTTTAGGTTTATTCCTGCCGTAAAAATAAATGTTTAATTTTGTTGGATAATGATAGCCAAAATATCGACATATTAAACATGGAAAATATAAGATAGAGTACATTTATTCGAAATGCAAAGGTACAAAAATTAGGGAATTCCAAAATGTCGAAGTACAAAAATTCGAATAAGAAATACAACGGTTTTCTTAAATAAAAAAAATCATTGATATATGGCGTTCTGGTGGTGGTTTTTCTCGAAATGCATTGAATAAATTGAAATATGCAAAATAACCCTTTTTGTAGAAAATTGTATGGGAAACATTCTTAATAAGTGTCAAATTTTCTGTACGATTTATGATTTCCGAGAAAAACGGCAAAAACCACCGCAGTGCGCGTTAAGGGTGGTTTTTTGGGGTGAAGCTCACACTTCTTTACTAATTTAGGAAATATTTTGTTATACATTGTACATTTTTGTCAAAGAAATGTTAGAAATTAATTCTTTCAAAAATAACGTATGACAATATTTTAAACAAATAAACTATGACATATCAAAAGTTGAAAAATTGACTTTGTGTGTTTTCAAAAATTTGTATAAATTAAATAATCTTATTTTTCCAGTGTTATTTCTAAATTCATTTAGTTAAGAATTTAATTTAGATAGGTTTTTGTACAGTTTTCATTGTGTTAGTTAGTGCTCACATTAAAATCCTTCCAAAAAAATATAAAGATGGTTGATTTATTAAACTGATTTTATCCGTTTCGATGAATTGGTTTCATAGTGCTGCTGATTTCTTAAATGTGAAAAGTTCTGACGTAAAATTTCGTTTTGAATCATTTTAATTTCTTTTAAGCAGTTTCGGCTTTGTTGTTTTTTTTTGTGCTTTCGACTTCAATCTGTTTTTATATATCACATTCACTATTGTCATTTTCGATGTTTTGTAGTTTCAACAGTTTTAGTCCGGATATTATACATTTTTTTCTGTGTTTGATAATAGTCTTTCGGCACAACATATACAGTCAGACTCGATCAGATTTGTTTTGATATTCATATCGCGTACAAAACACAAATTCGTTCTGACAAAATTACAAATTTTATACCCACTAAAAATATTCCTTGTAAAATTCTCTACCAAAAAGGTTCTTTTTAGATATTTCATTTTATCCAAGGCATTTCGAGCAACGAGGGATCGACGCTAAGGGTTGCTTTCAGCGTAGATTAAATATACGCATTTTTGTTCATCTGATCTTTCAATTTAAAAATAATTTTAATTTAGTGATTACAAACACGTCTAGGCGTTAAAATTACAATGAAAAAGAATCGTAATATGTAGCTAGAATTTTGAAAGGTACCTTAAAATAGAATATTTTGAGATACGCCATATTGAGATATTAACGACTAGTTGGCAGCACCGGCAGCTGCGCCGCTCCATCGGCAGTTATGTGTTTTAATTAGTGCAATTTAAAACAAGACATATTAGAACATATTGGGCTTCTAATAACAATACCGTTTTAAAAATCATAAGGGACAGTACTATAGCGTGGACAAGTCGTGTGATTTGTGAAGAATCACTATCTAAAAGTGAAATGGTACAAGTCAAAAAAGATTTGATGAATTTAGTCCACGTTAGCAAGCTCAGAGAAGATAGCAAACACGAACATTTTTGAATCGTTAGAACATAGTAGGGACTATAGGGATATTACCCCCAATAAAAATTAATATAAGGTCATTCAAACCTTTAGACTTTAATGTCTTTTTCGGGGTCTCATTATTATCAATCGCAAAAGGGTAAATTTTTAAATCATAATTGATTGGAGTTTAGGTTTTGTAAGATATAAAGCCACAGAGTATTTTTTTTTAAATATATTGAAATTTTCAAACGTACAAAAAATTCAGTAGATATAAGAGTCACTGTCTATAAGACATATGAAAACCGACCCCTATATATATGTATAGATATGGCCTACCCCATTTAATTCTAATTCACCAATATTCCGTTCTATCTTAAATTATTGTTACAAAATACATTACCGGTTATACATTTCCTCTATTGTAGGTAGTAAAATGTACTTGTATAAATGCATGCATTAGTTTCAGTGTAAAATCTGGGTCGTACGCCTGCACAAGGGGAGTTAATGAAATTAATACATCACCGCCTCATTTCATCTAATGTCTTCGTAAAGAGGTGTAGCACTTAACAGGGAAGTTTCCAAATCAAATTACTGCCGCAGCACATACTAACCAGCAAATACAATTTGGCGTTAGGGATAATTATCTGTAAACGAAGAGGGAGAGGTGCTTCTTCTAATGGCAATAATAAAAGTAAAGAGAATGAAACAATGCGCGAATTTGCGTTAAATTTATTTTTAAACGACTTCAGATAAGAAGAAGGTTCTAAATTCGTCCTTCTACAGGGCATCCCATAAAGTCCTAACAATAATTTAAGAGTTTGTAGATTCGATTAAAATATTGCGATTTAGCCATACTTGTTTATATTATGAATTATTATAGGGTGGTCGAGTTAGAACTTAATTTTCGATTTTTTTCGAATTTGCTGAAAAATCTGGCTTATGTTTTAAATATGTAGATTTTTCTAACGTTTTGTGAAGCTGCTATTTTGTTCCACCGAATTGGATTTTTACCAAAATGGTTATATTTGATCCTTGATTTATGAAAAAAATTAAAGCCAATAGGCTTAATAGTTTTTGATCTATACTGCATGTTTTTGCGGTTTAAGAACATTAAAACGCAGACATGCAATCATGACAAAGAGCGATTATTTCACGATTAAAATTCTTCCCTTTTACCAGGGAAGCAAAAACCGATAACACTTAATAGATATATGTCTCAGGTGAATCATACTCAATAGAAAACCTTAGAATTAGTCGCCCTGCCTAGGGAGAAAACTCTTAGTTGGGATAAATTTCAAGCTTTTATAACAAGGACTTAAAGCGTGGGCAGAAGATAGTCTATGTTGAAGTGGACATGGCAACAAGGATTTCGTTAAGCCTATTTGCCGAACTTCAGCCCCGCGCCTTATAAATCCTGCTACTACAAACAAATATTTCACTTAAGTGATATTATAACATTGTAATTCCTTTTCAGTTAAGTATTATCCAAAAATGGAATTAGTTTTTTGGTCTCTAAAACCAAATTATGAGTTTTACAAAATAAATTCTATATTTTGGTAAAAGTTATAATTTTGATATAATCAGACCAAATTTCAGGAAAGAAGAACATTTAAGAAGTTTATTTTGCACAGTAATAGTACAGCACAGTAGGTAATAGTATAGCATAGTAATTTTTTTCTTTTTAGGCTTATAAGGGGTTAAAAAGAAATCTCAAAATAATACCTCCCTTACTTAACAATCAAGATATTTTATTATAGATTAGATCATCTTCAGGAGACTAAAAAATACATAGGATCACAAGCAAATAAGTAAGTACATGTACGTTTACAGAATTAATAAGTAAAACAATTAGCAAAACTATACAAAATATAACAATAACAACACACCACTTAAAATATCTTAAAATTTTCTTTTTTTTTAATATAAATTATTATGAGTATTACTTGCAAAACAAGTGAGATCCTCTGTGTTAATATCCAATATAGTATACGCGGTGTTATTTAGTCTGATTTATCTGCTGGTTTGGCCTATATGATTACAGTTCACGCATGGAATTTCATAAATAATGTTACTTTCTAAATCTTTTGGTGTTGTAGTTTTTGTTTGTGAAAAAAGTGGCTTTAATTACTTTTCGTTTTTAAATGCTATGTAATATTATCACTCCTTAGTCCTCTTTTAATCTTTTCCGAAAGATTTTTAATATATAGTATTTTGAAGCAACTTTTTTGTTCGTTTTGTTTATTCTGCGTTTTGGTAATTATTGGCATACATAAACTTTTGTTAATTAACTTATGAAGGTAATCAGTAAGGAGATACGTTTTTATATCATTTAGATTTTTTTGTGAAAGTTTGAATGGGATAGATTAAGAGAGATATTTTTTAAATTAATTATAGTATTAACTTTTTGTTGAAATGCGTGATTTCAATAGTAATTGAGGAATCTTTCAGAAAAAGTTGGCTTGTGATATCAATCAATAATTATTCTATTAGCTTGGGTTCTTATTAGTAATACGTATAAACAGGCAATTAAATTATTTTTTCTTTTTCTATTGTAAATTGCAGTCTTAAGTGAAAACCATTCAAGATATCTAGCAAAGTATTAATTTGATCCGCTGGTACAGAAGTGATTATATCATCTACGTTATGTTTAAAAAATGGTGGTTTAAAGGGTAACTTTGGGATACATGTAGTTTGTAATTCAGATATATTGATGTCTGAACAAACTGGCGATAAACAATTTTCCATACCTAGGTCATATATTTGTTTATGAAATCTATGGGTAAAATTAATATATTAATATATGTGTCAAAAATGAATTTTAAAAGATCTATACATTCATTTTTAGGTCATTTTCAATGATTTTGTATTTTATTCCATTTTTTTTCAATTATTTCAATTGCTTAAATGGTTAGAATGTTTGTGAATAAAGACACTACATCAAGAGATACTAAAATGCAACTAGAGGGAATCTGAGAATTTTGAATTAACGAAACAATTTTGAACGAGTTTTTTGTGTAATATTGGTCTGTTTCAAAAGCATAACTAAGATAATTAGAAATATACTTAATTAACTTATATGTGGGGGAACCAACAAAACTTACTATGGGTCTGAGAGGAGTATTTTTTTTGTGTACTCTTGGTTGAAAATACAATTTAGGAAAAACTTCGTGTGTGGTATTATTTTTTTTCTCTATTTAGTTGCGATAAAACTGAGATTAGTAAGATAGACTTATTTTTAATTAATTTTGTATTATTGTTGGGTCTATATCAACAAGCTGATATGCAGATTTGCATGATTTTAACATTGAATGTTGACATTTTGTTTCATTCTTTCCAGGTTTTATTTAGATTTAATTAGATTAAAAATGGAGAGACTTAATTTTTCAATATCATGTTTTTTATTTATGATAGTTTTATGAGTTTTAATTTGAACCATTTCATTTAATAGCCTTTTTTTTAAATTAATCTGCCTATCAACAATACTAGTTTCTTCAAAGTTAAAAGAGTGTTGATAACTTTGAAAATGTCCAGGTAAAGCTGTTTTTGAATTTTCATTAAGAAGATTTATACGTCTTACGCTTCTTTTCTGTTCTAATATTCGTGTTTTAAGTATCTCTGGTTTGGCCTATAGATACGCCATCACAGTTCATGCATGGAATTCTATAAATAATGTTACTTTAATTCTTTTGGTGTTGTAGTTTTTGTTTGTGAAAAAAATTGCTTTAGCTATCGTAATTTTATCCCTCCTTAGTTCTCTTTTAATCTTTTCCGAAAGGTTTTTAATATATGGTATTTTGAAGCATGTTTTTTGTTCGTTTTGTTTTTTCTGTGTTTTTGTAATTATTAGCATATATTAATTTATATCATTTAGATTTTTTTTGTGAAAGTTTAAAAAGGATAGGTTGAGAGCTCTGTTTTTTAAATTATTTATAATATCAACTTTTTGATGAAATGCGTGATTTGAATAGTAATTGTGGAATCTTCTAGAAAAAGTTGGCTTGTGGTACCAATCAGTAATTATCGTATTAGTTTGCGTTCTTATTAGTAATAAGTTTAAACAGGTAATCGAATTATTTTAAGTGTTATTGTGTGTATTTAAGTATTTTTAGTGTGAATTTAAGTTTTAAGTGAAAACCATTAAAGATATCTAGCAAGGTATTAGTTTGATCTGCTGGTACACCAGTGGTAATATCATCTACGTAACGCTTAAAAAATGGTGGTTTAAAGGGTAACTTTAAGATACACTTAGTTTGTAATTCAGACATAATGACGTCTGGACAGACGGGCAATAATCAATTTCCCGTACCTAGGCCATATATCTGTTTATAAAATGTATCGTTAATAATAAAATAATTTTAAAAGGTCTATAAATTAATGTTTAGGTAATTTACGATGATCGTGTAATTTATTCCATTTTTGTTCAATTACTTCAATTGATAAATCGGTTGGAATATTTGTGAATAATGATACTACATGAAGAGATACTAAAACGTGATTAGCGGGAGTCTGAGAATTTTGAACAAACGAATCAATTTCGAACGAATTTTTTGTGTAATATTGGTCTTTTTGAAAAGCATAACTAAGACAATTAGAAATATACTTGGTCAACTTATATGTGGGGGAGCCAACAAAACTTACTATGAGTCTGAGAGTATTTTCTTTGTGTATTTTTGGTTGAAATTTAGAAAAAAATCCATTTGTGATATTAATTTTTTTTCAAAATTTAGTTGTGATAAAACCAAGATTAGTAAGTATATCTATTCTTCTGTTTATTAATTTTGTTTTGAAATTATTGGGTCTTTATCAAGAAGTTGATATGTAGATGTATATGATTATAACATGTTGGCATTTTGTGTCAAAAAATATTTAGAATCTTTTAAATAATTATCTAATAATAATTAAAATTACTTTGTATGTGGTTTCTTACAGTATTTACAATTTTATTTCTGTTTTCTACTTTTTCATGTTTGCCTTATTTTTGGTCTAGTATAGATTCTGTATCTACAATAAGTTTCTGAAGAGGTATATTTTTATTGGTGTAAGGTAAGTTAAATTTAGGACCTAATGATAGCAAACGGTATACATTATTTGGAAGCTATTTATTGGTTAAATTTACTAACCATTTAGCGGACTTATATCAATATTACCTGAACATTTAATTTGATGACATAAGAAATTATATTGAATCCATTAGTCGGTATTTTAAATTACGTCTAACGTCAAATAATCTATAATTGCGGATTAACCAGAAACGATTTTCTTAAATATCGAAGTTATCCTGATCAATTTGATGAATTTTAATTTAGGTCAACTAAAGGGTGAAACTTTTTAAATGATATTTAATTTAAAATCTGTCTGCGGTGTCAATTTAAATGCGACATGAATAAAAATGAACTGCCAAAAAGAATATTTTTAATTACTATTCCTTTTGATGCTTGAGCGGGAAAAGAAAAAACGATAACATTTAATATCTTTTATACGATATTAATCTTAGAGTAAGAAAAAAATAGAGTTCATTATTTACATATTAAGCTACTGCCAAGATTACCTCACAGTATAAGGTCGATCGTACGACGATGCCAAGCCTAGCCAGAAACACCAATAATTATACCAATTTATATTACGGTAAATACCTATGTTTAAACCTGATGCAATAAAATTATCATAAAAAGAATAGTAATGTGTTTCTAGTATTAGTTTCTAAGCAGTATAAAGAAATTACTTTTGTTGCAAAATAGCAAAATACTAATTAAAATACCCAAAGCCTCAGATCAGTTTACACCAGTAACAAGAGTTTTAGTTAGACATGGCAAACCCGATCGACAACTCCACGTATTAGACCATCCCACTGTGGTATTAGACCATCCCACTTTCTTTGACAAAGGATCCTTATAGTAAAAAAACATTATAGTCTACAGTAAAGATTGATACAATGTCACGTGACCTGCGTGGCTTAAAAATCAACAGCGGGTCGTGGAAATACAATAAATTTTAACATTAAAGAAATTAATTTGCTAAAAAATATTTTATTAGATACCAAGCTTTTCTTAGCGTCACTACTAAACAACTAGTAGGTATTGCACTACTGTATGTGTTTTAATGTATTATTATGTATTTGTTGATATGGTTCAAATCTTCTAATTATATGTTGCCTTACTTCAAAAAACAGCGTTCTAAGGGTGCGGTGCCATTAGAACAATGATTTTTTAAATATTTAATAAATAAGTTTTATTTACTTTATCTTGGACATTGCGAAACTAGGAGCTTTAGTTGACCTGACTATGGTGTGGCAATGTGAGTTTGTAAAAAATGGCCGTTTAAGTTTGGAATTTTCTTCTAATCACTAAGTAAACAGCAAGATTTCCTTTTACAGGAGACATGTCTAATGGAAGATACCTTATTCACTTATTTTGGGTCAGATGACGTATTGAGTAATCCGGTTCAGTATAATAGAATGTTTATTTCGTCGGGGGCCATGTGAGAATCCTCAGAAGCAAAATGATACAAGAAAGACTCTGAGGTGATTTTTTGACGATTACGATAGTTTTTCCTATCAGAAAATTAAAATAATTATAGAATATATCTATACTATATTAAAATAGTCAAAGGGCGTCTCACACTCAAAAAACGTACTGCAATTTCGACAATCACTATATTTTAGGTGAAATCTGAGGAAATAATAAAGTTTCAGATGATTTCGCGTCTTTTTTTAATTTTCACTCGAGTTGGGCTAATTTTTTATATAAGTGCTGCCAGGTAAAGGAATTTAAATGGTAATTCTTTGGGTATTAAAAGTAGAAATGTGTTCGTAACCATGTTCTATACCGGTTAGAATTTAAGATTTAGGGTATCGAAAATTAAAATAAAATCTTTTATTTTTTAAATTTTAACAATATGACAATTGGCTATCCTGTTCTTATCTTATAGCGTTCGCATTTTTCTACTTTCCTCGCAAGAGAGAGGAGGAGTCGGTTAGTCTGTATGGCTGTCCCTGACAAAGCTCAAGAACTGCTTGTTCTATTTACTTCAAGTTTTGGTTAAATTTGAGTCATATGATGATGACGTGGTAACATTTTGGTAAAAATCCAATATGGCTGAACAAAATGGCGGTTTATGAAATGTTAAAAAAATATTACTAAAAAACAGCTTATCCGTTTTATCCAAATTTTGCAGAAAAATTAGGTGTGACATGACCATCAACTGATAAGTTTTACTACGAATCCAAAATGGCGGCCTAATAAAATGTTATAAAAGTCAATGCAGAAAACTACAGATTCGATTATGTTCAAATTCTGCTAAAAAATCAAATATTATATAGGGATGAACTTGTAAAAATGTTGAGACAAATTCAAAATGGGGGAACAAAATGGTGGTCCAATTAAATGTTTAAAAATAAAAAAAGTACTTATTGGATTGATTGATTGATGACATCCCCATTTTGAATATTTATTACTAAAAATGTATAAATTGCACACTTAATATCGATTTCTAATCAAATCTGTATAAATGACAAAATTCGCTCGCAATCTAGTCATTCCTACTCTCATTTTTTAAATATTTACAAAAATGTAAGATATGTACTCTCAAATCTGTACAAATGTTAAAATTCCGCCGTCATGTTGGCATTAAAATCTTGAATTTTTAAAATGTTGACGAAAATTCATGATGTGCAGTCTTAAATACCCCTAAATGACGAATTTTAATCAAATCTGCAAACGTTTTGAAATTAGTCTGCTATGTTGGTGCCGCCATTTTTAATTCTCAATTATTGACTAAAACTTTTGAATTTGATTTTTGTTGTGCATTCTTAAATTATCCCCACAAATGTTAAAATCATCCGTCCGACCTGTTGACATTGTCATTTTGGCACCGCTATTTTGAATTTTTAAATGCTGACACTCTTAAATTTTCCTAGGTATCAATTTTCAGTTTAATCTACACAAATAACAAAATTTGTCGGCAGTATTGGCGCCGCCATTTTGGATTTCTAAATATTGACTAAAAGAATTCGGCTTATTTACATCCGAAAGTGTATGCATGTCAAATTTGAAAATAATCGGTAATGGAAGTGGTGAAAAATCCATTACCAGAGATACAAACATACAATCAGATGGATAGGAAGCCAATAAAAGCGCGTTAAAAGTGTTGATTATAGTTTAAAACTCTAATAGTATTCACTGAAGAGGTTTAAATTTAGACAAGGTCTAACTTGATAGTTACAGGTTTAAGATGACATTTTTAACAACTGAATAAATAATTTTTCTAAATGTCACAATTACAAAATGATAGTGACATAAGGCAAACATAACCAAAAACTAAGGTATAATAATATATAAATAACTAATTTCCTTTTAAACTTACCTAACTTATTGGTTTGATTTTAATAGTGAAGTAGGGAATCATTATTTTTTTGATTTGAAAAAATATCTATTTGCCTCATTAAGGAATAGGTAAGAATCCTTCCTTTTGTCAACGATAATGAAGCATGACCCATATCTTCATTTTTTCGTACATCAAATATTTTAACAGGTCGTCATTTTGTTTCGCCATATTGAATTTATACCAATATTTCCTAAGTAAGTGGATTTTTTAGCTATAGCTGAACATACCGACCGACCGACAGTAATGGAAAAACATGAAAATCTGTAAAAACCCGGAACGATTATTTTTTCACTGGCATTCGTCAACATAGCCATAGCTTGGACATGGGCCATCCCCACTTTTTGTTTTATCGTAAACATTGGTCACAAAGAATGTGAAAAATAGAGGAACCATGTTAGCGCCTGCCCCTAACGTGATTTATGAATGAATTGTGATCTCTACTTTAATTCTTACTCTAAGATAATAATGTATATTAAATAAAGAGATAGGAATAGCGCGTGCATAAATTGCTCTCGTTTTGCTGAAATAAAGTTTCTGGTGAAACTTGTTGAGTTGCTAATAATTTATATGTTTACCTAATATATGGGATAGCTTAAAAAGCAATTGTAGTTTTTCAAATAAAACTGTTATACTATTCGTCATATTTGAATTCTAGAAATATTTCTAAAACAAATCGGTAAATTCACCCGAAACTGCTTTTATTTTAAAAAATATTTAATAAAAACACGGGTAATTTAAAGCAAAAAAAAAGGCTTATATAACTGGAAGTCGACGCTCAAAGTCTGCGTTGGCGTTACACACATTTTAAAATTTATATTTGTTTTGAAAAGGGATGAATATTACTCTCTGAATGCTTCACTAATACTCACTATGAACACTAAATAGGTTGGGTCATTAAATTAGATCTTAAATTTTTATCACCGTTTTGTCTATTTACTTTTAAATTAGAAAACTAATGAACCACATACACACTAATGAAAACTAGATGCACGCAACGACGAATAATTGTTTTAGAAACCATACGGTACGCTAATGTATGTCATGGCAGCAAAAAGAAAAATTTAATAAAATTATATTTCCTGTTTTTCGTACACATAAACATTAATGCAGACAATATTTGATCGTTCTTTTTATTGTTGCAACTACCTAGACAGGAATAACATTATAGCACAAATCTCAGTGTCGAAATAAGCATATACAAATAATAAAGCTTTTTTTGGGCGTAAGATTTATTCCGTGTTGCCGGATTGCACGTTTTGAAATAAATGCTATCAAATTGTTAAATATTTTTTTAAATATTGCGACTCTTTTAAACAAGAACTTTAATTATTAAATTAATAATGATCTAATTAATAGTTTTAGATATTAAACTCAATGAAATATTTACATTTCTTAATTTACACGGCTAAATTCCATGATTATAAGAGTTTTTTTGCTATAAAATACTTGTAGTCCTCTCTCTTTTCACTTTGGTTGACACAGGCAAGTTTTATTACGAGGAAAGCTCTGCTAAAAGAGTTTTACCTCTCTTTTTTTACCTCAAGTACTCGTAACATTCGTTATTCATAATAAATTGTTTCCTAAAAAAAGTAGAAAGAAATAACAGTGTATATAGGTATTTTTATACTACATTTATATGTTCGTTCTCTTAAATAGTTTTCTTGCGCATGCGCAAATAAGAATGTATGACAATACATCTACTTTATTCATATATCTAAGATTCATTTAGAATGGTGCGAATAAATATTTTTCATCTCCTCGCCATTTTTCTGTTAAATCCAGATCGAATACACATACACAGACATTAATTTACATACCATACCTAGTCGAATATAGTTACTGCTTATATTCCAGTACATCATATTTTATTTTGTTTTTGTCTGTTTTCCTTGTTTTGAATTTAATATTTTAAATTTAACTATCTTTGTTGTTTTTTTAATTTCCTACGTTATTAACAAATTGTGTCGTTTATTATACTTCTCCATCAAAGATGTTATATTCCAGGAAATAAAATTTTACCGAACTTTTTACCAGTTTATTTGGCCGCCATTTTATTTTTACATACAGGATTCTCACGAAAATGTTACCAGTTTACACTTTGTGTTTATGCATCATTTCAAGTCAATTGGATTAAGGAGACTTTAATAAATAACCATTATCCGGAAAAAACATACTACGAGTTTTTAAACAACGAACTCATGTTTGCCTCATGCCCTACACAGACGGTCTATCAGAAAAAATAAATTATATATTGTCTAAACATGACATAACTGTTTGTCATAAAGCACATAATTTACTAAACGGTCTTTTCACTCCCTTGAAAAGCAAAGTAAATAAAAAAAAGAAATCAAACCTAGTTTACTCAATTCCATGTTTAAATTGCCCCAAAAAGTACATAGGAATGACAACACAATACTTAGATAGTCGATTAAATGGCCACAAATACACAAAAAATGCATCAACTGCACTCCACAAACACGAACATACAGAAAAACATGAATTCGATTTTAAACAAACCAAAATTTTAGAGCAAGAAACTAATTATCGAAAACTCACAAATAAAGAAATGATACAAATTAAAAAAGAGAAAAATGCCGTCAACGATAAAAAAGACATCAATAACTTAAGCCAAATTTATTATAATCTGATATCTAAGTAAATTAGTTTAAATAAATAAACTACTCCATACATAAAACCCTGTACATTTCAGTAAGATCATAAAACCAAACTCTGTACAGCAATAAAAATCAAAGTAAATATAAAAAAAAATAGAAAAAATTTGTCTCGTTTTTATCCATCAGAATTCCAGATGTGTCGAAATTATTGCAATCGCAAAACATTCGTTACACATGACATGTTTCCAAGGTACGTACTCTGTGTAATATTAATGTTGTTTTAAATACATTTTTGTGTTCATGATCATAGTTTGTTTTAAATGTAATGTTTTTTTGAGTGATGTTTTTTCAATAATGTTTTAACCAATTTAAATACTAACTATACATGTTTTTATTGTCGAAAATAAAATATCTTGAAAAAGCTCAATATAATGAGCGAAATGTCGATTAAATTGTAGTTTTGCTATGCCCAAGAAAATAATTAACAAAATATTTATATATGGTTAAAGAAAAAAAAACGACAAAAAATATATATATATATATATATATATATATATATATATATATATATATATATATATATATATATATATATATATATATACGTATATATATATATATATATATATATATATATATATATATATATATATATATATATATATATATATATATATATATACGTATATGCGTAATACTAAAATTATAAAATGAGAAGGCAGCACAAAAATATATCTCATACACTCTTAGGAAAATAGGTTGTTTGACTATGATAATAGTTATGCCTTTGTGCAATTTCTAGCATTTTGGCTAATAAGTCCTTTATTACAAACTGTGGCCAATTTATAGAGAATGCCAACTAGTTGCACACAAAGCTACAATAACAATTTTAATTAAAAGACCGTTTAGAGCTATGCGGAAATACAAGTGAGACATACGAGGGAACATGTGGACTGGGGAATCGTATCCTCTATTTATTTCACATATATCATATCAATGTGCTCTTTCTATATGGATGTAATCTTAATGAATATGCTTTGAAATTATTATTTCAGTCTTCTTCTTCTAACTAATACTTGGTTTCGCAGTTTTATTAAGCACTTCTATTTAAAGGTACTTGCCATCGGTTTTAATAGAAGAGGCTAGTACAAGAAATCAGTAAGTTTTTTATCTCACTTTTTAAGGAAAGTTTTGCTAAGAGGAAAGTTTTTCTTTGAAAGCGTTTTACAATTTTTTTTTACGGAAGTATTCGAAGTTTCCGTCAAAAAAAAAACTTCCTTTTCCGTAATAATTTACAATTTATAATATACGTTGAAAGGTATCACCAAATAACTATATATCGGTATAAACTATGTTATCTGGAAGAAGTGGAAGTCCGGATGAGCGAAGGCCAATTCATCATTTTTTTGTTTGAAGTTTATTTTGTATATATTTTTTACTCTTTTTTTATTTTATTTGTCAAGACTACGAAGTTCAGATCTAATATACAATCATACATTTACATTGATAAGTACAAACATCTGCAGTACACAAATACTTTCACTTAATATACACAGTGTACCATTTTCTCAAATTTTATATGTAATAATATAGCTGTATTTTTAAAATTTTTATTATTTACTATATTTAACAATTTTGCTTTTATAATCTGTATTAAAATAAACCATACAATTTATATTTATTTTCCCCGTAAAATGGAAGTACTGTAATCTTGAAAAAACTCCGAAATTTTTTTAAATCTTTACGTTTCAGGGTTTCTAGTTGTCGAAAACAACTTAACCAATTTACCTTGAGATTTGCACAAAAATCAAGAATTATGTAGGAATCAACTGGTAAAATCTAACTAAAGAGACTCCCGCTTATTAGGCAACCCTGTAAATACAGAAAGACATAAAAAGCGCAAAAATGCATAAAAAAATTGGACTGAAATTAAACGTTTTAATTAAGTGTCAGGACGCATCTATACTTCTTTGAAAATCAGTCATTGTTAAAATACAGTGAAAGGACTAAATCAAATTTTTCATTTATTTTAAAAAACTGCCCCTTTTATGCTAGAAGTCACTTTTAATTTTACGAAATGCTGCATATTGTCCTGATAAAAGCGTACAATAGGTATCGTTCTCTCAATTACGTCACGTTACTTCTTGCTTTTTTTGGCTTTTTGAATACAATTTTATTCTGCTTTTTACAATGGTATCATGTAACAACAATTATGACTAACATTTTCCTTTTTCTGCTCCTAAAAATTGCTTTTGAATAATTGTGCCAATCGGGGAACATACAAGGTCTGCCTTGCTAATGGACTAAGTCGGATGAGTTAAAAGTAAGTTTTGGGAAATTAATTAATATGTGATGACATTTTTTTGTCGATACGGTTCTTCTTTGGTACCCTGATTTTAATGCAATCATTCAAAAAAGTTCAAAAATTTTACCTACATTAGATATGACAAAAATCCTGATTTTTGTTAGTTACAACATTTGTCTTTGTATTTTTATACTAAAATCTACATACATTTTATGTAAAAGCTTCGTAGGTATATTTTCGTATTATTAAAATCATTATTAATAATTATTAAAACATAAAAGATAAATAGGAAAAATATCTGTATATTTTCATTAAACCGAACCACTTTTATCAGCAGATTAAGTTGGTCACTTTAATTATGTTTTGATGTGATATGGGTAAATCTTATCAACATAATTGTCTATTTGATAATTTTATTAACAATATCATTTTCTTATCTATATTAATTTATTTTGGAAACTGTCAAACTTTAGGTTCAAAAATTATGTTTATAAAATCCTGAAATATCATTTTTTACTTTCTGTTATTAATTCGGTAACTAAACGTCACAAAACGTTGCTTACCTAGCTTAGAATATGGTATTTCTGACTTCCAACACTTTCTATCATAATGTATAAAACACTGTTGAAGATTCAATTTATAATCTGCTTTATCTAGGTTTAAAATGCTATATGTCCAATTGTGATCTGGAAACAACATTTTTATCCGAAGGATCCTGGATCCTGATCTGTAAAACTCAAGGTCTTTTATCGCAGATAAATATTTGCAACTATATCATTTTTTGCCCTTTGTATTGCTTTTTGCCATTTAACGCTTAAAGGTTCATTTGCCACTTTCAGAATTTCTGCAAGGGGAATATCATCTTCGTCACTGATTTCTGTTTTATATTATTAGATTAAATTCATTTTCGTTGTCTAGCTTGATTAAAAGTTCTTCTAATTCAGATTTAATATAATAAGTACTTCATGTTTCAAAGCAATCAGCTTTTTCCGAGTTTATAGATGATTTTGTGAAATACAGAGATTTTCTTTCAACACGAATTTTAAATTTGTTTAAAACCACAGGCACATATGCACAATAATACAATTATAAACTCATTCAGAACTCAGAATTCATTGGTCTAAATTAGATTAGATGATTTAATCCCGGTATTTTGAAGTTTTTCCTTCAAGAACCCGAGATATCGGGATCTCGAATTAACATCCCTAGCTTCTACAGGGTTCCCCATAACATACTAGCTATTTTGATATTGAAATAAATTCTATGAGATAAATCAGTACGTTTTTCTTTATATCATTATCTCCTATGGCCTTTGGGATTTTAATTAATACGTTATTAATTGATTAGGAGCTTGTCACAAAATTAGGGAAAAATTGATTTTCGTAAAACGTCATTTTTCTAATAAATTAGTTAATTGTCGTTAGGTTTTAAAACATAATTAACCGTTTAGTTGAGTTTTTTGCGTAGAAACTTACATAAGAAGTTACTCAATAGGAGAAGTAAGGCCGGCATTTCGGCACCAATTTAACAACAACAATAGGGGTCATGCTCCAAACCGTAAGACTGTTATGTGTCATAGTATAAGTCGTGGATTCACCACTGGCGTGAGAATGGTTCTATGCAAAATTTGAAAAACCTAGATGTCGAAGAAAAATTCTTACTTCTGAAACTATTAAACTAGTCAGAACTGCGTTGACGAGAAGTTCCACAGGGTGTGCAAATAGGCAAACCCTTATTTTGGGAATATCAAAATGGAGCCTACAACGAATTCTTCACAGGGACATAAAATTTCATCCGTACAAATACCAAATGGTGCAATTTAGTTACCAAGATAAACAAGGCTTTTTTCCGAAAAGATAGAGTAACAGCCCATAGCGCTAGAAACTCTATGAGAGTTCTGTGAGAAGTGTTTAATGGGCGATTCATTTCACGATTTGGGGATGAAAATTAGCCTTCTAGGTCCCCGGACTTAACTGCACCAGACTTTTTTCTGTAGGGCTACTTAAAGGCGAAGGTTTTTGCAACTCGTCCAGAAAACATCCTAGAACTCAAAGTCTGAATTGCTGAAGCAGTCCGGCAAATAGATCAGATGTTGCTTCACCGTGTCTTGAATCATTTCTCGTCCAATCCTGAAAAGTGCATTGAAGGTGATGGCGGTCACTAATGGCGTAATTTTTATTCCCAAACAGTAGATTATAATTGAGTCTAATAAAATGTTTGTTTCATTAAGTTTTAAGCATTTTATTGAGCTATTAAAATGGGTAGTCTATTATGGGGAAACCTTTATATATACCATTTATTATAATTTTCATATCTAGATATACAACAGCATCGATTGTATGGTAAAGCTCAAATATCCCAAAAGAAATATGCTGTTAATTATTTCATCCAGTATTTTTATCCTCATTTTGCGTACACATATATCATTCCTCCCAACGTGGTGCGTGGTTATTTGATTAACTTGGTCCATATTAAAAATGACTAAAACCCAGTGATCTGCTAAATCTGCTGCCGTAATATTTTTTGTCGTTTAATAAGCGATGATATGTGTGTACAGTATTCGGGGCTTAATTGCAAGCTATTAAACTTTATTATATTAGCACCCCATAAATCTCCTGTCGTCGTCGGGATGCAATATTACACCGCTATCCCGTCTTTTATTCTTTATAGAATAAGGGCGATATAACGAGTTTAATTTAAAAAAAAATTGGTAAAATTCGTTTACCCGCAACTTCCTTCATTATGAATATTTCCTTTTGTAATAGGAATAGTAAAGTATGACGCGATTTAGTTTCTCACATAGTCATATAGTAACACGAATTGTGTTTTCTTTTATCTTTGTAGACAAAAAAAAATTCAGGAAGGAATTTCCAGTCCTTTAGAGGTTGTTTTGAGCTATCTATAAAGATATAAAATCTGCGAAATTTGCAACTACCAAAAAGAAACCCATTTCATAGTTAAATAAAATAGAGGGTAGTCTATAAAAGGTACTTCAATTGGGACTTTTAATCAGTATGAAGCTAGCAGATATACTATATTTTGTTTATCGGGGGGAATTCAAACTAAAAGCAGAGTGGTGGTAATGTGCACCATCACGATCTGCAGCAGGGAAACATGTCACAGAGGAAGTAGCTGTACTCCACATTTAGATAGTTTGGGGATGATATTGTTTTTTGCTGAGAAGGTCAATTCTCCTAAAATCATGTTACTTGCGATCTCCCTCTAGATTCTTTATTTAAAAGCAATGCACACAACGCGATTTTGCTAGAGCTAAAAAAATGCGCACACTTTAATTTTGGTAGCGTTCAGATTACGATTGTTATTTTTATAATATCTAAACTGCTTTTATTTTTAGTTATTCCGCGAGACGAGACAAGACTAAGAGTCCATCTCGTTTCGTCTCGACTTTGGCTGCTCTCGCCTCGTCTCGTGTCGAAAAATCTCGTCCCTATTTTAAGTATATTAATCTATCCTCTTAAAGGTTAAATAAATATGTTCAATGAAGATGAAGTTGTAGCTATAAATCCTCACAGTGATCGCAGATGCTTGGATTTTAATACCTTGCAAATGCCTTCTAATCTTTTGTGTGATAAATTTAATTGGTCACAATACATAATTTATAAAATAATCCTAATTTTTTATCACAACATTCTAACGCTGCTGACTAGACTTTTTGATTGTGTTGTTTGTTAGTCATGTCAGCTTTGACAAAATAATTTATTGACCTTTATTTTCGCTACAACTTTGCCATAATAAGAACTATGGAACGCCGTTTTACTTTTTAGTCTGCTATATGTCCGGTATTAATTTAAATTGAATGGGACTTCATTATGGCAATTTATTTTATAATATTATAATAAAAATGTAATTTTAACTGAATCCTTGGAACATCTAGAGCTAAAGCCTTCATATAGATTTTTAACAATCAATTAATTTGATTTAGCTATTAAAATGTATATCAGGATATTTGGATGGGTCTTTACAAAATTAATTCAATTTTCATTATATTATTATAATTAAAATGCATTTTTTTTATTATAATATAATTTTATTACTTACAAATTTGTTGATATCAATATTTATCCAACATTTAACGAGTACCTTTGTAGTATTTTGTGGGAAACAATATAGCCGATTATCAATTTTTATGAATGGTATTTTCATTTACAGCAATTTCTATGATTATCTATTTTCATTGAAACCAATTTCCATTGATATCAATTTCGATTGAATACAAGCACCTCGAATGCATTTATATTATCGGAAGTTTCGCCATCTATAGCCTCCCAAAAGAAATATAATGTGTTTGCGTGAGTGTGTTCTATAACTCAAATTAATTTGCGAATGTGTCGTCATACGAAAGAGAAATCTTCGCGCTCAAAAAGGTTTGTAAAATTCTGGAGCTTCTCTGGTCTGGTATTCTGTGTTCTGAAGTATGAGCCGACTTCTTTGGTTTGCGTATTGCGCTAACATTGGATTGCATTCTAATAATCTTGCTTGCTGATTTTTTAATATCATTTGTGCAATAAACGACGATGATACGGGCCGAATTTAAACTCGTCTTTCTCGCGCAAGTACGTCACATCTATGTACAGCGTTTGGGTGTCAAATAGGCCGTAATGCATTGTCATTTGAAAACGTTTGTAGAATTTACGCTTCAATAAAATGTTTTTAAAATTATTAAACTAATTATTTTGAATCTAAAGATTTTATTTTCAATACAGTTTATTACGTCCTACCTGTGCAGTTGCAGGCAGTAGAAATCGAGATTGAAATTATAATCGATAAACAAAAGTAACAGATATAAGATATTTCAAATTTCCAAAATAATACATTTTCAAAAATGTGGATTGGTGCTTACCGTCAAGCTGTTAAGATAAATTTAAAAAATGGTAATTTAGGATATATTTACTATAATAATGGAACAATATAGTTTTAGATACCTGTATAGGGCACTTTTGAACCTGGTTTGTATTTTTCAATAGCAAGAAAAAACTAAAAATGTCAATAGAAGGCACTAGTGCAGCAACTCAAGTAACAAATGTTATAAAATATGAATGGAAGTTTCCCCTGCAATTATTTTACTTGCAGCATTCTTAACTTTTATTTTAAACTGATTAATTATTTTAATCAAAATAAATTTCACGAATCCTGACGTTGAGCACTTTAGATAATCTGATATTTGTAAACTTCAATTTTATTTTCTTGCTGAATGCTGAAGAGACCGGCGTGGGCATACCGTTGTAAGTGTATCGTGGTGTTAATCATAATTTTATAAACAATGAGTATTAAAAGGCGACTCGCATGTTGCGTTTAGAGGCTGCTTTTCTAGAAGCAACAAGGCCGAATTAACTACTTACGATGGTTGGGGCTCATCTGGGCGAGGCAAAGTTTTGCGATGACAAAAAACGGTCAATGGGTTTTACGTATTTGGGGGCCCTTCGGCAGCAACTCAAAATTTACATGATGACAAAAAAAAGAAAAGATCCTCAGTTTTGTATTTCGCTCGCTGATGTCTCTCGGGGCCCCCACCACATATTTGAGCCTTACGCGTTGTGGCCTTTGCATTTCAATCATTAAATCCCCGCAAAAACAAGACGCGCAAGCTCTGTGCTGGGACCACTGCCGACGCGACGGCGGGGGTCTGAGTCAGTGGCGGGCCGTTAGTATATGAAGTGGGAGGGCGAAGGTAAAAAATAGTATTCGCATGACGTGCGACGCCGACGGTTCGGCAAACTACTTTCAACACTTCGAGATTTTAGTTTTAAATAAATTTGTACAAGCTATATTGTCACAGATTACAAAACAATCTGTGAAGTAACACTTATTTTCTCGGTTAGTGATAGTGTCTGATTCTGTTGTTAATGAAAGGTATATATATATATATATATATATATATATATATATATATATATATATATATATATATATATATATATATATATATATATATATATATATATATATATATATATATATATATATATATATATATATATATATATATATATATATATATATATATGTATTCTCATTCCGGGTGTACATCCGTTCACTACTGTCGTTCTGAAAAGAACAGTTTTGCTGACGTTTCGCCAAAATCACATTTGGCATTTTCAAAGCTTTCTTTCTCGCGTCCGAATAGAGATATATATATCTATATGTATACAACCATTATTGTTAAGCCCCCGTTTATACAATGATATAACAATTTCAATCAAACAACACAACCTTTATTTTATTGGTAGATGTAAAATAAAGCAATGAATGTTCTTCCAGCAAAAGCTGAATCTGATTTTTTATCCAAAAAGATATTTTTATGTTTTGAAATCTGAAATGCGTGTTTAAACGTTCTATCTGTAGCACCTCCACTTTGGGTTTTTTTCTATTTTGTTTTATGATATATCTTACTGTAACAGTGTTGCCGTATCTTCTTTTAGTTCCGAATTTCTGCTATTAACTTTTGTTTTTTAAATGGGACGCCCTATATTTGTTTGTTATTTTGATTTACTATGATATTGTAACTTCAACCATGACGTGTCAAACCAGAACCTTCGTATATCAGGGTGACTAGAAATTGCTTAGGCTTAAATGCATATTATGCCTTTATTTGCCGATTTTTTAAAATACTGCATATTGTTGTGGGGGGTATCATTATATATTACTCGCAAAGGCTAACCCGAAGAGCGACATTAAAAAAAATGATTTTTTAGAAAAAATCGTTTAATATTTAAATGGGCGTAAAAGATGTTTAGTGAATAGACAGATAATTTTATTTTTCTCAGGGTTCTTGGAGGTAAGTTAATAGTTTTTGCCAAATCACAGCACTCTAGATTGAGAAACAAAAATTAGTTAAAAAATAGCATTCAATGTGAGAATTACATATGGTTGTACTTGGAATATCTCAACCATTGAGGTAGTATACCGAATGGTCCCAACGAATGAAAACACGCAAACATATACAGGGTGTTACAAATTCGATACAATGTCGGTTAAAATAGAGCAAAGTTGCGCAATTTAACATCGGATAATAAGTAGTTGACAAAGTTAGACAATTATGACTACCTCCGAGGATATAGGTACGTAAAATACCGAAAAATCAGCTATACATATTTTATTTTTTTTTATTTTTAGGCTGCATTTGAAGAGATATCACATAATAAATTTTATATCTTTATAGCTACTTTCCATTATCAACAAGATGATGCATATAGATTTGAAATCCGACGTTTCTTTTTCGCGGTCAGATCAACTAATTTTTTTTTTAGATAGACCTGCGTTTTTTAAAAGCCCTTGATTTCATAATATGTGCGTGAGTACCAGAATGTAAAAACTAATAATAGAAAAAAAATCAGCTTTGTAGATTACACTTGTGTATTGAGCAAAGAGACCTTGTGAACAAAATTACCAAGATAATAGGGCATGAATGCTATGTTTTTGTTTTGGGGTATTCTTCAATATAACATGTTCTGCATTCCAACATACGACAGTTTCGGTTTGAGTACGTGCAGGAGACAAATGCACCCTGCACCCCCCCCCCCCCCCCCCCGAGCTAATAACCCAAGCAAAAATTACATTATATAAAGCATTTCGGGACTTTTACCTCACAAACATTGAGAACTTTGTTTTTTTTTAATCTTCATGCTTATGTTGTTCCACCAAGAGCCTAGAACTTTTTTTTAGTTATCAAATATTTGCCTCCCCCTCTAAGACGGCATTCTAAATACACCACTGATGTGTTCATTTTTGTAAATCCGTATCTTGATCGACACGCAGCTTTGAAAGTGAAGTGCACATACCTATAAATTATAATAATTACTCACATATTAAACAAGGGGGACAAACATGAAAATAGTGTCCTAATTATCAAATAAATATTGTAAATAAAGATATAGTGATATACCTATACAACCTTACTACAGTTTGCTTTAAATAGGGTGACCACATATACTCTTTTTAAGAGGAATGTTCTCTTTTTCGGGTCCATGTACTCTGGTACTCTTACTATTTCCATAAATACGACAAATATCCTCTATTATGAGAAATCTGGGACAAATGATCTGTATTTTGCGAAATCTGGTGCCATTTTCTAATTATTTTTGTTATTTTTAGTCTATATTATTATGTGTATTATAATTATTATTCATAGTCATTGAATTCTGCGAAAGTGATAAGACTTTACTTAATTATTATACGCTGGTACCTATTTTTACATTTCGTCAAAATATACTCTTTTCATTTTAAAAAAATCTGGACAGCCTACTTTAAATCACGTTTAAGAAGCCAAAAAAACTGTAGTAGAGCATGTCGCCGGCACACAGCTTCCAGGAGAAATTGCAATTTGCCATTACAAATTACATTGTGTGGTAATCTGTGAATTATAGCTGGGAAATTCAAAACGTTGTTTTCTTTATTCTGGTATAAATATATAGAATAGCTTGTTTTGGAATAGGATGTTTGGAGCCAGATACGTTCGTTTTAACTTTTTTTCATTATGATCTGTAATTTTGTACGTGGTGGCATTTTAAATATAATGATTTAATAACTAAGTATTCCCAATCGAACAATAATTAAACACGTTTTAACTGTTACTGATTACCTACGAATATGTTTTTCATTATTCGCATCCGACTCGTCATAACGTCATGCACAACACAGTCTCTCTTGTTGTTCTTAGTTTGCACTAGATCGCTCCACGTCCGATAATTAAAATTGAAATAAGGTGGCTGCAGGTGAAAATTGATATTCAGAAGAATCGACATTAATAAAAATTCGAAATCAAAACAATGCATATTAAATAAAACCAGTTACCTTATACCCGCTAATCATTTAAATTCCACAACTCTTATACAATTAAATTTCGTATTAACTTTTATTTATTTATTCAAATGTATATTCAAGTATTTTAATTTCAATGGTAAAGGGCCCATGTTATATCCGTTTGATGTAGTATAAATTACATATAAACGAAAATCAAAATCAAAATAATGAGCATTATTCTATTTACATTTTTAGGGTGTTAATGGAATTGACATTAAAAAGAAATGATATCGTAAGAGATGCTTTAATTTTTTTTGATATGCGATAAAAATAAATTAATTTTTTTTATTACATGAGTTCTTAAATCAGATTTGCCTTCATACGGTTGAAATAAATTAATCTCCACAAAGTCGTTATTGCATTGTAATATTTTCGGTATTAATATTAATTTAATGCGATCCCGTTTGAAGCGATTACATTTTAATAAGAGTCAATTTATTAAATATTTAAACAGATTTTTGTATATGGCATTTATTTCATACCAATTTTTATTAACATCGATTTGTTGAAATGCAATAACTAAGGAAAGACGCATGTATATAGAAATTTTAAGTAGGCTGTATACGTGTTAAAAAAGGATAAACAACTACTTTTTTGTGGTATCAATTGAAATGGTCTGCAAAGAAATTGCTTATCATAAAAATGTCATTCGGTAAAATCGGTATCCACAGAAATTCGATATCGGAAGAATTAAAAAGAATAAAAATTGTATGCAGGCAGCATCATTTATATGTTTTGCAATTAAATTTGGTATCAAAGACGCGTATGTCTAAAAAGTAAAACGGCGTTCCATAAAGAACTGCATTTTTATGCTAAATAACAAATATTTCAATATTTAAAAAAATCACATTTTTATAAATTTGCCCCAATTTTTCTCCCAGTAATCTTGACCAAAATATGCTGATACCAAAGACTAGGGTATGTACTGATACCTTCAATTGCATGACAAATATAATCAAACACTAAATGGCTCTTTTACATTTACATAAACGATTATTAGTTGGTTTTTGTTACACTTTATTAGGTTTTTGAATGCTAGAAAGTTGTGAAAAGAATCAGTCAGTTGAATATAGATTTGTGCTTTAAAAGGTTCTTTGATTAAATTATGATTGTCCCCTTTCCCCTAAAAACAGAGCAAATATTGTAATTTATTTTTTTTACAACCGTTATATAAAATATATAAAATTTCGTTCCTTCTCATGCATAAAATACCTTTTATAAAAAGGTTGAGAACACTAAAATCATTAAATAAAATGTTAGAGGCGGCTCACAGTGAGCTAAAAAAACTAGTTATTTAGTTCATAGTCATAATTTTATGGTTTGCAGCTATTAAGAGGTAGGCTTTGGATTTGTAGCTGGAATTTTTTGCGGTTTATTTCACCAAGTTAAAATAGTTCATATGAGTTTATTCAAATTATTAGCTAAAATCATAAAAGCTTAAAAACCAATAACCACTATATTGCATCGTGTAAATATCATGACCCTGGGCATGTATCAAACTATTTGTATACTAAATATGATACGAAAATGTTAATAATAGATTGTGCGGAAATATTTTAAAAAATTATCTGAAATATATCCGAAAACTTGCTTATACTGCGAATTTGTTACAAAAATGATGCCTTCGTAGACAACAGTATTGAAAAACTAAGAAGTATCTAGTTTATTTTTAAAACTTTTGATTTATTGCCATGTTTTCGTAAAAAATCAACCACTGTGCGGCGTTGGAGACGGTATCGTCCTGGATAAAAATTATCGCAAGTTAATACACATTTTTTTGTGACATGCCATGAGCGTAGAAAAAACATTACATGTAACTCAAGCACTAGTGTATTTTTTCACTCCCGTGATTGTGGTTCAAAATTTCCAAACTTGTCAGTTCACTCGTTACATAAATTTTTATTATAGGACTAGTTAATAAAAATAAGATTGACATTAATATTGGCAAATATTTAAAATATTTTCGCTTAGTGACAGATTTTTTTTGTGATTTTCAGAAGTGTTTTTAATATTTTAAATAGGCAAGTAACTAAATTTCTTAAAATTGTTTAAAATGTATGACTTTAAATGTTAATTACAAAATAAATCTCGTATAACACAAAAATGTTATGGTAATTTTTATTCCATTTTTAAGAGGCTACCACTTTCTGCATCAAGAAAAAAAATTTAAAAATAAATAATTCGAAGATTTATCAAGAGTATTTTCGATTATTAAGTGTCCAGAAGGGGTATTAAAAACGGGCTGTGACAGATTATTAACATATGGTGGGTTTTTAGATCTCATGGGTTCTAAATTTAAGAATAATTCAAACATCAAAAATATTTAGCAGGAGTTCCATTAATATATTATTTATTTTTGTTTCTTATGATTTTTGAGATAACTTACACACAGAAAGATTAAATTACGTGATAATTATTTATTGTGTGGTTGTACGAGATTGGTTGGAAAACGCATCTTTATAAAACGTTATTTACTCAGTGCGTCACGTTTTCAAAGCTTTACAAAACAACTTAAAGCTTTGTCTAAAGACGCTTGCGGTTGACAGTATTGCAAGCTATAAGCAATTCAATAAATGCAATTTCGACTGTCTTATTCCGTTCGAGATAATTATTTTTATATAAAGTAAAATCGGCAGTTTGCCTGTCAGGACTGCTAAGTGCCTATTTATATATGACTCAATCCTCAACATAATTTTCTTCTTTAGATCTATGAATTATTTACCTCACTTTGAGGAAGAACTTTTATTCTTAATAATAAACTATCTTTGATAAAATCCCTATGGTAAACCAAAAGTTTTTCAGCGCACTTTTAAGATTCGAAATAATACGATCTATATTCTGTAATAAATTTGTTGCATTAAAAGCTCGTGAATTTAATTTCATCGTGAGATTATTACGTGAAACCGGTGCTTTCCCCTTTAATCTTCATAAATTGGATGCTGGATGCGGTGTACTACGTACTGCGAAATTTCATATTTATGGTTTAATTAATATAGGTCTAATAATTGCCTTTCAATATCAGGTCTCGATTATATTGGAATGTCATTACCGCTTGTTCCAACTAAATTTCGCTATCTTTCGGTTGTGACAAAATAAACTACCACAATCCGATGACATGAGGAAAACGGATTATTTTAAAACTGAAAAATAAGAAGAAAAGTGGCGCGTTTGGTTTATACGTAAGTAATAATATATTTCTATGAGTGTGTGGCTCTTCTCACACTATTTTCTGTGCGGGAGGACATTTTTCCTGCACTAGTGCGGGAAGAGTGTGCAAAGGTAAAATAATTACTGTGGCGTCGAATATTTGTATTGTTGATTCGCCAAATTACAATTTTTAATGACAATCAAAAATAATTTTAAAAATGTCAAACTGTGTCAAATAATAACATATAAAGTTGCATGAAAAATCTGCTTTCATTGCCTTCTAGAAGCTCTCCTTAACAAGAAAATTTTCCTGCGGAAATGCATCATTTCCTTTTTCCACACCTTAGTATACCTAAAACCAGTTACACGAAAACTATGTTTGGCTTTGCATTCTAACGCCATTTCCATTTTCAGAAGAAATTTCCATTTTTCATGCACTAGAATAGCTAAAACCTGTTACAAGGAAAATTTGTTTTGCTTTACATTCTACACATTTTTCTGAACATAAAAATGCAAAAATGTTCCTTTTTTTCACTGAAATGTGGTACATTCACATCACATTTTTTAGAGCCTTCTGAATGTGGAATTTAAAAAATTAATGTGATTTTATAACTTAAATGATCGTTTATGGCTTTAAAAATGGTTTTATCGACCAATCTTAGCCTAACAAGTCAAACAGATTATTGTAGTTCTATGCACTTACCTAAATAAATATTTTTTGTTCCAAGGTTGCACAAACATTTTACAACATTACAACTTATCGACCTGCTATGTCTTAAAAAACATACGTACGAACATACTTCGAGCATCAATTTAGAACAACTTGTATAATTTTGTAAAAAAATCCTGGATACTACAAACGCTAGAGGAAGCCAAATATTGGTCCGATTTTGTATTTTATGTGTATTATAACAAACTGACCAATAACACTGGCCGACTTGTTGTAACACAAATCCGAATAGCATAATCTAATAGAATGGGCCTATCCAAATACGAAAATGACAAATAGAAAGTTGTAGCACGTAGGGTTTTCTTGTTAGAGTTGTAGAACCATATCGAATATTACGATACTTAATATCTATATAAAAAATGATTTCAGAAAATTCTTAACCCTGCTTATTGACTATGTTTACAGTTTTCGCCTATTAGACATACCATACATCTAAGAGAAAAGCAAACGAGAAAAATATTAACTTAAAACACTAATCAAACTTTATTTTTTCCGTTTATGAGGTGTCCTGTCTTCTTTCTTCAAAAACCAACAGTAGTCACTCATCATGGCTTGATTCCATCGTCCTTGGTACCGAATTTCCATTGTTCTGATATCTTGGTGAAACCTTTCACCCTGCTCGTCTCTAACAGCTCCCACATTTTTAGGAAAACATGACAGATGGAAATGGAGGAACTGAATTTTTAATGACATTCTGGCACCAAGCGCTTTATAGGCATCTAAGAGTTCATTAACTAATTGTTCATCCATATTGTTGCCTAAAAATCCTCTTACTACATTAACAAATGAATTCCACGCTCTGAGTTCCTGCCTGGTAAGCTTTTCCGTAAAATTGACATCGTCCAGCAATTTTCTGATTTGTGGTCCAATAAAAATGCGTTCTTTTAATTTGGCATCACTTAACTGGGGAAAGACTTGTCTTAGGTATTTAAATCCATCACCATCTTTATTCGAAGCCTTCACAAAGTTTTTCATCAGCCCAAGTTTAATGTGAAGAGGAGGTAAAAGGACTTTTTTGGGTTCAACAAGAGGTACAAATTTAACATTTTGAGATCCCCCCAAATCACGTACTAAATCATTTAATTCACTTTGAACAATCAAATGTGGCTCGCCGGAACTGGGACCTGTGGTAAAACTGGGATCAGTGCACTGTTCTTCTGAGCTGCCTGAGGATGCGGTATCTCCATTATCTCCCAAATGAATAGCTTGCTAATTTAAAGGCGCAATCGGCACTAGCAGCTTTTTGGAACAACCCTCAGTCTTTTGTCAGGCAAAAATAACAATCGTCAAAATGATTGGTGGGCCATACCATGGGAACTGCAAAAGGCGTACTTTTTCTCTTTCGCTTCATCCACTGCACCCATGATACACTACAACTAACACAGCACACATGGGGTCCCACCGCTTATCTTGATCCCCAATTAACACACCAAAATATTTAAAGTTGGCTTTTTTACATTTTCGGAAAAAAGCCTGGCTTGTGATTTCACCAGAAATTCTCCACAAATATAACAAAATTTGTCAGGAGAAATTTTGCAACTTCGGCGCGTTTGACTCGACATTCTCGTCTTTACATACACTTGCTTATCGATACACAGAGAACCACTCAATTCGAAACTCAACAGAAAAGTGATGGTTAAGGTTTATTTTATGTCTAATGTTGTAAACAACCCAGTCTAGGTAATTTTTCCGTTGTAAAATGGACCGATTTTAGCCGCCCCACAATAAAATTGTTTACCTGTCAATATAAAAGGTTCTAATTAGTCTATTAAAAAATGGTACGTATTAGGGCTTTCCGAATATTTTTTTTATTATTGGGAGGGTATTTCCATTGTGAAAATAATGAGCTGGCCTGTGTTAGAAAAATCTTGTCGGCCAGTGTAATTTATCTATAATTTTGATTCAGTTTAGTTTGAGATTTCGAAGTGTAAACAAGTCAGTGTCAAGTTTAAAGTTACAAGCCTAAAATAAAAAAGAAAAAAATTATGAGCAATATGACATTTTTAAACCCTATTTTTTCAAAAAAACTGTCTATATTGTCAATTTTTTCACCTGAGTCAACCATACACTGTTTCAAAATGTTAGGTAGCCTATATATTAAATGATTATCCACTTAGTTGCCACCCGGTATAAAAGAAACATTTTGAATAGCCTTTAGGCTTCTCTTAATTTCTTAAATATTAATTGAACCATTTAAATCGAAATTATTGGCCAATTTAGTCAGCCTCGTAGCCCTTAACGTTTTAAAAATTTAAGAATCTGAAATATACACCCTGTGAAATAAATATATCCGAACAATCGAAACTAGGACATAAATCACAAATTCATCCCCACAATGGGCCATTCCGGACCGTTAATATTAAATAGGTCACGTCCGACACATAAAGCCGTGCCTCGACTTAAACCCTCTCCGAATTCCTTCGAACCTTTTAAAGTGTTTAGAATACTTCGGAATTCAAGCGGATAATATTTTGAGGGCAATATCGTCTCTCTCTCTGGTGACCGAAAATCTCACATTTATAGTTGCGACGAATACGCGGGCCGCCTTCCAGCCACAAGGCAATATCTATACGGAATGTGGTCGAGAAATGTCGCCATTATTCCGTTCCACAGCATCGGGATGACCTTTACCCGTCCGACAAAAGTTCCATTTGCGATCGCGCTGCATCCCTGCAGTTCTGTTGTACTAGTTAAAAATTGGAAGATAAGAATGCATTGAATAGACCGAATGGACGCAGTCTCGGAGGTGTATGGGGAATAGAAACTTCGGGTACGGCGCCGAAATGAAATCACGTAGAACACATTATTGGAATTTAGGGACCTAATCGCGAAGGATCGAAGTAGAAAGAAAGTTCATTTTTGTTCGTTTTTCATTCTCAGAAACAGATAATGAAATAGAACTTCTACTAAATAATATAGTTTCCAGTCCCGAAAATGTGCATTAATATTCATTTTTAATCTAAAAACGTTTTTACTTGAAATAGCAATCATTTAAAATTAAGCAGGCAAACGGAGAGTATATTTTCTACCTCTGTTCAGCTTCTTCGGAAAAATATGTCGGTATGTAACAACGTATTTTTATACTTAATTGTTTAAATTTTTTTTTGTTCTAATATTGTTATGCTGCATTTGATCAATTTAATTTTGCAATAGTTTCACCAAGATTATTCAGAGTTACTGAGACCTATAGAGAAAGATATTCTACAGTGCTATTTATGTTAAACCGTCACTTGGGAAAGTTCTTAGGTATAGAGGGTAAAAAGGAAATAGAATATAAAATACAAAAATATACAAAACAAATACTAGTCCTTATTAATACCGTTAAATAAGAGAAAAAAGTATTACAGTAATTCACCTTTTAATATCCCCTCAAACTCTTAATTTTTCTTATATATATAATAAACCTTTATCAGATACTCCCAAGCCATGGACACAACAAAGTAACTAAAACAAGTTCTTTCCGGTATTTTATTTTTCTATAATGAAATGTAATTAGCTATATAAGTAACTAGGATACGATAACTTTGAAACATAATAGTTAATTAATTTGTTGATTTAGTAGTTTTTCCAGAGTGGGCTTTGATTACATCTGGCCGTCGTAATGAAACAATAGACGATTAAGACATATTTTCTACATTGAATAAGTGTTAAATTAGGCAACACTGTTGACTGAAAATTAATAAAAATCTTTTCAAAAGATATACCTTCATTTTTTATACATTTTTTCACACAGCCTTAAAACTTGACGGGTAACTAACCTTAAGTTATGTTTCTACTGGTTTTAATAAGAACATCTCGTACCCTCTGTTCCAATTCTTTGCAATTTTCTGGTGGAAAAAATTCATACACCTCAATTTTTGCTTATCCCCTAAATCAAAATCGCGGGGTGCAAGGTCTGGTGACCTCGCCCGAAAAGCAATGGGACCATAATTAGAAATAAGCTGTGTTACATTCGTTGTAGTAACAGCTGCAGATTTCTACTTTCAGTTAGATTTTTTTCGAAAACAAAGGTCCAATCAAATGGTTGTCTAAAATATAAAAATCCAAGTTTCATTTATTTGTTGGACTAGAATCGTCTTTTTTCTATATTATGCGGATTTTCTGTACTATAGTAGTGGTGATTGTGTATGTTGAGTTTTCCATAATTTGTTTCATCTATTTAGAGAACTTTAGTCTGAAAATCAGGTTCTACTCGTTGTTTGTTCTTTAATTTCCCTAACCGATGTTCCTGGATTATCCTTGACATTTTTCTACGATATCCGCAACACTTATAGTTTCGTTTATCTAAAAAGTCATCCGCAAAACAACAATTTTTAAGTGATGAGTTCCCGCTTTAAATCACTTTTATTTTGAACTAAACTTAAAATAATTTTATTACCGGAATTAGCGTTTTAAAGTTTCCACAAACCATAAATTTTCCTGTTTGTGAATTTTTAATAATATGACTATCATATATTAACCAGTTATGACCACAAAAAAAAAACAAGCATTTTTGGGCAATCTAGATTTTTTTATCTTAGCTTCACCACTCACAGATGACCAGTCAGACAAGTGTTCTGTTTGCGATCGCGCAGCATCTCTTCAGATCTCCTGATCGGTTCTGCAATATAAAAATTGGAATAGACGATTGCGATCATACGACACATTTCATATACTAACCAACTGCCTTAGCAATAAAACAATATACCAGTTTTTTGTTATATTTTGCACATTATATACCTTTTTGAATTTAATATATTCATTTTTATACAGTTTCCAATTTAAAACTGTTTTTTCTTCTAGATTATATCTTGTGCAATCGCCTATAAAAAGACCACGATCGCAGATTCTTGAGCCAGTGGCACTTCAGCCTTTGTATGTAAAAGCTCTGTCCTAAATTTTAGGTTAGGTTTAATGTTTTTTAGAATTTATTTAGCTGAGATAGACTCGTGTAAACATTTTTTAAGTATTTTCTAAATGAAATTGAAAACCATTTGTTTAATTAGTTCAATGTTCAATAGAACAGTGTTATATTAAGTTTGTGTTTTAATTCAGAAAAAATAGTAATACTGAAAATAGCAAATAAAAAAAGCAGAGCACCACGGCTGGAGTTGCCCGTTCTCAGCCATGCGTAGGCGCCAATACGGAGCGGCCGATACTGGACAGATGACCAGACTGGTAGATTTAAGGAAAAAAAAACAGAGACTGATGTAAAGAGTGTTCACCGAATTTCGGCGCGAAGACAGTCAGACGCTGATGGCAACGCCGGCAAACGCAATTTCGGCGTCCGATTTGGAACGTCCCTTCAGACAGTGTACAACCTGAGATGGGGTATTTCACGAACGACAAGAGCGAATAGAAGGTCATTAGAAGGACAAAGCGGAAACATAAGTTAATGATGAGAATCTCGGGGAAGTCTAATGAATTGAATGTCTGTGATAGTAAAATCACCAATAGTAAACCTAAAATAACACTTTGAACATGACTGGGATTAAACTAGCCCAGACCCTCTCGCGCCCTACTTGTAGTGGTCAGAAAGAAACGCTTTTCCTCTTTCTTTACCTCTGTCATTCAAAAAAACTGGGGTGCGAATTCTTTAATACCTCCACAAAGTCCCACAGGCTCCCCCGCAAGAAAGATCCAGAAAATTGTCACTGCCAACTTTCTCGCACCACATTCTAGAAAATGTGATGAGTGTGGGAACTCTTCCTGAGATCTCCCTTCGCAACTTACCTTTGGGAAGGTTGGGTGAGGCCTTCATCCAGGGAACCTTCCTTCCTCCCCTTAAGAGGTTTGAAGATGGAAAGACTGCCTATAGGGAGTTCACGAACACTAAAGCCCCTCTACCCCCCTGTAGGATTGGCTCTCTCGGATATCCGGACTCCAGGTAAAAATTGTGAATTGTGTCACTCTCTTGGGTTGGGTCCGTGTGTTTGTATAACCCCAGACCTACCTATTTCCATTTACCGAAGGTTTATCTCAGAATTCAAACCCCGAGGTTTCCTAATGCCTCGCGTATCTTCAAGGCACAATCCCCATTTGGAGCGACCCTGAGGCCTTGTTCCATGATCCGAGGTGTCCTAACGGTACCTGTAGGATAGTGGGGGCAATCCTTAAGGTAACATATAACTAATTCTCTTTGAATTACAATTGATCAATTTAGAAGTTCATTTGTAACATTTGTTTTGAATTTGAATTAGAAAAGGTGCAGTGGATCTGCTGTGGTTAATGCCATTTCTCATCCCGATCAGTTGCTGAAGATTAGTCCTCCGAAAACTCGCTCCAATAAATGTGTAAAGACGTTTTATGCTAATTGGATAATTTCAGGAATAAAATTACTGTTACAACGCATATTAACGTGTAAATGCAATTTGTCGCTAATGACGCTTATCTACAAATTTAGATTAGGGAGGCGCGGATCCTAATGGACGAAAATAAATTTCGAGAAGATTGTTGCGAAAGGAGGAAAGTAATATTGGCTGTTACGTAATGACTCGACATTATCTTGATAAACTTGAATAAATTTAAATTTTACTTTAATGAAGGCTGTAGAAAAGAATTTCAAATAATTATTTGTCTGACGGCCCTATTTTTTATCTAATGTTAACATTAATTGCGATAAGGAAATAAAAGACAATGCAAAGTGTCGTGTATAATATTACCATATTGAGCAGATTGTCAGTGGGTGTCAATCTAAAAGTGTTTAAACACTATAACACTTTCCGTTATACTCTATTTGTAAAATTTCCCGAACATCCAAAATATTAAGGAAAGGATACAAAATATTCTTCGGACAAAAATATTTTTTTCTCAAAAATCTAAAATATCGAAACGAAGTTAAATAAATAAAAAGGTTTCAAAATTATGTTATCTTTCGGAATATTAAATTTTTCTTCATTTCCTTATCCTGCTTACAGTTAGTTAATTTAACTTCCTAAAGCTAATAGTTCTAAGTATACAGGGTGTAATTTAATTGATGTCTGAAAATGCAGGATATGATTTCTTAGCTTATTTAAGAAAGAAAAGTTCATATGAACAGACGTCCTAAAACTCTCAACTTTTAAGCTACAGGGTGTTAAAGTTTAAAAAAAAATTCGTTTTCTAATCATAATTTTAATATTGATTTTCATAAAATTTGGCACGCATCTACTAAGCACCAAAAAGCATTTTTTGATGTAGAAGATTTTTTGATAATTTTATCAGTGGCGTCCGTACGCAATGTAGACTAAAGATTTTTTTTAAAAGTAAGGTACGCCACTGCTTTTTCCGGAATTAAATATCATTTTTGAAATCTTCATTTATTTTGCGACAAAATTAATTTTTTAACTCTTTTTCGTCCGACGCACTGTTTTCGCGTAAAAAAATAAAAGTTGTTTTCATGCATTTGTGGTATAACGAAATTATTTTAAACTAGTAGGCTGGTGCCCTATTTTGTTTCTAAAATAATGACCTCTGATCAATTACGTTGCGGTCTTATTTTGACAAGTATTCATAAAAACTTTTTACATTGTGAAAATTTCCTTAATCAATAATAGAAAGAAAATAAGTAAACAGTGTTAAGATTTACAAATTCCGAGTTAGCAGATATGCATTTCACCTACGAACTTGCTGACGGGAATGCGTTTATGGCTAGGCGAATATATCAAGAGCGGTATCTAAATCGTATCACTCCCGATGCCAGAAAGACTACATGAAACTGGGAGTCTTAGCATTGACAATAGTTAAAAAGTAGCACATTGAACGGTGAGAACACCAGAATTAGAGGAAGCTATTTTGAACTCAATTGGGGAACATCCAGAAACAAGAACTAGGAAAATTGTGGTAATGCTAAATGTTTTCCATTTTCTTATTTGGAAAATACTTGTTGACAATTTGCTATAACCATATCATATTCAAAGGGTTCAAGCACAGCTGCCGCGTGATTTTCCATTGCGTTTAAATTTCTGACGATGGTTTTTAGAAAAACTTGTTGAAAATCTTTTAATTGATAACAAAATACTCTTTAGTGATGAAGCTAATTTCGCAGTTCCATTGGAAATTTCCATAATAATCATGTATGGGCAGAAGAAAACCCACACGCAAATACTGAGGCCCATCACCAGGAGCAGTTTTCCGAGAATGTGTTGGCTGAAATAGTTGGAGATCTCCTTTTGGATGGACTATCCTATCGTTTTTTTTTAAACGATTTGCCAATTTTGCTCGAGGATGTACCTCTTTTATTAAGAGAAGAAATGTGGTACATGCATGATGGTGCTCCTGTATATTTTAGGATAGGACGTGGAGAAACTCAATCTTGGCCTCCCAAATCACCTGATTTAAATAGTTTAGACTATTTTTTGTGGGGACACCTCAAGACTTTAGTTTATATTACACCGGTTCAAACTGTAGAAGAACTAAGGCAAACAATTTTACTTTCTTGCCAAACTACAAGAAATACTCCTGAATTTTGGAAAGAGTTCGCCAATCATGAGAAATAAAACTGAAACCTGTATTCTAGCAGAAGGACATTTTCAACAATTGTTGTGATAATCAAAATTAATATTAGTTTATTTTATGCATAGAAGTTGTCAAAACTTGTAAGACTTTTTTTTTAGTTTTCATGCATTGCAAAATCGCTAAAATCTCATGTGGCAGTTTGAAGGTAAGATGTGTTTTTATCTAATTTTTATTAAATTAAAGTCAATAAATTAAATTAGCCACTACTACAATTCAAGTTTAAAACAAAAATGTATTAGTAAGTATTATTTTGAGTATTGAGTCGAAAACGAATTTTTCATTACCATTTTTTTTTAGAGATTTTGCCATGCATGAAAATTGTTTTTATCCTTTTACGCCAAAACAGTTCATCGGACTAAAAAATGTCAAGAATCTAAATTTGTTCCAAAACAAATGAGGATTTCAAAAATAATTTTCACTTCCGGAAAAAGCAGTGCCGTATTATATTATTTTAGAAAATTTTCAGTCTACATCCCGTACGGACGCCACTGGTAGAAATAATAAACAATCTTCTACATCAAAAAAATGCCTATTGGTGCTTAGTAGGTGCGTGCTAAATTTTATGAAAATACTAAGGACAGTATTAAAGTTATGCTAAGAAAACATTTTTTTTTAAATTTTAACACCCTGTAGCTCAAAAGTTGAGAGGTTTAGGAGGTATGTTCATATGAACCTTCCCTTCTTAAATAAGCTGAGAAATCATATTCTGCATTTTCAGCCATCAATTAAATTACATCCTGTATATCTCTGAAAAAAAAATGTATTTTGATTTTTGAATAATGGAAACTTTTATTTAAATAAATGTTTAAAATGTGTCCTCTAAATTGCCTTAACGTTCACTATGTTAATATTGTCAGTTAATTAGTAGATTATATGTGCTATATATTAAGTTTCACTTAATGGTATTTATTGTGCAACATGTAATACGTCGTAACGTATTCTAATTCGTGAAACATTTTTAGTTATTAATTCACTTTCCTCTATTAAGGTTCGTATTTTTAACAATATTAAATTATATCTTTTATTAGTTTGATTTGCTGATATGCAGAATGTTTATTTTTTCTGAAATCAGGATCATTGTTAGTTCCTTAAAAGTAATATCCTGCATATTATATAGCCTTCAAATGGGTCTCTACTTGTTGAATATAAAAACCTTGGCATTAAAGGTATCTATAAACAAAAACCCTATGCTTTTCGTTTGCTTTTGGTATTATCTGCTTTTGTTTTGATTGAATTGTTTATATACTTATTCAGTCTTTAATTTTAAACTATCTATTTTTAATTTAATTTATTTTACAAAAAAATTCTTAGATAGTAAAGCATAATTTTAATTTGAGTTTATTTATGTCTGAGCTTTCACATAAAACATAAGGAAATGGATTATATTAAAACAAACAGGTCACCATGCAATTCATTATATTAAAAACCGCATAAGAATTATTGTCAAATTTTAAAAATAAATGGACAATAAAACATTTATTTAAATACCGAACAAATATTTATCTCTTCTCTCTGTTTCATAGCGTCATCGAATTGTAGTCCATAAATACAAATACACAATTATTTTGCCAGTAAATGTACGTTTTTATAGGTATATTTCCATTTATATTTTTAATATCGATATACAGTTGTTCGAACGATTAATGGCAGAAATGGAAATACTGCCATTTGGAGTGTAAAAAACAGCACATTAATCGTAGCTGCAACACCGTTAAGGTATTTTTTTAAAATAATTTTATTTTAAAAAGTTGATATTAAAATAAAAAGCAAATTTAAATTTTGCAGTTGCAGAAAAATAGGCTAAAACAATTATGTTACCATATAATCCTGGGGCCCAGGGGTGTTTCGTAGCCGTTATAGAGACATAGATTTTTTCGAGGGTGTTTTTCCGAAAAATGGTCAGAAATTTAAGATCCAAATTGATTTTATCACGTTTCTTAGTAATATAGTTCGGCAACACGCGATAGATCTTATTTGTCGCGCAAGTTGTTTTGGCTACTGTAAACAGACAAAAGCATTACGATGTCTAGCAAAAAATATATAGCCAGAGATTTTGCTGTTTTCTTTATATTCGGTATTACTGTCTGAAATTGTCAAGGACAGTTTGTTTCTTTTTTTGATTCCTACCTAACAACAATAGTATTTCGGGTTTACACTGAACTTTAATTCCCGCATATGCTTTAAAATTTGCTCCAACAAATCAAGTCTTCTTGAATAAATTCGAGTAGTTTTTCCCAATTTTTATATTCAACTTCAAATAGTATTTGACTTACTCTTAACTTTAAATAGACGTTCTTTGATTTTGCGACTTTTTGAACAGGAACTTCAATTATTGAATGGATAATGCAGGAACTAATAGTCTTGGATAATAAAAGATAGTAATGGCTTTGAGCAAACAAAATAATTTCAATGTTTATATATGTTTTTCAGAAACTCTTAAGTTATGAGGGCCAGGTATATAAAAGTTTTTTGCTATAATTAACACTCTCTCTCGTGTGAAAATGTTTGCAGCCATTTATCTATCACCCCGTATAATATTTTTATTACAATTTTAGTTCAGAGATCATCAGGACGGATAATAGGTAAGTATATCCCAAAATATCTTAACACTATACATAAATAGCGAAAAAGTATTCCTTTCTTAAGGTACAAATACACTTTAATTAAACTAATTTATTTTAATAAATTCTGACTTGCTTAACATCATAAGTAAAAGACACTAAATAAAATTGCTTATTTTAGATCTTAAATCCCGTTACAGGTTTACTGTTACGGCCGTGGCAATGTTGGCATCTTTCCTCTTAGACAGATGACAGGAGATAATTCTGGATGACAAAAAATCCGACTTACTTAGTATCACACTGTTCTCTTCTGTAGAGCGTCTATACATTTAACTTCATGAAATCACTTCGTAACTGCAAGTACCGTCTCTATGCTAACGATACTCAAATTTACCTATCTCTCAACCCCAATCAACCTGAACTAGTCAAACAATCAACCGTGACTTGAACTACTGTTTAGTAAATCCAACGGACATCTTAAAGTTAACCCAAGAAAATCCGCAGAATTATTATTTTGTAACGATACTGAACGTTTACATCTTGAAACCATTATTAAAAACGAAGTTGGCACCAACCCCGTTGCTTTTAAAATCCCGACAAAAATTTAATGGTCGCTTAACTGCACGCTTTAGAAGATCATTCTCAGTATTAAAGTATTAAAACTTTTGTACTCTCATCGACATGCACCACACTCTTATTTTGTCACCATTTAATTTCGCAGACATCGGTCATGGTCCTTTTCTTGATTTACAGACTAGAAATCGGTTATAAAAAGTACACAATTCATGCATATAATTTATTTATGGCATCTGACGAAGGCAGAGGGTTACATATAAGCTTAATGAGTTGGGCTGGCTTAACATGCAACATCGTCGTATCCTGCATTCCGCCTGTTTTTTTACAAGATTTTAAAATTTTACCGCTCTTCATATCTCCTGGATAAACTACAATACCGTACGGATGTGCTTAACTTAAATTTATGCCAACACTATCTACTGTCAATGCATTATCATAACAAAGAACAGTTCAAAAAAAGTTATTCTTATAAAATTGTAAACTTAATTAACAAACATAAAATCATCAACACAGCCTTGTCAGTCGCATCCTTTTAAAAAACCATGATGCATAAATTACTCTGCCAACAGTTACAATAAGGGTGGAACTCGCTAAACAAATATTTATTATTTATTTCTCATTTTCCCTTTCTTCTCAGTATATTTCCATCGCTCTTTCGCTTTCTGTCTCGTGCCTCAACAGCATATTATACTTACTTGCTTTTCATATATATATATATATATATATATATATATATATATATATATATATATATATATATATATATATATATATATATATATATATATATATATATATATATATATATATATATATATATATATATATATATATATATATATATATATATATATATATATATATATATATATATATATATATTATATTATACTTTTTAGACATATTTCAAGCAAACTTAATAATTTAACAGGCTTCAACAGCGCCTTCCCTTGTGAAGGAAGCTGTATAAGTTGCCTTTTATTCTTTCTGTCCAAAATGTCTACGTATATTTTTTGGTATTTTCTTTTCGTTGGGATAATAAACGTGTTTATTATTATTGTCATTATTAAATAATTAGGAAACTATAAAATACAATAGCAAAACAATTGTAACTGTTCTAAAACTGGTAGTTTAAACGTATTTAAACTATATTAACTTATATATACCCTTGTATTTTTTTACAAAAATATATCAGACCTTCTAAAAATATTACTATTAAGAGCCAATTCTTTGTTAATTTTAAGTAATAGTAGTAGGTGACGAAAAAGATGTGGCTTATCAAACATAAAATAAAAGTAATTAGGCAACATCAAGAAGTTTGTGCCTTTGTACCCGGTGACAAACTGATTTAATTTTAAGTTAAAATAAGCGAGATAAATTGCTGCTAGCTAGTCGCTACAATTTGCTTTTTTAGCTTTATTTTGAGAGCGCCTGCAATGCAAATAAAGGTAACTAAAAACGGGCAGGATTTTTGGGCTCTGCTGAAATCAGCCGAGCTTCAATATTCCCTGTCCCCAAAGTTCTGATAAAAACTTTTAGGCGGTTGGAATTTACGTCGTGCCCGGTAGTATTGTTCACTTTATAATGCGACTAAATAGAAAGTATAAAACTGTATTTGGCAGCAGAGATAAAGTTGAGGATCAAATTGGATGAAGTAGTTGCAAAAAGACAAAGTAGGTGGTAACTGTAAACTATTATTTCTCTGCAAATATTTTAAAATCAAATAAAAATATTATTTTGTATAGTAAGTTTTAAAATTATCTCAATTTATTAAATTAATAGAAATAAAAGAATAGCACACAGCAGATGTAAAGTGAGAGATCAACGATTTAAATCGACATATTTACGAATCAATCGACAATGCACGAAAAATTATGGAATACATTTTATAATCTTAGCATCATTATTAGAGATTTACCTTTTTATGATGATTAACCAAAACAAGGATAAACACACAGATACCGTAGTAAATCACGACTAACCTGCTCAAAGTATTTGGCTCCTAGGGCATATAATGCGCTACCACATGTAATCGGAGCAGTTAATTTACCTGCACTCTTTAAAAAGAAAGTAGACACCCGGATTAGACAAAGCTCTAGAGCTCAAATTATTAAATTTATTAATATTAGGGATATATATAATAACAAAAAACTTAAGATCTTAATGATTTATGATCTAAGTGTCAGCTGCGTGGTATACACATATGTAGATGTATTATTATTATTGTTATTGTTCTTATTATATTGGATGAAATAAATTCATTTTTTGAAACATTTTTACAAATTCGCGGTGAAAAGGTCTGGAAAAAAAATTATTGCGATATTTTCTTGCTTCATTTGCACGTCCCTTACTTTTTCACCCGCGAGCCGCCACTGTCCGTCAATTGAGTTCATTGTTTCACATCTTTCATAGAAGTTTCGAAAGAGACGAATGAAAAGCTGTGATAGCTCATTCCGAGCTGACGGAATAACCGAAGATGGCACCAGATTTTATAACTGATACACAAGCTGTACATTTTTTCACGTCTAGGAGATAGCGTATGTCATAGAGACAACAACTATTGAGAGGCAATTATACCTGGCTTTAGCTCTGCACCTTGATATACTTCTAGAATAGATTTTGATTTCTTTCCACAAAAATATTCTTCTTATTTTGGCTTTTATATATTTTTTAGTTTACATTCAGTAAAACTTCTGCCCTTTAAAGTAAGAAATTAAATCAAATAGTAATTTCTCTAAACTTCTTTGCCAAAAACTTTATTTGCTTTGAAGTTTAGAGTAAGTGGATATAGTCAAAAGCAGTGTTATCGTGCGGGTCATACGATTTATCAACGACAAACTTTTTAAGTTTGTTTTTCTTTTATTACGTGTAATCATATCAACATAAAACCTGGAAGATAAATTGTATAGACCTAAGATATTTTCATATGAAAATAGTGGATAAACATATAAATACCAGCAATTGCAAAAATCTTTGAGCGATGTCACTTCGATCTCAGATTGATAAGTCAGTGACAAAATGATTAATAGAAAACAATTTTCGGGTTTTTTGCATCCGCAAGCGAATAAAATGATATTAAATCTAATAAAATATTACGAAAATGAAAATTCACCGGCCAATATCCAGGAGACAGTAGCAAAAGCTCTGGGAATAGGTATAAGGGCTGTGCAGAATATTGTGCATGAAAAAAGCATAATCTACTACCGAAGAAGATTAAGAAATGTACACGAAAAAAGCCAACGACAGAAGACTTAAGTGACAATGTAAAAATGGATGTTCCTAATGCAATTTACGATTTATACACATTAGAAACTAATATAACCCTTCAAGTTTTAAAAGAAGCTTTAAAAAATCGAGGCATGTTGGAAATTGGACTAAAATCGTTGTCAAACTTAATAAAAATGTTGGGTTTTCGATATAAAAAGGACTGTAATCGAAGATTTTTATGCGAGTTGCCACATATAGCAAGAAACTTTTAATATTTTCAAGAGAAAAAAGGGATGTGGAACGGGAAAACGGTTCATCATTTTGCATGCAGGTTCTTCAACAGGATTTCTCACAGATGCAAGTTTACTGTTTTCTTCAACATCCAAAATTATGGACTACCATGATAATATGAACTGTGAACTGTTTGAAAAGTGCTTAAAAGAATAACTGATTCCAAATTTAGATGCTCCATCTTTAATCATTCTGGACAATGCATCTTATCATTCAAGAATCTTAAATAAACAACCTACTTCATCCTGGAAGAAAAGTGAGATTTATGACTGGCTAATAAAACAAAAACAAAATCCTTTACCCAATATGCTGAAACTAGAACTTCTTCTAATGGCAACAGAAACTAATATGGGATTGGGGGAATCGAGAACGAGTTCTAGATGTCGAAATAGCACCAATGATCATTACGCCATTTGAGGACGACTCAGAAGATGGGGACTTTTTAAGTGATGCTGAATTTTTTAATCTATAATATTAAAAAGTTTCTGAAGGATTATATTAGTCTTTCACACGTATAAATCATAAATTGCATAATAAATATCCATTTTTGCATTGTAAATTAAGTCTCTTGCCTTTGAATTTTTTCTTAATCTTCTTCGGAAGTAAGTTATGTTTTCTTTTATGCACAAGTTTCTGTACATTCCTTGATTCTCAGAGCTTTTGCCACTGGCTCCTGGATATTAGCCATTTTAATTTAAAATGTATTATATTAGATTTGACAACATTTTTTTGCTTACTTTTTTAGTACATTTGTAATTTTGTAAGCAATAAATTATTATAGAATACTTGTTTCAATTTTAAAGCTTGTTTAAAATAAGTAACTTTTTTATTAGTTATAAAAAAAAATTTTATATATAAAAAACGAAAAATACAGACTATATATATATATATATATATATATATATATATATATATATATATTTATATATATATATATATATATATATATATATATATGTATATATAGCCTTATTTTTCGCATGCATGGCCCTTAATTTTAGACTGAAATTCGAAGAAATCGGATAAGTAGTTTTTTAGCTATGCCGCGAACAGACAGACTGACGTACAGACAGACGGAATTGAAAAAACAGGTTTTCCGACATCTAGGGTCCCTTAAACGTAAAGGTCTGAAAAAATCTTACGAGGGAAGTAATAACTAATTATCTTGTGTTTTTAACAAAAGTGTATAATATTTTTTTGTTATCACAATACAAAAAAAAACAAGTTTTCTTTGCACAAAAAAATGTCACTTTCATTGCCTGTATAAACAGAACAACATCCTGATTGTTCCACTGATTCGAACCGCCTTCCGACTTTATTAAGGCGCTTGCCATTTTGTGTATTTTTGTTTTTGCCAACCAAAAAATTTTAACCAAATACATATTTAGCGAATTTTCTTATTTAGTCCCTCGGCATTTAATATATAAAATAATATTAAATGGCTATCTTAATAATATTGCGTAATATAATAAAAAAACTATTTTATTTCTCCCTGTATATTTGTAAATAGCCCATCGAGATTTAATAGCGCGATAAAAGAATCACACAATATTTTGGTATTCACTGTGTTTTCTGATTTGATTCATAATGTTGGTGACCTTTGGACCCGCGCGATAAGACCGCATTCGACTATAACAAATAATTTTTGCGAATAATTGCCATTTGCTGCAAGATTGTTAGCGCAAAATTTTAGCAAATTTAAAAACCTTTACGGCTAAAAACAATATCTACGAAACAATAAAACGCCTCAACTAAAAATAGACACATAGGCAATTAGACAGACGAAAACTTGTCTTAGCAGAACATATTCCGAAATAAAAATATCCTCTCTCAGAATGGTGAAGTAATTGTTTTTAAAACGTCCGGTAAGCATTTCCAGCAGCCTTTTGGCGATTTATTACTCGTGGAAGTCGATGCTTTAAGCTTTCTAGCTATCAGTGATTGGCGTAAATGGAGACCAAATTCTTGCTTACGAAGAATTCCTGTACACTTTTGAGTCAAATAGAAACGGTTTTAAATTCCCGTCCTCTTTGCCCTTTAAGTAATGATCCTAATGATATTTCGGCATTGACTCTCGGCCATTTTTTTACCCTCGAACCTGTTACTTGTCTTTCTCCTCCTAATCTCACTACGTTGAACACTAATTGACTTAATTGGTGGCAGCACTTTCAAATATTGCATCAATATTTTTGGTGAAGGTGGCACAGCAACAGTAGAGGAAAAATGGACAACTAAAGAAACTGGTTCCTTTGTTTCAATTAAAAACGAGTTAACTTTTCTCTGGTGGAAACTCAGTCTCCTTACTGAACTTGATCCGGAAAGTGATGGCATTTTACGAGATGCAACTGTGCTTATTTCACAAGGTTAATTTAAAATGCCACTAGTTAAATTGTTTCTTTTTGTCGTTGGGCTGAATTTAAATTTTTGCAATTTTGCTTAATGCAATAAATTTTCCACTGTCTCAGGGTACTTTTCCTTATTGAAGAAGATAAACAGAAGTCGAAATAGGCAACAGAAACTTAACAGTTCTTTATGGACAAAGAGTTCTTTTAGGTTTTTCTATATTAAGAATGCGAATACACTTGGTGCGAGCGAATCTAACAATGTAAGAAGATCCTTGCTGATCAACACCTTTGCAAATTGGTGACTATACAGTACGATCACACAATTATCTTTAAACTGGGTAATCCGTTCCAAGGCCCCACTAACCTTGGGCTAGTCATAATTTCAATTTCATTGCTTTCAACCTTTCTCGGTCTCATCAGTTTGGCGAAGTAACCAAATCGCTAATTTAAATGTTGATGTCTTCTGCTTAACAAGAAGCGATCGACTCAAATGCAGAGGACAAGTTGCTCAAATTTTTTCAAATGCCAAAGGCTGTGCTGGACAGAGAATTTGCAGAATATTTTGCAATACTTGGAGCCTACGATCAAAGTTGGACCTTTGTGCATGTTTTCCAATTTGTATTTTTGCAATTTTGCTTAGTGTAAAAAAATTCCACTGCTTCAGGGTATTTTCCTTGACTGAATAAGGCGTACAGAAGCAACAGAAACGTAACAGTTTTTTATGAACAAAGAGTGCTTTTAGGCTTTTGTACTACGAATGCGAATACAAATGGTGAGAGCGATTCTAGCAATTTGGTGAAGATCCTTTTTGACCAACGCCTTTGCAGCTTGGTGTTTGCAGTACGAACACACAATTGTTTCTAAACTGGATAATCCCTTTATTGTGGTAATGTAATCCCAATTTCGTTACATTCGACTTTTCGGAGCCTTATCAGTTTGGCGAAGTAGCTAATTTACATTTTGAAATGTGTTGTTCAAATTTTCTAAAATGCGAAAGTTTGCACCAGCCAGATAATTTGCAGAGTCTTTTGTAATTCCTGAATCATACGATCAAATTTGACCTTTGTGTGTGTTTTCCCATTTGTGAACATTTTTAGTATTTTAATTGGTAGGAGTATTTACGCCCTATGTTGGTATGTACATATTGTACGGTACAAGGTGTCCCATTTTGGGTACTTTTGCGGGGTATCTCCTTTATTTTTACTGATAGAAAATTGAAGTTTTCGCGCCTGGTGCTACTTTTTCGCAAAACTAAAGATTCCGTTAACAAAATTGTCACAGCCCTTTTAGTTTTTAAGACACAGGGCTAAATAGAAAATGTTGTATTGTCAGTCACCCCTCGTATCTCAACTATCAGATAACTTATCGAAGATGTGAAAACTGTTTCTTATATAACTTTTCCCGTAGAGCTCAATTTCGTCTTCGGAATTAGTATACAGGGTCAGGTCAAAAGGTTATCAGACCCTACTTTACTTTTTAAAATAGAACACTTTGTATATTTATAAACTACAAAATTTGTCATTTTTTTACCTTTTCAAAAATTTATAATAATATGCATTTTTTTTCAGAAACACTCATATAAATGACAATTTTCTGAAAGTAAATGCATAATTTAATACTATCTATTGTCTATGACAAGAAACAAAATAAATATCAAATATTTGTCTCATCGGTTTTTGGATCGCCTTTTGGTTTACCAAGCAGTTTATAAACGTTTTTTGGTATTTTTATTTAATTGACATTTATCAATTTCTTCGAATAATGGCAGCGTATGAAAATTATGAAAAATATGCTAGTATGTTTTATACAAGTTTTTGATTGTTAGATATCCAGAAAGAAGGCAACCGTTTTTTGAGATATTTGCTCGTTTAAAAGCAAAATTAGTTGAGCACGGATCATTTGCTCACTTGTGCCCTAAAACAACAACAAAAAATACAGGGAAAGAAAAAATATAGATGTTTTGGGATATATAGAAGCAACACATTCGTCCTCATGTAGAAAAATTGAGAAGGAAATTGGTTTGCTAAAAACTGACGGTCAGAGGGTTCTGAAGAAATATAAGTATCATCCATACAAATTTAATATAGTGCAACATTTGCATCCTGGCGATGCCGAGCGCCGCGGTCAGGCACTGTTTTGCCAGTGGTATTTACAACAAATGTTATCTGGTCAGACGAAAGGTTTTTTTTTCAAGTGCGGGAATTTTTAATCGTCATAATTTCATGAACTGGCATTGTGAAAATCAGCATTTATTGTTTGAAAGCGCACAATAAAGACACTTTGGAGTTGGGGTGTCATGTTTTATTTTGGGCAGACATATAGTTTATAGGATTTTTGACAGAGGTCTTGCAGCACGTAGATACCTAGAAATCCTTGAGGAAGTTATTCCAGAACTGCTCGAAAATATTCCATTAACCCAATATAATACTGTTTACCTACAGCAAGATGGTGACTCAAGTCACAACTCTAGGCTCTTAAGGGAATTTCTTGATAATAACTTTCCTTAACGATGAATAGGTGCCAACGGACTTGTTAGATGTCCTCCACGATCTCCCGAACTCTCAATTTTGGATTTTCTTATGGGGCTATATACAAAATGAAGTATATAAAACAAGATATGATGGCATAGCAGAACTTCGAGAGGCAATTCATTTAACCTTTTGAAATCTGCGAATGAGACCAACGGTCCTTTTTAACGCTATTCAAGGAATTACAAAAAGGTGCCAATTTTGCATTGCATACCTATTTCCAAAGTATCCAATTTTTGAAAAGGTAAAAAAAGACACATTTTAAAGTCTATAAATATACAGTGTGTTCGATTTAAAAAAATTAAGCAGGGTCCGACAACTTTTTGACCTGACCTTGTATACTATTTACAAATGCGGAATTGAGTTCTACGAAAAAAGTTATATAAGAAACACGTTTTTATATTTTCGATAAGTTATCTGATGCAACATTTTCAATTTAGCCATGTATCTTAAAAACTAAAAGGACTATGATAATTTTGTTATCGGCATCTTTAGTTTTACGAAACATAGCACACCGTCGCAAAAACCGCAACTTTCTATCTATAAAAATAACGGAGATACCCCGCAAAAGTACCCAAAATGGGACACCTTGTACATATTTGTGATTAGAGTATTGGTAAAGCTTTATTCTCTTTTATTTGAAAATATGATATTGCTGTTTAATTGATTATTGGGCATATTTTGTTGATATAGAGGCGAATTAACAGGATTTCATTATTATTTTGTGATCGTAAAATCTCGTTGTTTTATTATTTTCTTTGAAAGAAATCTTTTAGGTGCAATATGTCCAAAAAAAATCTGAAAGAAAAAAAGTTGCAAAACAGAACAAGAAATTTATCTTGCACAAAATTTGCAACACCCCCTACCTATACTTTTTCAAGTTCAAATTGGCGCTAATCAGAATAAAATGATATTAGTCAAAATCAAGTTGTTAACAAAAATTTCAAACTGGCATTAAACAAATTATATCGGCATGAAACAATCAAGTTGTAGTGAGACAATTAAAAAAGATTACCTGTAATACATAGTTATATTCATGCAAGATACCTTATACGTAGAAGGATGCTGCTGCAAATTTACTGGGGGTTCTAAAAAGAACTGCATATACATGGATTAACAATCAACAACTATGAGAGAAGCAGATAGGAGGTAAACATAAAATTCAAATAACCGCCGAAAGCCGTCAATTTATGGAACGTTCAGCCGCAGAAAGTGCTAAAATTACTTTAAAATAACTGAGTCAAAAAATACGGAAAGTTTTTGCAGTTAATGAGAAAGGCTTTCAACAGCATCTATTTACTTTGAAGACCGTTTGTAGAGAACAGAAAACGTATGTAATTTTAAAGCAAAGCCCCCTGCTTGTTAATTACGCTCAATAATTACAGTGGCCGACAAAAAAATTTTTTGTTGTAACACAAATCAGGATAGCATAATCTAATATAATGGACCTATCCAAATACGAAAATGACAAATAGAAAGTGGTAGCACGTAGGGTTTTCTTATTAGAGTTGTAGAACCATATCGAATGTTACGATACTTAATATCTATAGAAAAAATTATTTCAGAAAATTCTTAACCCTGTTTATTGACTATGTTTACAGTTTTAGCAAACGAGAAAAATATTAACTTAAAACACTAATTAAACTTTATTTTTTCCGATATCTTTTTTTGATATCTTGGTGAAACCTTTCACCCTGCTCGTCAGTGACAGCCCCAAATTTTTAGGAAAAAATGACAGGAGGGAAGTGGAGGAAGTGAATTTTTAATGATATTCTCGCACCAAGCGCTTTATAGGCATCTACGAGTTCATTAACTAATTGTTCATAATTTTCATCCATATTGTCGCCTAAAAATCCTCTTACTACATTAACAAATGAATTCCTTGCTCTGAGTTCCTGCCTGGTAAGCTTTTCCGTAAAATTGACGTCGTCCAGCAATTTTCTGATTTGTGGCCCAATAACTTAACTTAACTTAACTGGGGAAAGACTTGTCTTAGGTATTTAAATTGATCACCATCTTTATTCAAAGCCTTCACAAAGTTTTTCATCAGCCTAAGTTTAATGTGAAGAGGAGGCAAAAGGACATTTTTGGGATCAACAAGAGGTATAAATTTAACATTTTGAGATCCCGGTTGAAATTCGCTTCTTTCTGGACAAATTTTTATTACATATTGCTAATTTATTGCACGACTGTCCCATAAACAAAGAAAACAGAAATATTTTGTAAATTCCCCTGAAGTCCCAATAAAATCGCTATAACTTTTGAGTCCCCACATATCTGCCATTTATACCTATTGTGGTTTATTTTGTCCAAAATCGTGCGCATATTTTCATAATTTTCTTTCATTGCAACTGAATGGGCAACTGGTATAGAGGGTTTTAAATTTCCATTACGCAATAACACAGCTTTTAAGCTATATTTAGATGAGTCTATGAATAAGCGTTACTCACGAGGAGAATGTTCAATATCAAGTTCCTGCATTAAACTCTCTATATTAGTACACGCGCGCAACGAATTTTCCATATTGTAGAATTTAAAAAACATAGCATTTCTATTTCTGAAATTCGTAATTTTTATTTCTTTTGCCAATAGGTTCCATTCCTTAAGACGGGAACCCAGAAGTTCTGACTGTTGCTTGGATAACCCCAAATCACGTACTAAATCATTTAATTCACTTTGAACAATCAAATGTGGCTCGCCGGAACTGGGACCTGTGGTAAAACTGGGATCGGTGCACTGTTCTTCTGAGCTGCCTGATGATGCGTTATCTCAATTATCTCCCAAATCAATAGCTTGCCAATTTAAAGGCGCAATCGGCACTGGTAAATTTGCATTATTACGAACAGGTCGTATGGCAGATTGCAAATTTGGATATTATGTATTGTACTTTTCCTTTTTGGAATAACCTTCAGTCTTTGTCAGGCAAAAATAACAATCGTCAGAATGTTTGGTGGGTTCTCACCATACCATTGGAACTGCGAAAGGCATACTTTTTCTCTTTCCCTTCATCAACTGCACCAATGATACACTACAACTATCACAGCACACATGGGGAGCCCACCGCTTATCTTCATGCCCAATTAACGCCCCAAAATATTTAAAGTAGGCTTTTCTCTCTTCTCCACAAATATAACAAAATTTGTCAATAGAAATTTTGGAACTCGGCGCGTTTGACTCGACATTCTCGTCTTCACATACACTTGCTTATCGATACACAGAGAACCACTCAATTCGAAACTCAACAAAAGATTGATGTTTAACGTTTATTTTATGTCTAATATTGTAAACAACCCAGTCTAGGTAATTTTTCCGTTGTAAAATGGACCCATTATATACATGGAAGGAACGAACTTTAATTTGTTCATATCGCGAATATTCGACCAATAGGATGTATTGGAAGCATGGGACTAATTCATTCCAAACTTAGAAGGAATGCTTTCAAGAAGCCGGAAGCGAACGAATTTGTAAGACAGTGCTTACAAATTGCGCAAAACATTTACCAAACTGAAGTTGTGCCAGTCGTTGTTAATGCCCTATTCCCTTTCAGTATTAAAGAAGTTTTTGCAGAGGGCGAATTTGACTATCATACATTTTTACGACTACGTTTATATAGCCCTGTGTTCAATCCCAATAGTCTGTATTAAAGGGCAGAAGTAAAAGCAGACATAGTTGTAGAGCTAAATAATATCTTGGCTAGTAGAGATCGGGATCATCTGACTAAAACAGAATCTCGTATGCAGAGATTAGAGAACATCGTTCGTGGAAAAATCGACAAGATAACTGTTGCTAATTGTACAAAATTCATTACACATATCCGAAAATGTATTCCTGTTGCATTATATATGCATGATATAATTTTTTAAGAAAATGTGTTATTTATTATTATTCGATTTACTGTATCAATCATTTATTAAATTGTTTTTAACTAATGAGAGTTAGGAATTGTTATTGCCAATTTGTTTTTTACTAATATATAATATATCTACATCAGCCATGTCAAACTCAAAATCACTGATGGGTAAAAAGCATGAAGACTATCGACTAGTTGGGCCGCAAAACCTTATCTTAAAGAAGACAAACTACTAAAAATCTTAAGAAAAAGTACCATTATAGGACAAGTCTGTTTATTAAATTTCGAATAAAAAGGACATTAGAAAAAACTACAAACATTAAATTCTTTTGCCAGATATTTGACATATTTTTTCTTTAATTAAGTTGTCTATTTGTGGCTCGAATTTATCGGCGGAAATATCTTTTAAAACTGCGTCGAAGTGTGCATCCATCAATCGCGATCTTCCGGGAGATTTGTTTCCTTTCATCAAAGAAAATAGTTGTTCACACTTATAGGTACTTCCAAACATTGACAGGATTTTACAGGCAAATTTTCTCATTTCTTGGTATTGAACAGGCAAGTACTTATAAAATTCGAATGTATCAACACTATCAAATTTTTGTTTTAAATGGGTCTGACACTGAATCTCAATTACTTCCATTTGCAAGTGAGGGGGAACGTTATCAATATCGACAGTGAAAAGACCAGTAAATAGAGAAAAATTGTTTTCTTGGGTCTTAAAACCCTGAAAACGTTTCTCAAATTCTGCCAGAAGGTTTCTCATTTTCTCTGAATATATTTTGTATGATATTAGGACACTTGTGCTTTCCTGATATGCCCTACAAGTCAGAAAATGTGACAGATTATCGTCTGCTAACTGTTTTACCCACAACATCATCTTACATTTGAAAGCTCTCACATGATCATGCATATCTGTAATAACTTGACGTGGTCCTTGCAATTTCGTATTTAAGTCCGACAAGTGTTTTGTGATATCTACCATAAATGAAAGATCTTGTAAAAAAGGTACATCGCATAATAAGCTGACATCTTCTCCTTTTGTTTCCATGAAAACGCGTATTTTTTCTTTGAGTTTCCAAAACCGGTCGAGTACCATAGAACACGAAATCCATCGCACCTCTGCATACTATGATAAACCACTGTACTCACTTTCTAAGTCACGTAAAAATGCAAAAAACTGTCGCTGATTAAGGCCTCGTGACCTTATGAAGTTTATAATTTTTTTCACTGACTTTGTTTTTATCTGATCAGTTATATTGGCAGCCAACTCAGTAACTCTTTCAGCGACAGTATTCCGGGACAAGGATATATTTTGAAATGCCTTCACGCTCCAGGGACTTACAATTTCCGCGGCCTTTACAAGGCACTTTTTTATAAATTCACCATCAACAAATGGTTTTGCTAGTACGCAGCTCGCTTGAAAGATTTCATTTTCTTGCTTTGGACGTGTAAACATAAGCTACTGATCTTACAACCGTGATTTTAACTTATTTAACTTTTCGTTTCTGACCATGCCTGTACAGGGTGTCCCATTTTCGTAGGTTTTACGGGGTTTCCAGCTTATGAGTAGAGATAGAGAGATGCGGTTTTCGCGACATCGTGCTACTTTTCGATGAAACTAAAGAGGCCGCAAACAGATTTGCCCTAACCATTTTAGTTTCCGTGCTACAGGGTGATTTTGAAAATTTGTCATTTTCGGACACCCCCTGTAACTCAGCTATCGTAAAATATATTTAAAATGTTTCAACTGGTATTTATAGATTTTTTCACGTAGAATTCAGTGGCGTACTCAGATTTTTGCTGAGAGTCATAGTTTTTGACATATTGGCATAACCTACTATTTTTTAAATGGGACACCCTATATATTATTTTTTCATCTTATTCTTCGTGTCGAGAGCTTTTCAAAAACATACCATAAGTCATATTTATTTTCATAAATAACATGAAAAAATGCATTTTTCTTTAAACGGATTTATGGCATAGCAGATCAATCGAAATAAGAGAAGGTGGCTGTGGAGCCATGGAAAAAGTTAACAAATATTTATTAACGAAATAACAAAGTAACAGCATCAGAAAAAATTAGGAAGTAGGTAAAAGGTAATAATTATAATTTCATTAAAACTACAAATATTGTTCAAATTGTAGACCATTATGTGTCCTACAAGTGTGACAAACTTTAAAAATTCTTTTTAATGCATTTTCTATTGTAAATGACTGTCTTTGTAACTCTGCAAAAGCGTTTTCGGTGGCCATTCTTAGTTGTTCTAAGTTTTCGTATCGCCTTACATAAACCTTGTTTTCTAAATAACCCCACAAAAAGAAATCTAAAACTGAGAGGTCAGGGGATCGTGGTGGCCATCGAACAGGTCCGTGTGTTCCTATCCATCTTCCAGGAAAATGGTCGTTAAGCCAGTTTTGACTTATTCTGGCATTGTGGGCTGGAGCTCCGTCTTGCTGGAAATAAATCCTATTTAGTTGAGCCAAGGGAACATCATCCAAAATTCCTAATGCGTCTTCTAGAATTCGCACGTAACCAATCGAATTCAGATTTCCTTCATATATTTGGTAAACTATTTTTCGGTTGAAAATAAAACAGGAGAGATTGAATCCAAATCTGCCCTGACGCTCCCTAGGAAAAATAACATGGTTGTTTTCTTGACTCCAAAATCGCGTGTTGTGTCTATTTAAAATCCCTGAACTAGTAAAATGTGCCTCGTCTGACCAAATAATCTTTTTTTCAAAATCGATATCTTCTGCCTTCATATTTATAAACCAATTGCAGAACTCCAATCTGCGCTCTGCATCACAAGGATGCAGATGATGCACAAGTTTGTATTTATAGGGTTTGAATTTGTGCTTTTTCAAAATTTTCTGCACTTTGGTTTTCGGTACACCCGCCTCTTCGTCTATTTTCCTGCAAGATGTTTCAGGAGCTGTCTGAACGAGGGCTAAAACGTTGACCTCAGATTCTTCGTTGTCTTTATTGTAAGTTCGCGATCGAGGCTTGTTAAAAGATCCATATTGGCAAAGATTATTTTTAATTTTTTGAAAAATTCTTTTTTCTGGTCGTCTTCTCTCGGGATATCTAAAATAAAATAAAGCGAACCAATAAAGTCAAAATGCAGGAAGATAAAAAAGAACTAACCTGTTCAGATAAAGCTCTGCCGCCTGATCTGCATCTTCATTAGACAATATAAAACGCGTTCATATCATATTTCTCAAAATATTCAAATTTTTGATTCTGAGCCATATTAAAAACAATAATTATAATAGACGTCAAGAAAAATGTAAACGCAATAATGCCAAAAATGACAGCAGTAATGGCTGCCTGATCATATTTTTGTTGGCGTTGCCATGGCTACCACAGCCACCTTCTCTTATTTCGATTGATCTGCTATGCCATAAATCCGTTTAAAAAAAAATGCATTTTTTCATGTTATTTATGAAAATAAATATGACTTATGGTATGTTTTTGAAAAGCTCTCGGCACGAAGAATAAGATGAAAAAATAATATATAGGGTCTCCCATTTAAAAAATAGTAGGTTATGCCAATATGTCAAAAACTATGACTCTCAGCAAAAATCTGAGTATGCCACTGAATTCTACGTGAAAAAATCTATAAATACCAGTTGAAACATTTTAAATATATTTTACGATAGCTGAGTTACAGGGGGTGTCCGAAAATGACAAATTTTCAAAATCACCCTGTAGCACGGAAACTAAAATGGTTAGGGCAAATCTGTTTGCGGCCTCTTTAGTTTCATCGAAAAGTAGCACGGTGTCGCGAAAACCGCATCTCTCTATCTCTACTCATAAGCTGGAAACCCCGTAAAACCTACGAAAATGGGACACCCTGTATACTTGTCAAACATAGTTTTATGAATATCATAGTGACGTTTTATATTATATAATTTTGGGACACCGACTGTACTATTACAAATCAAACAAATAATTTTTTCTTTCACTTCACAGCAAAAAAACTCTAATTCCCACTTTTCTTAAAAGATACGATGCTCATCTACAATTTTCCTCTTACTTCCACTTGGTTTTGAAACCGACATGTTAAAAACTGTATCCGAAATAAATTATAATAAGTACTGTTAAGTGTTGTAACAATATGTGCGCGACTCAACTCGAAACTCTATCGCAACTGACTAAACACTGAACGACTAAACTCAATCGAATACGGCTTATATACGGATTGTGATTTCTCGAGTTCTTTCGAGAATGTTCAGATAGCGTCATGTGTGTTTTTGCGCGATAGAATTTCATGGCACAAATCAGATAACGTTTGGCTTTAGGTTTTAGGTTGATATGTGTAGTTCATCCTCCTAAAAGTAGATGGCACTATGTACAATTGTACATTTATACCAATCGTTGTTCACGGGCCGCATTATCTGGCTGTTTTCAAAACTGATTTGGGCCGGAGAAAAATGCTCAATGGGCCGCATGCGGCCCGTGGGCCTCACGTTTGACATGGCTGATCTACATTCTAATTAGCCCCAATTTGATCCTGAAAAGGTGTAGAAACCGTAGATTTAGCAAATCTCTCTTGATATGGTCTTTTTTTATTTCTTCAACATTAATCTCGGCAAACGATAAACAGAGACCTCTAATGAAAAATATATTATTAACAAAACATCATGCAAAGCAAAAATAACATTAAATATAAAAACAAATTTACTGCCTCCTTAGAAAATATCTAAATTTCCTTTTCGATGGCACCGAACAAGTGGCCCGGACACAAGCAGCTCTGCGCTCTAAGATAAATTCGGTTTAAAAGCAATATCTACGAAACAATGGAGCGCCTCAACTAAAAATAAACTTCTAATGCAATCAGACCGACGGAAAATATTATCTCAGCAGAACACATCTTGAAATAAAAATGCCAGCTCTCAGAATCTCGAAGTAATTATTTTTCATCCATGTCTCTGGGGATTCACCCTAATTCCAAATAAAAACGTCCGGTACTGCGCGAAAGTTGCTGTTTATGTGAATTATAAACACTAGAAGTGTGAACCGAGATCCGCTCATAAATAATTTGTATAAAGTAGATTTGTTCGTCCAACTATTCCGCGTTTATTTTGCAACTTACGCAAAAGGTGTAAATTAGCTTATGCCTGGAAGATGATTTATGTCAGAAAAATAAGAAAAAAATCGTATAAATATGATTCCGTAAACCCTTCTGTTAATAAGACTCGTTCATTTTTAGATATTTTTAAAGCACACTTGATACACGGTGTAACAGCGGTGACAACGCAATAATATGGGACCATGGAGCACAAAAATCTTATACAGGGTACGTTACAAATAGTGCTAAAAAGTACAAATTAAAATAAACATAAACAATCTTCTAAAAACAAGCTTTTATTTAAAAATTATTAAACTTAAAATTTAAAAAAATAAGTCAAATGTTTGAGGTTAAATAGTAAAGCTAAAGAAAAACCCGACCCTCACTGAGAAATTAAAAAAAATTAAATATTTTCTTAAATAATGCCTGAGGTGTGTGAAGTAAGTACACTTGAAATTAAACCTCAAGCTATTAAGAAAATATTCAAATTTTTAAAAATTCTCAGTGTGTGTGGGGCGTTTTTCTGTAGTTTTACGATTTAATTTCATACACAAAAATATTATTTTTTACTTTTTAGTTTAATAGTTTATGAACAAATGCTTGTTTTTAAAAACATTTTTGTACCACATACTGGGTAAATTGTCCCGATATTGAGAGTTAGTGAATATTTCAATGTTTCCATGAAATTAATTAGGGAAAAATTACTTCCATCAAAATTGTAAGCAATAACCTATATAACTCAAATTTTAATTACTCTTTGTATAATAATAATAACAGATATAATAACAATAATAATAGATACTTTAATAATAATAATAATAATTACAAAATATCAGGATCTGGTATACCAAATTAAAAGAATATACAATCTGACAAAAGTTGAAATCCTGCCATTTATCATCTTTGCAACGGGCCTTGTCTAGAAAGGAATGGTAAAAAACCTTGAGAAACTTGGTCTAGACAGAAACCCAAGTAGTACTTTTAGTCATGAATACTTCATTGTTACCACAAGTATATTCGATGAAGTAACCAGAACTTGGTGTCGCCACGTTCTGCTTAAGCTGAGACTACGTAGCCATTACCAAAATGGAGAATTATTTTAGGGTAACTATTTCGTGAAAAACATGTAACTATGACTGTGACTATTACGTAGATAGTACGGAATTGTGTGATTCCATTTAAGTAGCCGAATAATAATAATTTAACCTATTTGTTACTTTCTTATTTGGTATGTTGTTTTTAATACTGTAACAGAATAGACTATAACAACGGTATAGAGTATATATTTTTATATTCGAAATATAATTCAAGCAATATTTTACTAAAACTGTTGGTTCTCATGTTAATGCTTAAACAGGCTTGATTATTATAGGAATTATAAGTGGATTTGTCTAATATTAGTTTCGAGAATTTTAAACCATAAAGTATCATATATCCCAAAGGCTATATTTTAGACTATAGACACATTTATGTATAAACGTTCTGAAAAGGTTACAACTTATGACTTCCTTTTCGAGGGTTTATGGTCCCATATGACCCCTGTCTCATGGGAATCTTTCTTTGGTACGTTTAATTTAACTTGTTGCAAATCTTAATTGAAACATTTTATTTGGTTCGTTGCAGTGATAATAAATGGTAAATTTACTATGTTAAAGATACAATGGAGTACTTTGTAATAGGAACATTACCGAAAAGTCATGTTTTTGAGGCATAATTTTTCCTGCAGAAAAGATAAACTGAAAGGGTTTTTCGTGCCTTTTTTTCGCCATGACTTTTCGGATCCATAATGTGGATAAGTTAGTATAAGCATATACCGGGTGTCCGGGAAAATGTGGGAGATCTCTCGGACTCAGATAGAACATTAAAAAATAAGATGACAAGTTCCCATAAATTTTTTTCCTAGCGGCCCTCCCTAGGGAGATACGGCCCCCTAAAGAACCCCACTGGAAATCGGTTTTTCTAGAATAACTTTTAAACGACTCAATATAATTTAACGAAAATTTAATATGGTAGACAGTAGTAAGGACCTCTCAAAATACTCCCTTAAAACATAATTAGCTTTTTTAGTTTACCAGGGACGGACTAGATTGTACATTTTAACGCTCAAATTTTTAAAACCCTTTATGATAAGTAGTTAAAAAAAATAAATTTGGATACCTTGAACATTAAGCTAAAGAAAAGGTACTCTTGTTCATTGTCGATAAAATGAACCGTTTTCGAGAAAAAAAATAATAAAAGTATTAATGTTTTATTATTGTTTATTTATCAGTATTAAAGAATGCACTTTTTTACAAACGTTACTATGGTACGAAATAAATAATCTGGCATTGACGTGTGCATTTGAAATCTTCTTGACACGTTGATCTTTTTGTACCTACTTCGATATTAATTTATTAAATTTTGAATACCTTGGTAAATTTAATTCGATAATGGGATACACATTTAGTGAGTATGCAGATATGCATCTTATGTACGGACTTGCATCTTGCAATGCTTATGAAGCAAGAAGGTTGTATGGAGAAAGATATCCTAATCGCAATATTCCAAATGAGAAAACATTTCAGCGAATTGACCAACGTCTAAGAGAAACTGGTGGGCAATTCTCAATTAATAAGGTAACATTATTGACGTTCATTAATTATTTTTAGGAAGTTTTGGGAAAAGGAGTACTGATGCTGGTGTGAGGAGAACAGTACGTACGGTGCAATTGGAGGAAGATATTTTGGATACTGTAGCTGATACTCCCTCAATAAGCACTCGAATATTAGCCGCGCAGCTTCATGTGTCAAAAAGTACAGTTGCTGAAGTACTTAAAGAACAGTTGTTATACCCTTATCATCTGCAAAAAGTGCATCAACTACTTCCTGAAGATTTTCCTCGAAGAATCCAGTTCGCAAACTGGTTGTTAGATCAACAACGAACAAACCCAAACTTCATTAGCATTATTCTTTTTACCGATGAAGCAGGATTTACCAAAGATGGTATTGTAAATTTACATAACTCGCATGTATGGGCTGATGAAAACCCTCATGCCACTGTCGTTCATCATCATCAACATCAGTTTCAATCCATTAATGTTTGGGCAGGAATAATCGGCAATTTTTTCATTGGACCATGCGTATTACCGGCACGATTGAATGGTGAACTTTATTTAGAGTTCCTTCAGAACGCTTTTCTAGATTCAATAGAGCATTTGCCACTTGAAACCCGCCAAAGGATGCATTTTATGCATGATGGAGCCCCACCCCATTTTAGCGTTGCTGTACGGGACCACCTAAATAACGTCTATGGAAACCGTTGGATAGGCAGAGGAGGTCCCATTGCCTAGCCTCCACGGTCTCCCGACCTAACGCCAATGGATTTCTACCTGTGGGGTCATCTCAAAACCTTGGTGTATTCCTCTCCGGTTGCTACTAGGGAGGAACTTTTACAGAGAATCACGTTTCATTGCGATATGATAAGGAACAATGCTGGGTTGTTGTGGCGAGTACAGCAGTCCTCTATTCGTCGTGCCCGCGAGTGCATCACAAATCACGGAGCACATGTTGAACCCACTTATGAAGTTTTTAATTGACTTTTTTCTATTTAGCGTATTAGGTTGTTCAGGATCAAAACATATTTAATACTCCCAAAGTTGTATTCTTTTATTATTTTTTTTTCTCGAAAACGGTTCATTTTATCGACAATGAACAAGAGCACCTTTTCTTTAGCTTAATGTTCAAGGTATCAAAATTTATTTTTTTTAACTCCTTATCATACAGGGTGTTAAAAATTTGAGCGTTAAAATGTACAATCTAGTCCGTCCCTGATAAACTAAACAAGCTAATTATGTTTTGAGGGAAGCATTTTGAGAGGTCCTTACTACTGTTTATCATATTAAATTTTCGTTAAATTATATTGAGTCGTTTAAAAGTTATTCTAGAAAAACCGATTTCCAGTGGGGTCCTTTAGGGGGCCGTATCTCCGTAGGGAGGGCCGCTAGGAAAAAAATTTATGGGAACTTGTCATCTTATTTTTTAATGTTCTATCTGAGTCCGAGAGATCTCCCACATTTTCCCGGACACCCTGTATATTAAATTATATACATAATCTTAAGACTAAGAATTGAAGGGAATATAATTTTAATCTATTTAATCATTTTTTATTATCATGGGTGACACCTCGTGTCTCTAAGACGAAGTTCTAAACTTAAAGTGTAGAGTAGGGACTTAAGCTTGACCATTCACAGCTTTATTCGTTTCGTCTTGACTAATAACATCAAAGAGGGGATTGGTCTAAGTGGTGGATCTGGTAATAGCTGAGCTAACTTTGTATTTTACGGGAAGACTAAAAGTCAGTCTGTGTCAGAGTTTTGTTTCTTATAGTAGATCTTAAATTCTTCTTTGTGGTGGTTTATGGGGCTTTACCTATATAGTGGGATATTAAAGTTGAGGGATTTTCAAAGATATTTTATTTTTATTCTATGTACTATCTGGGGAGTAACTGGTTTTCAAGAGTTAAATTTACGTTTTATTTAAAGAGTTTTGTTTTCTTTTCTTTTGTACTAAAGTTGGAGATTTAAAGATAGTTCCTTCATTTTCTAGATTTAAATACTTTTTTTTGTTATTAGGTTTAAGTATTATTTTTGTACAGAATTTCACTAACTTTACTTTTGTTAATAGATTTTTAAGTTGATTTTAAAACCAAATCTTTTATTTAAATAAACCACCTGATAGTTAAAATAAATATATATTCAAGAAGATACCATCATTGTTGCAGTTTACTGTTGTTCGAGTTTATATGGCCGCAAAATTGGTGAGATAAAATGTTTAATTCAATTTGTACTAACAATTATAATTGATAACATTTTATCATTTACGAAGACGCCTACAGAGTACCTTTGATTTTACTTATCATATATTAGTTAATTTCAGTATTGTGACAGGGTTGCCCGCTAAGCCTTAAATAAATAAATAAAATAAATAATTTTAAATATAATAAATAACCCTGCTACAATACAAACAAAACAATTATGGCGACTACAAACGCTCAAATTGTGAAAATGGTGTAGAGCGTATATAGGATACGTTGTTAATTGTTGAGGTAGGATACATGCGTTTCACTTAGTTTTCTAGCCATGCTAAGGTACTAAAATTAAAACGCAGGCAATCTCTGTGGTGAATATGATGATGATAGTCGTAAAAAAATGACGCGCCTCTAAAATTCGTTAATTTTCAATACATTTTGGTCACAAATATCGACCAATTTAAATCTCAAAAATTTAATTTTGTACCTTGGTTTAAATAGTAATTATCGTTAAATATCTTATTATAAAGAGTGATTCTTTTTTTAACGTGATGTTTAATGTGTATGCATTTTTAATCTTTATAATCCCAAAAATAAATATCATAGCTAAATATTTATAGGGGAGATGAAAATAAACAAAGGCATTCTATTGGACTTTTACTTTGAAGTAAGCTGCATTTCTTTATGAGAAAATTACTTAACATCAAGAGTCTACGCAACTGCCACTTATACTCAATTACCTTGATGTCTTGAACACTAATGTGGTACGTTACGGTATTTCCTTAAAATACCGCTTTATGTTCAGTTTTCTGTAAAATGTGGATGAATGACGAAAATTACTTTTTTTTCTTATGGGACGTGACGTCATTGCCATTTTAACTTGTTACTCGTAGGTTATCATCTACAGCACATACACAACTAATTGAGATTGACAAATTCGGACCAAATTTAATGGAGTTTAATGGCTGTATAACGAATTACAGTGACTTTATAAGGACGGTGATGACAATAGAGTAACCAATTTTTGATTGGTTCGGTCATATTGCTGCTAAAAACGTTTTGATTAGTTTTTGCCTACGTGGGTTTCTTATGAGGTTTGTTGTTTTAGTGTATTATTTTATTAGTTTTTGTGATTATTAAAATGAATATTGATTCAAACAATAAGTTCTAAGCAATTGGCCATATGGAGAAATGTGTTTAAGCCTGGCTCACCTGCTTTTTGCTTGTAATTATAAAGTGTTTGTGATGAATTTATAATTGACTATAACCGTAAATATCTTAAGTTTAAGTTTACGTCAAGAAAAGTTATTAAATATTGCACATTACAATATTTTGGTTTTATTTTGCTGTAAAAGACAATATTGTTTCATGCCTTAGTGTATCTTTTACTTTATTCAGCACCCCAATTTGAGGTAGCAGCTCTCAAATATTAGCATAGAAGAAACTTTATTTTGTAGGCCTTCTTCAGTACATACTAAATTACATAATTCATTTGGGAGACAACTGTCGTTAATCACTTGCACAAACATTGTTATATGCTAAATGAAAAAGAAAGTTTGCATAGATTATCAGAATAAAGCATTAACATATTCCCACATTTACAACTGACGCTGACTGAGATTGTCAGTGTAAAGTAAATTTCCAATTTTTTCTGCGGCATTTTACTCTTTGTTGACTGAAATTAATAATTAATTTCGTCATATTTTGCGAAAACTAACGATAATATGTTTGCGCTCATTTAAACCATTTAAAAAGGCTGGTAATAGCCACTTTAAAGTAACATTAGACGATAACTTTTTCTACTCTGCAACGACTCGTTTTACTTTATAGTAATACCTTATAGGAGTACATTTGGACGTAATTGAGTAGTCGCTGCAAGTTTCAGAAAGGTTCGGATACTTAAAAGTTGTAATTTCGTAAACAGATTAAAAGCAGTAACTTTTAAAAATTACTGTTCTGTCACTGACAATAAATGACGACCTTGGAGTCAATTTCGTAAGTAGTTGCTCGGCAGCAGTAATTATATAATTACTTTACATAGGAAATTACTATAAAGCATTATTCGCAGTAACAAATACATGTATAATACTTAAAAACGTGTAACCGAAAGTGTTTATTCATATGTAGTAGGATTATTAGTAATAAATACGTAAAAACCCTTAAAGAGTAGTAGTGAAAACAGTTATAGCTACTTTAGTGCCAGCTGGGAAGTTGATAGGATTGATGCAAAAACCAGTGAAAATGGTAACTTGCCATATTGTCCGCCGGTATGTGTTTGGCTCGGGTACTGTTTGTATAGTCCCATCCCTTAAAGTAAAGGAAAATGTACAACAAAAAAATATAATAAGAATAAAAACAGTTTAAGAGAATACTTCCTGCGTACTGACAACCCATCTTTTCAAGGGTTGGTTTAGTACAGGTTGACCACAGATATTCACAGATTAATATTGCTGGGATAAACCATCCAAGGGCTCCGATCACTCGCCGGCATCTCGAAGAGGAATGGAAAACAAAAGTATTGCTTGAAAGCTTGCGGCGTATCTGAACGAAGGGGAAGTTGACGCCCAAAAAATGTCCGAAACAGAAGGATTTATCAGCGCTATACAGGGTCAAGTTGTACCGACAAGAAACCGAAAAAAGTACTTTCTGAAAGAGGAACTACCATTTGACAAATGCAGACTATGCCAGACAGTCGCAGATTTTTGCTGAGAGTCATAGTTTTTGACATATTGGCATAACCTACTATTTTTTAAATGGGACACCCTATATATTATTTTTTCTCTTATTCTTCGTGTCAAAAACATACCATAAGTCATATTTATTTTCATAAATAACATGAAAAAATGCATTTTTCTTTAAACGGATTTATGGCATAGCAGATCAATCGAAATAAGAGAAGGTGGCTGTGGAGCCATGGAAGTTAACAAATATTTATTAACGCAATAGCAAAGTAACAGCATCAGAAAAAATTAGGAAGTAGGTAAAAGGTAATAATTATAATTTCATTAAAACTACAAATATTGTTCAAATTGTAGACCATTATGTGTCCTACAAGTGTGACAAACTTTAAAAATTCTTTTTAATGCATTTTCTATTATTTGAGTTTTCGTATCGCCTTACATAAACCTTGTTTTCTAAATAACCCCACAAAAAGAAATCTAAAACTGAGAGGTCAGGGGATCGTGGTGGCCATCGAACAGGTCCGTGTGTTCCTAAAATGGTCGTTAAGCAGTTTTGACTTATTCTGGCATTGTGGGCTGGAGCTCCGTCTTGCTGGAAATAAATCCTATTTAGTTGAGCCAAGGGAACATCATCCAAAATTCCTAATGCGTCTTCTAATCAAATATATTTCCTTCATATATTTGGTAAACTATTTTTAGGCTGCCCTGACGCTCCCTAGGAAAAATAACATGGTTGTTTTCTTGACTCCAAAATGGCGTGTTGTGTCTATTTAAAATCCCTGAACTAGTAAAATGTGCCTCGTCTGACCAAATAATCTTTTTTTCAAAATCGATATCTTCTGCCTTCATATTTATAAACCAATTGCAGAACTCCAATCTGCGCTCTGCATCACCAGGATGCAGATGATGCACAAGTTTGTATTTATAGGGTTTGAAGTGCTTTTTCAAAATTTTCTGCACTTTGGTTTTCGGTACACCCGCCTCTTTGTCTATTTTCCTGCAAGATGTTTCAGGAGCTGTCTGAACGAGGGCTAAAACGTTGACCTCAGATTCTTCGTTGTCTTTATTGTAAGTTGGCGATCGAGGCTTGTTAAAAGATCCATATTGGCAAAGATTATTTTTAATTTTTTGAAAAATTCTTTTTTCTGGTTGTCTTCTCTCGGGATATCTAAGATAAAATAAAGCGAACCAATAAAGTCAAAATGCAGGAAGATAAAAAAGAACTAACCTGTTCAGATAAAGCTCTGCCGCCTGATCTGCATCTTCATTAGACAATATAAAACACGCGTTCATATCATATTTCTCAAAATATTCAAATTTTTGATTCTGAGCCATATTAAAAACAATAATTATAATAGACGTCAAGAAAAATTTAAACGCAATAATGCCAAAAATGACAGCAGTAATGGCTGCCTGATCATATTTTTGTTGGCAAGGCCATGGCTACCACAGCCACCTTCTCTTATTTCGATTGATCTGCTATGCCATAAATCCGTTTAAAGAAAAATGCATTTTTTCATGTTATTTATGAAAATAAATATGACTTATGGTATGTTTTTGAAAAATATTACACGAAGAATAAGACGAAAAAATAATATATAGGGTGTCCCATTTAAAAAATAGTAGGTTATGCCAATATGTCAAAAACTATGACTCTCAGCAAAAATCTGAGTACGCCACTGAATTCTACGTGAAAAAATCTATAAATACCAGTTGAAACATTTTAAATATATTTTACGATAGCTGAGTTACAGGGGGTGTCCGAAAATGACAAATTTTCAAAATCACCCTGTAGCACGGAAACTAAAATGGTTAGGGCAAATCTGTTTGCGACCTCTTTAGTTTCATCGAAAAGTAGCACGGTGTCGCGAAAACCGCATCTCTCTATCTCTACTCATAAGCTGGAAACCCCGAAGAATATATACACCCTGTATAATAGACGTATATTTACACAGACTGAGGGCTTCATGATGGTAATACAGCACCAAGCGATTGCTACAAAACCAGATTAATTATAATTTCATAGACATAGACAATAATACGTGCAGAAGGTTCCAGGAAGCTTCTGAAACCTGGGGCCTATCAGGCTCGAATCGCTTCACACTATCTCGAGGTCCATAATCAGTTAGCAAAAATGCTGCATCGATCTTTGGCTCAAAATCATAGCATGGCCACGATAGTCCAACCTTACTATCAATATTAATCAGACAAGTTTTATTGGGACCTAGAGACAGCTAGATATTTCCTAAATGTTGCCGTTTGAGGTACCATCTTTTTAATGGCCGATGTTACTAATTTAACCCACTGAAAAATTGTGAGAAGGAGGAGAAAATAATAATAAAAGTAACACCACCTAAATATAAGCCATTCAGAACTAAAGTGAATAAAGTTCTATTCAAGTTAAAGTTAATCTGGACCATTACAAATTTTACAACTGCTGCGATCAAGAACCCACGATATTCTGCATCAACTCTATTTTTTTATTTAAATTTTCGTCTTGATACATATCTCTAACCGTCTCATAAATTTACATTAAGTTTACAAATTTACATTTTTCTTAAATTAAATATTGCATAGCATGGTATAAATATATTTGATGGAATTTCCAAGTCCTTAGGACCTTGTGTTATCACATGCTAAAAAAAATATCTCTGCCAAATTTTCTTAGGCATAAACAAATGCCTGTAAATACACAGATGATCCATGGATCGCCAACGAAAAAAAAAAGGAAAAAAAATTAAATAAATAAATTAATAATTCTCTTTAAGTTGTTTAGTCTACACCTTGTCAAACAATAGAAAATGCATTTTTAATAACTGTTATATTATGTATCGTCCTTTTTCTTTCTAATATCCACAATTTAGTTTTTTCTTACGAAGGTTTACTAGATGTTTTTGGGATTCCTTGGGATGATTGCCTTTATTTCGGGTAGTGTAAGTATAATCAATTAGCAGTAATTTATTCTTTTGTATATGTTGTTTTACTAAAATGGATAAACAATAATATTTTCTAATGTTGGTTTTACAAAAAAAAAATATGTCACTGGAGTAGGTAAATTGTTTACCAAATATTATTTTAACCTCCATTATGTGCCCTTTCGAACTTTATCATAAAATTGTTTATAATGATGTAGCGTTTTCTGAGAAGGTACAGAAAAAAAGTTTTTAAAATTCTTAAGCTTATTTAATTTATTATCATATCAAGTGATGATTTATGTTTAAGTGTAATGCTATTTAGATATATGTACTTGCACTACAATTATTAGAAATTTGAATAATTTCGTGGCTAGGTAAGTTTATATACTATATACAATATGAACGATACACAAAAGTGTTTGTAAGATTAACTGTTATGTAGCTCATACAATATTTTTTTATATCTAAATATTTGTAAATTCTGTTGAAAATGCATATCAGAAAGTCTTGAGTCAAAATCCCTTTTCTATATCCAAACTACTTGTCTATTAGTATTTTTGCGTTACAAATATATCATGAAACTATAACACTTAGCATATACCTATAATCTATGAACAATCTAATATTATTCTAGGCTATTGGGTATGAAATGGGGTTCAAATGCAAACGCATATCAAGGCCGGTAAGATCTGAGATTTTTTGTTCATCGTTATTTCTAAATAGATATCCGATAACCATAGTTATTAAATGAGTTACTATTTATAAAAGCGGTGAACTTTTTTTGTCGCAGATTTGAAGCATATACCCACAATAATTGACGGAAGGTGAAGGCCATGATCTTTTCATCGTTTATAGAAATGTCTCCTAAAACTGCCTTTATCGTAACTATCGATAGGTAGCAATAAATTACTGGTAGGGGTAGCACTAACGATGGATAGCCAAAATGTATCTCTATGTGAGCTGCTAACGCCTATTGATAGGTAAAATATATTATCGCCCATCCTTAGTCCAGACATTACCTACCTATTGTTCGCATCCCGTCTCGTTAAAAATAAATCATTTTATAAATCTAATGAGGCTTTATTTGCTTATTACGGTTATCGTTGAAAATAGATAACAGTATCTCCTAAATATGCCCTTCAAACCGATTAAATAAACTGAAAGAAAGCCTATTCTCATTTCCGCCATCCCCAAATTCCCGAATTCATGGCATCGAACTTTTTGTTTCCAGAAAACAACGTCGCATAAATCAACTTTTTATCTTTATTAAAAAAAAACTCTGCAATGCAAATAAAGATAACCGAAAAATGATCAAACTCACCTGGGACCTATTCGAATCGACATGGCTGGGCTCGGGAGTTCTGCGGGTCTGAACTTTAGATAAAAGTTTTGAGAGTTGTTGGGACTCGTCCCGGACCCGGATGTGTTATTCACTTGAACGAGAATAAACAGACCGAGAAGGCTCTTACTCGAAATTTAGGACGATAACAGCTAGTGCGGAAATGACGGAAGTAAATAGTTATATTACAGCAAATTCATTATTTAAATTAAGAAGAAAGACCAAGGGCTATTGAAAGGGTAACGGTATTTTTTATAGTGATGGGCCATGCTAAGTACGATGAATACAACCTGGCATGCATCAGGCCTGCACTTGAGCAACCCCTATGTTTTAGAAAATGTAAAAAATAAATAAAAAACCTGTCCCTGTAAGCTGGAAACTTTATTGATTTAGTACATTTCTTTTAAATTATAAAACATATTGACATGCTATTTCGATGAGCAACAGTATAGGAGGAACATACATTATAGAAAAAATAAGCAAAAAATCTATCCGAATTTAATGATCTCTACATTACGAAAATGGGTGTCTTTAACTCCCAACGGCCCATGTGGTGAATCACCAAAAAAATGTATTTTTTTTAAATGGGATACCGTATATATTATGCATTCATAAAATGGGCATCATCTTGCTGATATTAAATATACCAGGTTTGATACCTTTATCTTTAAAAATACAAAAGAAATTTGAGGGGCAGCCGGAGAGAGAGACGGAAAACGATCTATCCCCTTGTGGAGTAGATGGAAATACATTTGAATACATTTAAAACAACCAAAACTTATGGTGATATCTTGTAAAGTTGATAGTGTTTTGTAGTTTAACATGACTTCACGAGGATAAATCGTTGTTTCAACACAGCATGTTTTCCCATGCCACTTAAGGACTTATGCTTAAGGTGGAACTGCACGGAGTATTATAGATCATTTGCAAGCCTTCCGCCGCTGCAATATTATGTTAAAGCTGTAAGAGATATTTATTAGCTTCGATGTGATTTCAATAGGGAAATATGTATAGTTGGGAGCTAAATACGATTTTTTATGAAATAATTAAAACTAGAATTATAAAAAGAAGTCGATTTGTCCATTTTTGACCAGTTTTTGACCACTTTTTGACGCAAATACCATCGCATATAATTGTTTTATCCACAAAATGGCTCTTTACCGCCTTGCATTGATCCTTTGTCTACGTAACTGCAAAATTTGAAATGGTAAATCGTACTCATGTCTTTGTATATCTGCAGCGCGTGAACCCTTTTGAACCCATTTTTAACCGAAATGTAATTTAAATTGCCTATACATAACACATTTTTTTGAAGTCGGACGCGCAGGAAGTTTTTTCTAATACATAGGAACCATTTCATCTTACTTTGAACTTGACTAGACCTTGTCGCTGATTTTTCACTTTTTGCGTGCAGTTCTCCCTTAAACAACAAGGTTGCAATGAATGAAAATAAAACCTGTTTCGTATCGAGCAGCCAATAAGATATTTATAGACGCAAAAAAACCTTTAATTAAAGATAAGTACCACAACACACTGGAATTCGCTTTCAACTTAAGAGAGATACCTTTTTCTTTCAAACTTAATAATACTAATTTTGATTTGAATTTTAATTTTGCTGATTACAATAGGATAAAGGCAGACTTAAATTTAGTGAATTGGAATGAAACCTTATGCAATTTAAATATGGAAGACAGTATAGGAGTGTTCTATTCTATAATTAAAAATACTATGTTAAAACATATCTCTACACATTCTATGTATAAACGAAAATATCCTCATTGGTTTAGTATAGGCAGCACCAAAGTTATTAGGGAAAATAATAGAGGAGATACATTGCATGTGGAAAATATATAATAATGAGCTTGATTATTTTACCTTTAAATTGCTTAGAGGGCGTTCTAAATATTTAATTGATACTAATTACAAACATTATATTGGTTTTATTGAGGACTCCATTTTGGCTGATTCGAAGCAGATATGGAAATTTGTTAGATCTAAAAAAAATAAAGCAGGTACTATTACCGCTCTGGAAAACCCTAATACTAGTGAAATGGTCGCCGATGGTAAGAAAATATGTGATACTTTTCCTCCTATTTTCATTCTGTTTTTAATCCCTTAAGTATTGCAAAATAAAATTATACTGGTACTAATCAGTACCACCACACTGATATCTCTAATTATTATATACCTTTTTCGATGATTGTCAATAAAATAAAAGGACTGCCACATAAAGCTGCTGGTGTTGGCGATGTACCGACTGTGTTTCTAAAAAATTGTGTATATGAAACATCTCAACCATTACATAACATATTTAATAAGTTCCTAAATGAGGGCTATTTCCCACGTATTTGGAAATCTGCTTTAATTGCTCCTATATTAAAATCCGGCTACAAATTCCACGTAGAAAATTACCGACTTATATCTAAGTTATGTATTATAGCAAAACTTCTTGAATCAATAATATCTGACTACTTTTATATAGACTATAAAAACATAATTAACACTGAACAACACGGTTTTATGAAAAACCGTTTTGTCGAGAGCAACTTGTGTACTTATTCACAGTACTTTTTGGATCACATGGACGAGGGCTTTCAGGCGGATGCCCTCTATACCGACTTCAGCAACGCGTTTGACAAAATTAATCACATTGTTCTTACTTAAATAGTTTTCATTAATGATAGAACCCAAGCCGTTACAACTAGTATGTTTATGTCAGCTTCTACAGAGATTAGTTCAAGTTACTCAGGGATCCAACCTGGGATCTTTCTTACTTAATATTTACATTAATGATAATACGCTGACAACCTAAACATTTTTCATAGACTTGTTAACTCATCTGATACGTCAGTCATACAACAAGACCTAAACAATCTTTTTCCCTACTGTAGCGGAATTGTCTTTATCTAGATTTGAAAAAATGTCACACAATAACATTCTCTAGAAACACAAATAAAAGACATTTTAATCAATAACATACCACTAGCAAGGGTTTCGGTTGTAAAAGATATGGGTATATATTTTGATAGCAACATGTTATTTGATTATCACATTCAACACATAGTCACAATACTAATAAATATAATAAATCTCTTGGTTTTATTATTAGAACTTGTAAAACGTTCAAACGGTTAGAATCCATTCGTACGCTGTATATGTCCTACGTTAATAGCGTGCTTTGTTTGGATCGGTAATCTGGAACCTTCAATACGATGTATATAATAGTAAAATTGATTGAGTGCAGGAAAAACTAAAATATCTCAATAATAAATTCTATTCAACTTCTATCAATAATACAGCTTTGATTAAACGAAACCTGAGTCAATTGTCACCTGAGGACAGAAGACAAATATATGACATAAAATGTATGTATAAAATTCTAAATAATATGATCGATTCAGTACATTTAATTAATTTAATAAATATAAATATCCCATTATACAAAACGAGAGGTACAATTTTTTTTTCACATTCAACCAAGCAATCCTAAGTATCACTTAAACTCGCCCTTATATCGCTGCTGCAAATCCTATAATACTCTTTCGAACTTGATTGATTTTGATATCTGTTTCTTTGCCCTGCCAACACTAGGTAATAAATTAAAAAGGTTCTAATGGAATGATACTTTTTAATTTTTTTTCAGTATTTTCGTTGCACTGATTAAATGATAAATATTTTTTTTCTCTTCTAGATATGTGTTTAATCATATTTTATTAATACTATCAGTGAATACTGTTACTGGGTTTGTCCCGTTTTGTATTCCTTAATAAATAAATAAATAAATAAATCTCTAACTCGAATTTCGACATGCTTAACAACAATAACCCATCTGGCACTAAAGTAGCTATAACTGTTTCCACTACTACTCTTTAAGGGTTTTTACGTATTTATTGCTTATAATCCTACTATATATCAATAAACACTTTGGGTTACAAGTTTATGTATGTATTTGTTACAGCGAATAATACTTTATAGTAATTTTCAATGTAAAGTAACTATATAACTACTACTGCCAACTATTTACAAAATTGACTCCTCCAAGGTTGTCACTTCTTTTCAGTGACATAATTGTAATTTTTTAAAGTAACTACTTCTAATCTGTTTACTAAATTACAACTTTTAAGTATCAGAACCTTGCTGAACCTTGCACCGACTACTCCATTACGTCCAAATGTACTCCTATAAGGTATAACTATAAAGTAAAACGAATCGTTGCAGAAGAAGGCCTACAAAATAAAGTTTGTTTTATGCTAATCTTTGAGAGCTTCTTCCTTAAACTGGGGTGCTGAATAAAGTAAGTCATACACTAAGATATGAAACAATATCGTCTTTTACAGCAAAATAAAACCAAAACATAATAATGGGCAACATTTAATAACTTTTCTTTGAGTAAACTTAAAATATTTACGACCATAGTCATTTACAAATTCATCACAAACACTTTTTAATTACAAGCAAAAAGCAAGTGAACCAGGCTTAAACACGTTTCTCCATATAGCCAATGGCTTACAACTTATTGTTTCAATCAATATTCATTTTAATAATCACAAAAACTAATAAAATAATACATTAAAACATTAAAACAACAAACCCCATAAGAAACCCACCCACGTAGGCAAAAAGTTAACAAAACGATTTTAGCAGCAATATGGCCGAACCAACCAAAAATCCTATTGTCGCCACCTCTTTACAGCTCCAATATATTCGGTTCTGATTTGTCGATCTCAATTAATTGTGTATGTGTTGTAGACGATAACCTACGAGCAACATGTTAAAATGGCAATGGCGTCACGTCAGTCGTAGACACTTGATGTTAGGTAATTTTTTCAGTAAAGAAATGCAGCTAACTTCAAAGTAAAAGTCCAATAGAACGCCATTGTTTATTTTCATCTCCCCTATAAATATTTAACTATGCATGACGTTTATTTTTGTGAGTATAAAGATTAGAACTGCATACAAATTAAACACCACGTTAAAAAAACACTCTTTATAATAAGATAATTAATGATAATTACTATTTAAACCAAAGTCCAAATTTAATTTTTTGAGATTTAAATTGGCCGATATATTTGACCAAAATGTACTGAAAATTAACGAATTTTAAAGGCGCTTCATTTTTTTACGATTATCATCACCATATTCACTAGATAAATTGCATGCGTTTTAATTTTAGGTCCCTAGCATAGCTAAAAAACTAAGTGATGCATGTATCCTACCTCAACAACTAATAACGTACCCTATAGACGCTCTACACCATTATACTGCCCAAATACCATAGGTACCTAAGTAAATATCTTACTCCCGCCTTATATAAATTAGATTACTCATCAAAATAGGCACAACTAATTGCGCCTATATCCCGATTTAACTTTCGATTTCTGCTCCGCTATTGAGATTTGAATAACGCCTGAGGTTCCAAACGTGATTATATATTCATAAGGTAAGGTGCGGCAGAGTCTTTTCGGCACGTTAAATTGCCTAACTTCAAGGCGTACAGAAGGCAGAATTCGACTTTCAGTAGCGTAAGTGGGATCCTGTAATTTATTCGAATGAATTTATAGGAGAACGAAAGAAATGTAAGTAACGATATTAGAAAATCGCAAGCGGCAGCTTTTGAAACTGACTGTTGTGTAATACAACTGGTATCAGAAATAGATTGGCGAAGGGAACAATAAAGTTTATATTCAGAGTGGAATACGTTTAAATGGAAAACATTTGATGAATCAAAAACTATTTATAATTTGGAAAAACTCCTTTACCCGTCAAATTGATATATATGACTTTGGGATTTTGATAATGCCAATTTGATTATGACTCCATCCGTATAGGAATGTAATATCCTTCTTTTTATTACAACTTGTATTTGATTATATAGTTAAAAGCAGTGTTATCGTGCGGGTTATACGATTTATCAACGACAAGCTTTTTAAGTTTGTTTTTCTTTTATTACCTGTAATCATATTCTCCGCATAAAATCCGGAAGATGAATTAGATAGATCTATGATATTTTCACATGAAAAAAGAGAATAAACGTATAAACACCAGCAGTTGTAAAAATCTTTGAGCGATGTCACTTCAAAGTCAGATTGACAAGTTTTTTGCATCCACAAGCCAAAAAAATGGTATTACATCTAATAAAATATTACGAAAATGAAAATTCACCGGCCAATATCCAGGAGATAGTAGTAAAAGCTCTGGGAATCGGTATAAGGACTGTGCAGAAAATTGTGCATGAAAAAAAGCATAATTTGCTACCGAAGAAGATTAAGAAATGTACACGAAAAAAGCCAAAGCCAGAAGACTTAAGTGACAATGTAAAAATGGATGTTCGTAATGCAATTTACGATTTATACACATCAAAAACTAATATAACCCTTCAAGTTTTAAAAGACGCTTTAAAAAATCGAGGCATATTGGAAATTGGTCTAAAATCGTTGTCAAAATTAATAAAAATGTTGGGTTTTCGATATAAAAAGGACTGTAACTGAAGATTTTTATGCGAGTTGCCACATATAGCAAGTCAGCGTATCCAGTTTTTAAAGAAATACACGGAAAATGTTAATTCAAAATTTAGAAAAGTGGTGGTTTTAGACGAGACTTGGATATTTTCTAATGGAAGTGGTTCGAAATCTTAGCAGGACGAGTCTGTAAAAAGTGTCAAGAGAAAAAAGGGATGTGGGACGAGAAAACGGTTCATCATTTTGCATGCAGGTTCTTCAACAGGATTTCTCCCAGGTGCAAGTTAACTGTTTTCTTCAACATCCAAAAGAATGGACTACCATGATAATTGCCTTTGGATTTTATCGTGTACATTTCTTAATCATCTTCGGAACTAAATTATGTTTTTTTTTTTATGCACAAGTTTCTGTACATTCCTTATACCGATTCTCAGTGCTTTTGCCAGTGGCTCCTGGATATTAGCCGGTGAATTTTAATTTAAAAATTTTTTTATTAGATTTGACACCATTTTTTTGCTTACTTTTTAATACATTTGTAATTTTGTAGGCAATAAATAAATAATTATAGAATACTTGTTCCAATTTTAAAGCGTGTTTAAAATAAATACATTTTTTGATTAATTATAAGACAAAATTTGATATATAAAAATCGGTAAAACCGCTTTACCAGAAACTCGGGGCTAACGTAAAATACAGGAGATATATATATATTTCGCATGCATGGCCCTTAACTTTAGACTGAAATTTGAAGAAATCGGATAAGTAGTTTTTTAGCTGTGCCTCGAACTGACAGACTGACGGACAGACATACCTACAGACAGACGGAATTGAGAAAACATGTTTTCTGGCGTCTAGGGACCCTTAAATGTAAAAATCTGAAAAAATCTCACGAGGGAAGTAATAACTAATTATCTTGTGTTTTTAACAAAAGTGTTTTCGGTTAAATGTCTTTCGTTCTAAATGCTGATAGTGGTACAGGTATACAAAATCATTTTCATAGTTTGTCTTGTCGGGATTACATTAACCTATTTTATTAGAAATTTTTTTCGAGTTAAATATCAGCAGCTTTGGTCCATGACTAATACTGAAAAGAATTATCAGCAAAATATGCACGATATTCAACCATCCTGACCTAAAAACATCCTCGCTTAGTTCTCCAGGATAGTTGTTCTAGTAGAGGATGGTAGATTCGGCATTTGCTCCTGTACATAAATTTATTCACAATGACTCAAATAAATTGGTATATCAATGGTGGGAAGAAAACAAGTCTTGGTGACGTATATGTGAGGTGAACCCAGGGTCGATAAAAATGACAAGTTTGCCATGTTTTTATAGCGTAAAGACCTCAAAAGATTACAGTAGACCTTTTCTAAATTTTGTTAATAGAATTCATGTATTGGTTATAATTCTATCTCTTTTCTGAATACAGTAAAAACAGAGACGGAAGTACGCCCTTCGCTTAAAGAGCTGTTAATTATGAAATCATCCTAGACCTTGGTATTATCAGTTTCGTTTTTTTGTGGTCATGATCTGATTTAAGTAATTAAATTAGGTGTTGAGAGTTTTCAGAAATTTTAATCTACGACACCTAAAAATACAGATTAAATAATAGTCAAATAAAAATTGAAAAAGGAATGAACATGTTAATGAAAGAGAAAAAGAATGTAAAAATTTATTCTTTTTTGTAGTTTTTTAACTGCTTTTTATATAAACTAGGTTAATAGACTATTAACTTCAACAGGGTACTATAGTGAAATTCCCCAGATATGGTCACTCTTGTCAACCAAGTAATTGACGAGGTATGTTTAGGGTTACCAGATTTTCTTTCGGTAAAAAAAGGACAAGAATGTCTTAAGAGAGTTCTCCAGGGGTGGAGGGGGGGATCTAAACCAACAAACGACTAAAAAAAGGTCACCTCTTTTGTATCTGGGTAATAACAATCGTCATATCAACCAGTGACTAAAAGAAAGGTCGTGACTTTTGAATTAGAGTAAACTCATTAGTAATCTTTTAGATTTCATTGTAATTTCTGTGAACAAAAAAACGAAAATTGGGATAAATTGCGAAATATATAATGGATGCCTATTTACATGCTTAAAAAGAGGACATCTAGTAACCCTAGGTATGTTAGAAAATCAAGTATTTCAACACCTTAGAAAAATGTATGTTAGTATTTATACACGTTTTAGCTGAATCTTTATCTGATAGCTTGCCAAAATCCGATGCTTAGTCTCATTCTTCCTTTAATTTATTGTGACTGAAGCAACCAGTAACCTCACAAAGCATATGGTTCTTGATTCTTAATATCCAAATGAACCTAACAACTCTTTTCCTTCCAAAGTAAAATTTATTTGGCATTGCACACAGAAAAAAAGAAAATTGTTGTCAAACTAGTAAGCTAACTTACAATTTTTATTGACGTTTATTTCCATGGCCCCCTAAATTTTTTTAGGAAGCCAGATCACATCCGACGTCGAAGCAATGGCTGACGAGCAATTTTGATAATTTCATGCAATTTTGACAATTTCAAGATCCTATTCTACTCTGCCTTTCTATAATATTAAATGGAGAATTGCTTCGGCAAACCCTCTTTAGGCCAAATTGACGTCGAAATAACACTTCCTTGCTTTTAAATATACGGTCGAGAACAACAGTTCAGAAGAAATGAATGTTGTTTTTTTGGAGAGTGTAGTTGAGGTTGAAGCCCAGACATTCGTTGTTGATTTGCTGTCTTAATTATTCATAGAATTGGTTTTGGTCCTGTAGACGGCATATTGGTTCGGAGCTTAGCTAGCTCATACATTGTCTCATAGCACTGTTACCTTGAAGAAGTTTTTGGAGTAGACTCCCGGAACTTACACCTAGTGTTGGCTATTTGTCCTGTAAAAAGAATGATACCAGTATCTAATTTTCTGGCTGATTATTTAAAACCTCTCCTTTATTTATTTTTTCTAACCCCTCAAGAGGCAGTGTGCACACTAGAGCTCTATTTGAAGTTATCCCTATTATCCCTGAAAATAGTTTTCTATGATTATTTAATATAAGGGTACTCGTCAAACATTATTTCAGTACATTCATATATGAGCCGTTGATAAAAGTGGAGTAAGTCAGTTTTGTCTCATTTTTAGCAAATAACAGAAATCAAAATCATTACCTTTATGCTCTCTTCTATAAAAGCAGCTTAAATCCCTCTTAATTTTTTTTAAATAAAAGGCGCTAACATTAAGAACTAGCAAACTGAACGACGTTTACAGCATTAGTGGTGTAAGTAACAAAATGTAGCCTGTAGTTCACTCCGTTTTTTTGTAAAATTTGTTCCATATAAAAACGTGTTTTTTGTATATTGAATATATTTTTTTATATTGAATATATTTTATCGATAGTCTAGATATCTAGTCACCTTTTGAAAGTGTAAGTCAGGCAAATACAAAGAGATCACACAAGTGTTTATTGGAGAAGAAGATAGTATATCACAAAAATTTTAGGTGCAAATTTGCCCTAATAGTTGATAATATCTGTCACCCGATTTTACCGCGAAAATTATTAGGATATTTTCCCACCACAAATATTTTACTTTAATCCCCATTATACGCAATTCAAAATTTTTTACTTATACTTGCTTTACATATAGCGGCTTATATATAATATAAAAATATAATTCAGAATTTCTAAAATCCAACAATATAGTTGATGTTTATTTCTACAAACTTTTTGTATTTAATTTGTAAAATAATCTTTTAAACAAAATTTCATTTATCATTTTATAGTATTTCTACATTTTTTTTGTTTTATCTTTTCCTTTGTTCAAGTTATTTTGACCTCGCAAAAAAAACGACATTGTGTTTAACTCGCTTTGTCTAAAGTTACCAAGATAGTGCCGTGTTCCATATCATCGTATCAATGCTTTTCTCCCCAAGTAGTTCTTGTAAAATTCACTTTCCTACAATGGATTGTCACGATCTTCTTGGGACCGTGCTCCTACGAGTACGCAGCGGAGATGATTTTTGGAAAGAAACTCGCACTACAATAAATAGCAACAGAGCTGTATATTGGCCTAGCAGTAATTACTTTAGTTAACGCGCTTAGGTGAGGAAATATGGGCATAGGTACTGTCCTAGTTGGTTTTCGCTCAGTTAGGTACACCCGCAAATAGTTAGGGGAGGTTATCTTTGACTCAACTCAACCCTTCTGTTAAATGGTCTATTCCTACTTCTGAATCATCACAGCTTAACTAATCAACGATGTTTTTCTTTCGACGCTTCTGTTCTACGAAATCATTTTCATCGCTTATTTTCTCGAGATTACGTAAAACAGATTCATTCTCCGAAATAAATCTCAGCAACTATAGTCCATGACTAATACTGAAAAATATTACCAGTAAAATATGTGTGACACTTTCAATGGCAACTTTGTAAATTAACACTATGTACCACAAAATAAGAATAAGAATTTAAAGAAATCGCTTTAAGAATTTAAAGAAATCGCCCATTTTTAAAAAAAAAATTTAGCTTCACTTATACAGTGACTCACATCTTAAATGATGCAGTCAGTATTAAATAAAAGTAACTAATCTTAATGGCTGAATATTTATTCAAATAAAATTTAATTGTGAATTTTATTTGATATGAAGTATCTAAAGACATATAAATTTGTTTTTTGTTTTGAATCTTCGATAATTAGAAAACAAGACATATTTAACTAAATTACATGCGATTATAAAGTCACAGCTTATTTGATGCAGAAAGGGCAGATCGGGTCAAACCGCATAAATTTAAAAGTAAACTAGTAGGCGTTGTACCAACATTTTATTTCAATTGTTTTACGTACAGTTTGACGTTTGAAAGTGGTCTTTAATCAGTAAAAACGTATTTTTTTGAAAATGGGTCGTCGAACTACGATTTCTGGACGAAATTTAGTAATTACTCACTACAGAAATGGCTACAGTCAACGAGACATAGCCAAAATGACAAATAAGTGTCCCTCAACTGTCCAGCACATTATTGAACGTTACCGGGATGAAGACCGTGTTGAGAATAAGTCAAGATTACCTCCAAAAAGATCTTTAATGAACGCGAGGAGAGATGGATTGTACGAGAAGTCACAATAAATCCTAAAAAAAGTGCTCCAAAGTTGTGTGCTGAGGTGGAAAGACAATTCGGAAAAAGGTGCAATCCTGAAACAATCCGAAGAATCTTACGAAAAAATAATTTGAATGGCCGAACAGCTAGAAATAAACCTTTTATCAGTCAAAGGAATAGGCGCGTTCGCTTGGAGTTTGCCAGGGACCATATTAATAAGGATTTGGACTTCTGGAAACAAGTAATATTTGCCGATGAGACAAAAATAAACCAATTCGGGTCTGATGGAAAAATTTCAGTCTGGAGAAAACCTAATGAAGAACTAAAACTAAAAAATATGAAAGCTACAGTGAAGCACGGTGGAGGTGGGGTGATGTTATGGGGGTGCATGTCGTCCGCAGGTGTAGGTGATTTGCATTTTATAGAAGGAAATATGAATCAATTTATGTATTTGGATATATTAAGACAACATCTAGCAGCATCTGCTCGAAAATTGGGTCTTATTGACAATTATCGGTTTTATCAAGATAATGATCCTAAGCATACCTCTTATCGAGTTCGAAATTGGTTACTTTATAATTGTCCAAACGTTATCAAAACACCTGCCCAGTCGCCAGATTTGAACGTCATAGAGAATTTGTGGTTAATTTTGAAAAAGAAAGTCAATAGTGCCCCAATAGCAAACAAAAATGAATTAAGAATTAAGATTAACGAAGCTTGGAACGCAATTTCACCAGAGTACACTACAAAGTTGGTGGAGTCAATGCCTAGACGTCTCCAGGCTGTAATTGAAAATCAGGGAGGACCAACAAAATATTAGCAATCCCTATTTTGATGGTTTAGTTGTTTTTCTTAGGATATTTTTTATGTTTTGACTTTTGCATCATTTAAGCTGTGACATTAAAATCGCGCCTAGTTAAGTTAAATAATTCTTGTTACCTAAGTACAAAAAAATCAAAACCAAAAATGATTTTATTTGTCTTTGGAAGTTTCATAATTAATAAATTTTCCCATATAATTTTGTTTTAATAGATATTTAAGCTGTTACTCACTGTATGTTAGTTAGTTGGTTATTATGTATGCTAAATCTTGCAAGTAACTTTTGAAACAATTCCTGTTATCGAAATTGACTGAAAATTGGTATACATACATAAACAAGGTGACTGTATAAATATGTGTCCAATAGTGAATATCCTATACAGGGATTATTATGGAAAATTATGCTAAAAGTATAAAATAAGATAAATATAAAAAAATTTTACTTTAAAGAACCTATTATTTATAAACTATTGACTGGGAAATTAAAAAATAATGAAACTTACATATACACAATTTTTAGATACATAAATATTTTCTTGAAAGCTTGAGGCGTGAGATGTCATCACCCTTGAAAAGAAGCCTCAAGCTCATAAGACACTATTAAAATTTTTAAAAGTTGTGTGTTTACGTAAGTTTAATTATTCTTTACTTTTCAGTCCAATAGCTCTAATAAGCTTTTTTTTTAATATTTTTTTACATTTATTTTATTATTTAAGAGAAGAATATCCCGTATGACTGAGACCGAGACTAGTAATTTTAGATCTGATGGTATGAAATTCCACAACCTAATACAAGCAGTTAACCAACTTCGAACTTTTATATTATGGGAGGTTTTTAAATATTTTTCAATTTTTGTCTTGATTTTATTAAATGCTAACGATAAATTTTATTTGAAAATATATGTTGGATACGCAGTTATTTACAGCTTTGGAATCAAGTATGTTTAAAATATAAATTTCTATTAACCTTGTCAAAATGCTAAAATTAAGCGAAAAATATTTGTTATTTATTTTTTTACACTATCACCCAAATTGATGATTTTTGGGGAAGGGTTAATTGCTAAGAGAATCTGATGAAGTTTTGTCAAATTCTGTGTATTATGTGAAATCTGCTGAGAAATCCGAGTACGTTTGTAATCTGTAAAATATATGTATAATCAGTAAAATCTGAGTAATCTATACATTTTCTTTTCTAATGAATGGATTTATGTTAAATTTGTCACTTGTGTCCACTTCCTATTTGAACGGTTTGTCGAATTTTGACATTCAGTTGAAAAAAATTCTTAAGTGGTACAAAATGAAAATTTTAAAAAGCCATTGTCTCAAAACCGGTTAAATGTACGTATAGGACATGTTACATAATATCATTATGGATTTAGAATGTTTCACTGACCTCAAAAATAATTTACAGGCTGTTGCATTTCAAAAATAAGGGTATGACGCCAAATATTCATATCGAAATTTAAGAAAACAAAATCGAAGTCGAATAAAACAAAGTTGACGCGTAAAATGAATCTTATAAATTATGATTAGTAATATATTTTTTCCAATTCTTCCATAATGTATATTAAAGAACAATAAGATGTTTTCTAAATAGAAAAGTTGATAGTGCTTCTGTTTAAAAGGGATGCAACTGTCAATTCCATAAACCATACAGAATTACTTCTGAACCAATCATACAGCATGTCTAAATTCTGAATCGACGTTAACTGGTATAATAAATAAATCAAGATTTATTAAATAAAAAACTAACTTATGATGTTTACTGTTCTTGGGCTTCTGTAAAAACTCATTTATTTCTGCAAAAGTGAAAAACATAATGTGTCAAAATGAGCTGAGTTAAAAGAAATGGGCTTCAAAATTCAGATTTGCTTTAAGTATATAAATACTTAATCATTTAGTATTTATACAGTAATAACAAGAAAATATAAGGTTTAAAACTTGTCTCGGAGTTATCAGAAACTGTAATGTAAATTTTCATTATATAAGTAAATATTCAGCCTACATAAATTACATCGAGTGATTTGGCAGCACCCTTTTGGATCCACTAATCCCTAAACTGCAAATTAGATATCCCAACAGAAAGGGTGATTGAGATGTATTAGGGTGCGGATAAACTCTTAAGCAAATAAAGCAATGAAAGCATGCCAAATTGGGTTAAACGCCTTTTACATGGAATACTTAAGAGTCACTATTAATTTTTTTTATATAAATTAGAGTAAAATGTTAGCCAAGACACAACCTACCTAGCCTACAAAACAATAATGCTCTACTAGCCAATAAAATTTTGCGAGGAAATGGTGAACATTAGAAAACTCTCTTCACTACAGGAAAAGATGAATATTTAATATTAAGCAGTTTCTGTGTGGGTTTCACCAATTAAAAATTAAATTTGCTTTCAGCAGTATAAATATTTGCCGAATTAAGGATACCCTCTTTAATCCAGGAAAGTGAAAGATAACACAATTTGATTAATTGCCATTGCTGCCAAGTTTATTGTTTTTCTGTTATAAAAATAAAATTATTTTTTTAAATATTACTTTTTTAAAAACTGCGTAAAATTCTCAATACTTTTTATTAAGAGCACTTTTTACGAAAATAAGTAAGGTCACAAACATTATGAATCAAATCAGAAAACACAGTGAATACCGAAATGTGGGATTCTTTTATCGAGCTATTAAATCTCGATGGGCTATTTACAAATATACAAGGAGAAAGAAAGTAGTTTTTTATATTATATTAGGCAATATTATTAAGATAGCCATTTAATATTATTTTATATATTAAATGCCGAGGGACTAAAGAAAATTCGCTAAATATGTATTTGGTTAAAGTTTTTTGGTTGGCAAAAACAAAAATACACAAAATGGCAAGCGCCTTAATAAAGTTGGAACGCGGTTCGAATCAGTGGAACAATCAGGATATGTTCTGTTTATACAGCCACTTATTTTATGAAAGTGAGATTTTTTTATCAATCACCAAAAATTATGAGCCCCGCTTGACCTAAAAATCTAACCACTTAAGAAAACTTGTTTTTTTTTTTGTATTGTGATAACAAAACAAGTTTATTTTGCAAAAATATTATACACTTTTGCTAAAAACACAAGATAATTAGTTATTACTTCCCTCGTGAGATTTTTTCAGATCTTTACGTTTAAGGGTCCCTAGATGCCGGAAAACATGTTTTCTCAATTCCGTCTGTCTGTAGGTATGTCTGTCCGTCAGTCTGTCTGTTCGCGGTATAGCTAAAAAACTTTATATATATTTATATATATATATATATATATATATATATATATATATATATATATATATATATATATATATATATATATATATATATATATATATATATTTATTTATTTATTTATTTACTACATTTAGGACACAAACAGGTGCAGCCACCCAAAAACGTATCCACCAATTAATTAAGCATATTAAGTTTACCCTACGTACGTTTTAATATAAATATTTACTAAGTTAAAGTCAATTATATTCTATAAGACATAGCAACAAAGTATAAAAACTGAGAAATGCTTGAAATATTGAATACAATAATATGTATAAATATATAATATACCTAGACTAATATACGATTAAGATAATTTTTGAAAGAACACAATGATATAAAAAACAGGTCGATATTTTGACAATAAGAGTTAAAGTATGAGCCTATTCTAAAATAGGAGAATTTCTGCCTAGATTGGTATGTGTCTGAAATAGATGAAGGCAGTATTGATGTCTGGTGGTTCTAGAGGGAACGTGTAAAGAAATCAAAGAGAGAAGTTCAGGTGCATTATATCTGTTATTGAATAACTTATAAATAAAAATAAGCTGAGATTTAATCCTTCGATTCTCTAGAGTTGGATGATTAAAATGTTGTCTAGTTTCGGTGACACTAGCCACATTGTAGACACCATTTACTCCCCAATTTAAAAAACGTACAAATTTGTTTTGTAGGCGTTCTAGCCTTATTTTATATTTTTCGAAATAAGGACTCCAAATAATGCTTGCAAAATTAAGTCTGCTATAAACATAAGCAAAATAAATTAGTTTTATTGCCTTCTCAGAGTTGAAATCCCTACACACTCTGACCAGGAACCCCAGCATCCGAGAACACTTACTAACTACATATTCGATGTGTGAGGCAAATGACAGCTTGCTGTCGAAAAAAACACCCAAGTCCTTAATCTGAATAACTCGATTTAAAGGTTCATCGTTGATTAAGTAATTGAACTCAAAGATATGTCTATTTTTAGTGAACGAAATACAAGAGCATTTTCCTATATTTAAAGAGAGTTTGTACTTATCACAAAAAGCCGAAACTCTATTGAGATCTTCCTGCAGTCGCATGCAATCATCTACACAGCGAATCTCTGAAAAAACCTTCAAATCGTCAGCGTAGATAAGAAAACTCGAATATCGAAAACAGCTATAAATATTATTTATATAGAGACAGAAAAGAAGTAGGCCCAGGTGAGAGCCCTGTGGTACACCTGAAGTGACTAAAAGTGATCTGGAAAAACTATCAAAAATGGAAACTTTCTGATTACGGCCAAAAAGATACGATGAAAACCAGCGCAAAAGATTACCCTGTACACCGAGATCAGACAAAACAGCGATAAGAATATCGTGATTAACTTTGTCAAAAGCTTTGCTAAAATCTGTATACAGAGAATCGACCTGGACACGGTTGTCTAGGGCACTGGAAAGATATTGATGGTATATTAGCAAGTTTGTGTCAATAGATCGCCCTGAGAAGAATCCATGCTGTTGAGGTATTATTATGTTTTTAAATATAAAGAATAGTTGGCGATGGATAATACTTTCCATGACTTTACTGTATATATATATATATATATATATATATATATATATATATATATATATATATATATATATATATATATATATATATATATATATATATATATATATATATATATATATATATATATATATATATATATATATATATATATATATATATATATACATATATTTATGTAGCCTGTGTTTTTCGTTAACCCCGAGTTTCTCGTAAAGCGATTTTACCGATTTTTATATATCAAATTTTGTCTTATAATTAAAAAAAATCACTTTTTTTAAACACGCTTTAAAATTGGAACAAGTATTCTATAATTATTAGTTTATTGCCTAGGAAATTACAAATGTACTAAAAAAGTAAGCAAAAAAATGGTGTCAAATCTAATAAAAACATTTTTAAATTAAAATTTACTGGCTAATATCCAGGAGCCAGTGGCAAAAGCTCTAAGCATCGGTATAAGGAATGTACAGAAACTTGTGCACGAAAAAATCTAAAGGCAAAAGACTAAAGTTACGATGCGAAAATGGATATTATTATGGATTTATATACGTCAAAGACTAATATAATCCTTCAGAAACTTTTTAATATTTTATATTGGTGCTATTTGGACCTCTAGAACTCGTTCTGGATTCCACCAATCCCATATTAATTTCTCGGTATGTTCCACAGATTTCTTCCAGTACTCCGGCGTAATATAATTTAATGAATCTTGCCAAACAATTTGCACTTCATCTGATGTAAGACCATCGTTCACGTGTTTTTCGTAATATGATTTTGCCCCAGCCCATATTAATTCTATTGCGTTAAACTGGCAATGGTATAGTGGCAGTCGTAAAACCTCATGTCCATTTTCCCGTAATATTACATCTACGGCATATATTGTCGGTTTTTTAATAGATTTTGCCATTAAAAGAAGTTCTAGTTTTAGCATATTGGGTGAAGGATTTTGTTTTTGTTTTATTAGCCAGTCATAAATATCACTTTTCTTCTAGGATGAAGTAGGTTGTTTATTTCTTGAATGATAAGATGCGTTGTCCAGAATGATTAAAGATGGAGCATCTAAATTTTGAATCAGTTGTTCTTTTAACCACTTTTCAAACAGTTCACAGTTCATATTATCATGGTAGTCCATATTTTTGGATGTTGAAGAAAACAGTAAACTTGCACCTGGAAGAAATCCTGTTGAAGAACCTGCATGCAAAATGATGAATTCCCCTATTTAGTTTTGCAATAGTAAACATACTACATACAAATACACTGGCAGCATCAATCTAGAATACACTATTGTAATATTGATCGATTTTCGATAATCTAAAAAGAAGCAAACAAATATAAAACATATACTGAGATTCCTAAAATTTGAATAACTCAAATTCAAAAATGTCAGAATAATGGCAAGGCCACGTTATTTTCATAGATAAAGCATTTTTTGTCCATTTATTTATATAGATAGGCAACTCAATATACAAAACTTGTCCCGAATTTGGCTCCCTCTATATAGCGTTTGTAGTCGTCAGGATTTTTTTTAAATGGTACAGGTTGTTCTAAATTGATACTCGTAGTATGTATAAACGTATGTTTTTTAAGACTTGGTAGGTTGATAAGTCGTCATGTTGTAAAATGTGTAATTGTGTATGCAATCCTGGAACAAAAAATCTGCCCTGGGGGTGTGTTAGTGTGTATATGTGTGTGTATGTTAGTAATTTTGTTGAAAATATCCAAGTCTCGTCTAAAAATACTACTTTTCTAAATTTTGAATTAACATATTCCGTGCATTTCTTTAAAAACTGGATACGCTTACTTGCTATATGTGCCAACTCACATAAAAATCTTCGATTACGGTCCATTTTATATTGAAAACCCAACATTTTTATTAATTTTGACAACGATTTTAGTCCAATTTCCAATATGCCTCGATTTTTTAAAGCTTCTTTTAAAACTTGAAGGATTATATTAGTTTTTGATGTTTATAAATCGTAAATTGCATTACAAACATCCATTTTTACATTGTCACTTAAGTCTTCTGTTTTTGGCTTTTTTCGTATTTGCGAACATTTTATAATCTTCTTCGGTAGCAAATTATGCTTTTTTTCATGCAAAATTTTCTGCATAGTCCTTATACCGATTCCCAGAGCTTTTGCTACTGTCTCCTGGATATTGGCCGGTGAATTTTCATTTTCGTAATATTTTATTAGATTTAATACCATTTTTTTTGCTTGTGTCTATCCTGTTTTTTCATATGAAAATAACATAGGTCTATCTAATTCATCTTCCGGATTTTATGCGGAGGATATGATTACACGTAATAAAAGAAAAAGAAACTTAAAAAGTTTGTCGTTGATAAATCGTATGACCCGCACGATAACACTGCTTCTGACAAGTATCTTAACAGAAATCCAATAACTAAATTCTAGCAGACCCGGAAGCAGAATAATTCCTAATATCAAAACACTAGCAAGCGTAAACAACGTCTCAATTTTAAAAGTCGGTTGTAAAAAAATAGCGAAAACAATACAGTAAAAAAAAGAAATACCTAATACAACAAACAATAAATTAATGAAACTAAGTAAGTTAAATTGCTCAAAATCCACTTGCAAGACGAGCAGACAGAAAGACTGACAATTGAAGTTTAATGAAAAAGTTTGTAAAAATCGTCTCGTTCTGGGACCTTTGTGAACTCTATTTAAAGTTTATTTTGTCAAAATTTAGCAAAAACTTTTACTTCATGAAGTATAAAATATGACCTATTCGAAAATATTCACGTGACTCTTGTTAACTCTTAAAATTGATATTTATGTATGAAAATTCTAGAAAAACGTCTATAATACGAAAAAATGTTATTTAGAAATGTTGTTTGTTTTTTAGTTTTAAATATGTATACCGAAATATAGAAATGTCAATAATTAATTTTTCCTGTTTTTATAAACTCTGTTTTCCAGTTTTTACAAATTCTTCCTCCTGTTTTTATAAATTCTAAAAGAATAATAATTATCTTCATAAAATTAATTTGAAAGAAAAATTATTTGAGAAACCTCACCAGTATACTAATTTCTTGTACCTAAATAGTCCATAAAAACTGTGTTTTCCCTTCCTAAAAGTATGTTAAACTTGGTGTAAGTTTAGGAATAGATTAATTAAATTACATGTTTTTTGATGGTAATGTTATAGTACAGGGTTTTTTTTATATATTGCCACCCCCCTTATCTTTTTTATTTGACATTTTAGAAAAATGTGTCCCAAATAAAAGTTTAATGGTTTCAAATGAATTTTTATGAAAACATTTTTTTTCATATACAGGGTGTTACAGAAAGTCTGGGCGTGGTCCAAGTTTCTTATTTCAAATAGGTACCCCATTTTTTTATTGAATTTTCGGATTCTCCTGAGAATTTTACACATTTTTTATAAGGGATATTCTATACTTAAATCTAAAGCCTAAAGAGATATTGTTATTTTTTGAAAACTATTATGTAAAACAGGTAAACATTTTTCTGGTCGTAAACTGGTCATTGACGGTGACTGTTTTACTGTTTGGTAGACTTTCTGTCAATTTCTGGATAAAATGTCACATTTCCGATGAGGAAAAATCCGACAACCTTCGCATAGCTTATGAGAATAACGAAAATACACAGGCAACCAGAACAGAAATCACCATCTTCCAACGAATCGCCATCTAAACAAACATTTTTTGAAATATCAGACGTGGATTTTTTTCCTTCTACGGGGTATTCCAAAAACATCGAATTTTGGAAATATGCATATGAATCTAATTAAGGCAACACATGTTTTTAAAAAATATATGTATAATATTAACGAAAACAGAAAAGAATATTTTAAAAACTACACACAGCGTCAAAAAACTTGGACCCCTTCATAAGTCGCAATGCAAATAAGCTTTCCTCAAGACCGCGTATCTTCAGTAATAAATGAACCAACGAAGTGATTGAAAAATGATTATGTCAACGAATAGCGGGACTACCACTTTTAGTTAACTGAGCCATGATATTGTAATCAGCAAGCTAATAAGGAGAGTTTAATTTTTTTTAGCCAGACCTCCCATTTAATTTGCATTAGGTCCTGTGTTGAGAAACTTTTAAACACTCTGTAGAGCGTTCTAATTACAATAGAATATTTCATGTGGCTAAAAGTGGCAGCCCTGCTATTCGTTAACATACACTTTTTTTAATCACATGGTTGGATCATTTATTACTCAAGATACAAGGTCTTGAAACAGAGCATTTTTGCATTGCGTCTTATGAAGGGGTCCAAGTTTTTTGACGCTGTGTTTATTACAAAAAACTACATATTATCAAATAATTCAATAATGAAATGAAATATAAATATTATAATTGCTGAATATGTCCACCATTCATTTCAATACAATTTGTATAATCTGCTTCGATTTTATTAATCGCATTAATAATGAATTGTGCATGATTATTGTTTAAATCCTCAATGGCTTCAATTATTCTCCTTCTTAACACCTCTATATCTTCCGTGGGAGTTTCATATATTTTATTCTGCAAAAATCCCCACAGAAAAGAGTCAAGAGGTGTTAAGTCGGGACTATTGGGCGGCCACCGAATCGGTCCAGTCCGACCAATCCACGTTTCAAAATTTTGATTTAAAAAATTTAGGACCGCAAAAACATTGTGTGGTGGGGCTCCATCTTGTTGCCAAATAATTTGGTTGGATTGACGGAGGGGTAAGTCATCCAAAATAGGTTCCAGATCATTATTTAATAAATTTAGATATTTTTCTCCATTTAAAGATCCATCAATGAAAATCGGTCCAATAATTTTGTTGTGAAGGAGCCCGCACCACACATTTAAAGTTTTCCGACCTTGGGTTTTAATTTCACGCATGGCCCGAGGGTTTTCCGTTGCCCAAAATCTAACATTTTTCCGGTTGTGAATCCCGGCAGTACTAAAGGCGCATTCATCTGACCATAAAACTTTTTGAAAAATATTGTTATCTTCATCTTTCATCAGCAACATTTCCTGGCAAAACATGGTTCGTTGGTTTTTCTGATCTTCAGTTAATTTCTGGACGGGTAAAATTTTGTATGTCGAATAAATTTTGAAAATAGATTTATTAAAAAAAATTGATGTGTCTTTTAAGGCTGCATTTGGATTTTCTGAAAATAAATAATATTTGCGTAAGTTACTTTATATCCTGTGGGTAATTTCTATTAACCTACCTTGAAAAAATAATAAAATATTTAATTTCTCCTCCTCATTAATAACCGCAGTACGTTTTTTTCTTTTAACAGTCATTCGATTTCGAAAGCCAAGTTCAATATTTTTGAAAGTTTTTCGAGATGGAATAGCTCGCATGGGGAAAAGCCGCTGATATTCTCTTCTTGCCGCGCAAGCATTATTATTATTCTTGTAGAATATGCGAAGAATATCACATCTTTCTTCGTCAGTGTAATGCATCTTTTCAATGAATTGACAGAACGACAGATCACCGTCAATGACCAGTTTACGACCATAAAAATGTTTACCTGTTTTACATAATAGTTTTCAAAAAATAACAATATCTCTTTAGGCTTTAGATTTAAGTATAGAATATCCCTTATAAAAAATGTGTAAAATTCTCAGGAGAATCCGAAAATTCAATAAAAAAAATTACCTATTTGAAATAAGAAACTTGGACCACGCCGAGACTTTCTGTAACACCCTGTATATGAAAAAAAATGTTTTCATAAAAATTCATTTGAAACCATTAAACTTTTATTTGGGACACATTTTTCTAAAATGTCAAATAAAAAAGATAAGGCGGGTGGCAATATATAAAAAAAAAACCCTGTACATAAGAATAAAAATAACAGTGAAGTGATTTAGTATTGCACTTGAAATTTAAAATGAGCACAAATCACGTGACTATTTGGGAATGGCCCATATGATGCAAACCTTTTCAAGGACCCTGTATATGCCAGATAAATTAAAACATATTTCAATTACATTAAACGACAACCCTTTCTTAGATATTATCTTTGATAATAAAGTTTCTTAGTAAATGTTAAAATACATTCAAAAACCTTGTATACCTATTTAAATCTTAATATTTAACGCATTATACAAAACTAACTCAATTACGCCGTTTTAACGAACTCCCGCTAAGCCTTAATAAGAAAGCCATTAAGATAATGAATGCACATTTCTTTGCATGACATCTAGGCAAAATTCAAGGCGTTTCTCGGAACACGTGTCAAACAAAACTAATAAGATTCTTGTTTTAGTGCGATTAAAGTTGGTACGAACTCGCTACGTCAAGAGAAAATTACGGCGATGTGGCAGAATGGAATTAATAAATGCCATCGGTTGGGATTTAATCTACAGAACAATTCTAATTAAACGATTGGTATATACCTGATAACTTTTTAATTCTCTCGTAAGAGAAAAGTGAAAAAATCACCCTCCGAGATTTTTTAAGGTCTTCTTGCTTTAGGGTCCCTAGATGCCAACAAAACACGTTTTCGCTTCAAAACATTTCATCTGTCTGTTTGCCGCATAGTTAAAAAACTGCTTACTTGCTTGACTACAAATTTTTGGTAAAAATAAAATATTGCGGAACAAAATGGCGAATGTAAAAAAATGTTACTTATTCTATTTTACCTTAAACTTTGTACAAAAATTAGATGTGAGACTTACATTCATGTTAAATCAGTCTGACATGGGATACCAAATTAAACAACACCATAACAAAATCGACCAACTACTCTATGTTGATTTGAAACTTATAGCCAAAAATGATATAGAGCTCAAAAACCAAATAAACATCGTTAAAAGGTTCAGTGAGGACATCCGAATGCAGTTTAGCCTCAATAAGTGTGCTAAAGCTGAGCAGACTATCCCACAACGAAAATATAAAAGTTCGTAGAAATACAGAGATCAAGGAGTTAAAACGAGAACAAGTATACAAGTATCTAGGCGTGGTTGAGGAAGGTGGAACACAAGATACAGAAATGAAAAACAGAAGTAATACTTGAAAAGACATACCGCCATTGCCAACACCGAAAAGTGGTATAAAAATCTATTGAGCCCAGTGGTAGAGGCTCAAGACATCACTATCATATTCGACATGCCAATACAGACAGATAGGCATATACCGGCTAATAAGCCTGATTTAGTTATCAAAGACAAAATTATCAAAGACAAAAGAAAAAACAACCACTGTCTCATAGTCGATGTAACCATACCATCCGACTATAACGTGATTCAGAAAGAGGCCGAAAAAACAAATAAATACAAAGACATCGAAATAGAAATCCAGAGAATATGGCATATGAAGACTGAGATAATCCCATTAACCATAGGCGCAACGGGTTTGATACCAAGAAGGAGTCAAAAATTACTAGAATATATACCCAGAAGGCATAACATGAAGTTACTGCAAAAAAAAACAGTTCTTCTGAAAACGGTTCATATTATAAGAAAAGGTATATGAAATACGCAGGTACCTTAGAGATATGGTTTATCCCTGGTACGCACTGAACCCCGTAAACACCAGAAACGTGAAAGAACGTAATAGTAGTAATGTTAGTAATAATTTTTATGATAATAATTGACAATAAGTATACGCGCAAGCCTAACCATCCATTTTGATAATTGTGTCTCGATCCAACAAATGTACCACGATTTCTTACCCAAGGTGTCACCTATTTAATACCGAAGGATCACGATATTCTGAATCCAGCCAAATACTGGCCAGTCATTTGCCCCCCAACGATCTATAAACTTCTAACATCAGTTCTCACAAATAAAATTTATTGCCACTGCGATACCTATACAATACTAGTTCGAGTAAAAGGCTGAGCAATACCGCTTTTATAGACTAAAGGAAAGCATTTAAATTTTAATTTTTAAAGATAGAAAAAAAATTTTAAATAAAAAAGTTTCGTTTTATCGAGTTATTTCATAGTTGTTAGAAAAAAGTGTCAAAAATAAATAGTATTCCAGAAAATTGTAAAAAAATGGAAATGGGAAAAAACTATTCGATCTAACTAAACAACAACCACGCACGTCATTGGGGGTTAATAGAATTTTTTGCATATTTGTCCCATAATCAGTGTCCAAAATATGTCCCATACAATTTTTTTTTTCGAAAATCGAGATTTTTTAATGGTCTTGACTTGTGGTTTATATAATACAAAGTGGGTACCAAATTAAAAACAAAGAAGTACCGTCTGAGGTTATTAGTTACACGCTGAACCTGAATCCCCCGTCAGTTTTTTTCTATCTCGCTATGTTGAGGATAATTTTCAATAATTTTTTTGTTTACATCGCCCGTGTTTTATGGTTACGAAATAAAGCTTATAATCAATTTTATGAAAAATATTGTCAACTTTATTTTAATATATGACTATATTTTTGGTAGGATCAACAGTTTCAAAGATAAAAACGAAAATCCGTAGAAATTGACATGTTTTAGGTCACTGCCGCTAGAGCTCACCTTGGATTCATCAGGACTTTCGTATAATTTATCTCTAAATAGGTGTGTCACGTTTCAAAATTGTTGAAATTTTTTTTAGGTAAAAACCAAGAAGCTTACTCTTCATTCCACTGTGATATCTTATTGATATTTAATTCCTTGAACTGTTAATACAGGCTTATTTGAATTTAAAAATTTTTGTTTGTCCAGGTAATTTAAAATTCGTTTTTGATATTTTATGATCTCTTTTTAGCCCGAAATGTGTGTATTATTTCGATGCTTTTAGAACAACAAAGTTATATAAAGCAAAATATCGAGTTTATATATACTTTAAGCATCAGGGAGCTCGGTCTAAATTTATTCTACAAAAATATCTTTTTAAAGTCGACGTTACAGCCTCAGAAAATCGAAAATCAACATTTAAATAGCTATTGACGTCAGATCCAGTGATATGTGCCGAAGTTTTATTGAAAATTTATCAACTAGGTTATGCTAAAGTGGAGGAATAACGGGAGAAACGGGGATAAAACGTGGGATACGCCGAGGGATTTTTTATTCTTATAGCAAAAAAGTTTCCAAAGGGAAGCAAGTATATGAAATCTTTATGGACGATTTGATGAAAATAAGCTAGCAAATATAGTATGATTTTCCCTGAGAAGTTTTTTATAATAGTGCTTAAAATTACTAACTACCTAAGAAACATGATAAAATCAATTTAAGCTTGCTCAAAAGTTGTTTTATGATGGCATTGTTAAAACCATATGGTTTTATCAATATCTTAGAAATGAAAAAATGTACTTAATACTAAATCAATATTTATTTAAAAAATTGCCTTTAAGATATCTATTAGGCATACTAAACTCACAAATGCTTTTATACTTAATCAATCTTTATGAGCTTCTACATAAACATTACCTTAAACTTTTCTTTCCTTGAGATATCTATTAAATCTAATAGGTTTTGAGAATTCTTATACCAAGAGATTTAGGTTTTATATTGTATTTATGAGTATATTAAAGAGAATTTATAAATATTCTCATAAGTATATCATGTCTTAGGATATAAATGTCTTGTAAATGAACAGCATAAGCATATTATCAATTATTGGTTTTAAGATTTCTTGATAAAAATATATCTTAAGAAATAATCGCCTTATATACACTCACTTCATAAACTTATTAGTGCTATGGATTTTAAGACGTATAAATAAGTAATTTGTTTAGAAAATAAATGCCTTGTTAACACACTTCATAAATATTTTTTACTTGGATAAACATTCAGAACCGTATTCACAAAACTTGTTAGCCGTGTATTGGATTATTTTAAGGATTTTATGATGTCGGATATTTCATGTAGAAGGATTTTTCTTAAATTATATTTAAAAGTAATCAATTTCAAAAGAAAAGTAAAAAGTACGTACATAAACACTTTAAATAACACACATATTTGTCCACATCTGTCCCTTTAAATTTAGAAATATTAAATCACGCTCAGCAAACTGCGATATCTTATATCAACTTGGCAAAGTTGTAACCAGAAAAAAAAAACCATCAAAGTGATATTTTTGTTACTCGGCTTGGAGAGCGAAGACCAAAGATTTACTTGGTCAAAGATTAAGTTCTCGCAGTAAATAAAAAAGGAAAATTTAAAAAGTATTTATTTACAAAACTCTGATATTTTGAAATAAACATTTAGTTAATTAGAAATCTTGGTTTTAAAGAAAAAATATTATATTGTAATTCAAGTAATTTTCTGGTCTTTACAAGTCTTGGGCTGAGCTACTTAACTGAACTGTAACCTCCAATTGTCTCCTTGGAACCTCTTCACCTGTAGGCTGTAGGGTCAGTTGTTTACTAGTTTCCACGAGGAGTACTCATCTGTAGAGCTTTTCAATTTGTTTTTGGTAACTTCATAGGCCAGTCCTAGAGTGTATATGTAAAGTTGGATACAGATATGTATTAGACCACAGTAACGACTTTAAAAAAAAAGGTTAAATTGGGAAAGTAAATTAATTTACCAGAGTTGTGACGGTTACAAAATAAGAAATGAAATTTAGCTTAAAATTAAATTAATGTATGTTTACTTAAGCAAAAAGAAAAAAAAACTGAAATTACGACAAATTTAACTTCAAATTAAAATATCCAAATAACGTGTCAAAATTATTAAAAATTGTTTATGTAAACATGTGATTTAATTTATAATTTGACCAACAGTTGATCACTTAAATAACTAAACGAAACCTGGCAGTAGACAAAATGAGATAAAACTTAAATTTAAGATTTACTGTTACTCAAGAAAAAATGAAAATCAAAATTTAGTGAAATTCAATCCACTCTTGTTTATAAGAAAAATGTGAGGATATGAAATTTTATCATTTCACAGTTAATCCATAGATATACAAAGAAAACCAAACATAAAATAAGGAGTCAATTTAACAGTTCACCTTTAATAAAGAAAAATAAATCTGATACAAATCAGATGTTTCCTTTTTTTTATTTGTCAGAAAGATAATTTAGTCAAAATAGGTAAAGTTGAAATTGAGATATAAAATGAATTTTATTTGTAAAATCCAAGGAAAGTCACAGTTTAGGTAAATAAGACAAGTCTATATTAAGACAAGATAATATTTCGAAGGAGCTTCCAAGTGAACGAGCCTTCAAAATCAAAATTTTACAAAATTGGCTTGTAAGATCACTTGACCACAAGACAATAGATAAAGTTAAGGTAGTATTTTACAAAACAATCTTAAATTTGCAAAACAAGATTCACAAATCTTTCTAAGTGACAAATTCAAATTTTTATAAAAGGATAACTTATGAGACAATTTGCTCATACATAAAGACATGTTTAAAATTTATACCACATTGTAAATCCAATCACAACATAGTGAAAACAAAACAAAATATTTATATAAAGATAAAGAAAAGTTAGATAATAGCCCTTGGCCAACAACAATACCCAAATTTAGGTACAATAAATGACTATCTGCTACAGTCGTTTACTGTAAGTGAGTGTTCTCGTAATTATGGAAATAAATTAAGTAAATTAAATTAAAATTAGCATGATGTATATCAATCAAAGAATGAAGGTAAGATTCTCCCAATATTCAATTTTATATCTCACGTAAGTGAAATAATACAGAAAAAATCACCTGCATCCCTCGAATTCTGAACGTATAGTATACACACTGTCAACGTTAATTACAAGTTATGCTGTATTTACATTGTATGTCTAGGCCAAGCCTCCAACATTTGGCAAATGCCTAATATTCTTTAAAAGAATTCAGACACATGGCTTCAACATCCAATATTCAATTTAAGAATATATAAAACAGCATATAAGGAACATGAAATTGTAAGTTTTACAAAACTTTAATGATTTATGAGGAAATAATAATATGCTTTAAAATACATTAAAATATCAAGATAACATTTGAGATTATGCCATATCTAAATACCAGGACTCATATTTCAATGAGATTTACGAAAAATGACAAAAATATTCACATTTATCACTTCCTCATATTAAGATAACTTGTTTAAATTAAAAATCGAGCAAATTTAATAAATGATTACTTACATTTTTATGAGTAAAAACTAAAAACGAGAAACCAAATGAAGGTCAAGCAATTGAAATTAAACAGAACCACTCACCTGCGTGACGGCTAAAACAGATGTGCCTTTCATTTTTCAGGGTAAAAAAACGTAAACTTGGCCTGTCAAACTCAATAATTTTCAAAGATCGGTAAAGGAAACATCAATAAAAGAAATCTATTTACCATCAATTCTGACCCATAAGTACTGTATCGCGGTTACAGGAACTTACCCTCGATCGATATATCGCGAAACTGGGAAGCTTCACGTACTCTATTGACCGAGAGATGGCACGACGAATATTAAAAAGGAATACATTTCCAAATGAAATTTAATTATAACGAAATGACTGTTTATTTCGTTATAAAGTAAAATGTTAAAAAAACTGCCATCAGCAAAATTTTAGTCTCAAATAAGAGTAATAGATTTTAAGACGGGTTTATTGTGGGACAGATAATGTAAATTTATACTCAATGAAGAACTACAGTCTTATAAGAAGAAAAAAAGTCAGAACCAAATAGTCTTAAAAACAATATCGCCATTTTATTTCTTCCAACCAAAGTATCTGCAAGAGTCCATTTCGAAATAAATTACAAATTTTAGAAAAAATACGTGTAAATATTTCGTAAAAAGTTTTGCAAATGACTTTTTAACTTCTTTTAGCTAAAGTATTTTGATTTTGATAAAAAAAATGAAAAAATATTGCTACAAGAGGTCGTTTATGCAAAAATCATATTTCAGGGAAATTCAGATAATATGTCGCTAAGAGCATTTTTTATTAAGATGTATACATCATTTTTCTTTTCTTTATAAGAGTTAGGTCTTCGTTTGTGCAATATTAAAATTCACAAATCGTCCTTCAGATTTTTTCGAATTCAGTTAGATAACTCTTAAATAGATTAAAACTTATGGTTGATTAATGAGATATTTCATGTAGAAGTGATAAGTGTACATTAAATTAAAAATACATACACCTAAGAATGATTTTATGAATGCCTTTAGCTCTTAAGGACAATTTGGTTTTATGACTTATTTAAAAAATATACTTAAATATCCCTTAAGATAAGGACTTTTTATCTTTAAGATGTATTTAACCAACTTCTGAAGAATCTTAAAAGTTAAAAAGGTTTTATGAGAATGTTCATAAGAAGGTTTTTTAATTATCCTGAAGACCTCCATGAAGATTAAATTGTTTCTTGGGTAGTTTGCTTGTTATCTGAAAATATTACTGTTAATGTATTTTTGATTCACGTTACACCAACGTCACATCAAGTATGCCATAATCCCTGTCTAGAACATCTCCCGCAATGCTGCAGACTTAGTGACTCTGTGGCAATGTGTTTAACAGTCATGTATGTATGTATTTATTGTTTATTACCACCTAGAGGATTGTTTTTATTCTATACCCTACCTTTTTTGATATGTTTTGAGTGGGTAAGTTTAATGTCGATTTTTTTAACGTTAATAATAATCCTCTTATTAAACTAAATGATTTTTATAATATTCTTTAAACTTTAATTGAGACCACGCGAATATCCGTATGTACCTCCACACTTTTTTGTTAGCGATTGATCTTTAGTGAGTGAAAACGGAGTAATTTCTGCTGTTTCCACATCCACGAATTATTCCCACACTACCCTTGATTCTTGGCACACTGATGCAAATGACAGAAAATATTTTTCGATATCTGGGAATCCATAAACGTTAAAATCTACAAGAATCTCAGAGCGTGGTTTTTCACAAACACAATACTTCTTTCTTCATTACGTTCCTCTCACGAGGGAAATAAGGACGAGACAAGAATAATAACTCTCCAATAATCTGCATGCAAAAATAAGATACTTTTCATTATTGACAAATAAAATTTTCAAATGAAAACGCGTAGAATTAGTCCAATATTATATCAAGGCTCCCCCTATATTTGGCCTAAAAAAAATCAAGAAAACCAAAATCAAAAAAATTCTTGAGATTTAAAAAGTTTTATTCAATTTCTGCTCCTTGATGTTTCAGACAGTTATCATTTCTTCATGGCTTTATGAATTTAAATGCAAAGTTTAAATATTGTTCTCGATACCATTTTAATTAGCATCATTAAATGTTTTTCAATGGATTTCATTTTGCTGCCTAAACAGAAAAGTTTCAGCTTTCCTCGAAACGACAAAATTAATGGGTAATCATTGTTTAGGGTTAAATTTTAATTAGGTTTGCAAGTTTGATATATTTTTGAGTATTTCTATTGCGAGTATTCCACTGAGACTCGCTACTTTTTATTTTTATCTACATATTTAACCCTTAACTACTGAGGCTCAATTTTCGGACGTTAATACGGACGTGGTGTCTGATTAAAATAATGTGTTATAAACTAAAATAAAAGTTTTTTCCTAGAAGTAAAATAAGTCTATAAATAAAATCTAATATCTTTTTTAGTTGTTTATTAGAAGAAAATTAACAATTTTGAAAAAAATCCTACAAAACACATGGAAAGAAAAAATGTCTGTTTTTTTCAGAACTATAACATATATGAGAAGAAAGTCTCAAAGTTTCTATATTACATATATTTAAACTTTAGTTTCCAAAAATTCTTTTAATATAAAGGTAAAATTAAAAATTACGCAAGTTCCTAAATCAAAAAATAAAAAAATCATCATAAAGGTGCGGCAGTCTGTCTGACTTTTAGATTTTATATACGCATATCTCGATTCAAAAAAAGCATACAACATAGCCACTTTAAGACCCTAATGAGAACCAAAAATGCAGAAACTAATGGCCGCGGCAGACGTTAGAATTTTTTTTTGTGGGAGAAACAGTACAACATTTATGATGAGGGGTCTGCCAAACTCCTCCTCAGTAGTTAAATTTAACCAAATTTCCTCTATATATATGAGGAAGGATAAAAAAGGCAAGTGATGTAGCTGTAAGTACGTTAAGAGAGCAAAAATTATATCTTGAATGGAAAAAACGGGGTAATTGTAAGAAAATGTGGAAGCCGTCAGATAATTTAATTCTCGAGAGAAATGCAAATAATTAATTATTTTTATAATAATTTTGCTGAAAAATTAAACAAATGTTAGATTGGAACTATTGCAGCTATATCATAGTCAATAAATGGGGAAAAGTCGAAAATTGCAAGTTTTTTTTTGTTTACAGAAAATTTCAAAACAAATTTTTTTGCCTTAGGCAGAGCGCACTTAGCCAGGAGTAATCATGCTATATGTAGGTAGTTAGAACGCAGTCGTAAGAAATACTAAATTTTAATCAAACTCGACAAAGTCAAAACTAAAGAAAACAACGATAGGAAATTTTAGACAAATTCCCGCCCTGAGGCCAATTCAGGACATATTTGACTATATAGATATAAACACACACAAACACAAAGAGGCCCCGATAGTAAGATTGAGATAATATAATTGGAAACAAATAGACGACTCGAAGCTATCTAACCTGTCAACGCGTATACATCTACACATTTATTAAACCTTACGCTGCACCTCTTTGAATACTCTAATGTCTTCTCTGAAATACCATTTTTCATTAAATGTAAATGGAAAATGGACAGTAAATTTAATTTACCCAGTTCAGAAACAAAAGGAGACACCGTAAGAGCAATATGGTTGCAATTCATCTTCCAGAACATTTAACGGCAATCTCTACGTTTACACTCTTTCGAAAAAAAACCAAAGCGTACCTCATTGAAAGACCTTTTTAGTGCGTTAATGATTTTTATAATGAATAAGTCTAATCAAAATGTTTTTTTATTTGCTTGTTTACTTAAATATTTTTGGGTATCATGTTGCTGCATAGCTTTTGAAAATATTTTATAAGGAATGAACTGTCAGGTAGTCCGTTCAAATTAATTATTTTGGTTACTTATTAGATTAAAGTTTTATATTTTCTTTTTTTTTCTAATACATTTAAATTACTATATTAGTTTAGTACTTACACGCTTTATTTAACTTGTTTTACTTGTATAACGATAACAAAATAGAGTTTAAGGTCGCGTAATTTTAATTTTAATGTCATCGAAAATATTCACCCCGCATATCTATTGTTTATTTCCTTTTGTTAGGGTCACCTGGATTTATTAACCGCTTTACGGCAATGTTACGAATATAACGAATGTTATATTTACAACTTATGTATTTGCATTGACCTATCGAAATTTTTTTTTTCGATTAATATTTCGTTTTTTTAATGATTTGTTTGACACCCTATATATGTTTCTCTTATGATATCAGGCTTACTGAACGCTTAAAAAATATATATCATAGTCTACAGTGTGTCCCAGGTTCGCTTCTCTATACAGGGATCTCGGGCTCCTATTATACCTTCAGCAAAGGTTAAATGGGGAAAGTTTTAGAGGAAACTTATTGCATTCGATATCCGGCTTCAGATTTACGATCGATCAATTGTTTTTGGAAATATCGGGAAAAAACCGAAAATGGCGGATTTCGCTTTTGGCCAGTATATCCAGAACAGTAAATTTGACAGCTGCCAAAATGAGACATTATTCGGACACATTTTTAAGACAAATAAGATGGCGTATACGACACGTCTTCATTGTTTTTTGTTAACCCGCAACACGCCTCAACTTTCATTTTTCTTAGGCCGCCACATTGGATTTTTCGATTTTTGGAAACAGCCTAAAATTTCCAGTCTAGTGATATCTCATAAGTACGTTAAAGATTTTAGTATCATCGAAATATTACACTTCGTAAAGTTTGGTCTCAGTTTTTTCTAAGGAGGCCATGATTTAAAGTAATGTTAGCTCTCAATGCTTTTCTAAGGAGGCCATGATTTATCTGTAACAAAATTGAATTTTGACTTTGACGTTAAGTTAAATAGTTGAAAATATCAAAGCTGTGTTTTAATAAGTAGTAGGTACGCTTTTATCACAATAAAATCATGAATCTGACACATAAATTGTCAAAACCTACAGAAAATCGCCGGCATTCCGTATTCAAATGAAGAAAAGTTTGACATGTTAGCACTGTACTTTCAATCATACAGAAACGCCGACGTTACCTCAGCAAGGTATTTGGAGATGTACCCCCAACGACGGCAGCCTCATAAAACCCAATTCAGGAAAATGGTAGTTAATTTAGTTAACCATGGTGCCTTCGAACAACCCAGAAGCGGATACAATAATAACAATGAAAATCGAGACAGAAACATTTTACAAGCTATCAATGAAAACTCTAGTGCATCGGTAAGAACTGTAGAACAGGAAACTGATGTGCCAAAATCAACAGTACAGAGAGTTTTAAAAAAGAATAAGTACCATCCGTACAAACCCATAATAGTACAAGGACTTAAGGAAACTGATTTTCCAAGACGACTACAGTTCTGTGAGTGGTATACTAGGAGATGTAATGAAAATCCTGGATTTGTAAATCATGTCTCGTGGTCCGATGAGAGCAGGTTCACGAATTGTGGAGTCTTTAATAGGCCCAACCGTCATCATTGGGCTCAGGAAGTAGCAGAGAGACGTCTATAGATCAGATTTGGAAGTAACATTTGGTGTGGGATCATTGGTAATTTAATCTAACCAATCTTTTTTAAATAGGCACCAAATGATGATCAAATAATAATCTTTTTTTTCGTATAGTTCTTTAATGATACTAAAAGAGTATAATCTAATAAAAAAAAGTAAAACGTTCTATTCTAGTCAGTCAACTTACTTTTTTAATATTGTATTACATACCTATAAAAATAGAATTAGGTTCTATAAATTTATTAAAACTTTATCTAAATTTTCCGCAGATTTAGCTAATTGTCTAACTTTATTGTGATTGTCTGAATTTAATGATTTATTATTACCCGGGAAGCCTAGTTCTTGCGTTATGAAAAAAATACCATATTAATCAAATGTCGAATTATTTTTCGATTTGATTTATAGAAAGGCGTTAAGCTGTATTTCCGAATAATTTAAATTTTAAAGCACGAGGGGTTTGTTCTTTTGATATTTTATGTTTTATTAAGGCACGGTATACTTCTTTAAGATTATTATATCACTGAAATAAATTGATTTAGTATTTCCGAAATTAATATGCAATACCAACAAAATAATTTATTACGGATATTGCTTCCCGCTAACCAAATATGTTTTTCTTTTTCATAATAAAGCTGAATAGGTTTTAATTGTATGCAAGCTCATTCATTACGGGATGTTTCGATAGTTATTTTTGGAAAGAAAATATCTACTTTTTAATAAAGATAATTTTCCCTTTATAATTTATAGATTCTAGTACCACCCGGCCGACTCTGCCGCCCTTGACTATTGGGCACCTATGTATAAATTATTAATCATTTCAGGAAATCGACTTATTGGACCATTTTTGTTTAACTGCAACCTAAACGGGCAGAGGTACCTAGAGCTTTTGCGAAACCGGGTTGTACCAGCTTTACGAGCTATTCAAACGGAAGATGAATTAAGGAGAACTTGGTTTCAACAAGACGGATGTCTGGCTCACAATACCATTCAAGTCAGAAACTTCTTAAGAGAGCAGTTTGACGAAAGAATAATTTCTTTAAATGTTCCAATATCTTGGCCTCCTAGATCCCCTGACCTGTCGCCCTTGGATTTCTACCTCTGGGGTCACACGAAGAATGAAATCTGTGAATTTGATCCCCCCGTGACCATAGAAATCCTGAGAGAAAGAGTTCTGGACACATTTAGAAATATTAACCGAAATATACTTACCAGGGTTGTACGAAAAACAGTCACCAATTGTCAAAAATGTCTCGATGCAAATGAACGTCATTTTGCAGATTTGTCAATTAATGTTACCCACTTACAAAGTAGTTAACGCTCATTTAGATTTTTTAAGTCGTTATTTACGTTCATGTTGTATTGAAAATTCAATGCGTTCAATACATTACTTACTTATTAATGTAATCTTATGACAAATAAATCATGGCCTCCTTTAAAAACATTGAAACCTAATTTACGAAGCGTGATATTTTGATGACACTAAAATCTTTAATGCACTTGTGAGATATCGCTAGACTGGAAATTTTAGGCTCTTTCCAAAAATTGAAAAATCCAATATGGCGGTCATAAGAAAAATGAAAGTTGAGGCGGGTTGCGGGTTAACAAAAAACAATGAATGTGTCCGAATAATGTCACATTTTGACAGCTGTCAAATTTACCGGTCTGGAAATACTGGCGAAAAATGAAATCCGCCATTTTCGGTTTTTCATATTTCCCAAACATCGATTGTAAATCTGAAACCAGATATCGAATGCAATAAGTTTCCTCTAAAACTTTCTCCATTTAACCTTTGCTGTAGGTATAATAGGAGCCGAAATCCCTATATAGAGAAGCGAATCTGGGACACACTGTATATTTATTTTTATAAATAACGCCGCTATACGAATTTTTCAATTTTTTTACGTAGGCGGCCATGTGGATATTTAATCATCGTATCAAAATCATATTTTTTTTTAAATGAAGGAAATATTTTTCATCATAAAAGTAAAATTACTAATACGGGAGTAACAAACTTATTTAATGAAATTATAATATAAACATAACAGATAAACAAAAGTTAAATAAATATAATTTACAAATATTGTTCAAACTGCTCTCCATTATATTATGTTTTACATACCTGGCAAATCTTTTGTATTCTTTGAGCCTAGGGATATCTTCCAGAATTCGCATAGAATTTTCTTTTAGGATTTGTAAATATTTATTTCAATGTAGATTTCCTACACAAACTTTATAAAAATAGTTTTTTTCTTATAAATAAAGTGCTATTTTCAACCATTTTCCTTCCAATTTCATTATGGTATCCTTATGAGTGCCCTATGTACCCCTACAAGTTCATAAAAATGTCGTTATTAAGAGTTAATGGCTAGAGCTATTATATTTGATAAGTCGAGTACATACAATTGACAATATCGAGTCACTTCGTATGTTCATACAATTTAGCTTTCAACAAAAGCACAGTTGCTACTCTATAATATCCTACCATTTGTTTAGAATGCGCGGCTCAATCAAACAATAAATTGTCCAAAGTAAACTCTTCCATCTGTCTTCGGGGTGAGCAGAAGGTTCTGAAGACGTCACTACATATTCAATATAACAAAACAGAAATTTCCATTTGGCTTTGGCGTCGGGGCCTTATTCAAATTTCCTCGAAACTTGCAGCTCTTTTCGCCTATAAAATGCCTTAAATATTGCTCGAAACGACGTAATATGTCATCACAAAATCTCCATAGAACCATAATATAAATTCTCCCGAGCCAGATGGTTATTAGCAGCAAGTCTAATGAAATATATCACAGATGTTTAGTAGCTTCGGGAAGCGGATATATTGAGAAAAATGGCATCTGAAGAGGGCTAGATTACGAAAATATATGTGAAGTAAGGACGATATAAATCGTAGTTAGTTGAAGCGACCACGAGGAGAACGAAATAAAATGGGAAAGTTGCTTTTCTCTTCCCCCTTTTCTCGCTGATGACAAATCTAAAACAATAAGCTTTGAATGGATATTTACGCGAAAACTGTTATTGCTTTTAGTTCTTTTCTGGCCGGAGTTGGTGGTTTATCGACTGAGGGTAGGAAGTGAAAAAGAAAATAATTGCAACTTTCGAAAGTTGGACCCAGACAAATTATTTGGCGTTGTGACAGTAAATAAGAGGACGACCGGAAAACTTTGGTATATTGTTTTTTAAGTTAGTAAATGACTGTAATAGACTTATCTCTTTTCTATATTAACCTAAAAATAATATATTGCAGAATTTTTTCTATATTCACAAACACACACACTTCTTTAGATGTTACATCTCGAATGAATGAACTTAAGAGTAAAGGAATATTTATACAGGATGTCCCACGATGAACTGCGGCGATCGATTTCTCAGAAAGTAGACTTTAGAAAAATTTGAAATTTTGGCAGCTAACTAAAGTCGATGGGACAATTCGCGTTAAATATTTTCAAGATGGCGGCTCTTCCGGTTATACCGGAAGTAAACGTCAACTTTGTTATTTTAAATGGAACACCCTGTATATAATCGAATTTTTGGATTCCTAGAAAAATGTTATACCTAAGTTCAACTGTTTTTGAGATATTTTGAATTTTATGTAAAAAATGACGTTTGCACGTCTAAACATAACTAAAAATATCTGCTTATCGAAGTCTCTATTATTTATTTGCGGTTGGCTTACTTGTCCAAAAGGTTACACTTTAGTGGCCTGTGCTGATATTTTTATAATAAATAAATACAGAGTGATCAAAAACTGACATTATAAATATACTTTAAAATATCCTTAAAAGTTACTTTTTTCTAAACGGAAACCCTTAATTTTTATAATTTTATCTTATCTAACACTTAAAATAAGGGTGACTTTTTATAAAGTTGTCTATTCCAAAAATGTGTAGTTTTTGAGTTATTGACGTTTTAACATTTTTTATTCTGATAATACCAAACGGCTTCTAAGTTTTCTTGTTAGTTGGCCATGACGGGGAGGCCTGGCAAGAACAAAACCAATTGGTTACTATAGAAACGTAATATTTGTTGTTGTTTTACAATTACCTACTAAAATATTATTTATTATAGTAATTATAATAATTATTAAACTAATAATCATGCCGGGGCGATTAAATTACACACACGATGATTATTTGAATTCGTTTATTATATATGGGGAATCTAACAGAGTTTTAACAAGAACATGCCAGATATTTGCTGATAGATATCCAGATAATCAGAAACCATCACCGAACAACATTAAACAAATGTTGGAAAGCTATAAAAATGTTGAAACGGTGAAGACAAAAATTAATTAAAGAAAGCCTATTCCCATTATAGCCTAGTCTACACGAGAGCACAACTTATTTTTTCAATAAATGTTGAAAATGTCCACCTTGTACTTCCAAACATTTTTCGCATCTCCGAATAAATCCCTCGTGGGTGGCTGCTCTAATTGAAGCTGGCGATAAACTTTCGAACGCGTCCCTTACCCTTGCCATACAGTCCTCTTTCGTTGTTACTGGATTAACATAAACGATTCCTTTTATCGTTCCCCATATAAAATAGTCTAAGACTGTCAGATCGGGGGAACGAGGAGGCCACAGGAAAGGTCCATTGTTGGCAATCCACTTGTCGTAAAACGTAGCTTGTAAAAAGTTAGTAACTGCAACGCTTCTATGTGGTGGGGCGCCATCGTGTTGGTAGAAAATTTGACTATGTTCTGCCAAAGGTAAATTACTTAAATATCCGTTGTCCAACTCTTCAAGAATATTTAGATATCTTTCTCCTACAAAAGTTTATAGACATAATTTTACGGAAAGAAATGCTTTGATAATATTCATCGATTTATTGATTTAAGAAGAAACAAAATACATCAAAATTCAATTAATTTAATCTGAAGAGTGCTCAATAAAAAAAAGAAAGTTTAGTATTTTATGACTTTCTAAAGTACCCTGTGTAAATAGCTTGTAAATATCTAACTAAAGATAACTTTCCTACAAGACTTGGAACGATATATTTTTTTAGATATGATGTGTTACGGTATGTGGACCAGTATTTGTATGAAGTAGTGTAGTGTGACCTGTATAAATAACTTAATTTAATATATTTACGTAATAATATTTACTAAATGATTTATCTAATTTTGGATTGACGCTAAATTGATAAAAAAATTATTGTAATATTTGGATTATTTTTCATTAGAAAATGCCTTGTGTTTAGGCAATGTATATACTTACCATTCAAATTTTCTTCGTAAAAATTCAGTTTTAATATTTCATCGATCCTTACCGCACAAAATACATTAAATTGCCAGGATTCTTGACAGTTTCGCGATCTTACCGCATAAGGATCCGAATAACTCCAAAAATGGGACTTGTGTCTATTGAAAAGGCCATTTTTAGTAAATTTTGCTTCATCGGTCCAAATTATATTGTCCAAAAATCTAGGGTTATCTTGTACCATTGTTAAAATAAACTCGCAAAACTGTACTCTTTTTGGCAAATCAGTGTCTTTTAGATATTGAACCAATGATATTAAATAAGGTTGGAAGTTATGTTTTAACAGAATCCTATGCACTGAGTTCCTCGAGATTCCTGATTGTCTTGCTATGTTTCTTAGGGATGTCATTGGATATGCTGTAAAATATCCCAGAATTGCAATCTCGATATTTGCATTATCAACAATGGGCTTCCTCTTATTAATTTTTGCCTTGACGTTTCCAAAATTTTTATAGTTTTCCAACATTTGTTTAACGCTGTTCGGTGACGGTTTCTGTTTATCTAAATATCTATCTGCAAATATCTGGCATGTTCTTGTTAAAACTCTGTGAGATTTCCCATAGATAATAAAGAAATTCAAATAATCCTCGTGTGTGTAATTTAATCGCCCCGGCATGATTATTAGTTTAATAATTATTATAATTACTATAATATATAAATAATATTTTGGTAGGTAATTGTCAAACGACAATAAATATTACGTGTCTATAGTAACCAATTGGTTTTGTTCTCGCCAGGCCTCCCTATCACGGCCAACTAACAAGAAAACTTAGAAGCCATCTGGCATTATTAGAATAAAAAATGTTAAATCGTCAATAACTCAAAAACTACAAATTTTTGGAATAGACAACTTTATACAAAGTCACCCTTATTTTAAGTGTTAAATAAGATAAAATCATAAAAATTGGGGGTTTCCGTTTGAAAAAAGTAACTTTTTATTTTTTAAAGTATATTTATAATGTCAGTTTTTGATCACCCTATATTTATTTATTATAAAAATATCAGCAGCCACTAAAGTGTGCCCTTTTGGACAAGGAAGCCAACCGCAAATAAATAATAGAGACTTCGATAAGCAGATATTCATAGTTATGTCTAGACCTGCAAACGTCATTTTTTACATAAATTTCAATATATCTCAAAAACAGTTGAACTTAGGTATAGGATATTATACATGAGATATACCTAGAATTTTTCGAGGAATACAAAAATTTGATTATATACAGGGTGTTCTATTTAAAATAAGAAAGTTGACGTTTACTTCCAGTATAATTAGTTAGCTGCCAACATTTCAAATTTTTCCAAAGCCTGCTTTCTGAGAAATCGATCGCCGCAGTTCGTTGTGGGACACCCTGTATAACTGTGGTACAGCGATACGGAAATTTTAAAGACATAAAAGTCCGGGAATTTTTGAGAACTAGCTATAAATTAAAACTACTTAAAAATTTTCAAATATATTTTATAGATATGAATTATTGAGTTCTACCTAATCGTTTAACAAACGATTTGAACGTTTGAGCCTATTTGATTCTAGAGACTCCAGTAGATTCAATCTGTGACCCTTATTTTGTTTGTGTAAAATTTTAAAATTTGTATCAAAGGTATGACCGGTCTTATATATTATGTAATTGGACTCGGTTTTTCCCTTGATAAAACATTTTAGTGCTCGTCTATTCTTCTACCAAAATATCTGCCTGTTTGACCTATATACGTTTTATCGCAATCTCCACGATTTATTTATTTATTTATTTACCTTACATGCCCTACAGGTTAAAAAACCCAGTTACAAGGCACGAAGTACACAATTATTACTTTTACAGACAATAGTGAAAAAAATAAGCAATAATACTCTATGAATTAAGATAATCTAAATCTAAATATAATATGTATATTATATTAACACGACAACAATATATATTTAATTATGAAACATTTAACGCGACAACAATATGTATTTATTTGTTAAAATATGAACAGGTATTTAACTATAAATAATTTCTCAGAAAAAATTAAATAAGTTTATGACGAGAAGTGGCTATTTAGTGCAGTAAAATTTTGCGACAACGAGATGTTAAAGAAGTCGTTGTTGATATGCTGGTTACAGGTTTCGCACGTAAGAAAAATGGGGAATACTTTAGGATATTTGATCTCGGGTAGATAGGCAAAAAGTATTGTAGTGGCGACAGCTAATTCGGGGAATATAAAAATAAAAAGAGTTATTAGTTAGTAAGTTATCACGACGAGTTTTCAGCGATGGAGAACCGAATTTTTTGAGAAGTTCCTCCTGTGAAAATCCCTAGAAAAGTTAATATACTTAAGAAATTTACGCTGTACCTTTTCCAAATTGTCGATATGAACATTATAGCCAGAGGCCCATACAACACCGGCATATTCCAGTTTAGACCGAACATATGAATTATACAATAATGTAATCGCTTTAATGTTACGAAAATCCCGAGTGCACCGTAATATAAAACCATAGAGTTTTGAGGCTTCGGATATAATTGTAATTATGTAGGAAATAAAAGAAAGCTTGGTGTCGAACGTTACTCTTAACTCCCGAAAGTTTTGGACATTGGACAGTTGAAAAAGACATTATGTTGCACTTTCCAACATCGAGTTGTATATTATTTAATGTACACCAATCGCTGACTTTCTGAAAGTTTGATTGAAGTACTAAGCAGTCCTGTATGTTATTTATTCGATTATATACAGTATATAGTATATACAGTCCAGTTTCGCGCCTATATATCATTTATGAACATGTTGAAGAACAGGGGCCCCTAACACTGACCCTTGAAGTACACCCGGTGTTGAATCGTAATGACGTGAATTAGAGCCGTAAATTTCGACATATTGCGTGCGATTACTAAGATACGATTTAAACAAAGATACTAGTGATTCGGACAGTCTAAAGGTGTATAGCTTGTTTATTAAGAGGCAATGATCCAGTCGATCAAAAGCTTTGGTGAAATCTAAATAAATTACGTCTGTCTGACAACCGTCATCTATTGCTTCGGCTATGTCTTGTGTTACTGTTACAGTGATTAAATTCGTAGAAGTAGACCTGCCCTTATAAAAACCATGCTGAGATGGAGTTATTAAATGTTTTATTAAATGAAATATAACGGCATGAAGTAAAAATTCAAATACTTTACAAAAGTTACGAATTATTGATACAGGCTTATAATTACTTATTTCTGATCTATTGCCGTCTTTGTAGATTGAGATAACTTTAGAAGTTTTCCATATTACAGGAAATGTGCTTGTTTGTAAACAAATATTAAACAAACATTGGAGAGGTCTTGCGAGAATAAATCTGCAATCTCGAATAAGAAATGCTGGAAGTAAATCCGGACCAGTCTTGTTCAGAAAAAGAATTAATGTTTATAATAGGTGTAGACAGTATCTCTGAATAATCATTGATATTCACTGAAGTTACAGAGGAAAAAGATTTCATGAAATAATCTGCAAATGAGCTTCAATATATCAGGAGTGAAAGATAGTGTTGCGTCATTATAAGTCATATAGTTAGGGATGTCTTTCAGCTCTCTTTTGTTTTTAATAAAAGACCAAAACTTTTTATGATTCTCAATAATATTTCGTTCTGATTTTTGTATGTAAAGCGTTAGTTATACCTTTTTTTATTTTAAATCTTAAAATTTTAAACTCTTCCAATGCACGTGTATCCCCTTTTGTTTTGATTTTTTTATGGCAGATAGCCTTTTGTTTAATGTTATGTATTCTGTCAGCCGAAAACCAAGGTGGATATTTTTTGCTATATGCTTTATGATATTTCGGTACACATGCATTGATTATATCATATAATTTAGTTGGTATGCATCTGATTGTTCACGTTTATCACATTTTGTTTTATTATTTTTAATGTACTTACCTAAAGAACTATTGGTTTTATATACAATTCTAATGTCTAAACTGTTTAGAAATTTACCTATTTTAGAGCTAGAATTACCTATATATGAAATAACTTTGTATGCAGTCGTATTTACATTGATATTAGGGTAAATCATATTTATCTTTTTTTTATATAACTTTTATTGTAGAATTTTATCAATAATATTAACTGAAATATCTATTGTTTATTGCAATCTGTTTGATTATGTTTAACTCGATCTGAAAATTAGTTTTACTTAGAGGTAGGGAGATTAGTCTGTGAATCATAGTCTGAAAAGCAGCAAGTTTATGTTGAATTATGTATGTGAAAGTTTATGATACACAGAAAAGTAATGTTTATTATTTAATATTTTGATGCTTAAATCTAAGAAATGTATACTGTCGTTTGTTAAATGATCAGGTAGAACTCAATAATTCACCTCTGTTAAATATATTTCAATAATTTTAGGTAGTTTAAATTTATAGCTAGTTCTTAAAAATTCCCAGTCTTTTATATCTTTAAAATTTCCGTATCGCTGTATTACACCGAGTTATATAAATATTCCTTTATACTTAAGTTCATTCATTCGAGATGTAGCGTCCGAAGAAGCTACTGTATAGCGAAATACGTAACCTGTTTTTAAAAAAAATATAGGGGGAGTGTATGCGAAAAATAGTTTTGTTGTTACATTTTACATAATTTTTTTGACAAAAAAGTTCGAGACTGGTTAATGTACGTACATCCCATATAGTATATAACATTTTTTCCCCTCCCTGTATTGTATGTTTACAAAAAAATGCGGGATATATTTTTGGATTTTCATTATCATTACATTCGATAGCATTCTCATTAAATTATAAAGGCAGCCGTGATCCGTTGCCAGAGCAACATAAGCAGTTTTTATTTTATCAACAACGTCAAGTTGACAATTCATAGCGAAAAGTTTGAAGAAGTCGAATTGTTTGATTCTGTGTAGACAAAATGGATGTTTCAGACATAGAAGAATCAGCGAATATTGCTTGTTTATTTCTACTACCGGAAAAGAATTGGTGCCAAAGCAAGACGGCTACTGCAGTCTCAGAAACCTTGGTTTTGGCGTATTTCCACGAAAAAACTGCTGTATTGAAGTCCCCATCAAGCTTATGGTGTATATATAATATATATTATATAAATATAATGTATAATATATAATATAATGTTATATAATATAAATATTTCTAAGTATCCAAAACTTCGAGCATTTTTGAAAAGAAAATGATGGTTGTAGACCCAAAAAATCGAATCGTTTAACAGGGAAAATGTGAATAAGTTCAAGCTTGAAGCCTTCGATGATATATACTTATTGATAAAAGTTGTAATGGTAATGGGAGTTGCTGGAGCGTGCCGTTCTAATGAACTCTGTGAAATGAAAATGGACAATGTTAAAATAAGTCAAGAAGTCATAATTGTGACCATTCCTGATTCGAAAAATGGAATGTCACATATATTTACAGTGACAAAAAGTGACGACACTCAGGTTTGTCATTTCAAAATAATTCAAAAGTACATTGATACAAGATCCCACATGACGACTATTAATCCGCGCTTCTTTATGCTATATCAAAATGGAAAGTGCTTAAACCAGCCTGTCGGGAAAAATACGTTTTCGTCAAATTGCGAAATTTCTAAAGTTCGAGAACTTCAAAATGTATACTGGACACTCTTTTAGAAGAACGTCGGTAACTTTATTAGCAAATACTGGAGTTGATGTATTAGCTATCAAGCGACATGGTGGATGGAAATCCGCTACTATTGCGGAAATTTACGTAGCTGAGAGCCTCAATAATAAAAAGGAAGTAGCGAATAAAATTTTATAAGACCCAGCCAGAAGTCTCTTGCAGTGCTTCAACAGTGACAGGAACATTGGTTAGAAATGAAGAATTTGTGGAGTCTGAAAATGTAATACACATCGAGAAGAAACGAGAAAACGTGTTTCCAAATTTTGTTAATAATGTGAATAATTGTAATAATTGTAACATTAATATTCATTTCAATTAATATCACCGGGTTTTTGTCCGGATTTTTGTAATATGTTGATGAAATCAAAAATTAAAGCTACTTATAATATTTTTAGATTATTATTCCCTAGGGATGTAAGATGACTTACATCCTGTCGTTAAGGGCAAACAATACCTTGTTGAGTAACTTTCACTTACGTCTGTCAAAGCAGTGTCAAAATAGGTTGCTTACAATACAAAATGTTTAAAATCTCTATTACAATTTGTAGAATTGCTTGGTTTAAGACTTTAAGGTCCAGTTTCCAAATTAACAGCTTTATTTCAGTCGTAAGGTTGTGGTTAAATTTTAAACAACTTTAGGACTTTGAATCTATAAAGGTGCAATCCAGAATTTTGATATAAAACAAAACAGTCCAAGACAGTATAGCTAAAGTCTTAATACTGGAACCTGATACAAGAGTTCTAACCATACTACACCACAACTTGTTACGTTCTGGACGCTTGTTTCGCTTATCAAGTTAGCATCATCAGCAGGTGATATAAACTAGAGTAACTTATCCTAACCAAGACTATTTATAAGTAAATGTGGTCACACTTGGTTGCTTCCGACTGCGCCGTTATCAAGTAAGTAACAGAGGGAACTATAGAGAATAGACCCTCTGGATTTATTTGGAGCTTTCTTACCACATTTAACTATTTCTATACTCTCAAATGCATCCAATAATCTATTATTAGATACACTTTTAATTAACTTAAGGTTATTTATTCCTATTTGGTGATTGTTTTCCAAGGCATGTTGGGCGGCGCTGTACTTTTCTGTTCTGCCGTATCTTAAATGTGCTATGTTTATGGAGCGTTTGGTTTTCGCAACATATTTTAGATCGCAATCATTACAGCTAATTTTATAGATGCCACTCCTCTCCTTCAAATCGACTTTGTCTTTAGGGTTTCCAAGGAGATTTTTCAAACTGTTTTGGCAGCCTACAACATTTACCTATAAATAGTGTCTGTTAGGATAAGTTACTTTAGTTTAAATTATCTGCTGATGATGCTAACTTGGTTAGAGAAACGCGCTTCCAGAACGTAACAATTTGTGGCAAACCAAAGTTTGCAAGTTTGCCTTTATAGGAGAGTTATATAGTACTACATAAAAATATACGACACATCAAAAAATTAGCTACACCTGCCGGATAATGACTAGGAATTAAATATAAAATGATTTGAATATGTACTACATATTAGTAAATAACTACGCGCTGTGCCACACTGGGTCATGTTTTATTCTCCTTGATAAAAGCAAGGCTCCATAACGAGTGAAATTCCAGGTAAAATTGATTTACCGATTTTTCTTTCCCGTAAGAGAGAAATATTGAAATCGTTAAAAAATCACCCCCACAAAATTCTTTTAGATCTTTGCATTTTAGGGTCGCTAGGTCCCGAAAAACATCTTCTAGTTTCAATTGACTACACATTCACATTTAAGCCAAAATGAAGGGTCACAAGGGGATGAAATAGAGACATTTTGGTAAAATTCAATGTAGTGGAACAACTGATCCCAGAAAATGTTACAAAAAGCATTTTTTGGAAACTATCAAATGAACCTCAAATTTTGCAAAAAAAATTGAGTTTAGTAAAGGGATGAACTGTGTAGAGCCTTTATAACAGAATGAAATGGCCACCTAATGAAATTTAAAAAAAACTGCTTATCCAACTTACTTGAGATTTTGCACAAAAATAAAATTCCATTTCCGGAATCAAATGAAAATAATAAATGATGATGAATTAATTTATTTTAACAGACCAAACTAAATAATAATCATAACTAGCGAGTACCCGTGACTTCGTTCGCGTATGGCGATAACGAAAGGGGTATAGAGGTACTTAAATTGCCTTATTTAAATACCTCATTCATAAATCACGTTTATTGAAGGATTTTCTTTCAATTTTTGTCAACAAGGGCTTGGAGGATTTCTGTTTCTAAATTATTTCCGATTTATTGGAACACACTGTATACATTTTCAAAAAATATGTAAAGAAATAAAATAAAATATACCTGTTCAATTGTTTTTTTTTTGTAAAGCTAACGGTTTTTTAAATAAAAAATAATGTAATTTTTAAGGGACGGTTTCATCCCATTGAAATTTGATTTTTGAAAAATCCTACAATCAAGCTATTTGCCAAAATTCAGCTTTTTACGTCAAGCGGTTTGAGCAAAATCGTGATTAAAGTGGCCCGATTTTTTGAAACACACTGTATAATTTTTGAAGAAACTCTAAAATATGTAAAATAATCAAATAAAATACACGAGTGTAAGCGTTTTCCCGAAAAACTTACCGTTTTTTTTAATAAAAAATATTGTAATATTTAAAGAGCGGTTAAACTCCTTTAAAATTTGATTTTTGAAAAATTCCTTCTTATCGAACCTCTGTCAATCTATGTGCCAAAATGCGGTTTGAACAGAATCGTGATTAATCTGTGACCCGATTTTTTAAATAAAAAATATTTGTATATATACGTATATATATATATATATATATATATATATATATATATATATATATATATATATATATATATATATATATATATATCTTAAAATTTGAGTTTTGAACAATCCATTTTTATCGAACATCCTACTATCAACCTGTGTGCCAAAATGCAGCTTTTTACGTCAAGCGGTTTGAGCAGAATCAAGACTAATTCAGTCGCCAGGAGTTGATCATATTTACAATTTCTGGTATAAGAAATTTGAGCTCCTCCATGAAGCTATGACCCGTCATTTTTAATGGTAGGCACTAGAACTATGCTACCCAAAAGCAATAGGATAGAAGACCCATCCCAGTACAGGCCCATCACCTGTTTGCCCACCATGTACAAGATCCTAACAGGATGCATTGCAAATCGTATCTATCACCATATTGACAGTCATAACCTATCAGCCGAGGATCAGAAAGGATGCATTCGACACCATCAAGGATGCAAAGAATAACTTATCGTCGACTCTGTGGTCCTTAAGCAAGCACAAAAAAAAACAATGCAACATACACACTGCTTTTATAGACTATAAAAAGGTGTTTGACAGTGTACCACATTCCTGGCTCATAGATATACTAGGAATATACAAAATTCACCCTATGATCACCGATTTCGTGGCAACTATCATGCACCAGGGGAAAACGAACCTGAGGATCTATAATGGTGATCAATCTCTTACCACTGATGAGATACACGCCAACAGGGGAATTTACACAGGAGACTCGTTAAGTGCTTAGCGATGAACCTCCTCTCCACGGTGCTCAACAATACAGGGCATGGTTTCAACATTAAAGCCAATAGAGACGATATATGGATGATATTAAGCTCTATGGTGGAAACCAATACCAACTCAAAAAACTTATTAACGTTACATACACCTTCTCGAAAGACATCCATATGGAATTTGGAATGGAAAAATGTAAAGCCTTAAATATCGAAAAAGGCAAAGTCATTATTGGTGATGTAGCTCTACCCAATGGAGAAATAGTTCAAGTGATGAACCAAAAAAAAAACCTACAAATACATAGGATTCCAACAACTAGATTGCTCGATGATAAGCAAGGAAAGGCCAAGATGAAAGATCAGTACGTTTAAAGAGTGCGAGCTCTTCTGAAGACAGATCTGAACGCCGGAAATCTCATTACAGCAATTAATAGCTATGCTGTGCCCGTGTTGACCTACAGTTTCGGAATCTTGAAATGGACTAACACGGAGCTAGAGGGATTACAACGAACTACGCGTCTAATGATGACCATGTAAAAGTCACACCACCCAAGGTCATCAACTCTTCGAGTGATCTTACCACGAAGAGAAAATGGAAGATTCCCTGTGTCAAAAATTTACAATACACATAAAATACACCATATAACATCAGTGCTTGAAAATAATGCCTGTACTACGACCGGGCAATTATAAGCGACAGACGGGTGACGAATAATCGGCCTGATGTGGTACTGTTAAACAAGGAAACAAAGACAGCTTATTTGGTAGACGTTGCTATATACTATATAACAACGTGTTAGATAAATATCCAGAGAAAAAGTCCAAATATGCGGAGCTGGCCATCGAGATACAGCAAATGTGGCGACTGAATAAGGTTCAGGTGATACCGATCATCGTATCATCCACTGGACTACTTCTAAAAACACTAGAACAGAACCTGAAAATCATAGAACACCTTCATCGATATCCAGAAGGCAGTCCTGCTCATTACTTTTCATATAGTGAGAAAATTCTTACAGGACAACACATAGAACTAATAGAAACCAGCCCTCTCCTTTTGATGCGTGCATTCGGGACGGGCTTGGAACCCAACCTGTTGAGAAATTGATTGTCAATTTCATTATTATAATAATAATAGCAATAAAAAACTGTAAATTTATCTACTTCCGATAGACACAAATAACACATTCTAAAATCCACATACCTAGTTGTTTGAGAATAAAAAAATGTATAAGATGTGTTATCTACACATATTATCATTCTGTACGAGGGAAGTTAAGCGGAAATGCTAATTTACAGATTTGTTTATTTTATATTCAAGTTATTTTTCTAATATTAGTATGATTATTTTTATTAACATTAATTTTTTCTGTCCAGTTTCTATATAAAATAATATTTTATATAAATAATAGTTGAAAATTTTAGACTATAGGTGCTCATAGAGATATAAATGCCTTTACAACATATTTAGAACGGCTATTATGCCAATTTTCAGGAAGCAATACTAAAAATAGAAATATTAATATAATTTACTTTGAAATAAAATTTCAATTAAAATTATTTTCATGTAAAGCGCTTGCATTTTCATGTGTGTTCCATTGACACATTTAAAATAAATTTATTTTGTTATGTATGTCTCTCTCAACCATGCCCATTCTATTGTTTTTATTTACTCTTTATAAATAGTTAAAGAATCAAGGTTTTACTTAAAGAACCTATAAAATACACTATGGTTTTGCAACAGTAGCAGACATACTCCTTATTAAAGACGTTATTCTTATACATTTTAGAAGAGGAATATTTCATTTATGACTGCTCAATGGCTAAGATTTATGACCAAAAATTAATTTAAAGGAGCTGTATAAGATGCAATTTTTTCATGCAATTTTATAAAACTTATGTTTTATAACGTAGGTAACGCCAATATAACCGTTATCGTTATAAAACGAAAGTATTAATTGACTGGCAGAGGTCATATGTAATGACTCCTGAACAACTTAGTAATATGTATAAAAGTCATTTCTTAGGAGATTATATACCAATATGATCCAAGTGCATAGTCCTTACAGTTTCGGTCTTAAGATACAGTATGGTATGGCAAAACTGTCAACTTTAGATTAGTGCTTTTTCCATCCAAATGTTTGAGACTTATTACGGAATAGTACATATACTACACTGATTACTGAAGAGTAAATTAAAATATGACTTAACCTAAACGACTTTTACCAGTTTACTTTACCTGATACCGTTATGAGTTGTTTAGCAGCACTACCATGTTATTGTTATTAGGAAGAAATTATTTGTCAGGTTTAACTTTGACATTTCCTCACTTAAAAATACAAGAAATAAAATATTTTGTTTTATTTATTTGGCGGTTATAACCAAAGGACAATCATAATAAGCTATGGAAAACAATGGCTCTGCTTAATATTGTCCAAGATTGTTAGATTGCCAAATATCATTTCTTAAATTTTAATAAATATAATTTTTTATCCATTTTAAAAAAGATAAAGACGTGGTAGGTAAAACAAAAATTTAAAATTTCTTAAAACATACAATAGTGACTCATAATTTAGAGATTGAAATGTCGACATGATTTAGCTAACGTACCACATTTTAAATAAACCGACATCCAAATTAAATTCCCGTAGCGTAGCCAATCAAACCCAAAGCCGCAGGGTTGATCAAAGCGAACATCCTTGTGGCATCCGCTTCAGAAACATTCTCGTTGTTTTATGAGGTGAACAAAAAAGTTTGTTCGTTGTCCGGAAGTTAATGTATTGATCGATTAGATATGCAGGGCGTAAATAAATTTAAGTCCAAAATTTTGTGAGGTGATTTTTCCCATAAAGACTTCAGAAAAGGTCAAAGATACAGGGTGTCAAAAGTTTTTTTATATGCCTCGTACATTTCTTCAAGTTTCTAAATCAAATGTGGTACACAATTTACTATTACTAATGTCAATAAAGTTTTAGAAAAATCTAGAGTTCGTAATTTTTTTTCAGTTTGCTACTATTTTAACTCTCATAATTTTTTTCCACAACTTATATCTCTGTTAAATTTTATGTGGTATCCTCAGTAGACCTCACATAGATGTCTACATCGATTACATTAAAACTTTCCTCTGTTAATTCTATCCTTTCTGGCAATTGAAAGTCTGTTTTTTCATCGATATCTCCATTACCTTCTTTTTCTTCACCTGCAACGGTTAAGTCTGCATACCGAGCTACATGTTTCAATAATTGGCATTAGGTATTGGTAGTACAAGTATGCAAGTAGATTTTTAGCAAATTCCGAAAACTACGAATCATGTAAAACATATTTTATAAATGTAATAATCTTAACACATCTTTTTATTTTAGAATCCACCGTGCTTGTTTTAAAAAGTAAAGATTTATTTCAGTTTTTACAAACAAATACTCGCCAACATGAAAATACTATAATTCAGCCAAAACACAAAAAATCTAGTTTTTTTATGAGGAAAGATCTATAATAAAAGTATTACCAACTAATAGATTACAATAGGAACTAATTTTTTTTTTTTTTGAAAAAGCATACCTATACCTTAAATGAATTTTTAAAAGATAATTTTCAGTAAAACTGATAACTTATGAATCTTGTATATTTGTTGTCTTCTACTTCATGTTAAAGTATATTTTTTAATAATTTAAACTAAATATAGTCCATTTCAGATCTTCACGCTTCAGGGTCTCTAGATGCCGAAAACCATGTTTTCTCAATTCCGTCGGTCTGTCTGCCTGTCTGTCTGTTCGCGGCATAGCTAAAAACTACTTACCCGATCGACTTCAAATTTTGGTCAAAAACTAAGGGTCATATAGGGATGATCTGGTTAATATTTTGATAAAACTTCACTATGGCAAGACAAAATAGCGGCCTAGTGAAATATTTTAAATATTATTAAAAAAAACTACTTATCCAATTTGCCTTAAATTTTGCACAAACATCAAGTATTATGTTGGAATCGACTGTTTTAAAAATTCAGTCTAAAAAATGACTTAATGGATTGATTTCTAATTAGCTGCTATAACTAATTATGGTACATGGATCAACTAGTAATCTGTACAACGTATATATGTATGTAATATATATATATATATATATATATATATATATATATATATATATATATATATATATATATATATATATATATATATATATATATATATATATATATATATATATATATATATATATATATATATATATATATATATATATATATATATATATATATATATATATATATATATATATATATATATATATATATATATATATATATATATATATATATATATATATATATATATATATATATATATATATATATATATATATATATATATTATATATATATATATATATATATATATATATATATATATATATATATATATATATATATATATATATATATATATATATATATATATATATATATATATATATATATGTATATATATATATATATATATATATATATATATATATATTATATATATATATCTATATATATATATATATATATATATATATATATATATATATATATATATATATATATATATATATATATATATATATATATATATATATATATATATATATATATATATATATATATATATATATATATATATATATATATATATATATATATATATATATATTTATATATATATATATATATATTATATTAACAATCGAATTTTTTAGAATATATTCTCCTGACATATATTATCATTTTGGAAATATATTCTTACTCACCCGCCGAAGAATACCAAAGGCTTATTTTCCGACCCATATTACAGTCTTTAGTTTATTTTCAAAATATATTAATTATTAAGCAATTAACTCTTGTGAACCGGGGGATAGTCATAATATTCAACAGTCAAAGGCTAATTTTCAACCGAGTTTAACAAAACGAGAAGATTATAAACTGGGCACTGGAAATTACTCCGCGATGGTTTAGTTTGACAAATTTTAAATTGAAACTTCAGAAAATGTCCGAGACAATATATATTGCGTTCACCATATCATCAGGAAAAAAGTATGCGTGTTGATATTGTATATCATATGCTTCTCGAGGTTTCTAATGGCATGAATTTAATGGAATTCATCTTTTTAAATTTTGACATTTTTTATATTATTAATACGGTAATTCTGGTAAAATTTAACCAGACGTCATAACTTTTGCGTTTATGTATTTTTATATTTTTATATTTATTTTATGATAAAATTTATTTTAAAAAGTTATTTCCATTCATAAAATTATTTAACTTCAAAGGTTTCCATCCCAAGCAATACAGTTTCTGCAGCTTATTTTTCAAGTTTCTTAAATTTAATAAATTCAATATCTTTCAAATAGAGTCATACCGCAAATCGGTTCAAATCCAAAGCCGCACATGAGATAAAAGCAAACATTATTGAAAACCGTTTCAGAAAGTTTCTCCATAAAATGTGCAATAATCCTTATATCGTTCCCGGATTCAACGCGTCTGAAACTAGGCTATTTGCCAACGTGCAATATATGTAAATATCGCCTCCGGCCACCCAAGGTGTTATAACTTGTTGGCAAAGGAACTCTCGCTGATCCTTCGTTAGGTCCTTTCTTGGCCGTCCAAGTCGATTTTATGCATGGGAACGTCTCATCCCTAATAGAGAAAGTAAATAAGGCGTAGTGCCCCGGGCAAAGACGTTACGTGAAAAAGTTTATTGCATAAAATGAAGTCGTTTGATATAGGAAAACAGTCATTCTAGTAAAATGTGTTTTTTAGGTTTAGACATATATTTTTTTTAGTAAAATAGAATGTTGCTTGATGTAACATAAACATAAAAACGAAACTATTTAAAAAAAAAAGTATGTTCTCTGGATTTCATCATCACCATTAGCATAACATATAATATTTTATATTTGGTCTACCGGTGAACATTTATAAAAGACCACCCTTTTAATCCCTTTGCATTCTGGAAAATAGCACCTAATATAAAGTTGTAAAGATTAATTTGTAGGTTTTATATAAAGTTTCAAATTAAAGTGAGGTTTTTTAAATGGAACATCCTGTAGTTGATCCGAAATTTGAAATATAGCTGAAAATTTGAAGATTTTTTTATTTATGACACTATATGTCTAAATTAAGTTGTTTTTGAGGTATAACCAGTTAGTTTTTCTAACCCATGGAACTTTTTTATTTAAAATCATACTCAGAGCAATTTAGTACCAGAAAGTCAATTATATTGAGAAGTGAAGTGACCTATAATATATACTCCGAAGACGCAACTTAAGTAATTATAGACATTTATTGGGCAAACTGGCGACACTGTGACGACACGTAATTTTGGACACGACACAATTTCACGCTGCTGTGTTGACACCGCGCCCACTTTAAGCGAAAAATGGGGCCGAAATGGTGATCAAAAAGTACACCAGACAGTACCCAAAATATATCCAAAGGTTAGTCCAAAATGTGCCCCTACTTTCAGTAAATTGTTTCCACAGTGTGATTTTGGTTTCCGGTATGATTCTAAAGTGGGGCTTTAATATGACCAAGTTGTCACAGGTTTAAGAACAAAATAATATTTTATGTTTCCGTTCCGTTTCTAAAATTGAACTTTTCCCAAAATATGACCGAAATTGCCTCTTTATGGTTGGAAAATCGACACGCTTTTATCCAGGTTGTGGTCAAAATTATATTTGTGTCCATTTTGTACAAAATTAAACTCATAACGAACACAAAATATATTTATACTTAACAATTTAGTTGCACAATGGACACAATATATCAATTATTATTTTTGTATACAACAGAAGAATCTTAAAACATTCGTAAAACTCACATGTTTCCCAGAAAATAAACATTCTTGAGAAAGCTCAATATAATGACCGAAATGTCGATTGAATTATAGTTTTACGTCTCAATAAGTTAACCTATGCCGAAGAAAATAATTAACAAAATATTTATATATGGTTAAAGAAAAAAGATATATATATATATATATATATATATATATATATATATATATATATATATATATATATATACATACATATATATTTATATATATGATATATATATATATATATATATATATATATATATATATATATATATATATATATATATATATATATATATATATCTATATATATATGTATATATATATACAGGTGTCCCACGACGAACTACGGCGATCGATTTCTCAGAAAGTAGTCTTTAGAAAAATTTGAAATTTTGGCAGCTAACTAAAGTCGATGGGGGCAATTCGCCCAAAATATTTTCAAGATGGCGTCACTTCCGGTTATAACGGAAGTAGACGTCAACCTTCTTATTTTATATAGAACACCATGTATATAATCGAATTTTAGGATTCCTCGAAAAATTCTAGGTAACCTGTTAAAATCTTCGTAAAATTCCCTACAATTTGATATTTTACACCATATGTGAAATGTCAAAGGTTTCCATGGAAACTGCATTTGAAAATCTGGAAATGTTCACCCTTAAACGTGTTTTCCTAGAAAACAAATGAAACTGAAAAAACAAAACACGGTATGACGTCTAGTATGCCTTGGACTATTAAACAAGAGACATAAAAGCGTGAAAATTTTAATATCGGAAAATTGATTTTTAACTGGATTTTTTGAGAAAACACTTTGAGATAGAGAAACGAACATTTCACTTCCCAATCTTACATTTTTACTAACTTTTTATTTTTGTACAAATTAGCTCTCATAAGTTTTTATTTTCAAGTTCAACTGTTTTTGAGATATTTTGAATTTTATGTAAAAAATAACGTTTGCAGGTCTAGACATAACGAGAAATATCTGCTTATCGAAGTCTCTATTATTTATTTGCGGTTGGCTTCCTTGCTCAAAAGGGCACACTTTAGTGGCCTGTGCTGATATTTTTATAATAAATAAATATAGGGTGATCAAAAACTGACATTATAAATATAATATAAATATACTTAAAAAAATCGTTAAAAGTTACATTTTTCATGGAAACCCCCAATTTTTATAATTTTATCTTAACACTTAAAATAAGGGTGACTTTGTATGAAGTTGTCTATTCCAGAAATTTGCGGTTTTTGAGTTATTGACGATTTAACATTTTTTATTCTAATAATACGAGATGGCTTCTATGTGTTCTTGTTAGTTGGCCATGATAGGGGGGCCTGGCGAGAATAAAACCAATTGGTTACTATAGAAACGTAATTTTTGTAATAAAATATTATTTATTTATTATAGTAATTATAATAATCATTAAACTAATAATCTAGCCGGGGCGATTAAACTACACATACGAGGATTATTTGAATTTGTTTATTATCTATGGGAAATCTAACAGAGTTTTAACAAGAACATGCCGGATATTTGCTGATAGATATCCAGATAAACAGAAACCGTCACCGAACAGCGTTAAACAAAGGTTGGACAACTATAAAAATGTTGAAACCGTGAAGACAAAAATTAATTAAAGAAAGCCTATTCCCATTATAGTCTAGTCTACACAAGAGCACAACTTATTTTTTCAATAAATGTTGAAAATGTCCACCTTGTACTTCCAAACATTTTTCGCATCTTCGAATAAATCCCTCGTGGGTGGCCGCTCTAATTGAAGCTACCTTGCTTTCGTGGTTACTGGACTAAAATAAACGATTCCTTTTATCGTTCCCCATATAAAATAGTCTAAGACTGTCAGATCGGGGGAACGAGGAGGCCACAGGAAAGGTCCATTGTTGACAATCCACTTGTCGTTAAACGTAGCTTATAAAAAGTTAGTAACTGCAACGGTTCTATGTGGTGGGGCGCCATCGTGTTGGTAGAAAATTTGACTATGTCCTGTCAAAGGTAAATTATTTAAATATTCGTTGTCCAACTCTTCAAGAATATGCAGATATCTTTCTCCTACAAAAGTTTATAGACATAATTTTATGGAAAGAAATGCTATGATAATATTCATCGATTTATTGATTTAAGAAGAAACAAAATACATCAAAATTCAATTAATTTAATCTGAAGAGTGCTCAATAAAAAAAAAGAAAGTTTAGTATTTTATGACTTTCTAAAGTACCCTGTATAAATAGCTTATAAATATCTAACTAAAGATAACTTTCCTACAAGACTTGAGACGATATATTTTTTTAGATATGATGTGTTACGGTATGTGGACCAGTATTTGTATGAAGTAGTGTAGTGTGACCTGTATAAATAACTTAATTTAATTTATTAATGTAATAATATTTACTAAAATTGGATTGACGCTAAATTGATAAAAAAAATTATATTACCTAAATGGATTATTTTTCATTAAAAAGTCCTTGTGTTTAGGCAATGTATAACTTACCATTCAAATTCTGTTTATCTGGATATCTATCAGCAAGTATCTGGCATGTTCTTGTTAAAACTCTGTTAGATTCCCCATAGATAACAAACAAATTCAAATAATCCTCGTGTATGTAATTTAATCGCCCCGGCATGATTATTATAATTATTATAATTAATAAATAATATTTTAGTGGGTAATTGTCAAACGACTATAAATATTACGTTTCTATAGTAACCAATTGGTTTTGTTCTCGCCAGGCTTCCCCATCATGGCCAACTAACAAGAAAATTTAGAACCCGTCTAGCATTATTAGAATAAAAAATGTTAAATCGTCAATAACTCAAAAACTACAAATTTTTGGAATAGACAACTTTATACAAAGTCACCCCTATTTTAAGTGTTAAATAAGATAAAATTATGAAAATTGGGGGTTTCCATTTGAAAAAAGTAACTTTAACGATTTTTTAAAGTATATTTACAATGTCAGTTTTTGATCACACTATATTTAGTTATTATAAAAATATCAGCACCGGCCACTAAAGTGGATCCTTTTAGATAAGGAAGCCACCCGCAAATAAATAATAGAGACTTCGATAAGCAGATATTTATAGTTATGTCTAAACCTGCAAACGTCATTTTTTACATAAAACTCAAAACACCTCAAAAACAGTTCAACTTAGGTATAGGATATTATACATGAAATATACCTAAAAATTTTTGAGGAATCCAAAAATTCGATAATATACAGGGTGTTCTATTTAAAAAAAATAAAGTTGATGTCTACTTCCAGTATAACCGGAAGTACCGCCGTCTTGAAAATATTTTGCGCGAATTGCCCCCATCGACTTTAGTTAGCTGCCAAAATTTCAAATTTTTGCAAAGCCTACTTACTGAGAAAACGATCGCCGCATTTCGTCGTGGGACACCATGTATGTATATATATATATATATATATATATATATATATATATATATATATATATATATATATATATATATATATATATATATATATATATATATATATAATTATACATATGATGAAGAATCCTTCAAATACATATACATTCTCATAAAATCTATATATTTATTATAAGAAAAGTTTTTTTTGACAGGCTAGCCTTTTAGATAATATTTCGACTCTCCTTTAATCGACTTCTGAATGTGCCTGTGGCTTATTTCTTCCCAAACTGTAAATAAACTAGTGCACAACCAAAAGCTAAATTAGACGCCAAAATATCAAACTAATCAAACTTAAAACCCGTACCTCTGATCAAAGTAAAACTTCATCCGTATTGAAAACAGTTTCGCAAACTTTTCTGGTTAAACTATAAATTGAAGTAGAAGGTCCTCGGTGGGACAGGATATTTTGTCATGAGCATTATACTGTCCTCTAGTTACAGCTACATTGGATGTAGATATAGCATATGGTGACCGTGGGTCATGTAAGTTATTGGTTTTAATTTAAGAGTTCTTTTTACTTTGCACATGGTGTCCCAGCTTGTCCCCCCTTACCTGAAAAATCCGAAAATATACAAACAAAAATGTGTCTAAGTTTCGAAAAAGATGTTAATTTTTTTTATTTCTTTGATATTCCACATGATATCTAAAGATGCATAATGCACTAGACTAATACTAATAAATAAACTTAATAAGTTTTCCATTGACTTGTTTGAAGAGTAATAAAAGCAGTTGTCAATTTTGTTCCTGTTAATAAAACATTTCCTACTTATGTAAAATAATGACGTAAATACACGTTTCAAAATCTCAGAGTTTTATCTATTTAATATTTAGTACCAAATATTTCAAAATAAAAAATATATTCATGCTTAGTTCGCTAAATATGGAACCAATTATTATTCAAACAAACAAAAAAAAATCATATTTTTCGATAGGTCAATGCAACTACATAAATTGTAAATATAACATTCGTTAGGACATAACATTGCCGTAAAGCGGTTAATGAATCTAGGTGACCTTAACGATAAGGAAATAAACAATACATATGCGAGGTTAAACTCCATTTTGTTCTCGTTATACAAGCAAAATAGGTGAAGTTAAACAAAAAGTGTACTGAAAATGTTTTTTGTTTACAATCTCGAGGAAGAAACAACCGAAAATCTGCGAGAAAATCTTCTGAGTTTAATCAACACAAAAATGAATATTCAACTTAGGAAACAGGACATAATAAAATACTACCGAATTGGTGAAGCCAGAGAAAAACCAAGGTCCGTAATCGTGAGTTTTGAAATGTTTCATCATAAAGTCAGTGTATTAAAAAACGCCGGTAAACTAAAGGGGACTAATATTGGAATCATAGAAGATCTGAGTAAGTCAAGATTAGAACTGTACAAAAAGGCCACACAAAAATATGACAGGAAACAAGTTTTCACACGGTTTGGAAATGTTTTCATAAAGTTACAGGACAATAAAATTAAGAAAGTCTCAAAACATGATGATTTTTAATAAATTTAATGGACTGCAGTTTATATATTTTATTTTTTTTCTTCTTAGAAACACAACTAATTTAGTTATTTAACTTTATTTTTACTAAAATGGAGCGGGTGTCTAGATTAAGAATATTTTTAATTTAATTATTTCCACACATACTCTATATATAGGGATTGCAATATATATATATATATATATATATATATATATATATATATATTTTTTTTTACTTTCCTTGTATTGAAAAAGTTTAGGCATAATTCTACATATTTATAAAATTTTAAGAATTTCTGTTAATTTCATAAAAATACTTCTAACAGAGGCAATGTTAGAATATTTTGATTTGATAGATGCGTCTGGCGGGCTGGATGCCATGGTCATGGACGATATGGCGGGGGTTAGGACCTTGTTTGCGGGGGAAGATAAACTAAATCTCTTGCATTTAAATATTAGAAGCTTACAAAAAAATTTTGAGGAACTACTCATATACCTAAATGAAATAAATTTAAACCAAATCAATATTATGATTTTTTCTGAAACTTTTAATTTGAAAAATTTAGATAGCTTTCAAATAGATGCCTTTAAAACTATCTACAACAGTTCTACATGAAATAAAAACGATGGTTTAATAATTTATATAAAAGAACAATTGCATTCACAGTCAACAATAAAAGAACTATCTCAAACGAATATTATACGGTGTGAAATTCGTGTTTCTAACCACTTATCGTTAGGAATAACTGCATGTTATAGACCTCCCTCAACCCTGTTAAACACATTTTTAGATGAACTAGAAGATTTTTTATTCAATATAAAGGCCAAAGATATCGAAATTTGCACTGGTGACATAAACATAAATTTATTAAACACAAACAATGAAGAGGTTAATAGATACCTCAATATATTAGCTCAAAATGCTTTTATCTCCTGTATTAATAAACCCACGAGGGTTACTGAAACATTATATTATAGGACTTTCAATAAAAAAATATACCTAAATTTAACATAGCAGAGAATTCACTAAAACTCAAAACTGTATTAAATCATAATAAACTACAGATTCATTTAAAGAATGAAAATTGGGCCGATGTATATGAGACAATACGGAGCAGGCATATAAATGTTTTATAAATAAGCTTAAAAAATATATTAAACAATCTACTTCCAATGTAAAGCTAAATAGTACAATTAGAAAAAGAAATCCATGGGCGACAGCAGGAATAATACAATCCATTAAGAGGAGAGATCAATTAAAGAAGAGCTTAAACGAATCCGACTCTGAAGAACTCTTAAACTCTTACAAAAAATATAGAAATCTTCTCAACAAAACTATAAAAAATGCGAAAATACAATATTACAAAACTAAAATTTTTGATTCAAAAAATAATTATAAAAAAATATGGACATTTATAAATGAAGCTACTAGGACAAAAAAAAACAATAAGAAGGAGAATATTGACATTATACATAATAATAATCTAATTCACGATGACCATGAAGTGGCTAATATTTTTAATAATTTCTTTATTGATGTAGGTACTAACGTTCAAAAAAATATTACACGGCAAGGTGTTTATACAGATATATCCAATAGAAATTGTAAATCACTCTACTTACGACCTTTGCTAAAAACCGAATTAATTAAACACATAAATTCACTTCAAAAACTGTTCTTGTCCAGAAGAAGATAAAATAACTTCACAGCTGATAAAAAACATACACAAGTTTTAAAACCTGTATTGTGCCTAATGCCTGGAAAATTTCCATAGTAACACCAATTTTTAAGGGTGGGGACCCAAAACTTACAACAAACTATCGTCCAATATCAGTAATTAATCATTTTGGTAAACTATTTGAAAAATGTTTAAAATCTAGAATCGTTGTCTTTTTAGAAAAAGAATCGCTTTTATATTCGGGTCAATACGGGTTTAGAAATAAAAAGAGCACTGAGGATGCTGTATTTCAATTAACTAAAAACATAATAGATTCATTTCAAAATAATAAAAAAAGTATGGCAGTTTTTCTTGAAATTAAGAAAGCGTTTGATACGGTTTCGCATAGTATCTTATTTGACCGACTGGAGGAAATTGGCATTAGAGGTGGTCGCTTGGATCTTCTAAAAAGTTGCTTGACAGATAGAAAGCAAAAGACAAAAATTAACACCTCATATAGTTGTTATAAAACCATTAAATCAGGGGTGCCACAGGGCACAGTTCTAGGTCCTGTGCTTTTCTTAATTTATGTTAATAAAATCGGTCAGATATTAGATAACTGTAATACTATTTCATATGCAGATGACACTGCATTTGAGGCCTGCTGTTTGAGGCCGCTTCTTGGCAAGATCTTTACAGAGAGGCTGAAGATGGTATAAACAAAATCAATAATTGGCTTAATTACAGTCTGCTAAGTTTTAACATATCAAAAACAAACTTCATTACTTTTTCACCTACTAATTCTGATCAACCAATTAATGAAAAAATATTTGTCCACCACATGTCATGCAAAATTCGTAACCAGAATTGCAAGTGCTTATGTATACAAAAAACAGAAAAAACAAAATACTTAGGCGTAATAATAGATCAGCATTTAAGGCGGAATCATCATATCTCATTTGTAAGCAGAAAAATTAGAAAAATATTTTATAAACTTTACCAACTAAGAGAAATTCTCAATAAAAACTACTTTTAATTCTATATGGATGTTTGATAGAATCCTTTCTCAGATACTGCATAATCGTATGGGGTGGTGCTTACAACTCGACTCTAAAAATATTACAAGTTTGCCAAAATGCAGCAGTTAAAATACTATTCAAAAAACCACGTTTACATACAAACTTACTATTCACGCACAACAATATTTTCAACTTAAGAAATATCTATGTATTTTCTTGTCTATCCTATCTATTAAAGTGTTGGACTTATTTCCTAACATAATGCATCGACATCAAACAAGAGCCAATAAAAAAGAAAATTTAAAAATTCCATTTCTACAAAAATCTGTTTGTCAAAAATTTCTGACTTATTATATCCCAAAAATGTATAATTTACTACCAATTTCTTTAAGACAAATCTTAAATAAACAAGGACTCTATAGAAAGAAACTAAGATTATTTATTCAGAAAAATCCAACAATATTCATTAAAATATTTAACAGCTAATGGTATATCCTCTTAACAAAACTCAACTATATATTTATAGGTACATAACTGTCAACAAATATTATTTTTCCTAAAATACTACTATATATATATATATTTTTTTTTATATCTTCCTACAGCAGCATGGTTCTGAAATTCCCTTCGCCTTGTTCTTGACCTTGGATCGGCTGGCTACTGCCACCGCATTTCGCTCCTTCCCTTTCCGCTTTGGATAAATGGTATCATCTCTTCTCATTTTAAATTTAACAAGTAGGGATGACTAGCACACAAACTGTTTTCAGTTTAGGTGAAATTCCCTGCTCTTTGCTTCACTTAAAATAAACTGTTTAGGAGAAAAGAATTGTTTATGTTATATAGCAAATAAGAGTGAACTTTAAGATAATTGTGAATTAGGTAAACTTATGTAATACATATTTTTGAATTTGAAAAAATAAAACTAATATGGTATAATAGCAGAAGTATATAATTTCTGCAGGTGCAAAACGGCCTTTTTTTAATATAGTAATTAAAGTGTAGAGAAAATGTATAACTTTAATCTAATATGTAACAAAAATAATTAATGGTAACGGACTATCAGACAGTTCATTCCCCTATAAAATAATTTCAAATTCTATTCTAGCAGATGTTACATGACAACCAAAAAGATTTAAGTAAAGAAGCAAATAAAAAAAATTTAATGAGACTTATTCATTATAAAAATCATTAATGCAGTAAAAAGGTCTTTCAATGAGGTACGCTTTGGTTTTTTTTCGAAAGAGTGCAAACATAGGGATAGTTAATTAATCTTCCGAAAAACATGCTTGAGTGATGCTTTTGCATATCAAATAACCAATAAATCGATTCTGGACATACGTCATTAGCGAATAGCGCGTTTTAACGCGTTCAAAAAAAATGTTTTTGAGATTGGTAAAAAATGCACAAACATCGATATTTGTAGTACGATGTCTCGATGTTTCAAAAACATCGATACACCGTTGCCAATCCGAGCTAGCATGCAGCCAAATTTGACTGAGTAATAGCAGCACGTTTTAGATCTACTTGCTAAAATCTTTTTAATGCGTATTTCCCTCGGAAGATTCTAAAATTATATCTTTAAATGCTTTATCGGAAATACGTCTTGACAGGAAAGGTTCTGTAATTGTCGTATCAGTTAATCAACTCAATGTACTTTTCGGCATAAAAATAAAAAGTAACTCTCGTATTTCTTGTTTTTTTACACTTTGCTGTTTTTTTACGCTTTAATATTCTTCTAAGACCTAATTCCCTAACTGTTTTGCGGCTATCAGATAATATCACCAATAACAGGATGACCAAAATAGCCATTCCATTCTATGATTTATCTTAATATTTTTGGTAAAAATCTTGATTTTTCAATGATGCCAAATATATGCTCGGGTTTGTGGTCGTAAGTCATCTGGAATGGGATATTTTACCTGAGCTTGTTTTTGACAAGTTTAATGAGATGTTACATTTTGAAAGAGCATTACAAATTTCATATTGTTGGTCGGTGTTTAGTTGATGATTATCAGTGATTCAAGCAAAGTTACTTCTATTCTTCTAAAATTCCTAGTTTGTAAGGTGTTTCTCGTTTTTCTAGTGGCTTTCCTATCTCACCAGGAAATCCTTTTGGCTCAGTTGATTTTCCGTCTAATTATTGCAATAAATGTCTTAACGTAATGTAATAGACAAACAAACCATTGGAACAATCTACCCAGCGAAAGCTTAAGCTGTCTAATACTTCCAATTTTAGAATCCATATTAACCGCTGTATCAACACATCTTACTTCCTTGCAAGTTAAAGACATCAAATAGAATGATTCCCTTTATACTTTGCAAACTGCCAGATGCAGGAGTCAAATAAACAACGTATTTGAATCCTGATTCTGAAACTAGGACAATATGTTCCTTAATGTTTGTTTTTCTGGGAAAAAATCCCTCTTCACTAGTTTGAACTAACGCTTGGTCTTTTCTTCCATCAAAATATATTTCGTGTACTAATTAGAAGCTTCCTCTTTGTCTTTTTGTTTAGGGTTATCTTGAGCTTTGGCCCTTTCCTTTCGAATTTTGCTGAGATCGGCAATTTTTGATGAGTCCTCTGTAATCACTATTTCGATACCTTTTAATACTATATTAACAAGAATTGCTGCCGCAATTATCTGAAACACCTGTTCTGTTACAAGCCTATACTTAATAGTTTTGTTCTCGTCTGACAAGTCGAAGGAGTATTGGCACTGTGTTCTGATTTAATGGCATTTTCTTCTGATGAATCGCTGCTTGAAGTCTCTTCTTCTAGCGCCATCTGGCACTGGTTGATTTGGACTATGTATTTCAGATTCTTTATATTGATCAATATTATGACCAATCCTCCTTTGTTATAAGTTTTGTTTTTACGCTTCCATATATTTTTGAGTATTTTTGTAGTTTTTTTGATGTAAACTTTTTTCATTACGTTTTTCATAAAGCTCTCTGGTCGGCTAGGAATTTACATTTAGCTACAGTTTCTATACTTTTGCAAAGCAGCTTAAAAACTGTCTTTTCAGCCGGTTCTCTAAACAAAATAAACTTTTTTAAATTATTATGTTTATCGCTTTTTTTTTAACCGCTTTATAATATTACAATGTTTATTGTGGTATTGTCGAATATTCTGTAATATTTGTTGAACTGATACACACATCATCAGCGAAACCAGGTCGTTGCTTATTTTGTTGCACACGTTCTTGTCGAAGATATATGTAGTATTATATAACATCTGCGAACACACTACTCTTAAATGCTTTTGGTCAACTAAATACAGGATACAACAAATTACGTCGCGTAAAAGACAGTTTTTTCTTACAAAGCGCAATAACCTGAACTGTTCTAAAGCTGCAAATCAAATAAAACAATTCGGTAAAATTATTCAGTGAATAGACCATGTGTGAGTGAACGGGCAAAACTGATTTGTTGCGAAGAAGTTACTGGAATCAAGTTTGCTTCGTTCGCGTCAAAGGATGTGCCGCATTTATTGAAGATCAATATATTGAGACGTAATTTGACTCTGGAAACGCTTTTTTAATACTGTTTTAATCCTAGAGTAAGAATTAAAGTAGAGACAACAACTCATTCATAAATCACGTTAGGGGTATGCGCCAACATGGTTCCCCTATTTTTTACATTCTATCGGCCAATGTTTAAGATAAAACAAGAAGTGGGGATGGCCCATGCCCAAGCCGTGGCCATTTGTTGACGAATGCCAGTGACGGCGTGAGTTTTCACTTCCCGGATAAGGAAATATCATTAATCGTGAAAAAATTATCGTTCGGGGTTTTTACAGATCCTCATGTTTTTCCATTACTGTCGGTCGGTCGGTCTGTTCTGGTATAGCTAAAAAATCCACTTACTCGATTAACTTTAGTTTTCCACAAAAATTACATCTGATATAAAAAAAACTGGTAAAATATTGGTATGAATTCAATATGGCGAAACAAAATTACGACCTACCTGTTAAAATATTTGATGTACTTAAGTGAAGAAATGGGCCATGCTTCATTATCGTTGAAAAAAAAAAGGATTCTTACCTATTACTTAATGAGACAAATAGGTATTTTTACAAACTTCAAAGAAATAATCGTTCTCTACTTCACTATCTAAAATCAAACCATTAAGGTAAATTTAAAAGGAAATTAGTCATTTATATACTATTAAACTTTAGTTTTTAGTTATGTTTGCCTTATGTCACTATCATTTTGTAATTATGACATTTAGAAAAATTATTTGTTCACTTGTTGAAAATGTCATCTTAAACCTGTAACTGTCAAGTTAGACCTAGTCTAAAGTTAAACCTCTTTAGTGAATACGGGTGTTAAGAGTTTTAAACTAAAATCAATGCTTTTAGCGCGCTTTTATTGGCTTCCTATTCGTCTGATTGTATGTTTGTATGTCTGGTTCAAATCTTGTAATGGATTTTTCAGCACTTCCATTACCGATTATTATCAAATTTGACATGCATTTTTTTAGTCAACGTTTAGAAATCCAAAATGGCGGCGCCAATACGGCTGACGAATTTTGTTACTTGTGTAGCCAAAACTGAAAATCAATGCCTAGGAAAATTTAAAAGTGTCAGCATTTAAAAATTCAAAATAGCGGTGTCAAAATGACAATGTCAACAGGTCAGACGGATGATTTTAACATTTGTGGGGATTATTTAAGAAGGCACAACAAAAATCAAAATAGTGGCGCCAATATAGCGAACAAATTTTGTCATTTGTACAGATTCGGCTAAAAAATATCAGTATCTAGAAGTATTTAAGAATAAAAAATATGACACTTTAGTCAATATTAAAAAATAAAAATGGCGGCACCATAGCAGACTAATTTTAAAATTTTTCCAAATTTAATTAAAATTCGGGGTTTAGGGGTATCTAAGACACATCATGAATTTTTGTCAACATTTTAAAAATTCAAGATTGTAATGCCAACATGGCGGCGGAATTTTAACATTTGTGTAGATTTGGCTGAAAGAAAGTAGGAATCTGGGGATATTTGAAAATATATATTATACATTTTTAGTAAATATTTAAAAAATGAGAGTAGGAATGCCTAGAATGCGAGCGAATTTTAATATTTATACAGATTTGATCAAGTGAGCAATTCATACATTTTTAGTAATAAATATTTAAAATGGGGATGTCATCAGTCAATCAATCAATCCGATAAGTACTTTTTTTAGATATTTTTAAACATTTAATTAGGCCACCGTTTTGTTCCCCCATTTTGAATTTGTCTCAACGTTTTTACCAGTTCATCCTTATATACTATTTGATTTTTGAGCAAAATTTGAACATAATCGATGTAGTAGTTTTCTGCAATGACACATAACATTTTATTAGGCCGTCATTTTGGATTTGTAGTAAAACTTATCAGTTGATGGTCATGTCAAACCTAATTTTTCTGTAAAATTTGGATAAAATGGATAAGCAATTTCTTAGCAATATTTGTTTAACATTTTAATAAACCGCCATTTTGTTCAGCCATATTGAATTTTTGCCAAAATGTTACCACGTCATCATCATAATGACCTTCAATTTTTAACCAAAACTTGAAGTAAATAAGAGAAGCAGTTCTTGAGCTTTGTCGCTCTTGCGAGGAAAGTAAAAAAAAAGCGAGCGCTATTAGATACGAATAGAATAGCCAATTGTCATATTGTTTTTCCATGTTAATAGCTATAATTTAAAAAATAAAATATCCTAAATCTTAAATTCTAACCAGTTTAGAACATGTTTACGAACACATTTTTACTTTTAATACCCAAAGAATTACCATTTAAATTCCTTTACCTGACAACACTTATATAAAAAATTAGCCCAACTCAAGTGAAAATTATCCTCCAAAATCTGATGATTTTTGAAATCGTAGTACGTTTTTTTGAGCGTGAGACGCCATTCGACTATTTTAATATAGTATAGGTGATAATGATAGGAAAAACTACTGTAATCGGCAAAAATATCAGTCTTTTTTGTATCATTTTGCTTCTGAAGATTCTCACATGACCCCCGACGAAATAAACGTTCTGTTATACTGAACCGGATTGGTCAATACTTCATGTGACCCATAATAAGTGAATAAGGTATCTTCCATTAGACATGTTTCCTGGAAAATGAAATCTTGCTGTTTACTTAGTGATTAAAAGAAAATTCTAAACTTAAACGGCCATTTTATTACAAACTCACATTGCCGCACCATAGTTAGGTCAACTAAAACTTCTAGTTTCGCAATGTCCAAGATAAAGCAAATAAAACTTACTTATTAAATATTTAAAAGATTAATGTTCTTCTAATGTCACCGCACCTTTAGAACGCTGCTTCTTGAAGAAAGGCAACATAAAATTAGAAGATTTGAGCCATATCAACAAATACACAATAATACATTAAAACACATACAGTAGTGACGCTAAGAACAGCTTGATATCTAATAAAATATATTTTTTAGCAAATTAATTTCTTTAATGTTAAAATTTATTGTAGTTCCACGACCCGCTATTGGTTTTTAAGCCACGCCGGTCACGTGACCCTGTAACAATGTTTACTGTAGACTATTATACTTTTTTACTATAAGGATGCCTTGTCAATGTTAGTGGGATGGTTTAATACCACAGTTGGATGGTTTAATACGCGGAGTTGTCGATCGGGTTTGCCATAGCTAACTAAAACTCTTGTTGGTATTTTACTGTTTTGCAATAAAAGTAATTTATTAATACTGCTTAGAAACTAATACTGGAAATACATTACTATTGTTTGTATGAAAATTTTATTGCATCATCTTTAAACATATTCACCGTAATATAAATTGGTATAAACATTGGTGTTCCTGGCTAGGCTTGGCATCGTCGCACGATCCGACCTTATACTATGAGGTAATATGGGCAGTGGCTAAATACGTAAATAATAAACTCTATTTTTATTCCTCCTCCAAGGTTTTAATACATAAATGTTTAATAATAGGTAGTCATAAGTTACTGATGTCATTAATGCAATATAATATATTTTAATGGAAGATTTATGTTAATTGCCCAGAGTTTTTTTTTTTGGCTAATAGTAGTAAAAGACAAATTTTCCATACATAGGCTTTATGAAAATCAGAAAAAAATTTCATTCCACCTTATTGTTCTGGACACAACCGTTGAGTTTATGAAAACAAAAATTTCCTTTCACAAAACTTTAAATCTGTAGTTAGAAAAAACAAAAAAATAGTATATCAAAATTATGACCTAATTTGAACAATAGTAGGTATGTTTTATTTTAAATTAAGAAACACTAAAATAGGAAAATTAATATTACAAAGTGTTTTCTTCACTTCAGCAGTCATATCTTTCTGCTACTCAATAAAGACATTTCAATTTCAAATGAGCCCGCTGTAGAGTGGTTCGATTGCATATTTGAAAATAAATTAAATCGCGATTTTTGCTCAAAAATGCCCGAGGAAAACACAGAAAACCGGCAGCAGTTGGTCTTAATACCCCTTTCTCAGTTTTTAAAACAGAGAAAGGGAGAATTATTTATCGTCGGCGATAACGAATCGCGTTTTAAACGTTTTCTTAAAAGGCTAATTGCAATTTATGATACATTTGTGTCGGGATTAAAAGCAGAACGCTGCAAAGTTGGAACGTTATTTTTACTGAAGTCGTCTTGCTGCGGGTAAACTGGGAAAATTATTCGGGTTTTTAACAGTTGATTTAATTTGAATGTAGTTTATTGTTTTCCTAAGTAGAAGTGCATCTGTTTTTGATGTTAGTATGGCTAGTTTTGTACAATTGTATAAATAAGTCGAATAAGAGATATTTATAAGGAACTAGTTCGAGGGAAAAAGCATAATATTTAGAATTTGTACTGAAATTGTATATTAATGCAGAGTGTTTTGCTAAATGACTCTTATGCCGTATATCAAAAAGTGCAAGAGGGAAAAAATTTCCTAAGAAAATGGAGAACTTGACGAAGTCACCATTTCAAAGTTTCAAAAGTTTAGGGGACTAAAATCATGGTGAGCTCAAAAAAATAATTCTGTAGATTTAAGAATATGTGCAATTTTCAATATTCAATTTTGAAAAAGGTAGATTATAAATTAGGAATACAAAAAGTAAAAGCAAAATTTTACCATCCTATACAGTGTGTATCAGCCAAATGGAATAAATTCGATGGGTATTTTTAGTTGCTCATTTTCTCCAATAAAAACTTTTTATACAGGGTGTGTCCTGTAACAGTGGTCAATGCCAACTTTCTTATTTCAAATGCAACATCCCGGATATTATTTAATTTTTGAATTCTTTAGGAGATTCTAAACATATTTTATGTTCAATGTCCTATACCTATCTTCAACTATTTCGGCAATATTAAGTGTTTTCAAATTTATTGCAAAAATTAAGATTAAAAAAATAAAATTATTTATTTCTTCATAATGTATAAACAAAAGTAAAAAGTTAATTTAGGAACTGTTGAATATGCTCGCCGCGAACGTCTTGGCAAATTCCTAATCTTAAATAGAAATTTCTTCTAACGTTATTTAGCATCTCAGGCGTGACCGATCTAATCGCAAGCGTTATTCGTCTTCTTAAGTCAGCTAAGTCGAGGGGTTTAGTTTTGTATACAACATTTTTAATATGTCCCCATAAGAAAAAGTCTAATGGCGTCAGATCAGGGGATCGCGCTGGCCATTCTATCGATCCTCGTCTCCGTATCCACCGATTTGGAAATATTCCGTTGAGGTACTGCCGGACATTAATTTGGTAATAGGGCGGTGCTCCATCTTGCTGAAACCATATCATATTCGCTGGAACTTGTGGGTTTGCTGGATCCGGATACAAATCTGTCAAAGTTGGCACGACATTATTTTGGAGCAGTGCTAAATAATTATCGCCATTCAAATTGCCGTCAATGAAAAAGGGGCCTATGATATGATCCCTAACAATTCCTGCCCAAACATTAACCTTTTCAGGATATTGAGTATGTTCTTCGCTGATCCAGTGAGGATTTTCCCTAGACCAATAGCGGCAATTTTGACGATTTACATGACCGTGAAGTGTAAAGGTGCACTCATCCGAAAACAAAACATGTTCTAATTGAATAACATTGTTATCTAACATAGCCATCATTTGTTCACAAAAATAAATTCTCCTATCATAATCGTCTTCCATGAGCTCCAAATTATTTGAAACTTTTAACAATTTGCTATCGGAAAGAAAAAATTAAAATTTACACTCCCGACCAAATTTCAATATACTTATGTAAAACTAAAATATAACCAAAATTTCTTAATAACTCTTTTTCTTATTTAAGAAAATAAGCCCTTTTTGCGATTTTTATCTTACAAACAATAAAAAATTTAAAATCAACTGTTTTTCTATCGAGTAATGACAGATATGGATTAAATATAAAAAGATGCATGTTAAACAATTTTTAACAATTTGATAATACGATATGTATTATATTAGAGGCAATTGGAAAAAGAAATCTTTCTGTTTTCGTCGTCTAAATATAGAATATAAGAATAAATGGAACGTAAGTTTTTACTATCGGTTTTTTTGTTCATTGTGAACTTCCCTTTATGTATTTCAGTAATTTATAAAAAAGTCTTTTGTTAATATTATGATCAGTGCTTAAAATTTTTATTTCGTTAAAATTACATGTGCATGTACCGTATCCATCAATATGTTCTTAAAGAGCACAAGATCGGTTTATTAAGTCTTGCATCACTTTTGTATAACGCAATTGTTTTACTTACTCTTTATTTTGTTTGATCAATGTGTTCTATATTATATTGGTCTAATTCAACAAAACTACTTTAATTTACTAAAATCGTAAATTAAAATCTAGAAAAAAAATTAAAAATACAAACCACTGTATGTAAGCGAAAATAGAAAAGTATGAAGGAACAAGAGTATATATAAAAACAAACAAAACAGAAAGTCCAGTAAAAAAAAAAAAACAAAAGCAAAACAGATACACTTTCCTCAGTTTTCACAGGATGAAGGCGCACTAAATTTTAAGAGTCAATGAAAAATAATATTTGAGGGATGAAAAATCTAAATACAATAAATAATAGGCATGTAATAAACAGGTTTAATAAAGAAAAGAAGAAAATAAATAAATGATAAAGTACGTAGCAGATTTACGATACCATAGATATAAGTACGACACGAATCTGTGACAAAAGCGTAAAAGAAGGTATAACAATAAATAGAAAACTCTCAAAAACTAGAAAAAGAGAAAAAAAGATTAAAAGCGAAAAAAAAAAAATTTTAAAAAATGATGTTTAATGAGAGATTTTTTTTAGTATTTAAAACGGAGAAATGGCAGATTTTTACTATTGTGAATAACAAATCGAGTTTTAAACGTTTTCTCTAAAGGCTAATTAAAATTATTAATGATACATTTGTGTTGGGATTAAAAACGGAATGTTTGCAGCCATCTATAATGTTATTTTTAAATGTGTTCAGATTATTTGTTGCGTTTAGATTGACAAAAAAAATCTTTTTTGGCTTTTTCGCAACTGAATAAAAATATTTAACTTTAAATTAATTGAAGTAAATATTTAATATAATTATATACCTCAACATGTAGACTTGTCTGTCTACGGAATGTTTCGATACATAATATAAACAATATTATTTAAGCAAGTATAAAAAATTATATAATTTAAAAACTTAAGGCAAATGATATAATTTCTTACGCTTGCTTAAATAATATTGTTTATATTATGTATCGAAATATTCCGTAGACAGACAAGTCTACATGTTGAGGTGTGTAATTATATTAAATATTTGCTTCAATTCATTTAAAGTTAAATATTTTTATTCAGTTGCGAAAAAGCCAAAAAAGATTTTTGTTTGTATACATTTAGTTGAAAGGAATATAAAAAGAGTTTGGTTAGTTCCATATAAGCCGACTATGGTAGTTGTTAGATGGCTCTGTTTTTCTTAATTTGTAATAGTGTTTTAATTATGAGGATTACAAACAATTTATTTGACCGCTATTTCGTTATGAAATCTTCAACTCGTCCCACATTTTTACCAGTCCATTTCTATACCATGATTATTTATGACACAAAATTTGAAATCAATTTATTAAGTATTTTTTAAGCTGAATTTCTTACCAGTTGATTTCCATATACTACTTGATTTTTGCGCAAAATTTTAGGTACATTGTAAAAAGTAGTTTTTTAATAATATTTTTTTTACATTTTACTAGGCCGCCATTTTGTTTCGCCATACTGGATTTTTACCACGATATTACCAGAGCATCCCATATTATTGTTAATATTTGACCATAATTTGAGGTCGATCGAATAAGTTTTTTTTTTGCTATGCTGTGAAGAGACAGGCGGATTGAATTGAAAAAACATGTTTTTCAACATTTAAGGGTTATGAAAAAATCTTGTAACAATCTAATTTTGTTATATAGTTTAATATTTAAGTTTAACATTTATAATGTACTCTTTTAGTGTTAATTTTTAATAATTGATATTTGCGCTTTATTTAAATTATATATTGGTTTTATAGTTTAGTTAGATTACCCATATCTGTATAGCGTATGTATAGCGCCACCTATTATCAACAACTACCAGTATTCTTAAACTAGAGTAGTTCACCACCACGTTCTAAAAAAACGTTTTACTGCAAGTTCAAACGTTGTTACTGGGATGGCGATGCCTAGATTCATACAATATCATTCATTAATTAAAACTATAATTATTTAAAAAACCCAAATAACATCTAAAGATATTTATTTCTTAATATTACAGAGTAAATAAGAATTTAATTTAAGCAGTCTTGAAAACCTGTTTTGCCTCCTTTATGCAAGTTTTGGCCTTTCGATAATCTTGTCAGCCTTTCGATAATCTATTTTTGGGTCCAAACATTTCTTTTCTGGTGCTGTAAATAATAAAACACTGGCATTATTGCACCGAATTTTTTTTTTGAATGTAAGGTCGATATTTTTTATTAATACTCATGTAGGAATTTATGTTTATGAAGCACGGTTACTTTGATAAATATTTCTATTTTAGATATATATATATATATATATATATATATATATATATATCTAACACATGTTATATTAGGCCAATACATGCTTGTTACTTTATTTTAAATTTACCTTATGTTAATTGTATTCACTTTTAGCCCTGGATATCTAATCACATATTGGGGTATATATTTATTTCTACAAATTCTTTTTCATGATTAACTTTGGTAAAATAACTATAAACACATACAATTTTTGGATTTAAAATTAATATTCCTACCTTTTTTTTTCTTGGATTAGGTTGCAGTTGCATATAACTAAATCGGTTTCCTTCTTCCTTAAATATTTCCTTTTTCAATCATTTTCTCCTGATTGCATGAGTATTTAGACCCTTTTCTTCTTTTATGTCCTGAATTATTTCTTGTGATCTGGATTGCCATTTTTTGTCTTCTGTGAATTGCCTAAAATATTTCAGTGTTCCTTACGTTATGATTAAATCTCTTTTAATGGTAAAATAACAAATTTATTTATATTGTATTGTTGTGAAAATCTAATATATTCAAGTCAATCAACTGCCTAGGTTCTCTGCCTTTTTGTTGTCGATGGATATGTTTTTCCACTTCCTTATTTGAAATCAATTCCCCATAGCTACCATTGATACGTTTGTTATTCATTAGTTGTCAAAGAAGATTGAGTGGGCTTTCTTCTGATTCCTCCTGGGGTCGAGATGCTCTTCGTGATATGCTGCCCTGATTTGACTTGAGTGGAGTTGGCGGTGTTGAGATTGCGTATCACCCTTACTGCGTTGGCTGGTGTTTCCTTTTCTATTAGGATGTTGATAACATCGCCCAATTGGACCTTGTTAAATGCTTTAGTTAGGTCGATAAAACAGATAAATGCCGGTGTGTTATATTCTATTGCCTTTTCCTTTATTTGTTTGGTGATGAATATGGCGTCAGTTGTCGATCTTCCCTTTCTAAATCCCTGTTGTTCTTCTCTATTGGTTATGTGGTTCTCCAGTTTATCCTTTATCAGACCTGTGATCAGTTTCATTGTTGTGCACAATAGGGTTATTCCTCTGTAGTTATCAGGTGATGTTTTTTGGCCTCTCTTGAAGATGGGGATTGTTATGCTCGTATGCCACTCGTTCGGTATTTCCCCTGTGTTAAGGATTTTATTAAACAAAGTTGTCAGTTTTATTATGAGCTCAGGGCCACCGTGTTTTAAAAGTTCGTTCGGAATATTGTCCGTTCCTGGTGCTTTTCTGTTTTTGGCTTTCCCCAGTTTCTCTTTAACTTCCTCCTTTGAAATTATCACATTGGCTGCCGTTTGGTATTCCTGCATTTCGTGTGTTTCCTCGGCGCTGTACAGTCTTTCGAAGTACTCCTCCCACGCTTCTATGGGGACTCCTTTGCTTTGGACGAACTCATTTACCGGTTTCTTCCTATTTTTCAGCATCTTCCACACCTTTCTTTGGGCGCCATATATGTCGTGGTCCATATCGCTCGTAAATTTAATCCAGTGTTCCCTTTTGATAGCTTTAATTCGTGAGTTGACTCTATTTCTTATTCTTATGTATTCCGCATATTGTTGTTGGGTTGGGGATCCTTTGTATGCTAGGTAGCTTCTTCTCTTCAGTTCTGCGAGTTCCTTCAGTTCTTGACAAAACCAAGGTTTAGTACAATTGGTCGTAGTAGTGTTGACTTTCCTTTTTCCGATGGATTCTCCAGCGGCCCGGAGGATGGCTTTCTTGATCTCATTCCAGCAGGTTTCCACATCGCATTCATTGAGATCTAGCTCGTTTAATTTATATGTTAGTCTATTTTCATATAGTTTGCGTGTGCTCTCAGATTCAAGGGATTCTATGTTGTATTTTTCAATGAAGACGTGCGACCTCTTGATCCTGCTGGGTTGTCCAATTAGTAGCTTGCATAGTACGAGATTGTGGTCCGTTCCTATATTGGCTGAAGTTAGTGCCCTCACATCAAGTACCTGGGTCGGTTTGATAGTTCTGTTAGTAATAATGAAGTCAATCATTGATTTTTGACCTCTAGTGTTGTTGAATGTGTACTTGTGTTGCTCCTTGCGTGAGAAGTAAGTGTTATTGATTCTGAGCTCATTCCTAGCGCAGAAATCAATTAGTAGCTCTCCGTTTTCATTGACGTCCAGTTCGTTGTATTTCTGCTTGACGCCTGGGAGCACCCCGTCTCCTATGCGAGCATTAAGATCTCCGAAAATTATTATTTCATGATTACCATTTATTCTGTCTACAGCGTTCTGGAGTTGCTCGTAGAATCTTTCTGACTCTTCGATGGGTTTGGATATATCTGGTGCATATGTGCTAACTAGATGTAATGTTGTTTGATTTAGTTTAAGGGAGATTTTAAGTATTCTGTCATTGACATAGTCTATATTTTCGATACTGTGTGTATATTTTTCGTGCAGCAATATGCCGACTCCTGAACTTGCCCTCTCTTGCTTAGGTTTCCCGCTGTATATTAGGGTATATTTGCCGAATCTATCTGTTCCCTGTCCTTTCCGCTTTGTTTCTGATATCCCGCACATGTCTATCCTGTGTTTTTCCATTTCAATAAGCACCTCTTGATCTCTTCTGTTCCACGAGGTTACGTTCCAGCAGGCCACTCTAGTAATCTGGCGCTTGGTTTTCCATGTTCGTTTCCTTTTCATAGCATGGGTCGTCATCGTAGGTATCCGTCCTGGTTCCGAGGCATTGTGTCCGGTTCTGTGAGCTGCATGCTTGTTTTACGTCGAGCAGGTAGCTGGCCTAGCTCGACAACCCTCCTTCTCTATCCGGGCTTGGGACCGGCTTGGTAGCCTCTGAGCTACTCAGTTCACCCGTCAGCTAACCAAGCGCGAACTGGGGAAAATAAAATCCAAGTTTTTCTTGGAAATCCGTTAGTGGGATTTCTCCTCAGCTTCGTAAAAATTTACTTGGGGTTTTCTATTTGTGAATTTTATTGTATTTTGTAATCTCCAAGTAATTTCTCTGAGAGAGGATTTTTGATGCTGAAGTTCGACCAGGCAGCCATTTTCCTGCCACGTTCTAAAGAAGTCTTCCTATCCGGGGCGAACTAAACCCTATTGAATAGGGTCTTAGTACGGAGCTTTAAGACTCACTTTGACGTGAACGAACAACGTTCCGCCCTATAACTACTAAGGTCCTGTCTACAGATATACCTTCCACCGGTTGCAGTGACGTATCACGCTGGGACAAGCATGCATGTACATGCATTTTAAAAAACCAACTTTTAGTAAATAGATTTTATTATTTTTATTTAATGTGTTTTATTTAGCTCACATTTTCTCTCCTTTTTCAGGATATTTTTTTTTATTATTATTAAATAACTTTATTTTAAATTACAATTTTCTTTTTATAAAAGTATCAGGAACAAGTGAGTGCCGAACACATCTAGGGGCTTTCCAATTTACGCCGTAATAAATTGGTGGCGCTCACCTTTTTTACTTTTAATTTTTTTTCCCACCCCCACTCTCCGGGATAAACCAGCTTAGGGCATTGATATTGCACACTCTGTTGACCACGAGCTGATCTCTTGATACTTTTGCCTTTCTTTTTAATTTCCTTTGCGAGTTTTTTTTTTATTTTATTTTATTATTTTAAAAAAATAAGAGCGTAGCAATCTTGCACCCTACGGTTATAAACCAGAGCAAGGGTAGCAATCTTGTAAGGTGATTTTTTCTCGATTACAATACCTCCCTTTACGAGGGATGTAAAAACTATATTAACAAATGCGACGATTCCTGACCAATAGGAACTTTGATATTTGCAAGTTTGAAGTCACGCTTGCAGCACATTTTCACAAATAAATAATAAATTTTGTTTATGTTAGTGTTTATGTTTTGGCTTCGGCGGAATTTGGACGTCATCCGAAACCGTCGGAGTTATTATTGTAATACTACTAATCATCATCCGTCGATCGGCGGTATTTTTGCTACGACTACATTACAAAAAAAAAGAGATTTACCTACGGACATTTAACAGAATAAATGACTTTTTTTGGAATTATCGCATTTTAGCGTAATAGGCTACATATTGCGATTGTAATGTCATTTTCGAGACATACACTATATTAACTAGAAATAGGGTGGACAAACATTAGCGTCAGGATAATTTAGCTTAAACAGTCCAGATTCACGGCAAAAAGTCTAATATGTATAACAATCAAATATACCCCTGACCCCAAAAACAAAACGCAGTTTAATTGGAAATTTAATCGTTGAAAAGGCAACATCTTGTGAGTTTATAATGTCTTTTATCAAATGCTTTTCAGCTCATGACTATAATTTAGAAGGTCTAGGTATTTCGGTCTGTAATATTTTCGTTTTAACGGTTATACTCTAATGTCACGTGCAACACAACACGCCTGCTGGTTTAGCGTGTGGTTTAAAACAACAACGCGTTATATAAAACAGGGTTCATTATAGCGATAATAAGGAAGATAGAGAGATATTTTGAAGTGTATCTACATTAATTTAATGCATTTTATAATAGTTGTGATGCCGGGAGACGAGACAAAATTTATACTCAGGTCTCGTCTCGTCTCGACCTAATCTCGTTCCGTTTCGACACCATTTAACCTCCATACTCGAGATGAGACTAGATGACCATAAAAGGGTCGGGACGAGGCGAGAATATCGTCTCGTCTCGATTTTTAGTAAATAAAACCATCACCTTATAGGTTTAAATACATACATCGTTCCATTTCTGTGAATGGATATTACTGCATCAATAAAATTCTTCGGACTTGTTTTTCTAAAACGTTATAATGCAAAAATTGAACAAATTTTGGATTGTTTTTAAAACATTATCGGTTTTACAAATGGAAATATCTTTCTTATATTTCCATTGATTTTAAATTTATATTTTGGTTTTATGCCTTTGAATATACAGGGTGTTAATTAATATCGTGGACATATTTCAGGGGGTGACAGTACTCGACAAAATAGGAAAAAAATGCTAATATGTACATGGTCAAAAACGCACCATGTTCGTTATACAGGGTGTCAAAGTTTCATTTTTTTTCTCGTTTTTTTGCGTTTTTTTCCAGTTCTTTCTGAGACAATTAGTTCAAATTTAGAACATGTATTACTTTTAAGAACCTCTACGATAAAATATCAAAATCGTGGATGGTAGTATACAGGGTGTAACATTTTTTTGCACCACCTACAAGTTTATCTTGCGGAACCTTTTTTTTTGGAGCACCCTGTATGAATTATGATATAACATTTAAACTCTTTGTTCATTTCATTTCGTATTTTGCATTATTCTCATATCTATCACAGTTTCCGACTTATTTGCAATAATCGATGCATTACATCGATGTTGGCGAAATTAAGCAAAAAATTAAGAAACGGGTTTTATTTTAAATCAACCGACATGATAATGAACAATCAGATAAAATTATTACAGTTAAATTAAAAATAAAACAAAATTATAAAAGTTGTTGAAAGTGTCCGCCTCTTGCTAGAATGCAAGAATCGAGTCTTCGCCTCATGAACTGACTGGACTTCCAGGAATATTGCCAATGATGTGGCATATTAGCTATTATTGTGTTTCTTAAATCTTCTTCTCTCTGGATTAGGGTCTGATACACTAATGTTTTCAGGTGTCCCCAGAAAACGAAATCCAGGCTATTCAGATCTGGAGATCTAGGGACCATGGCTGAGGTCCCCCTCGCCCTATCCAACGGTTGTTAAAATTATTACTTAGGAACTCCCTCACCTCTATGCTGAAAACCACATTTTATTTCTAGGAAGAATTGGCACGTCTTCTAGCAATACCGGGAGCTCGTCTTCGAGAAATTGACGATAATATCGTCCGTTTAGCCTTGCTGGCAGAAAAAATAGACCTATCAAATAATCTCCAATAATACCGGCCCACACATTTACTGAAAATTGTTGCTGGATATTATTTTCGAATGCGGATTCTCTTCCGCCCAAAAATGATTATTATGAAAATTACGTACGGCATTCCTAGAAAAATTTGCCTCATCGCTAAATAAAATCGTGTTTCCAAATAATGGATTTTGGGCTAGCATTCGTAAGAACCACTGGCAACAATTTAAACGTAATGGAAAGTCACCTGGGAGAAGAGCTTGGACCCTTTGGATGTGGTAAGGATACATTAAGTTGTCTAATAAAATTTTCCATACAAGCACAAATGAAATGTTAAGTGTTGCTGCAATTTTCCTCGAACTGGTAGCAGGATCATTTTCTACTGCATTCAGGACTGCTTCCCCGACTTCAGGAGTCCTAAACGTTCTATTTGCTCCTGCTAAATGAGTGGATTTCTTGAATGATTCATTTTCACATAGCCGATCATGTACCTTTGCAAATGTTTGTCTATTGGGCACCATGCGCTTTGGATATTTCTGTTCATAGAGTCGTCTGGCTTCATAACAATTGCCGTTGGCAAGTGCATAAATGAAATGAATTCCTGCATATTCTTGATTTGTGAATTCAACCATCATTAAACAACTCGAAACAACTACGGAAACGTCAAACAAAAAATATTTCTTACAAAATGTCGGATTAAAGAACAGAATGAACAAATGACCTGCCTCAGCCTACTTTTTTCCAGTTTCATTATTATTTAGCCCACACTTAATTTGCATCTATGGCAATTATTGGAAATAAGTCGAAAACTGTGATAGATACGAGAATAACGCAAAATACGAAAGAGCAAAAGAAATGAACAAAGAGTTTAAATTTTTTATCAGAATTCATACAGGGTGCTGCAAAAAAAAGTTTCGCAAGATAAACTTGTAGGCGGTGCAAAAAAATGTGACACCCTGTATACTACCATCCACGATTTTAATATTTTATCGTAGAGGTTCTTAAAAATAATACATGTTCTAAATTTAAACTAATTGTCTCAGAAGGAACTGGAAGAAAACGCAAAAACGAGAAAAAAATAAAACTTTGACACCCTGTATAACGAAAATGGTGCGTTTTTTACCATGTACATATTAGCATCTTTTTCCTATTTTGTCGAGTACTATCACCCGCTGAAATATGTCCACGACATTAATTAACACCCTGTATACTAATAATAATAAGCCTAATAATAACAATTTTTTAACTACTTTTTGATGTACAAGCGCACAATAAATAGTGATCACGTAATTTTAAATCTTTGTGTGTAAAATGTCTCAACAAAACATAAATAACAAAAATAAATATATAAATGGAATTGCTTGAATATTTTTGATATTTCAATTATTCTTAATTAATTCATTCTCTTGTAGCTGAAAGTGGTAACCCCTTAAAAATGGATTGCTTTTAAAAATTACCACTCTATTGTGTTATATGAGATTCAGTTTGTAATTAAAATTTACAAACATTATTTTAAACAATTTTAAGAAATTTAGGTATTTACCTTTTAAAATGCGACCATGCGAAAATAGTTCAAGTGTTTGCTAATATTAATGTCTGTCTTATTTTTATTAACTAGCCCGCACTGATTCTAGTTAGGTAATGGTATCTACTAATATTAAAATTAAAACAGAATTAAAGAAAATACGTTTATTTTTGTTTAAAATACAGCATTAAAAACTATTTACTGTAAATACTAATTACGCAATTATTGCAGTTATTTATATTAAAACCATATGTACTAAACTGATAAACTTGCAACACATATGTTCAGTTTTGGATACTAGTTGCTTCATTTTCCCTATTTCCGAGTATACTCAAAGCAGTCTTCTTTTTGTTTTCTTTCGAAGCATCAATGTATCCTTCTGCAATTGTATTTGACCTCCATCACGTCTTTACGGTCCAAATATCCACTCCGTTGTTGGCTAATAGTGATGTAGAAGACCTTCTATAGTAGAGGCCGGTATATTGTTTTCTGAATTGGATAATTTTTAAAACTAAGCAATAGTCTTAGGCATACGTGTTAATTCCCACTGGCTGTTTTGTACCTTTACCGTTCGTATAGCACAGGAAGAAGCGACCATGATCAAAGTGTTTCTCGATTTTTGACCTTTTTTGAGTTTCGTTAGGAAGCTTACCTCAAATTTACTATATTAATTAAGCAAAAAAAAGCGTGGATGCATTACAATTTTTCACAAAATAATACAAATTATAATTGATTTGTCAAGTCGAGCTACGGCACTGTTAACACGTTTTATTCGAAATTCCGTTACATTTTCTGCATGTGACTGTTTTTGTAAGTCAATATATGTGTATTTTAAAAGATTTGTTTATTTCTAGTATATATTTATTAAATTAAAATTGTTTTTTTTTTGAAGTTAATAATATGTATAATTCTCTAGCAGAATATCTAACAAATGAAGTTTGTTTTGTATCTAACTTAACTGCATGTCATTTAGTCACACATTTTGTTATATTCTTTGATGAGTCAATAATATTTTTTTTATATAGATGGGTTGGTGCAAGTCAGAGTGTAAAGGAATTAGGTGGAGTGGTACCGGATTAGCACCAGGTTAGGCGCCGGAGCGCGATAGCGCGGAGGCACCATCATTAAAGCAAAAATATTTAGGATCAGTTTCACATTAATTAGGCAACTAGTTGTACACATATTGTGTCGGAGGGAAATCGGGCATTTATTTGGTTTTATTATCCTTAGTAATTTCAGTATTTTCTGACTTATAATTAGAAAAATGCGGTTTAGGTTAGGTTAGGATTGGTTAGGGCCGATGTAAAGAAAGCGCGCGGTAACGCACCAAAAAAATTCAGGGTCTGCATTAAAACACTGTTTTTGGATTTGGATTTCTTCCGTTAGCGTTAGGTTAGCCCAGGTTCGTCGATAAAATTGTCATTAAAGCCATAAAATCACATGCTAAAATCATATCTGAAATATGGGCGCACTCTAAAGTTGCGTGATAGACGATAGCGATTTAGGGTCCTGTAATTCATGCTGGGTTAGGTTAGCACCAGGTTTATTAATAAAACTATCGTTAAACCGTTTTGTTTAAATTTAGGAATACTATTTGTTGCATATTTGAAGAAAACCAAGTAAGTTTGGCAACAGTGAATATAATTTAGAATCTGTATTTTGTCAAAAACTTCATAATTGATAGATTAGCATTGGAGAAGTAGTGAAATTTCTGAAGTTTCTTGTTTATTTATGAAAAGTTTTGTGAATAAATAAATATAGTAAATTTAGGATAAGTTTCCTAACAAAACCAAAAAAAGGTAAAAAATCGAGATGTTAATGCATCCTACCAGACCCCACACCTTCATCTTTCACATTTTCCAAGAGTAAGTTTGTCAGCTCTTCTCTTCCACATGCTCCTGCTAGTCCAACACTAAGTGCTACTTTCGCCATAAATCATCAGCTTTTCTTTTTAAAAACGCAATTAAGTGCGAGTATTTATTAATATCCACATCTTTTCTAATAGACACCACATTCCGCAACATTGAATAGTATGCCCAAAGAGAGGATGGATTTTGAACTTTGAATAGATCATTAAACTGCCTTCTTACTGCAGATAGTTTTTATGTTTTCTTCGCACTATTTTTGATACCGGGAGTAGGCCAACTCATATTTTGCCCGTGAATTTTGAAAATGTATGAATCTCATGTTGAAAATGTATGAATCTCGTTCCGAACTTTGTGACAAATTACAAATTGTTTGACAGCATTTTTTTCTAATGTTTTCTAACAAAAACTTAGTTACTTGGTTGCTACGGTATAATAAGTACAGATAACAGAGGTAATTAGTTTTTAAATTTTTAATAGGTAATCTTTTCAGGAAAATGTAAATTATATTATAACTCGGATAAGATATTACACAATCGTAGATACAATTTAGTACGATACACGTGTGATACATCGTTATTAGCAAACGCGTGTGGAAGTTGCACGAGTGCGTTGCACGCTTTTATCCTATTTGTATCGTAAATATCTATTACGTGACAAGTGCTCTAACAAGTTTGGAAATTATGAACCGAAATTACAGGAGTGAAAAAATACTTTATTGCTTGAATTACATGTAAAAGTTTTTCTACGATGATATTATTTTACAAAAAGTTGTGTAATAACTTGCGATAACTTTTATCCAGGACGATACAATGGCCGGCCGTTTCCGCACAGCGGTCGATTTTTTTTATGGAAACTAAGAAGCCAGATGCTTCTTAGTTTTTCAGTACTATTGTCCACCAAGGCATTCTTCTTGTAACAAGTTCGCAATCTAAGCAGACTTTCAGATAAACTTTTGAAATTCAATTTTGAGTGTATATAATTTAAAATATTTCCGCAAAACCTATTATAAACATTTTATGTGTTAATGTGCATTATTTAGTATAATAATAATCTGATACAAACTAATTATACAATCTAGGGCAATCGAAAGCATACCTATTAATAGCTGCAACACGTAAAATAATGACCCATCAATGAACTAAATAGTATTTTTATATGCTTATAACATTTTATGTAATCATTTTAGTTTTCTCATACTTTTTATAAAAGGTATTGAATGAAATCTTGTATACTTTATATAACGGTTTTAGGACAAAAATAAATTAAGAATTTTTGCCTTTTATTCAAACAACTTGGGGAGGAGGACAATCATAATTGAATTAAAGAACCTTTCAAAACAAAAATCTCTATTTTACTGACTATGTATTCATTTCGCAACTTTCTAGCGCATACAAAAATCTAATAGAGTGTAAAAAAAATTAACTAATAAGCTTTTAGGTTCAGTGCATCTTTCACGCAATTGAAAGAATCGGCACAAAAATAGATAAATTATTTTTAGGGCACCAGTCCATACCCTACTCTTTAGTATCGGCCTAGCTTGGCCAACATTATACCCCGGGAGAAAAATTGGGATCAATTTATAAGAATGCCATTTTCTTTAATACCGACATATTTATTATTTAAATAAAAATGCAGTTCTTAGTATACACTGTTAGAGCCAGTAGCCTCCGAAGTTAACAACCGTGTTACTTCCAGCATCTGTTGATCCTAATAAGACACTTCCATTTGAAAAATTAATTTCCTTTTTTTTCTTAATGTCTATGCTCTAAAAATAATTAATTATAAGTATAATAATAATAATAACTATTTAAATTAAGACAGCATTTCTGAAGAAATACTTGTTTGATATTTTATCGAAGCAAATGTTCTACGCTTTCTGAATATTACTGAAATGAGATCTTATTACTCTTTTAGGTACAAACATTTCCTTTTATATGCTGCCAGTAGTTATGCATATGGGTTTACTTTGAATAATGGCGCATATGTGATTTATAAATGTATAGTAAATATATTTAATGATGCAAAATTCTGTTTTGCAAAATATAAGTAAATACAACCCATATCAAGTTTCTAAAAGCACATTATTATTGATATATCTTTCAAATGATGTTGCGATTTATTATTTTCTTTCATATCTGCGGTTGTTCCGTTGAATCTTTACCCGGGCGTCATCAATGAATAAAATTTCAAAGACGTGCTTTATAAAAATCGTATTTCTCTTATGGAATATTCCTTCAATCAGTATTGAAAAAAAAAGATAGAACTTGAAATATTGTCTTTCGAGCCTCAATACATACAAGATATACGTTAAGGGAATAGCATAACATGCTAGACAAAGATTTCATGATAGACGTTATGGATTGACTCATATTGCCTAATTTACCCTTCAATTTATAGTTATAGTTGGATTTGACACTTGTTATTATTGTCATTTCAGCTTCTAATCTTCAAATCAGTTATTTTAGGAAGCTATGGTTCATTTTTTGTCGCCGGTAAGTATTTTATTGTCATTAATTAAACAATCATTTGTTAATTTAAATAGTTCTAATCTAACCTTACTGATTTTAATTTGTTCCTCTAATTTTAATTCAATTCATATGAATAGGGATTATGACATATTGGTAAAGAACCAGCGGCCCAACTATATTCAGTATACTTAAGTCTCTAATGGAAGAAAGGTAGATGGTATCTCATCAGAAGCACAGCACTTACGCAAAATCCATTACATTTTCGATTTGAAACCCTGTTGGTAAATACTTTCATAAATTTTGATTTACTGCCTTTTATCTTTATTATTTCACATATGTTTAAAAGACACAAACAATTTTTAAAAATCTGTGTTCGCCGAAATGTATGTATTATCTAATGTCAATTATTCAAAATAGTGTTGCTGAGTATAGATACTCTCTTAAATTGAACTCTTGCATATTGGCTTTTATTTTCCTATAACAATCCTAATAACGGTGAAATAATTCAATATTAACTGCTCTGCTGGAGCCTACGGTTTATCAACTTACTTTTTAAAAATATGTTGTCCCTTTATTATACCTTCAATTGTTAACTCTGCTTATCTCGACGGTTTTATGCTGAGACCTGTAGAAAGGTCATGATAACTCTACTGCCTAAATAGCAGAATCCGGAAGAGATATCTCACTTACGACCCATTAATATACTGCCTGCCATTTCGAAGACAATGGAGAGTGATGAAGCGGCAACTTAGAAGTTATGCTGAAAACAACCACATTTTATCTCTAATTCAGTCAGGTTTTAGATCTGAGCATAGCTGTGCAACAGCTCTGTTGAACATCACCGACGATGTCAAAAAGTCTATTGATTAGGGAAAAATAGCTGCTTTAGTCCTTCTCGATTTCAGCAAGGCTTTTGACACTTTAGATCATGAGGTGTTGTTGGCGATATTAAGATGGGCAAGAATAGATGAAACAAGTATTCAACTTCTAAATGGTTTTTTGATGAGTCGTACCCAACGAGTTCAACTAAGCTGCTTAATGTTAGGCGATAGGGATGTGATAACGTGGGTGTTACAGGGCTCAGTGCTCTCTCCTTTGATTTTTACGCTCGATACTACATCCTTTCACAGACATATGAAATATTGCCAAATTCATATGTATGCTGACTATACACAAATATACAAAACCTTTAATAAAGATGATGTCCGTAATGCAGAGCAAATAATAAACTACCCCTTTGCCAAAACACTCACTTAAATTAAATCCTAAAAAATCAACAGTTCTACTGTTTGGTAAAAAAGCTGAGTATAGTCACATTAAAAATATAATTAACATACAAAAAAATGGTGAGAAAATTGAGGTGTCAGACAGGTTTAACAACCTGGAGATTATAATGGATCACTCTTTTAGCTATCGTCGGCATATTACTAATCAAATACAACGGTATTTTCTGCATCACAAAACAAAGAAAGTTCTATGTCAGGCCTTGGTTCCTGTCGCATTTTAATTACTGTGCTCTGTTGTACGGCCATGGGCTGGATCAAAAAACGGCCAACAAACTACAAAGAGTCCAGAATTCCTGCGATATATGTATATATATATATATATATATATATATATATATATATATATATATATATATATATATATATATATATATATATATATATATATATATATATATATATATATATATATATATATATATATATATATATATATATATATATATATATATATATATATATATATATATAAATTAAATTTTTAATATGACAATAATAATTTTGTCAAAAATGACGTTTATTATTGTTAAGAACGGTTACCTAGCATTGCTGAGTAAGTATACCTTTTTTTACGAATAAATACTTACACTTTCCTATGCAAAAAAGCATACTACGTTCTCTAAAATTACATTTATTATAGTTTAGAATAACTCATACTTACCTTTAATTTTGTAATATCTTGAAGTAGCCCGAATGCCCAATTTTAAATTTCCAACAGATATTTAATAAAAAATAAAATAAAATTTATATTTCAACATCCTGTATCTCTATAACAAAGCATTTCCGGACCTAAGTTTTTTTATGTAAAATCACCCCTTTTATTTTGTAGGGATTGTTCGTGGACCATATACAGGGTATATGGTAAACGCAAATCATATTTTTCACAAAATCCTGGAATTATACTGTCTAAGTATGTCCAATAGGCAAAGATTTCTAGCTCTGTGCCTTTACTATAAAATACTTTTATCTTCTAGGCCTTCATTCTTTTTAAAAAAATATCATTTAGAGGCGATCTTCATACAGTAAATATTAGATATAAAGGCCTTTTAACAATACATGTGCATAGAACGGCACTTTTCCAAACTCAACGAAGTTCTTAAACTGTTGAAAATATCGCAATTCAAACGGAGAGCCAAGAAGGTGCTGAGGTTCTCTAGTAAACCCTACCACTGGGCTAATAGCACGAAAATTTAATAAACCTTGTTTTTACTGGGCCGAAATAAATGTATATTACTGAACGGTCGCGAGGTTCGTTCTAATTAGCCAATATGTGTCATGTGACCAACTCGGGGATTTTGAGTGCCTCAGTCGACTAGACGGTGCACCAATGACATGCTTTTTAATAATATTAATAATAATTAAATAACACTAAAAATAAGCAAGCTAATCTAAAAAATGATTTAGTTATTAATTTATGGTAAATCGTAAATAGATTACTCAATAATTACAAAAGAACATTCATAAAATTTTTAACATCAACGTATTTGCTTAACAATCTATTAATGATTAAGTTAAACTTTCCTAGTTTAACGCCTCGCATTTCTGCTGCTGCATTGCATGCTGCGATTGGGTTTTTGTAAATCATATGTCACATATGCTCCTTTTAAAACAAAATTAAAGAACAATTTCACTATGCCAAAAGCAAACTCAGAAACAATAAAACTATAAAACAAAGTCACAAACAGACGGGAACAGTAGTATTGATTATTATTCTAATGAGGGAGTGGGAAACATGCTTCGTGACGTCACAGTAAATTATAGTATTTAAATGTTTTGATGTGATCATATCTAAAGGGCTTTGGGTAAACTTAGAATCACAATTACGCCGGAAATCATTTATTTTGTACAAAAATAGTTGACAAGGCTCTGTTTATATAAGCAAAGATAGTAAATTATTGGTGTTTGGGTAAAAAATAAATTGTCTTTGAAAATGGTAGCCTTAAATTAAGTTTTTAGCTCCTCCTTTCTTCTTAAACTCATCTAAAATACAATAAAATAATATGGGTTTTTTTTGTAAAACAAATAAATAGTATCTACCGTATCAGTGTATTTTTGGAAAAGATAAAATACTTATTGCTCCTACCAGTGAGTAATAACTTATTACTCACATGTTACAGTCAACGCTCGCTTAAAATAAAAGCATTATAGGCCAGAGTAAAATACGTTAATTAAACTAAGAAGGCACTGTCATCAAAATATTTTAAAAGATTTTGTATTTTTATTGTCTTTAAAATAAAAGCAGATGAAATTATTCTTCTTATTTCGCTGAGAGGTACGCTAAAACAATTAATTCATCAGCTTTTTTTACGCTACCTATTAAACTAAAAATTTTAATAGAAAAACTTCTCTGAAGCTGCTGGCATATAAAGAGTAGGGCAAGCTCTGAAACTAAACTAAACGAAAAGCTCAATCTATTAAAAACTTATTTAATTAATACAACTTTTAATAGTTACCTTCACCGCCAAAGGGAGCTTTCTCGGGAGCAATATTTCATTTTAATCTTTTCGTATTATTTTAAACGCCCAAAAATATATTAACAATATCTGATGAGCTTTTTGTGTAAAATGCCCATCATAAAAGAAATATTAAATATATGCCACGTTATATTATAGACGCGGCTAAATGTATTTATTGTCGAAATAGGAAATTGAAAAATGTATTTATAAAAATAAATTCCAAGTAAAAGCTGTAATGGATATGCCAACGTTGAAATTATACCAGCCTGCTCTTTTGGTGCCAAGTGACTTTTTTCGGTAACTCTACATATTGAAACGAGAGTTATTAGATCAATTAAACAATTTAAATTTGTTTATTTATTTAAAATGTTAAATAGCGGGCAACTCTGTCAACATTAGCTAAGATATATTAAATAAAAAGAAAAATACATTTAAAACAAAATTAATATTATACATAGTACGCACCTGGAAACATGTCGATTTTACGAATGTTATTAGATAACAGTGATTTCGATTAATTTTGTTTTAAATGTATTTTTCTTTCTATGGTCATTGTTTATTTTAAATGTAATGTTTTTAACCATTTTAAATTTTGCATATTAACTATATGTTTTATTTTATAAAATAAATTTTTATCTTGCGGAAGCTCAATATAATGAGTGACACGTCGATGCAAATTATAACTTTATTTTTCAATGAGTTAACCACTACTCAAGAAAATAATTAAGAAAATATGTATACATGGTTAAAGAAAAAAAAAATATATATATATATATATATATATATATATATATATATATATATATTTTCGTTCCGAGTGTACATCCGTTCGCTCTATTGCCGTTCTGAAAAGAACAGTTTTGCTGACGTTTCGCCAAAATCACATTTGGCATTTTCGAAGCTTTCTTTCTCGCGTCCTCGAGTCTCTATTCGGACGCGAGAAAGAAAGCTTCGAAAATGCCAAATGTGATTTTGGCGAAACGTCAGCAAAACTGTTCTTTTTAGAACGACAGTAGTGAACGGATGTACACCCGGAATGAAAACACATTGTATTTTTCCATCCGTGAAGGACTAAGAAGCAACATATACAAGAAAGAACTAAATATGAGGACATTACCCCTTTATTCACCACTGTGTTGCTAAAACACATGATGCCTATTTATTTCAGGACTAATTCTTTGGGGGTATCAGTATTAAAACCGAAATTCCTGAACCCTGAAACGAACAAGGTGTCGTGTCGTTCGACTTTGAAATCGATGATAGAAGTAGGCAACCACTGGTACCTTCTATAGGTAAATCGCTTTAGATGCGACCTACTTAGGAGCACAAGACGACGCATCTGTGCAAAAATTCTCTTCTTCGTTTTTGTAATTCTTAAACAGCCTCTCAATAGACACTATTAGCAAGAAAAATTAGTGCACCTTAGTATTTTATCTCCAACACCCTGATTACTGGACTACTATCTACTAGGTAAACAGCGTTCAGGACTAAGCGGCTACATTGTCTCGTTCGTTTTGTCTATTCCCATGTTTTTTTCTTAAAAAAATTACAAGTATATATTTAAAAAAAAATTAACACAGGTTACAACAGGTCTAAGTACAGTACAGAAAAAATTCACGTTATTTTAGGATATTCGCTATTTAATGATCCGTCAGTGGTTTAAACTACAATTTAAAACTCATTATCAGGGGGAAATCTAAATAGCATTAAAATTCACTTAGGTTAGTTGTTCTACGTTTTTTTAAAGGTATTATTGTTTCACTTAAAACACGCTTTTTACAACTTTAGTTATTCCGAAGTAATTAAAGGAAATACAAATGATAAAAAAAACAATTAAATTGAAAATCAATATTAAACTAATTGAAGCAATATAATTATCCATAATTACAGTCAACAGGAGAATCTCATGGCTCTAGTACTAGAATAAACTTATTTTCATTTACATGGTAATTTGTAAATGTTAAAAAATTGGTTTCTCCTTGTTTTCTTGCTACGAAATATGTTTTTCTTGCAACTTGTAAGAGTATACTAGATGTATTCTCTTATTTTACCATTCTGAAAATAAAAATTAAGTGGGAAAAGGCATATTGTTTAAAAGTTGGCTCGACAACATATATTTTCCCCAACATTCGATGCAAACAAAATCGATGATTTTAAAATAACATCTATTAGTGGTGGTGTTTGGAAACAATTATCATTCAAACGCAATAGATTTTAGAGCCCTTAAACTTCTTCTACCGAAATATTCATCCATATTTTTCAGTAACTGCATTTCTCAGCAGTAGTATAGTAAGGTAAATATGCCTTTCACCGACTACCTAAGCTTTTTCCTCAGAAAAAGTTTAATATTAAGGTTAAGTAAGTTAAAACTCAATTTTCTAATGTTTTTAATTTAAAGTTTAAAATGTTTTTAAAAAATAGAGAGTAAGAAATAATGGAAACAATGATTATTATTTTATTGAAAAAAAAAATTTTAATCTGAAACTTCTGATATCTACACTTAATGTTTCTAAATCTAATCTAAGTAAAAAGAACATAAACGCCTATAACTATGTTCCTTTGGGAACAAACTGCTTTCTTAACCCCACCTAAGCTTTTCAATTTCAGGTACACAATAAATACCTGGGTGGTTAATTGACTTTAGCGAATTTATTTTGCGAATACAATTTCAATTAAACTGTATGTAAGTATATTATCCTTCTCGGACCACTTCCAATCCACACCAATTCTTGCCATTATTTTTACAACTATCCCATTCGAACTTGAATCAAGGATCAAACTAGGAAAATATTCTTTTTCAAATAAAACAATGACATGCTCTACCCCGCTATCAGTCTCATTTGTCTTATTATTTGTGCCATTATTATTTATCGTCAAATTTGGTTTAGAATTGTCAGCTTTCCTCACGTTTTTTCGTGTGTTTTTTTGGTTGTTCTATTTCTCTATTTTTTCTTTTTTTTCCCTGTCTGATTTTTCTTCTTCTTTCTTTTTTTTTTCTCCGCATCTAACTTTTTCTGGTATTCTATATATTCTTCCGATGTAGCAACTTTAGGTGTTATTTTTTTCGAAATCACTAAAGTTGCCAAATCGGCTTAGAAGTAAGTCCTCAATTGTGTTGGAAGGTACAAGAGCTTCTGGAGTGTTTAAATTGGTTTGATATAGATATTTCTTCGAGCACATTACTTGGCTCTGAATGCCTTTGCCTTCATGGTTGACTTACAGGCATCAATAATTTTATTGTCAATGAACTTTGCGTCTAAAAATAAAGGATAATAAATAAATGAAAACAATTGATTTCATACATTTTGGGACACGATTGACGCATAACACGTACTAATTATAAGTACTTACCATTAATGGTACATTGGTGATCGCTAACAGTATTGTCTTTAACAGATAATTCTTTTGGATTCGGAGACAAATCTTCGTTAGCAAGGTTTGGAGAAATGATAGCTGGGGAATTAGTGGGTGTATGGATATAACTATCACTTTTTTTTACGGGGTCTTAGAGCTAAAATGTAAATGTTATACAAGTAAACTAAAAATATAATGTTTCTATAAAATATTACTTGATTCAGCGTGATTATGAATCCATACTTTAGCATCCGATTGTCGAACGGGTGCGATACACAGAATTTTAATTTTTCCATGATTTTGTGGCGTAAATGCTGTTAGATCAGGATCAACGAATAACTCTTCGTTTTTCTGTATGCATCCACTTCAAGCCTAGATCTAAGGAATCGACATCCAGAAGTGGTAAATTACACTGGTCTGCGTTAAAATACTTTTTCTATGAGGTCAAAGGTTTTATAACTGTTTTTTAATAATTAATGTGTGCTGATTCCAGAAATGTAGCTCATTTTTTGATATCAGGTCAAGTTTTTTTACTATAACTTAACAAATATTAAAAAAGTATAGCTGAAGTATAAAATTTCAAAACATGAAAAATTAAAATGTATTTATTTAACACCAGGTTTTAATGACAAAAAAATTCTTTACAAAAGAGTAATTGAGACAGAAAAGGCTTTTTCAAAGATTTGCGTATGTGCTTAGCTTCTGGAACATCCCTTTTTAGACACCAGCAGTACTCTGCCAGCATATTTACATCCCACCGGCCCTGATACCTCTCTTGAATTACACGAATGTCCTGGTGAAAACGTTCACTTTGCTCTTCGCTAAAATTGCCACAATTTTCTGGAAAGTAATGCAGACGAGAACTTAAGAAATGCATTTTCACAGACATGCGTGCTACAAGAGACTGAAAGCTTTGCAATAGGTAGCTTCAACCACACGTTAATACTCTTGGCTTCTGCGATTTCCCAAAAAATTTTGAACGATAGATTTAAATGCCAACCATGCATTTTTTTCATTACCTTCCATATTCTGATCAAACTTTTCATTTTTCATAAGTTCTCGGATTTGAGGGCTGTCAAAAATTCCAGCTTTGAGTTTAGCATCACTGATATTTGGAAATTTTTTATTAAGAAAACAAAAACACGTAAACAAAATTTTTCATAAGCCCTAGTTTAACATGTAATGGAGGAAGCGGTACTTTCTTTGGGTCCACTAAAGCGTGTGATAAAACATTATGTGAGCCACTTTCTGTCATCTGTTTATCTGAATGTATTTTGTATAGCCGCCTTGTAAGCCCAGCAATAGAGATATAACCTAAAAATAAATAAAACCTATTTTAAAATTGCCGGTTTCTAACTAGTAAAGTTTACTGTCAATTTAATTTTTCTGATTGAAGGAACTAAGGTTAAAACTTCTAGAAAGACTCCTTTGACATTACAAAACTATAGCATTTTGTAAATTACTAATACCATTCATAGGAAATAAGGCAATCAATAACTAAGGTTAAGTATATATAGTACCTCCACATATTTTCGCTTGTGGTCTCGATATTTCAAGGAAGTCAGTAAACGTTCCATGTTTTCGTAACTTTCTGTCATCTGTACTGAATGTGGAACAGAAGAAACTTTATTGCAATTGAACAAGACCCTTTAAACTTCTGGATAATAAACAACCTTGTTATTTTAAGCAAAGCCTCAAAACCCTTGATATTGTTGCAGAAAACTAGTGCTGTGTTTTTATCTTCTTCAAAAAAAAACTCTAAATTCTTCCTGTCGATCACGATACCAGTAGAATTTTGTGCCTGGGGCTACTAAGTGATTTTCACGAAGGCGAGACCCTAACAGTTGGGCAGATTCCTTGTACAGGCATCGTTTAATTCGGCTTGTGTAAAGGGCTTCGGGTGATTTAATTCAGAGGTGTCTTCAAAAAATATATTATTTTCATTTGACTGCTCATCATTAGAATCTGAAGAAGAATCTGTAAATGTATCCGGTGGTTCTGGAATAGGCACTTCCGGACCATGGCTGACAGGCTTTATGGCAGATGGCACATCAGGATACTTGACATGTTGTCGATTTTTTGCAGCAAATGTGCGGAGCAAACGACTTGTCTTGGTCCCCGAGTTTAATCCGAAAGCAGACGTGGTACATTTTTTGCACAAAACGCGTGATATTTGCCTTACGATTTGGTAAAGTAACTTGCCCACATATGTAACAGAACCTGTCTGGGTTATTTTTACATTTTTTTCTGTTCATTTTGAATAAAATTAGTTCAAATTCACATATTAAAATACGTTCTACTGCTCAAATAGCTCGAAAATGACTGACGCCTTCTTGTTTACACTGGCGAAATAGAAACGCGTGATCATAGCAAACTGTTTGAGCGGCGTTGCCAATAATTGCGAAAATTCCCAATTTTTTTTTTAGTATATTAATATTAATTTTTTACAATAGAACGAAAACTTGATCTGATGGAGCGAAAATCGTTATTTTTCTGAATTCTGTATGTAAAAATAATAAGTCAGCCAAAAAAATCGTGACCTCATAAATATCGCAGACCAGTGTTATTGGTTAGCGTACTGTCGTGCGTAGTAATAACATCATCATTTGCAACAGTAGCTGATATGCCTTTTATTACTATTTTTCAAATTCTTTAAGTTTCTTTTGATCCAAATGTCGTTCGATTTGTAATAAAGTAATGGAAAAATCTGATGTAGAATCAGTTGAATTCTGTTTTGGCATATTGTTTGTTGCTATTGGAAGAAGTAATTTAGGAGTATCCATATTATTTGACTCAAACAGGAATAATCCTCACGTCCAGAACCCCCAAATTTCGACCAACCGGTTGAAAATAGTGATGTAATGATTCGAATTAAAATACTCGTTGAATCCGAGTATTTAAAATTAATTCGGAATACGGATGCGGAAAAATTATGCTGTTAAACAACGTCCCAGCTACTGCCGATTATGATGCCAGAATAGTCAGCACGGCAGTACAATTCGCGTTCATATTTCGAATGAAAAATTCGTTCGGGGGTTCGGCAGCAGCGGTCCGATGCCGGTGGCTGAATCCGAATAAATATGGGATAGGAACATTGGGAACTCGTTGATTTCGAATTCGGAACATTTTTAAATTCAAATTAATAATAATAAAAATGAAAACTGAAGCGGGGGCCGAGGATCTGCATGTAAGGTTTAGGTTGTTACTTAGGGCAGATAGGTTTTTCAGCATTATCTTAAAATTAAAACCCTCTTCCGCATACTTTTCTTTTATGGTTAAATTGGTATTATTTATTATTCTGCATCTTAAGTTGATATTGAGATATCGGCTTTTGGTATGTTACTTGCAAGTTACAATAATTATTAACTCTCACACATTGACCCTACTCACACCATAGATTACTATTTCTTTGTTTACTCTAATTCCTACTTCGAATTTCGACGTTTGACATCGCATTGTGCATTCGTGGAATCGGCAGTTCCACACCCACCGATGTCATTCGATTTCAGTTCCGCAGCTGCTGATTCGGAAGCATAAAAATAAAAATTAAACACGCTCATAACGTGTGATTTCGAAATCGGATGATTAATCCGAGTATTCTGTTCATAATTCTTTAAATAATCCGAATATTTACAGACAGATTTAAAGACAGTCAAAATCATGGGCGTACGTTTTACGGACTGTTGGTCGGTCATAGGAAACCGATAAGGATTTAGGTGCTATTTATCGACCTTTTTTATCGATTAAATAAAATTTTGAGTTAGACTGGGCAAATATTTTTATCGTATTGAGGTAATATCGCATAATCTGTATTGGCGCCTAAAGTAAATAATATATATATATATATATATATATATATATATATATATATATATATATATTTATATTAACCTAACCTAACCTAACCTAACCATCACCACTTAAAAAGTCCTCAAATGGCGCAATGATCATTGGTGCTATTTCGACATCTAGAACTCGTTCTCGATTCCACCAATCCCATATTAATTTCTCCGTATGTTCCACAGATTTCTTCCAGTTCGTAATATGATTTTGCACCAGCCCATATTAATTCTATTGCGTTAAACTGGCAATGGTATGGCGGCAGTCGTAAAACCTCATGTCCATTTTCCCGTAATATTTCATCTACGGCATATATGTGAAGTAGGTTGTTTAATTAAGATTCTTGAATGATTAGATGCATTGTCCAGAATGATTAAAGATGGAGCATCTACATTTGGAATTAGTTTCAAACAGTTCACAGTTCATATTATCGTGGTAGTCCATACTTTTGGATGTTGAAGAAAACAGTAAACTTTCACCTGGGAGAAATCTTGTTGAAGAACCTGAATGCAAAATGATGAACCGTTTTCCCGTCCCACATCCCTTTTTTCTCTTGAAACTTTTTACAGACTCGTCCTGCCAAGATTTCGAACAACTTCCATTAGAAAATATCCTATAAGTCTCGTCTAAAAATACCACTTTTCTAAATTCTGAAATACTTTTGGATGATTAAATTAACAATTTCCGTGTATTTCTTTAAAAACTGGATACGCTGACTTGCTATATGTGGCAACTCGCATAAAAATCTTCAATTGCAGTCCTTTTTATATCGAAAACCCAACATTTTTATTAATTTTGACAATGATTTTAGTCCAGTTTCCAATATGCCTCGATTTTTTAAAGCTTCTTTTAAAACTTGAAGGGTTATATTAGTTTTTGATGTGTATAAATCGTAAATTGCATTACGAACATCCATTTTTACATTGTCACTTAAGTCTTCTGTCTTTAGCTTTTTTCGTGTACATTTCTTAATCTTCTTCGGTAGTAAATTATGCTTTTTTTCGTGCACAATTTTCTGCATAGCGATTCCCAGAGCTTTTGCTACTGTCTCCTGGATATTGGCCGGTGAATTTTCATTTTCGTAATATTTTATTAGATTTAATACCATTTTTTTCGCTTGTGGATGCAAAAAGCCCGAAAAAAACCGCTCAAAGATTTTTGCAACTGCTGGTATCTATATATTTATCCTCTTTTTTCATATGAAAATATCATAGGTCTATCTAATTAATCTTTTGAATTTTATGCGGAGGATATGATTACACGTAATAAAAGAAAAACAAACTTAAAAAGTTTGTCGTTGATAAATCGTATGACCCGCACGAACACTGCTTTTGCAAATTTTTATCGGACACAAATATAACATCCGATGTTTAAACAAAAATTTTACTGTCTTTATATACTCATAATGAATAAAAAATATAACAATAAATAAAAAATATAACAAAAAATAAAATAGTGCACTTTTCTGATTCCGACCGACCGGTCGGTAAAAAAGACATTGTATATAATGACTGCCCCTATCACCGACCAATAATGTTTTATTAATTATAACATTATTTGTAATAAAATATAAGATTTTAGTCTAAAAAATAAATTAGAACATTATATTTAACCTACTAGTTAATAAATATCGTTTAATATTTATTGCGTTCGATGATTTTTAATTTTTGAAACTTTCAATGCTTTAAAAGTGTCTCCCTTTTGTAATACCATAGAGCCAGGCGTAGTGAAATATGTTTAATGAATTATTATAGCACCGCCACAAAAATATTTAAGACGTTTTTATATTTTTATTTCAAATTAAGAGTAGAAGAAATAATTTTTTTAATTCGCTAAAAGACTCGCCAACAAAAAAAAACAACTCATCATCTTATTTTACCCTGCTTATTAAATCAAAAATTTTAATAGAAAAACTTCTCTGGAACTGCTCGCATATAAAGAGTAGGGCAAACTCTGAAACTAAACTAAACGAAAAGCGCAATCTATTAAAAACTTATTTAATTAATAAAACTTTTAATAGTTACTTCCGCAACCAAGAGAGCTTTCTCGGGAGCAATATTTGATTTTAACGTTTCGTATCATTTAAGATCTCGTAAAAAATATTAACAGTATCTGTTGTACTTTTTATGAGCATATAGTCACTCATTTATCTTAAGAGGGTGAGTAGCTAACGAAAAAAAAAAAGAGACCGCTTTTAACTGGGTTAGAAAGTGCCCTATATCACATGCGTATTAAAAGAACATTTCTCGACACTAGTGTTGAAATATATATATATATATATATATATATATATAATATATATATATAAATAATTCTAATGAAAATTTTGAGTGATTTTAAGAAAACAGTGTACATTACTCGTGTCAACGTTATCGTTCTCAAACTCGAAGGACCCCTTAATTGCACCAAACATAAATACCAGAAATAATTTACGTAATCAACTAAAATATAAACTGTATAGTTAGAAGCTTTGATGTGTCATTCAATATTATACCCGATGTACATTAATCAAATGTATAATTTTCCAAAATTCGAGACATTGATAACTTGGTTATTTTGAGTGAAAAACTCTTGTATATTCTACACTAAAAGGAAGAATATGTAATCTCTGTTAAGCTGCATTTAATTTTTATAGACCTACATGCAATAGTTTTTTAGCAATTTTCTTTTCTTCGAAAAAGTAATGGTACTGAGAGTTAAGTTCCTTGTATAAATATCGTTAATAAGCACATCCTCTAGGTAACAATTGAGTACATGGTAAGTGAAATATTTCTCCACTTATCTATATAATAGACTTGTCTCTGCCTAACTCTTGGACAATTCTAGCTAATATAGCTTTTTTACATATTGACAATCAAATTTCACTCAACGCAGTAGAATCAAGGTAACCTTGAATTTTTGAAATTAAGTATTTTAGAGTATTGAAATTCCATGTTTACTAACTATAAAATTAAATTTTCCTTACCCGGACCATCCATAGCTATCATTTAGTCTTTTTATAAGGAAAAGACTCGCTCAATTTAGTTCCACCATATTAGATTTCTAACAATATTTTACTACTTTCTACCTTTGCCACCCTTGATTTTAGAGTATAATTTAAAATAAATTGAATAAACAGTTTTTATACCGATTTTTTTAGGACTGCCATTTTATTTCATGTTGAATTCCTACTAGTTTATCCTTATATCATATTTAATTTTTCTGCAAAATTTGAAGTCAATTATATAATGTTTCTTAAGGTGATTTTTAAAACATTTTATTTGACCACACTTGAATGTGTACCATAATTTCGCCAGTTTATTTCTATATCACTCTTAATGCTTGCACAACAATTAAAATCAACACATTAAGTAGTTTTTCAAGCTGATCTTATTATTATACCGCCATTTTTTACCATCTTGAATTTGTACCAAAATTTTACCAGCAATACTTGATCTTTGAGTAGAATTTGAGGTAAATTGGATAAATAGATTTTTAGCAATTTTTTTAACATAATTAGCCGCCACTTTGTTTCGCCACATTAGATATTTACCAAAATATTACAAAGTTATCCCCATGTGAACCTTAATTTTTAACCTAAATTTGAACTCAATCGGGTAAGCAATTTTTTAGTTATGCAGCGAACAGACAGACAGACCGATGGAATCGAGAATATATGTATTTCGGCATCTAAAGAACTTGAAACGTAAAGATCCAATAACATCTCGGAGGGTGATTTTTTCACGATTATAATATTGGAAGTAAATATGCAACAAAATTAAAACTTTCAATTTTTTGGAAAGTTAATTATTTCCGATGTATAAAAAATTGCTTTAAAAAAATTATATGATTTAACTTTATTTTAATAACAAACAAAGAAAATACAACAAAACAAACCACTACTTATACATATTTGATCGACATTAAAATGAGGTTAAGTCTTAGGTGAATAAACAAAATAAAATATTAAAAAGTATTAAAAAAGTCGCACGTCCCTATCTGGAATCGAACCCGGACCACCATAGCGGAGGGCAGAGTAAGTGCCTATAGACCACTAGAAATATAACGAAAATAACCAAAACCTATAAATTAATGAATGAAATCAAGATTTTCATAATAATTATTACGCTAAATTGTTAAATATTAGGGCATTCATGTAAAACATTCATGTAAAACATCCACGTCAGAAATGGAAAAATAATAACCTGACTCTAAAAAATGATTGACAAAAGCTGAAACAGTTTCAGTCAAATCCGAATTTCTGAATTTGTTGACAAGGCTCAAATGTTCCTTCACCTTTGTGGAAATTTTTCTGCCTGCTTGTCCCACATAAGTCGTGGAACATTCGACACAATTTAGCACGTAAACCCCAGTTCTGGACAATTTATCGTTTGCATCCTTTGTCCTTTTTAAATATCTCTTGAGAGTATTTACTGTTTTGACTAAAATGTTGATATTTTAAAAAAAAATAGCCAATTGGAGAGAAATGCTCCCGAAATAAATGATGCACTTGAAAATATTTGTCTTATCCCTAAGTTTTGAATGTATGCCATTATATGACATTTTCCACTTGTTTACAAATTTTTAATATAATTTGTTGATAGAGTCCAAAGGAAAACTCCTTTGGAGTACAAAATGTTCTGTGTTTAACTTTTAAAATCTAGGGATGAGACAAATATTTCCAAGTGCATCACTTTTTTCGGAAGTATTTCAGTCAGGTCATGATTTTTCCAAGCATATATTTGCAAAGGGGCCAGCATATATTTACATTTGGCAACTAAGTTACTGCTGTTTTTTGTTAACACAAGATAAAACCCTCAAGAATATTAGCGACGATAACTATAAAAAAGGACCACACTTATACAGTGTGTCTCAGATTCGCTTCTCTATATAGGGATCTCGGCTCCTATTATACCTACAGCATAGGTTAAATAGGAAGTTTTAGAGGAAACTTATTGCATTCGATATCTGGCTTCAGATCTACGATCGATCAATAAGTTTGGGAAATATTGGCGAAAAACCGAAAATGGCGGATTTCGTTTCTCGCCAGTATATCCAGAACGGTAAATTTGACAGCTGTCAAAATGTGACATTATTCGGACACATTTTTAAGACAAATAAGATGGCGTATACGACACGTCTTCATTGTTTTTTGTTAACCCGCAACCCGCCTCAACTTTCATTTTTCTTATGACCGCCGCGCCCTATTGCATTTTTCGATTTTTGAAAAGAGCCTAAAATTTCCAGTCTAGTGATATCTCACAAGTGCATTAAAGATTTTAGTGTCATCAAAATATCACACTTCGTAAATTACGTTTCAATGTTTTTAAAGGAGGCGATGATTTATTTGTCACAAGATTACATTAATAAGTAAGTAATGTATTGAACGCATTGAATTTTCAATAAAACATGAACGTAAATAACGACTTAAAAAATCTAAATGAGCTTTAACTACTTTGTAAGTGGGTAACATTAATTTACAAATCCGCAAAATGACGTCCATTTGCATCGAGACATTTTTGACAATTGGTGACTGTTTTTCGTACAACCCTGGTAAGTGTATTTCGGTCAATATTTCTTAATGTGTCCAGAACTCTTTGTCTCAGGATTTCTGTCGTCACGGGGGGATCAAAATCATAGATTTCATTTTTCTTGTGATCTCAGAAGTAGAAATCCAAGGGCGACAGCTCAGGAGATCTAGGAGGCCAAGATATTGGACCATTTAAACAAATTATTCTTTCGTCAAACTGCTCTCTTAAGAAGTTCTTGACTTGAATGGTATTGTGAGCCGGACATCCGTCTTGTTGAAACCAAGTTCTTCTTAATTCATCTTCCGTTAGAATAGCTCGTAAGGCTGGTACAACCTGGTTTCGCAAAACCTCTAGGTACCTCTGCCCGTTTAGGTTGTAGTCAAACAAAAATGGTCCAATAAGTCGATTTCCTGAAATGATTAATAATTTATAAACAGGTGCCCAACAGTCAAGGGCTGCAGGGTCGGCCGGGTGGTACTAGAAACTATAAATTATAAAGGGAAAATTATCTTTATTAAAAAGTAGATATTTTCTTTCCAAAAATAATTATCGAAACATCCCGTAATGAATATTATTTTGTTGGTATTGCATATTAATTTCCTAAATACTAAATCAATTTATTTCAGTGATTTAATAATCTTAAAGAAGTACACCGTGCCTTAATAAAACATAAAGTATCAAAAGAATAAACCCCTTGCGCTTTAAAATTTAAATTATTCGGAAATACAGCTGAACGCGTTTCTATAAATCAAATCGAAAAATAATTCGACATTTGTTGATTAATATGGTATTTTTTTCATAGCGCAAGAACTAGGCTTCCCGGGTAATAATAAATCATTAAATTAAGACAATCAAAATAATTTTAGAGAATTAGCTAAATCTGAAATTTAGATAAAGTGTTAATAAATTTATAGAACCCAATTCTATTTTTATAGGTTCTTCGAAACTACAATACAAAATAATTGAATAAAAATGTAATACAATATCAAAAAAATAAGTTGGCAGACTAGAGTAGAACGTTTTACTTTTTTTTATTGGATTATACTCTTTTACTATCATTAAAGAACTAAACGAAAAAAAAATTATTATTTGACCATCATTTGGTGCGTATTTAAAAAAGATTGGTTAGATTAACTTACCAATGATCCCACACCAAACGTTACTTCCAAATCTGATCTGTAGACGTCTCTCTGCCATTTCGTGAGGATTTTGCACAGCCCAGTGATGACGGTTGTGCTTATTAAAAACTCCACAATGCGTGAACCTATCCCCATCGAACCAGAAGACATGATTTACAAAATCAGGATTTTCATTACATCTCCTAGTATACCACTCACAGAACTGTAGTCGTCTTGGAAAATCAGTTTCCTTAAGTCCTTGTTACTATTATGGGTTTTTATGGATGGTACTTATTCTTTTTTAAAACTCTCTGTACTGTTGATTTTGGCACATTAGTTTCCTGTTCTACAGCTTATAAAATGTTTTTGTCTCGATTTTCATTGTTATTATTGTGTCCGTATTCTAGGTGGTTCGAAGGCACCATGGTTAACTAAATTAACTACGATTTTCCTGAATTGGATTTTATGATTACTGCCGTCGTTCATATATGTCCAAATATCTTTAAACGTAACAATTTTCTAAAATTGAAAGTACAGAGCTAACATGTCAACCTTTTCTTCATTTGAATACGGAATGCCGGCCATTTTCTATAGGTTTTGACAATTTATGTGTCAGATTTATGATTTTATTGGGATAAAAACGTACCTACTACTTATTAAAACACAGCTTTGATACTTTCAACTGTTTAACTTAACATCAAAGTCAAAATCCAATTTTGTTACAGATAAATCATCCTCCTTAGAAAAGCATTGAGAGCTAACATTACTTTAAATCATGGCCTCCTTAGAAAAAACTGAAACAATAAGTTTCCTCTAAAACTTTCCCCACTTAACCTTTGCTTATATAATAGGACCTAGGTTTAATTTATAGAAAATAATATCTTGCAGATATTTTAATTGTGGTAATGCCTTATAAAATAATTTTTTGCTTTTAAAAATTTTGCTTGGGTTAAGAGCTCTTTGCCCCAGTAAATACGCCACTGTTTGGGTGAATGTCCGAAGGGGAAAAAGCTTGACCTGTTAGAAAAATTGGAAAGAACCAAGCTATAATATATTATAGAGTGAGAGTTTTTGGATATTTTCGTCTACCAGTCTTGTGGTCTATAGGCATTTACTCCGTCCTACCACTATTGCGGTCCAGGTTCGATTTCAGCTATTTTTGAGATATAGTAAATAGTCATTACAACTGTTTTTCTTTTTTATCATAGGCTTACAAATTTATTAGTTGCTTAATTTACTTATTTGATAAATTCTGTGTTCTTTGAGCACATTTTCTGTAATATTTTTACACTTTTTTAAGCGCTTTTTTATCCGGTCTCTTCTTATAATCCTGCAGAAGTTTTAGTGGAGAGAGAAAATTCACAGCTGCGAAAACAAAATTTTCTCAATTTATTACCCAAATCTCCTAAATCGATGTCTCATATCGAGATGTTTCACTAGGAAACAGAATTACAGCTCCTAAATTGGAATTTCTAAAGAAAAATGTCTGCAAATGTATTGAGACTTTTTTAAGACAAATTTTCAAGTATTTAGCTACAACGGAGAAAGAAACAAATAGTAAATTTGAAAGTTGTACAAAACAGATTGAAGTTTCTAAACCCGCTTTTCTATTTTATGAAAAAACTAAATAACATTGATTATATTCGACTTGAAAATAAAGATACGCAGATAAAAAAACCACCAAACAGCAAAAAACTAGCAATCTTGTGCACACAAGTAGTTTTTCTTCTAAAGCGTTTACCTACCAATTTGAAACACAGTTTTATACTTTTTGTTCCTCATTAATTTTGTCTTATTTATGATACAAAGAATAAAATAAACAATTTTAAGAAACAAGAGGCAATTCTAGCATACTTTCTCACATTCCGAAAACTTACAAACCATCCACGATATGGTCTATCTATGCTAAAATTAAAACATAATTTTGATATAAGCCAATAAAGTGATAGCGTTTATCAAGAGAGGTAATATTGGTATTCACTCATAAAAATCTAAAATTTTAAGAACAATATCTTGGGTCTTAAAATTTTAGATTTTTTTGTGAACTAGGCTCCAGATGATTTATATCTTTGCCGCCATGAAGAACTATTTGACACTATTGAGGTCCAGGTTCGATTTCAGCTAGGGACATGCAACTTTTTAACACTTTTTGATATTTTATTTTGTTCATTCACGTGAGACTTAACCTCATTTCAGTGTCGATCAGATATGTATAAGTAGTTGTTTGTTTTGTTGTACTTTAGTGTGTTTTATTGTATTTGTAAGTAATTATTTTTGGATTTGTGAGTATGATTATTTACTAATGTTCTCTGTTCTTTATAGATCTTATGATGCTCGAAAAGGAGATAATTATAAGTAACTGAAACGGAGACTTGTGGGTTTTTTTCTATGATTGTTATTAAAACTAGGTATCTTTGAGAAATATGAACAATTTCTTCGATTTTTATACGAATAATTTGAATATGCAATAAAATAGCGCTTCATTTAAAAAATGTAACTATTAAATTCTACTCATTTTTGATGCTCTCTGTATATGTCCAAATAATTCGAATGGAAAAATTCCAGTCAGAGTCAAAGATATTGTTTATTTCAAACTTCTAAAAAGTCAGAAATGTCAATATTGCGCAGATGTTGCTGCAAATAAACTGTATAACAGAGTTTTTTAAACAAATCTTATGATCCTGGTGCATATCTTGATCATAGGATGTAGAAATTCTGTTAATGATTATTTTGAATTGCGTAACGCAAAGGTTAACTTTTTATATTTATAATCAAGAATTTCTCATGCTTTTCGCTTCAATTCTTTTACAATTAAGTTCAAAAAAAGTTTTAGCCCCTTGCAAATTTAAAAAAAGGTCAAAACTTGTCAAATATCTTCTAAGGACGCGATAATTAGGGCTCTCCGCTTCACAAAATTCAAAGCGGGAACAATTTGTCCGAAAAAAATGAAATCACAATTTACAAAGGGGAAATTATTGTACAATTTTTATTAGGTTTTAGTCGAGATGAAAGAGGTAAAATAAAATTCGCGTCCCTGAGCAAAGTTCCTTTTGAGCACCAAAGTAAATAATAAAAGTTTTAGTAATTAAATAACTTTTTAATGGTTTCTGTAGTATAAGAAATACACTTACAATTTTGCCTTGTTAACTGGGGAAAATATGATTTTCTTATGAACTAAAAGTGATTAATTTTCTTTTTATAACTTAATTGTTTATTAAGAGGATGGTCGCTCTAAATTGATTCATCAATACATATATATATATATATATATATATATATATATATATATATATATATATATATATATATATATATATATATATATATATATATACATTTAAATGCAAAATCACATCATCACCCATGACATATTTATTATATGGCAACATACTCATGCAATATCTCGAAAAATTTCTGACTCACTAAATTCAATCCACCCAAAACGAACAATTTATCTAGTGCTTTAGAGAAAAACAACAAACTACCATTTTTAGATGTTTTGGTCAACAAACAACAAAAACATTTCGAAAACAACGTGTATAGAAAACCAACACATACAGACAGATATTTAAATGCAAAATCACAACATCACAAACAATACACAAGCTGTGGCAAATACAACTATATCTAAATACCGTGAAACCCAAAAGATAAAATACAGACGGACAAAACGAACTGTAAGTAATATCTAGTGCTTTAAAAGAAAAATGGCTACACAAATCAGCACCATGGAAGAGCTATTAATGCACAAGTCAGAACAATAAACAAACAAAAATTCCTACATCATATGAAACCGGCCATAAAATAAATTTCGATAGTCTTACCATATGTAAATATAGAACATTATAAGACCAGAATAATCGGAAGAAGCCATAGAAATTGAAAAGCACAACATTTAAATAAAACACAATCATTAAAACTATAGGTAAACTATGGAAGACAAAAGATAAAATCAAACTGCGCAAAACAACAGCAGATATAACCTTCGGCCCCGAGTGGGGGTATAAAAGGAAGAGTCGCACTCACCAACACTTCACAAACAGTCGAATATCAGACAAGAGTGGAAGACATAAACTCAAATCAGAAATAAACAAACAACCTCAGCTTTCTTTTACATCATCAGGAAACCGGCACATTATATATATATATATATATATATATATATATATATATATGATATATATATATATATATATATATAATCCGTATATATATATATATATAAATGATATATATATATATATAATATATATATATATATATATATATATATATATATATATATATATATATATATATATATATATATATATATATATATATATATATATATATATATATATATATATATATATATATATATATATATATATATATATATATATATATATATAACATATATATATATATATATATATATATATATATATATATATATACAAAATAGCGTATGAATATATATTGAATTAATATTTCTTTATTATTCTACCAATGCTACCTCTACTTATTCCTGTGCCTTGACATACTCTGCATTGGTTAATACAAGGCTTTTCTACTAGAGATCCAGTTATCAGAAATTAATTTTTCTTATTTTACACAACAAGGTTTTTGCCGATTTGTTTTTCTTGAGCTAGATTTCTAGTTCATGCTGGATTCAGTATCCAAACTGCAGTTGGTCCGTTGCATGGTTAACACACATATATATATATATATATATATATATATATATATATATGAAATATATAAATATATATATTATTATATATATATATATAAATATAACTATTTATTATAATTTAAATTAGTATTAACGAATTACAACATTAAGCGACAAAAATAAATGCAACAAAAGTATCTTCCTAAAAATATTGATTTGAAGATTAAAGGACACAAGACTTTATGAAAACATAGATACGAAAAAAAACAAAATAACGTTGATAATAACCTCCAAACAACTCCTTGACGTTTGAGGCTCTGACGTAAAAAGCTTACCTATGTTGATGTCTTTGTCTAGAAAATCCTTTTTTCGTAATATTTTAACATATTTCCTGAATGGGTTCATAATCGAAAATAATAATTCATGTTTTATAATTTTCTTTTATTATTGATTTATGTAATACCAACCGATAAGAGAAACACGTCTTTGATATTTTCATCGACTGATGACGCTGCTAAATATATGCATATATGCTCCAAGTTGTACCAAAAGATAAACTACAATTAAGACGCTACAAACCGACGGGTATAAGGTGGGCCACCATGTATATGTTAAAAAAAAATTCAAGAGTGGTAGGTAAAGGGAAAATGTTTCAAAAATTACGTGAATGCAAATAATGTCCAATCCCTGCCATATTCTCGTTCCGCTGTGCGCCTGGGGGAAACAAATCGTCGTAAATATTTACAACGGGCAGTCGACCATTTATTTCCTAGGTCACATTTTATCTTATATTACGACTACGTTGCAAGTATAATTTTCCCAAAATAAAACTAAACTACATCACTTTGCTAACTTTCCGGATACTTTTATTGCTCAATAAAATCACAACTCGGATTTAGGCATTCCTTTCGCAGCAATAAAAAGTTGGAACTAGTTTGCAAGCGCTCTGTCATATGCCAGATAAACTAGAGTTTTGGAAAGTTTTTCTCGTCAAACTTCTCGAGATTTGGGGCCAATCGGGCATTAATAATTGAAAAACGTGGAAATGGTAGTAAACGATATTTTAATGAGGTATATTAAATTTGATTTATTGTTAGTTTCATTCTATCGATCTTCGGTAACAATAATTTCAAGCTATGTTAATATATGTTTCCTTTTCCGCACTAATGGTGAAAGTAGATTCAGCACTGAAGCTGAAAACCACTACATAAACGAAAATATGTCTAAATCGCCTCTTAATTAGACTTCGTGTGTTCACCGAACCTGAACTAAAAAGGTCTAGTTTAATATATTTATTGAAAAATTGATGAAAAATACCTAAAGAACTAAAAATTATGAATCTAGCGAATTACAGGTAGAAAAGCCACCTAAAGCCACGCAATGAAAATAAGTTTGTATTGTATACCTGTTTGTTGATTACCAGTATAGACGTCAAAGTAAAAATACGAAAGGTATTTGACTTTTAACCAACAAGTTTTGAGTGAAAATAGAGATCAAGGAGGAAATTGGAGAGCTAGTATAGGTTTTTGTTCGTTCCCAGCAATTTAGATGAAATATTGTTGCAGACAATCCAACTCCAGGTTTTTGCAGCATTTAAATGTTTCAGACATTTAGAGAAATAATTGTCATTACAACCATTTTTGTTTTTTTTTTCATGGGCTTACAAATGTATTTGTTGCTTAATTTGCTTATTTGACGCTTTTTTGATAAATTCCGTGTTTTTTGAGCACGTTTTCTGAAATATTGTTATGCTTTTTTAAGTTTTTTTTACCTGGCCTCTTTTTATAATCCGATAGTTTTCGTGGAGAGAAAAAAATTGAAAAATTCACAGCTGCGAAAACAAAATTTCCTCAATTTATTACCCAAATGTCCTTAATCGATGTCTTATACCAAGATGTTTCACTAAAAAAAAAGAATTACTGCTCCTAAATCGGAATTTCTAAAAAAAAATGTGGGCAAATATATGGAGACTTTTTTAAGACATATTTTCGAGTATTTAGCTACATCAGAGAAACAAATAGTAAATCTGAAAGTTGTAAACAACAGATTGAAGTTTCAGAACCTGCTTTCCTATTTTATGAAAAAACTAAATAACTTTGATTATATTCGACTTGAAAATAAAGATACTCAGCGCAGATAAAAAAAACACCAAAAAGCAAAAAACAAGTAACGTTCTGCGCGAAAGTAGTATTTCTTCTAAAGTATTTAGCTCCAAACTTAAAACGCAGTTTTATACTTTTAATTCCTCATTAATTTATGATTACATGATTGACGCTATCCCAAAGAATTAAAAACATTTAGTAGATGGTGTGCACAAAATAACATTAACAATTTCAAGGAACAAGAGGCGATTCTAGTATACTTTTTCACATTCCATAAACTTACAAACCATCAACGATATGGTTTATCTATGCTCAAATGAAAACATAATTTTGATATAAACCAATAAAGTGATAGCGTTTATCAAAAAAAGTAATATTTGTATTCACCCATAATAATGTAAAATATATATAGAACAATATATCGGATTTTCTTAAAATTTTAGATTTTTTTATGAACTAGGCTGGATGATATATCTTTGTCACCACGAAGAACTTTTTTTAATTACAAAAACGGAATATACTTTCCCGAAATACCTATGGGTGTGTAGCCGGAAACCCCGGAGACCCAATAGGTGGTTGTAGTAGTATGAAGTAGTATGTTCCAATCTGATTTATTTGTCAAAATTGTTCTTGAAAAGGACGATATCATAGCAAGCCTTGATCTAAAGTCGTTGTAGCCTAGTATTGCCATCGGCAAACTACTAAAGAGGGTTGCTATGAAGGAGGATTTCCAGGCACATATAATAGAACCTTCAGAGTATTGCCTTAAAAATACCTATTTTTCATTTAACGGGCAAATGTATGTGAGATGGCGCTTTAATGGGGTCCTCGCTATCACCAGTAGTCGCAAATGTATACATGATATATTTAGAGAAAGAAGCTCTTTAGAATGCAAGTTTGAAACCCAAGTTATGGATTCGTTATGTCGATGACATATTTTTTATATGGCAACATGGTCATAAGGAGCTCAAAAACAATATCATCACATCATCATCCAGCTCAAATTCAAGCTGTGGCCAACACTCTAGTATCTAGATCCGTACGATTAATTGCAATACAGACGAGAAAAAACAAACCTAATACAATATTTGCTGCTTTAAAGGAAAATGGTTACACAAATCCCACTATAGAGAAAGCCCTTAATGAATAGGATTCTCTAACAACGAACACCAAAAATTATCAACCGTGAAGGGAACACGTATTTTTACCATATGTAAAGAGCACGCAACAGGCAGAATCGGAAGAATTCTTAAAGAACACAACGTACAAATATTACACAAGCGACCAACAACTATAGGTAAACTACTTGGAAACCGAAAAGAAAAAAACAAATTGGAAAACCACAGAGTATACAGCATTCCGCGCTAGGACTGTTGAAAGCTGTACTTGGGGCAAACTAAGAGGCGAATATCAGCAAAAGTAGACCTCGGCTTTACTCGTACCTCATTAGGAAACTGACTAAATAAATTTCGATGGGTGTAAGGAGATTGCCATTATAGAGCACTATAAAAATAAAATAATCCGAGAAACTATAGAAATAGAAAAACAATGTGATTTAAATAAAAGGAACGAATCATTAAAACTCTAATACTCCAACAGTATGGAAGTCAATAATCGACAAATCTACAATCAGAAAAAATCAAGTGAAATTAGCGCAACAACAACAGCAATATCCGGAAAACATAGAAAACGACCAATAGCCTGTCAGATATACCTTGTTGAGGGTATAAAAGAAAACTTTGCAGTCACTAACACTTCAGTCTCTATTCGGACGCGAGAAAGAAACCTTCGAAAATGCCAAATGTGATTTTGGTGAAACGTCAGCAAAATATATATATATATATATATATATATATATATATATATATATATATATATATATATATATATATAAATAAAAAAACCTAAGATTATAACCTTAAAATAAATCCCCATATGCAAATATATATAGAGTGTCCTATTTAAAAATCAAAAGCTAGTAGTGGAAGTTCGTATAAAAATATTATGGTAATTTTGTCATGGTAAAAAAAATTAAAATTAAGTCTTATTTGATCAACTAAAATTTTGTTTTAAAACTTTGCCAAAGAAAAAGCTACAAGGGTGTCACTTATTTGTACCACCCAGTGTACTGATTTGCCATGTATTTGTCTTACAAGCTGGCCTGCAGATTCTTGTATATCGAACCAAAATATTTGTTTTGACCTTGAATTTTGATTAGTTTTTGTCTGATATGTTTCTAAAAAACTTGGATCACTGCGTAAACACTCAACCAACTAGCAATTAAAAAAGTAGACCTTTAATATGAATACCGAAATAAAAATAGACATTTCAAGTTTGGTGACGTAATTAATTCGCCACTAGAGTTTAAATGAACGTTCCGTGTAACAACTCTTGTCACGTGAGGTAAATAATTTTGGCATAAAACTCGGTATTTGCTTAAAACATTTCGATGACAAAATTTAATATAAGGGAAACTATTTGAACAGCGTCATGCAATGACAATGCGGTATTAAATATTCCTTAACCGGTCTGATTCACGAGATTCCATTAATTTAATTTCGTGTAACGACAGCCCAAGAAATTTAATATTAAAACAAATAAAATGGGTTTTATTTGGATTGTCAAGGCACTGAAAGAATTGGAAAGCCGAATGTACTTGTGACGCACAGTTTCTTTTATCGACCATAGTATAAGTATATTCACTGCGAAACCTAGTGAAAAAAAATAATGTAGATGTATAGTCGAAATTTAAAGTGTCATTTCCTATAACGTGTGTAAATAAAGTGTGTGAACCATCAATTTGACCAGAGGGGGCAGCAGTCAGGAGGTATAAGTTTCCCAAGGATTTTCCCAACCAATTCAAGAAGTACATTCGTAAGTAAGGAAAACGTTTCTAGTCTGCCCTACATCTTAACGTACAAGGAGTCTTTAACAAAATGAACTTAATTGAACTCAGCACTCAACAATATGATTCTACTTTTTTGTGTATTTTGGAGCATTGGCTAACTAGTGTCAGTATAGATATAGATAAATTGTTTAAAGATAAATGGCTAAGATAAACTCTGTGACTTTAGTAGAATACACCACCAACATGGTGGAACTGTAATTTTTGCAAAAAATAGTGTTTGTTTCTGAAAGTTGCAAAATTTTGCGTGACTATAACAACTTTTCTACCGAAATGCTGTTCGAATATTCTGCTATAGAATACAAAAACCACTGTATATTATTAGTATATAGACCGGGAGCTTCGTCAGACATTAAGGTTTTTCTCGACATTTTTTCTAAACTATTGACACACATCTTAAAAAGTTATGGAAAGATTTTAATCTGTTCTGATCTTAATATTGACCATCTACCTAGCACTAGATATTATAAAATGCTTAAAGACATTTTTGACTCAAATGAACTGACATCTTTGCTTCATGGAGCAACTGGAATTTTTACTAATAGAAACAAATTACCAGTATATTTGGTCTTGATTATATCATCACATCCAACCCGGAGTTTTTTTTTGTGGTCCATCTCGAAAATGAGAATCTTTTGGAGTAGAAAATTAAGATTACACTGACTGAGGTTTCAAATTGGTATAAAAACACAACCTTATAATCAATATCCAGGACTGCCTCTATAGAATTTAAGACAAAAATGGCCAAACCAATAAATCTAAATATTTTATTTAATAATACAACTTTTAGCCATAGTTTTTAGGAATTAACATAGATCAAGGGTCTTCACGGCTCGCCTTCTAATTTCTTGCGGCTCCCAGAGGCGAAAGAAAATATTGTACCGCGCCGCGCCCACGAATGACACTCCGAGGACGCCTGCGCCACCTAGTTAGCAGAGATTTCCTTTGTGAACTCGCGATCACGACTATCCTTAAGGTCACTAGGTGGCGTTGCATGCCTACTGAATCTTTCTAACGATTCTAGAAATTATCACTACTAGAGGGACCTACTAGTCCAGTCTTGTAGCTGCTTGAAATTTGGAGACATTCATAGTTGACGCGCTCGGCTTATATAAAGCCGGCATCACACGGCAGCGGCCAGTTCTAATTCCAAGAGCGAACGAAGCAATACAAGCGAAAGAGTGCCAACTAGCGTAGTGAGTTGCGATAAGTAATTATAGTGAGTTGAGTATAATGTGTTTTGACGAGTGTAAGGCGGATATTGTATTGTGGCGTGCAAGTTTAGTTTTGTCGTGGACATTTTCATCGGAGAATTAAACTCGTGTCTTCTACCTTGACAATAAAAATGGCTTCTACTTCGGATAAAAACGAAAAATTAGTGCAGAAAAGCGCATATTTCAAGAATGGTAAACTGAGTTAGTTGTACTTGTTCGTTAGTGTTAATCAAAAAATCCGTCTGTTTGGTGTTTCAAGAATCCCCCTTGAAAGAATACAACTTAATAAGGCATTACAATACAAAGAATGCCACAAAGTTTAATACATTTAAAGAACAATTACGGCAAGATAAACTGAGAGCTCTAAAAAGTCAGCTTTAACGATAGTTAGATAGTTTGCGAAAGCAGAACATTGAAAATGAAGCAAGGGTGAAGGTTAGCTACATTATATCCAAAAAAAAAAATAGCTTTGGAATCGAAACGTTTTACTGATGGTGAATTTATTAAGGAATGTATTGAGGCCGCCGCTAAAGTATTATGCCCGCCTCTAAAAAACACCTTTTTTCTAAAGTTAGTTTGTCCTGTGTTACTGTCGCCAGAAGAATCGAAGAGTTAGCAGCAGACATTGAAGATTCACTAAAAGAACGTGCATCGAATTTCATATACTATTCTGTTGCGCTCGACGAAAGCACAGATTTACCGGATAGCGCTCAATTAGCTATATTTATTCAGGGCAATGATAATAATTTTGAAATCCCTGAGAGATGGCTGCCCTTTTTCCGATAAAAGGAACTACAAAAGGATATGATATTTATAAGTGTTTGATGACAGTACTAAGACGATATAATTTAGAATTGACAAATCTTTCTGCAGTTGTAACAGACGGTGCACTATCCATGATAGGAAAAAAAATGAAGGACTTGTGGGTTTGATGAAAAAACAGCAGAATTGATGCATTACAATTATATCGTTCATCAACAAAATATTTGTGCAAAATCCACAAATATTGATGAGGTGATGAAAGTGATCGTAAAAACTGTGAACTGCATTAAATAACGCGGCCTCAACCACAGAGAATTTCAATTTTTTCATTTTTTTTCTGATGTTCGTTGGCTGAGAAGAGGAAAAATGCTAAAACGGGTTTTTGAACTCAAGATGGAAATCGCCTCCTTCATGGAGACCAAAGGGAAACCAGTTCCTCAATTTAGTGACCCAGGCTGGCTGCGCGACTTTGGATTTCTCAATGACTTGAACGCCAAACTACAAGGGAAACAAAATCTCATCAACAACCTACTTAACACTGTAAAGGCATTTGAGTTTAAACTGGATTAATGGAAAAATCAGTTGTTGAAAAAAGAGTTTATGCACTTTCCTAAACTGAAGGGTTGCGAATGTATAGTAATTTTCAAGATATAAGAAAGTGACTTGCCTCTGTTGGTATAATGAGATGCCATAAAAGCCTTCAATGACCATTCTGTCTTTCCTAAGTGCACAGGGTTACAAAAAGACAGGTTATATCATGTAATTGAACTGGTTTCATCAACAAAATAGTTTTTGTAAAATGACCAAAAATTTGGTCTGTGATTTGGTATAGTAGTATATACTAGTTACTTAAAATGACGGAAGTCCTTTGCCAAAGAAGCCGCAAATGCTTGCCCGTTCAGGCAAAAATGATAGTTAGGAGTGTTTATTCAAAATTAGTGGAGCGAACCCACGAAAAGCACTTTTCATTGAAGGAGACCTCAGTTTTAACAAGCATTCCTGAAAGTACAGTTTGGAAAATTGTTAACAAATCCATAGAGCCTAGAAAAAAACGAAGTGACAATGGTGTCCAAAAAAGTATTGATTTCTGTCAAAAAGACCTAATCCACCGCAAAATTTAAGAAATGTATGCTGACCAAATTGTCCCTACGTTATTGTCGCTTTCACGCAAGCTATCTGAAGATGGTTGTGATATTAACTGTTTTACTACAACTTTGTGGCCTTCTCTACATGGTTCAGGGTTTCTATTTAAAAAAATTGACAAAAGGCAAGTTATTATGGAATCAAGCCGCCTACAACGACTTAGAATCGAATATCTGGAAAAAATAGAAGTAGCTAGATCGGAAAATCGGACAATAATCTACTTAGATGAGACTTGGTATGACACCCATAATACACCGTGCAAAGGATGGATTGATGCATCGAAAAAATGCCACACGAAGGCTCCGTCAAATAAGGGTAAACGAATAACTATTCTACATGCGAGTCAGAAGAAGGCTGGATTCCAGAATGTTTATTTTTAGCAGCCAAGAATATTTCATAATCCAGTTTTGACTACCATTGTGATGCCACTGCTAAGTTTTTGGTTCAAAAATAAGTTAATTCCAAATATACCACCTAACAGCAGTATTGTCATGGATAATGCATCTTATCATAGCCGCCAACTGAACAGGGTACCAAATTCGACGAGCAAGAAAAGTGACATACAAGACTTTTTGTGTGAACGTGACCTATATTTTCATGGAAGTTATAATGTCAAATAATTGTTGGAAGTTTTAAAATGTTACAATTTTTCAAAGCAATATGTTTGTGATAACATAGCAAAGGAAGCAAGTCACGAAATAATTCGGCTTCCACCATACTATTGTTTTTTTAACGCAATCGAGTTGACTTGGCATAAAATAAAATCTAATATACGAGCTCACAATAATACCCCCACATTAAACAGTAGTGTGATTAAGTTAATAAAGACCGAAGCTAATAATGTAAGTGTTGAAAATTGGAGAAACTGTATTCAACATGTCAAAAAAATTGAAAACTCGTATAAATGTATATACTTAGAACCAAAACCACTTATAATTAATTTGCAAGATAGTAATGATATCGAAATTGTACTAGACAATTTAGATAACTATAACTAATAATTATTGTTAATGAACTTGTAAACACTGTATTATATTTTAATATATTTTTGACACATTATATATTTATTTATATATAAAAATAAAATTAAATTTTTTCATAACTGTTAATATTTTTATCCAATAAGCATAATATACAATCAAGTAAGTGTGGCCCTGCACAATGGTTTGCCATTAAGTAGCCATAAAGTATTTATTTCGGGTCTCGTCGAAGTATGTTTATGATTTAGGTGGCTAAGTCACTTTCTTATATCTTGAAAAATACTATACAGATATGGATAAGTAAGTCGCAGCACTAGATTTACTCAACCATCAAGGTTTTATGACTTCAGAGATAATGAAAATTATATCAATCTCTTTGCTCGACCATTCAGTGTATCCATTGAAGACATGCCAGAAAATTGTCAAATGGAGCTTATCGATTTGCAGTGTAATTCGAAAGACAAGTTCGACATGGGTCTTCTTGATTTTTGGAAGCACATATGTATGCGAGAAGCGGTTATCTCGTATGAAGAATATGTTTAAAACAAGGTCAAAAGTTACAGACGCACATCTGGAAGGAAGTTTGCGTGTTGCAACTACAAAAATAAGAGCAAATATCAACACACTTCTCAGAAATAAAAAATATCAAAAATCGCATTGATTGATTGAACTTTTGTAACCAATATAGATTATTCCACTTTGAAATTATATGTTTTTTATTTTATTGATATGATGGTAAAGTGACGTGGACCATTGTGGCCCTTCGGACGATGTGAAATCGATTTTTGGCCCTTGCACTAAAAAAGGTTGAAGACCCTTGCATACATATAGATAATGTTTGTTCGAGATTAAACAAATGTTTTTTATGATAAAATCCTTTAAAACTCATTAAATGTTTCTAATTTAGTAACTGTCTATTACGCTAACGCATACCCAGTCATGTCTAATGGTTTGGCAGTATAGGGAAATGCACAGGACCTGAATAGAGTGCTAATTATACAGAAAAAGAATCATGAGACTGATCTTTAACTTGTCATATAAGACATTCTGTAGGGAAGTCTTTAAAAATAAAAAAATGCTAACAGTAACAAGTGACTATGTATACAAACTCTTAGTGTATATATATTAAAATCAAGACAACTTCATGTCGCATAGCTTTTTTCACAGTTATCCGACACGAAATAAAGAAAATGTTTGTATTGGAAAACTCATTCATGAATATGTTTAAAATCTAGTCATTATTTAGGTTGCAGATTATTTAACTTACTGCCAGAAAATATAAAACGGATTGAAACCACTGCACCTTTTAAAAAACAAATAAAACGCTACTACTAAATAAAACTTTTTAATCTGTAAATGAAATTAAAACTTATCTGCTGGGCAGAGTGTCAATGCTGTTATTTTTTTAACATTTTAACACAACTAAACATGTGTTATCAATCGTTTAAAGTACAAATAAGATAGTGTGTTTAATAGTAAAAGTTTTTCTACTTTTTATTGTTAGTTAAGTTGAGATCAGACATCCCTTTGTTGACACGTTTTATCTCCTTTTTGTAGCTGAAAAGATAAATAAATTGTCTATTGTCTATAGTCAAAACGAATTGGGGACTAATTGGCATTCTGACAGGATACTGTAATATTAAGAGGCACATATACCAGCTGGGGTTAGCAGACAACCCTGGTGGGTAAGAAAGACTACGCTGGAATATTTTTGACATCGAGTCGCTTTCCAAGGAAGAATGACAAGACATCGACTGAGGCCAGATGAGGTGAGGTATGTGATACCGGGGTTAGCGAAAAGGGTCTTTTGGGCCTAGTTGCTGGACTTTCACTCAACGTTAATAAATATTAAACAAATAAATTGGATTTTCATTTGAACTTTTTGGGATTACCTGTACGAATCATAAATTAAATAAATAAATTAATAAAAAAGTATCTAGTCTAGGAAAACGTTGATTATTTAAATGTGTTTTGAGTTAATGGTATTGTTAGTAAATTATTTTCCCTGGGAACACTTTGATATAACAATTTCCAAACTGTAAGATGCAGTCCCTTTTTGGGAGAGACGTTAATTAATTTAACAGGTCAAAGAGACAGGATTGTGTAGTTTACAAGACCTTAAGATACAAGCATAATTTAAGGTCTTTTATGTGCGTATTTTAAGGACAAGGTATTCCAAAAGCGGATTTTATATTAGAAAAACCTTGCTATTTTAAACTGCCGGAACTTCGAAGTGCACCAAGGAAATTTTTATTGGAAATTCAAAATGAAATATTCTCAATATGGATGAAGATTTTGAGTTGCGCATTTCAGCTTTTGTTTTACCAATATCAATTGTAACCAGCCCGATAAGGGCAGCCTCAATACAGTATAGCAACCATCTTATACAGGGAGGTAAATAAGTCCCTGTCATTTTTTTTTAAGTTTGTTCGACCAGAATTCTTACTATGGAAGATTTCTTTTTCTCTTTGTGCAACCGAAATAATCTAGAGCTAGGTACAAAAAAAAATATTTTCTAGCGATTTTGAAATTTTTTCTTTGTTTCCTACAGGGTTTTTATCGAAAAATTGATTTTTTAAAATATTCTGCTAAACAAAGCCCACTTGTGCGAATCGAAGGTATATCTATCAGATTATGAACAAGGTTGGCACCCTTAAATTTTCCAATATGAATATTGTATACAGGGCACACCAAAAACTAAGAGGTTAAATAGTGATTTGTAGGGTTTGGTTTTTTTTATCAATCTTGAATTCTATGTTATTTCTAAGCCAGCTTTAGTAATAATGGGCATTTTTACCGAACCAGTTTTTTATATTTAAAATTTGCTCTAGTTCTTTAAGATATTGCCTTTAATTTAAAACCGATTTTTTAATAAAAAATTAAAAATCGCTTTTTATCATTGATATCGTCACCCTAATTGTAAAACCGCCTAACTCCACGTTTTACCTAAATTAGTATTTTAGCGCCATTAGGTGCTCGAACGGTCAACTAATCTACCTAAAAAACTTCTATCTCCAAAAAATAATTCTACAGGACTACAAACCAGGTAACGTAAACCTCGTATCTCCAGTAACCGTAAATCGGTCAACCGTCAAACAGCTAATTCCCTCACTTAGTGAGGTTATCCATTAGGTTTTCCCGGCAAAAGTTTGTGGAGCTATTTTACATCAGTTTTTTATGTGACAAAAAGACTATTTTGAATAAAAAATATGGAAAACATATTAGGTAAGCTTTAAACTTTATTTATTTGTCTGTAGTTTGTCCTACTTTTGTTCGTTTTATTAATTATTTGCTTTTAAAATTTTCATAGGAGTTAGGAGGTTTTACCGGTAAACAAATTTTCGTTTATAAATGTATTTTAACCTCCTAACTCCTAATTCTAAACGAGAAATAATAGTTATTTTGTTAATTTTTATCCTCAATACTTATTTTTAGGTACGTTAGTTAGCAACAAATAAAATATTTAAGTCTATAATAAATTAAAGTAATAGTTTTTTTTAACCAGTAGGTACTTTATTAGGGTTTTTTATGTAAAGTTATTTAGTTCTGTTCTATAAAAAGTAGGTACGTTCTAAGCTAAAAGTTACGTAATAGCTTAGTTTTAAACCAGGTTTTAAGGTACATACTGTAGTATTTTTTACCTACTTAATAGTCTCTTTCTTTTAGGTTTTCAATCACGGGCGTCAAGAATATTATTTGCTGCCTTGCAAAACGAAAATATAGATCGTTTAGAGGAAACGCCAATCGCAGTGTATGAGAGAAATGAAAATCCGTCACCTGGTAATAAAATTACAGAAAACTTTTGCCACAATGAAGAAGTGAATGAGTCATAAACAGACACATCGATTTGCACGAGTTTTGATTTATGGAACACTCCTATAATATTATCACCATTGCCAGAAATCGCTACCACTAATGTGTTCAGTGAAATATCCACCTTTACACGTTCAAATGCAGACGAGTCTTCGGAAAATTATTGCGATATCTCTTTTAGTAGATTAGAAGACAATATAGTTATTACGCAAAGTAGTGACGATAATCTACTTGACACCCCTAATAATGAAAATACGATATTTCCCAATCTTACCGAAAATAGTAGCAATCATACACCTTCTCTTCATGAAAATAGCAGCATGGATTTTTCGACAATTTCAAATACAAGCTCAGAATTTTCTGACTCAGACACACAAGGCAAATCTAAAAATGTAATCAAAAATAATAAGTCACTTGTGGATTATAGTGACTCAGAAAATAGTGTAGATTGTCTGAAGGAGGAAAAACCCAAGCGGACCAGGCGCAAAAGGCATGAAGTAAAAACCAGTAATTGGGACAACAACAAGCAAAAAGAAGATAGAGAGAAGGGAAGACCCTACATGGGAAGAAAAAAAGAAGGAAAATGGCGATACACCGTCAAAAAAGGTCAGAGAGTTCTCAAGCCTAGATGCGATTGTCGTTTAATGAACAAAAACACCAAAATTAATTGTCGATTCGTTTCTGATGAAAATAGACAAGAAATATTTAACTATTTTTGGAAATTGTCCTGGAAAGAAAAGAAAATTTACAGCAATATGCTTATGGTAATGAAAACAGCATCTAGATCTCGAGATAGAAAAGAAGAAAACAAGTCAAGGAGAAGTTACAGTTTTGAATATTACTTAAAGGTTAACGAAAACAAAATTAGGGTCTGCAAAGAAATGTTTCACGGAACATTGGGTATTAAACCCTGGAGTAGTTTGAACTGGAAGAAAAATGAAAGAAAACAAATAGTACAAGAAGATACTGGTCAAGGGGAAGAAGAAAATTTGGGGCTCGCACCAAGACAACAGCCATTTGCCTCCCGAATTAAGTGTTTGGATGAGTTTTTCTGCAGTCTTCCTTCTATGGAGTCCCATTATTGTAGAGCTCACTCAAAAAAAAATACCTGGAACCAATATGGAAATCCAAAGAACAACTTTTTAAATTTTACGTCAACGACTGGTGCAAGAATAAAAATGAAAAGCCACTTTCCATAGCCAAATTTTCACAGATGTTTCAAGAAAAAAATTTAAGTTTATTTCGTCCAAAAAAGGACGAGTGCGATATTTGTATGGCTTACAAGGTTAAAGCTATCGAAGAGGATCAGTATATTTTGCACCAGACAAGAAAAGATGAAGCCAGAAAAGAAAAAGAAGAAGACAAGAAAAATGAAGATAATGTGTTTACTATGGACTTACAGTCAGTACTTTTAGCGCCAAAATCAAATGTGTCAATAATGTATTATAAAACGAAACTTAAAGTGCATAATTTTACTTTATATAACCTTAAAACCAAAGATGGGATATGTTATCTGGGAATGAAACAGAGGGAGCACTTACAGCACAGGAATTTTCGTCAATTATATTCGATTTTTTAAATAACCTTATTCCAACATTGATTGAAAATAAAAAAGTTATTTTATACAGTGATGGCTGCACATATCAAAACAGAAATGTTATTTTGGCAAATACTCTTCTTAATATTGCTGTAATAAACAAAGTTGTGATAGAGCAAAAATATCTTGAAAAAGGCCATACACAAATGGAGGCCGATTCAATGCATTCGTGCATTGAACGCAGACTAAAAAATACTATAATTAATGTTCCCGCTGATTACGTGACTGTTTGTTTAAAAGCACGCCAAAACCCTCGTCCTTATAATGTCAAGTACTTAGAACACTCATTTTTTAAAAATCTCGATTCAGTTCAGTTTTATAGCTCTATTCGCCCTGGTAGAACCACTGGCGACTCAGTAGTCACAGATCTCCGAGCTTTGCAATTCAATCCAGATAAAAAAAATATATTTTAAACTAAGATTTACCGATCAATGGAGTGAACTACCCTCAAGAAAAAATACTAAATTTTCAACAGTACCTTTTAATAATTTACCGCAATTGTACAAAGAGAGGCTTAAAATTAAAAAAAGAAAATTTGAAGATCTGCAAGCATTAAAACAATCTTTAGATTCTGATTATCATTCCTACTATGATAATATTTCTTATCAATAAGTTTTTTCAATTCTAAGTTAATACGTAAAATTAGCGTTTATTTTTTAATGTTTCCTGTTTACTTTGTTTATTTTACGAAATAAAATAGCTACAAGTTGCGTTTTATGTGAATCCTAATTATTTTTAACTGTGTTAATAAAAGCTCTTAACTCCAGTGTTGGTTTATTTTTTAGACAGCAATACCTCCTAACTCCGGTAAATATAAAAAAAATAATAATAACCTAATTTTCTGTTATTACTATAATTTAACTAAAAAACCATTCCTTAGAAAATAAAATTTACAAATCTGTTTCTACGTGTAAGAGATACAGACTGTTTTTAACGTCCCCTGTAAAAAAGCAAGTTTTGGAGTTACAAGGTTTTACAATTAGGGTGACGATATAATTCCCTCTTTCCCAATAAAATACAGTAACTAGCTCTAGATTATTTTGGTTGCGTAAACAGAAAAAGAAATCTCCTACAGCAAGAGTTCTGGTAGAATAAATTTTTCAAAAAATAACAGGGTCTTATATAACACCCTGTATAATACGGTTGCGATGGAGTCCTGAGGCTGTCCTTGTCAGGCAGCATACACTACGAATTGGTGAAACAAATGCCGAGAACTGTAACTCAAAATCGTTTTCCGTATTTAAAATATCTCATTTTGAATTTTCCGTAAAAATTTCCTTGGTGCACTTCGAAGTTCCTGCAGTGTATTTTAAATGTGGAAAGGAACTACAATATCGTCAAACCGAATTAATGACAAATTTAAAAATGCTTAGAAATGTAAACTAAAAAGCTATTTAACTGTAAAAAGACGTACAGCCTTTAAAGATAATAAAAGCATGCAAAACTGGAACAATGCATTTTAAATAAAAGTTCGTGAAATTGTTTTTGAAAAATATTACAACTTTATCCTTGACATTACTAGTCAGGACAAGTTTTTACCTTGCCGGATATTTTAGAGATTTTGGTACCAGCTGGCAGGTATTTCATCTTATCATTTTTTAAAATTAACTATTTATAGTTCCCTAGGCCATTTCTCACAGGCAATTCAATCTGTACATATTAAAATAAAAAATGAACAGCCGAATTTAGAAGGGAGACTGTTTAAAGAGCTAAAAAAATTACGATTTTCATTTTTTTCTACTATATCTATCTATCTATCTATATCATTTCTCATGATCACATTTTGAGATACGTAATTTTCTTAAATATTAGTTTCAGTCAATTCAAAGTTAGTTATTTTTGATGATTGAAAAACTTGACGAATCACCCGATTACCGAACTGCAAAGGCATGCTTCCCGAAGTCATATCTTCAGCTCTATTAATCATTTAGAGTTCATTTTTTTTGTAAAGTCTGCTTTCAGAACTAGTCTATAAATTTTTTTCTCACGAGGCCCCGGGAAGGTTTGCCCAAGTCATATATAAAAAAATATCGATTTTCTAGGAATTTTTCTATATTTTCGACAAATTTTGAACAGCTAGATCTAAGAAACTATTTACTGCATTGAGTTTTGCGATTAGCTCTCCTCTTTGAAGGAAACAACTGCTAAGTAAGTTTGGTGAATTTTTGTAAAGCTTTGACGATATAGTTTATGAACCCGTTAATCCGTGAACTTCCTTTTTCAAATTATCAAATTTTTGTGTCACTGGGAACTGGTCTAACGTTACTGCAAATAAAAACAGGTTAAGGACCAGAAATATTTGGACTGACTCGTTTACCACTCTGGCTTACCTGCAATGTGATTATCCTTTTACCGAACAATTTTTTTTGGATTGGTAAGAGAACAGAATATCAAAAAATATTAAACGTTTTCTGTAGCAGCAAGAACAAATATTGATCCCATAGTGTTTGCCGGATGTTATGTACTAATTAATTGGACTCAGAGAAACCTTAAACTTCCTAATTCCTTCGGTTTCACTTCTTATTTTATTTTGCCTTGGCAAACAACTGAGAGGTCCCGAAAAGTTAGAAGGACTAATGAATGAAAAGTTTAACAACTTGCGCTCTCAACAAATACTGTAAAGTTTTATTTTAATTGGAGAAATTTAATGACTTTGTGCTAGTATCCGACCAAAACTTAACTGGATAGTAAATTTCGTCTAAAACCGAAACCAAAACCCTTTTTTAAGGACATTATTGCGGGTTTACCTAATATTTGGTAAATGTTAATTTATAAGAAGGTAATAACGATCGCATACTATATGTAACAAATAGTAATATTAATAATAATAGTATTCGTAACAATAATAAAATAATAATAACAATAATAATTAATAAAGACCACGAATGGCAAAACAAAAAAACATCAATATAATACCCGCAAATCTGATTATCAAATATTTCAGAGACTTCCATGATGAGATTTGCTGCGCTGCTGTATCTGCAGTTAAATGCAGAGGAGCCAGGGTGTGAAACAGACCAAAGAAGGGAGGGCAGGAAACAATAGAGGGAAGTACCATGGAAGCAAAAGCTAGAACTAGAACTACAAAATAAATATAAAATCCACACTCCACGAGACAAATTAAACAAAGCAATAGCAGAATTTATTGACACCTTGCAGCAATAACTGGCCGTACTCAGTCTTAGACTGAGAAGGTATGCGAAGTGTGATGAAACAAACATAACAACAAATTCTTCAAACCAAAAAACAAGGCTTCAATAGAAACTTTAGTAATCTAACATAACAGTAAAGAACAAAACTTGACAAAGGAACAAACAAAAAATACTGAAATTGAGTCTCATAATCGCATAAGCTTTGCAATAAAATAGTTAAAGCTAGAGCTAGGCAGGGTAGGACTCAGTTTGGGCAAAAAGATTAAACCGAGTTCTACTTTACAATAAACTCATAACAAATATATTTAAAATTACTGAACACAACTTATGGTAGACCGTATTAGGAATGCCATTCAAAGTATCTCTATAGTAGAAGTGATAGTTGCAGTCCAATCGACACAGGAAAGATTGCAATTTTGTATTGACAATGACGGCCGGAATTTTGAGCATTTGCGAAAGTAATTTTCAGTAATTTTAAATATATTTGTTGTTGGTTTATTGTTAGTTCATTTCGTCATTTTTCTTTTGGTCGTTTTTCTTTTGTTGTTTAATATTTTTGCCCAAACCGATTCCTGCCCTGCCTCGTCTTAGCTTAGCTATTTTACTGCGAAGCTTATGTGACTGTGAGATTGTGTTTTAGTATCTTTTGTTTTGTCCCTTTGTTAAGATTTGTTCTTTAACGATATGCAAGATTACCAAAGTTTCTATTGGAGTCTTATTTTTCTTCTAGTTTTCTGGGTTTCCTAAATTTTTTGAATTAATTACTACTAATTAGTTACCGTTGTCACACTTTTTCTCCTCTATAAAACGGCAAGGTTAATTTTCCAATCCGACATTTCGGATTCATCATCAACTTTCTTAATTTAAATGCTGACCTGGATTTTTTATTTCACTATTTAATGCCCTTCATAACTACTAAATACATTGTGATATAAAAATCATAGCGCACCATTTGATTTGTTCAGAAAATCGGTATTATTTAGGGAATTCCGAAACAGCGCCATCTAGTGACCCCTAATAAAGTCATTACAGTATAGTTTATAGCTCCACGAGTTGAGCAAAAAAAGCACTTTTTTTCAACATCAAATTAACTAAAGTCGGTTCATTCAAAACAGGGATATCTACATTTCAATGTAAAAATGTTTGACCTTCCCCCACCACTTTATTATTAAAAATAGACAAAAATGGTCTGAAGCAAAAAGTGCGTAATTGGTGGAAGTATACAATGCTTATATTCTCAACATACCTCAATGATGGAAATTTAAGAGAAAATTGACATTTAAACTTTTTTCTTGCTGTTAACGCTCTTTAGCGGCCAACTTTCGAACTAAAAAATCATTTTCAGCAATTTCTCTGAGCCGATTTACCTACAAATATTTTTTTCCTTAAATTCTGTCATAAACGGTTGCCGAGCTACAGCCGTTGTCCTCTATTATTGGACCATCCTATACATTACTCGTGTGAAAGTAGTGGTTCTTGAATTTAAAAGATGCCTGCCTTGACCAACGCCCCTAAATGTGCTAAATATCTTCCTAGTGTCAGGGTGTTTCAGAATAACATGCTAATAATAAAGAGGGTGATTCTCGTATGTCCTAAACGCCTAAACTTTTGAGATACAGGGTGTCAAAGTTTTAAAAAATAAATACTTTTTTTACAATAAGTTTGTCACTACTGTAGGTATCTTTATGAAATTTGGGTCATGTATTTTAGGAATTAATACGCATTTTTTGATGCATCAAGAATTCAATTATTCTGACCAGTGCCGTCCATGCGGGTTTTGCTTTGCATATTTTTTGGGAAAAAAATAGTACGCCACTGGTTTTTCTTGAAATAAATTTCTTGAAATTTTTTTGAAATCTTCATTCATTTCTGAACAAATTTGCTCTCTTGGTATTTTTTCGTCAGATGCATAGTTTCCGCTTAAAAAAATTAAATAGATTTTACTGCAAAGTCATTATGAATTGGTGTTCTGTTATTCAATGTTTTAAGATCACCTCACAAGATATGATAACCTATTGAGGTCCGGGGAGGCCGGGGCCGGTCGGTCGCCATGCTTGTGGCATTTGTTTTATAAACATAAATATATATATATATATATATATATATATATATATATATATATAGAAAGAAATTAACGGTCATTCGAACAAAATATTCTGCCTCTGGTAGGCCTATTCAAGTATACAGTGTGTCCGAAATTGGTTATGACAGTATTGGGATCTCGGAAACCGTGATAGTTACAAAAACGTTTAAATGGAGAAAGTTTTAGACAATTATGTTTGTAATTTAACGCCGTTTTGCTCGCGATTCCATCTTTTTTAGTTTTTGAGATATTTTGAAAAAACCAAAAAACTGCATTTTCGAAAAAGTCCTATAATTTATTTATTTATGAAAATTTTCAAAATCTGTAAGAACATTATTAAGGCAACTTTTTACGTAGAGTGCACCTATTAAGTCAGATTTTACATACGACGTTTCGATTTTCTAGAACCATCATCAATTTTGTTTTTTCTTATGGCCGCTGTGTTCGATTTTAACAGTTTTGAAAAGAGTATTTCTTTAGCTTTTCAACGGTGTATCACACTTTGTAATTAGGTTATTACTAAAGGTGCAAAAAGTGCGTAGAGAAAATATTTAAACGTTTTTTGGAATTATCAAAGTAAAAAATTAAAAATTAATAGTGTTAAAAGGCAATATGTAATTCAACATCCAGTTCTACAAAAAATTAGTAAAACCTACTCAATAACATTGCACAATGTTCACAAATGTTCAAATGACCAGCCGCAGATAACACTAACATCTTTGCTCAAGTAGGCTTTGGTTTTGAAATACTAGAATGCTTTTAATCTGTCAAAAACGCAACGTTTAAGTTTTATTTAACATTCATCGCTGTTTTAATAAGGATTACAATGGCGTTAAACTTTTCTAATGAGGAAATGTTTGATATGTTAGTGTGTTATATTAAAAATGAAAGAAATGCAAACAGGACCATGGATGTGTATTTTGACACGTACCCCGAAAGACGGCAGCCTGGCAGAACTTATTTTCAAACGCTGCTGGTTAGAAACTTGCTTGAGTTTGGCAGTTTTAATAAGATTCGCACAAAGAAGTATGCAAAAGACAACGAGCAACGCAATAGGCAAATCCTAGAATATTTTAATGAAAATCCGACTTCATCTACAAGAAGAAGCGAAACAGAACTCTCTCTACCGTTCATGGCGTCTTAAAAGTAACTAAATATCGTCCTTACAAGCCAACAATTGTGCAAGGACTTCAAGCAGGTGATTTCGAAAGAAGAATTGTTTTTTGTAATTGGTATATCAACAGATGTCGAGAAAATCCCGCTTTTTGCAATAAAGTCATTTGGTCAGATGAGACTCATTTTACAAACTGTGGCATTTTTAATAAAAAAAATCACCATTATTGGGCTATTGAAAATCCGCAACTACGCGATCCACGCAGGCTGCAAGAGCGATTTGGTTTTAATGTGTGGTGCGGGATGCTTGGTAAGATAAACATAGTCTAATTGAATTGCTTATAATTCAATATTTTCCATTACTTTTTAGGAAATCGTCTCATTGGTCCCTTTATTTTTGATCAGACACTGACAGGCCCAAGATACCTTGCCATGTTACAGAATCAAATAGTTCCTGCCATTTGAGAAGCTGTGCCAGATGATCAGTTTAATAGCTTGTGGTTTCAGCAAGACGGTTGTCCTTTTTAACAACAACTTTTGGTAAAAACGTAATATCCAACAGTGGTCCTGTCCGCTGGCCAGCTAGATCCCCGGATATCACGCCGTTGGATTTTTATTTATGGGGATGTGCGAAAAATGAAATATACGAATTTGACCCCCCAGAAAATAGGCAAGTTCTTGAGCAGCGAACCCGAAATATTCTAGAAAATATAAATAGAAATACCATTCAACGGGTAATCAGAACAGTTGAAAGGAAATGCGGACACTGCATAGAAAAAAAACGGTCAACATTTTTAATCCTAGTATTATGTAGCATTTTTTTATTAATTTTATTGAGTAGGTAGTTCATACTGATTTTCTGTTAATTCTTGTAAGGTTAGTACTTTTAAATCGCCATGAACGGTTAACTTCAGAATGTGAAGTTCTGTTTCAATTCTTCTTATGGAAAAAACCAGATTTTCATTAAAATATTCTAATATTTGCCTATTCCATTCCTTGTCATACTTGCATACTTTCTGTTGCGATTCTTAAAATTGGCTAACCCTAGCAAGCTTCTAATCAGTGCAGCGCTTGAAAAGAAGTTCTGTCGACAGTCGTTCTTCGGGGTACATTATGTGCAGTGCACATAGTATTAATGTTACTGAGTAGAACTTACTGATTTTATGCAGAATTTAATGTCCAATTTAAAAATATTGCTATTTGAAACTATTAAATTTTAATTTATATCGATAATTCGAAAAAATGTTTAAACAGTCTTATTTCAAACGCAAAGCCTACTTGGGCAAAGATGTTAGTGTTATATGCGGGTGGTAGTTTGAACATGTGTGAACATTGTGCACGAATCAATTATGTTATTAAGTAGTTTTCACTGATTTTTTGTAGAACTGGACGTTAAATTACAATATATTGCTATTTAACACTATTAATTTTTAACTTTTTACTTTGATAATTCCAAAAAACGTTTAAATATTTCTTCTACGCACTTTTTGCACCTTTAGTAATAACCTAATTACAAAGTGTGATACACCGTTGAAAAGCTAAAGAAATACTTTTTTCAAAACTGTTAAAATCGAACACAGCGGCCATAAGAAAAAACAAAATTGATGATGGTTCTAGAAAATCGAAACGTTGTATGTAAAATCTGACTTAATAGGTGCACTCTACGTAAAAAGTTGCCTTGATAATGTTCTTACAGATTTTGAAAATATTTATAAATAAATAAATTATAGGACTTTTTCGAAAATGCAGTTTTTTGGTTTTTTCAAAATATCTCAAAAACTAAAAAAGATAGAATCGCGAGCAAAACGGCGTTAAATTACAAACATAATTGTCTAAAACTTTCTCTATTTAAACGTTTTTGTAACTATCACGGTTTCCGAGATCCCAATACTGTCATAACCAATTTCGGACACACATAATCCAAAAATCGTGGACCATTATACTGACAAGCCTTTGAGCGTTTTCCATCATATCTACCGGCATAATTGACGACGTTTTACCGTGTATGGGGCTCATCAGGCCAAAGCAGCCGTGCGGTAGAGCTGATGGAGAACACTCCACGGTATGTTGAATAAGAACGATGAAAATATTAGGCAGTGAGATATTAACCCATAGAGTAAGAGGTGCCATCTATGGGAAAAAATGCGAGGTTTGTTGTTTATACCTCTTTAGTAATGTTTTAAAACGTTATACTGATGAAATGAAAAAGTAAGCGCGATATACTCAGGCTTTCATTGTTTTTGTGTAAACAGTGCGATATCAATTATTTTATTGGCGAAAAGATGAACCCCATATAGGGCGAAACGTCAATTATTCCGGTTGATATGATGGAAAGCGCTTGAAGGCTTGTTAGTATAATGATCCATGATTTTTGGATCCTATACTTGAATAAGCTTACCACAGGCAGAATATTTTGTCCAAATGGCCGTTAATTTCTTTCTTATTTATGTATCTACGGACGTTATTTATATATATATATATATATATATATATATATATATATATATATATATATATATATATATATATATATATATATATATATATATATATATATATATATATATATATATATATATATATATATATATATATATATATATATATATATATATATATATATATATATATATATATATATTTTTTTTATTTTCTGGGGATATAGTTCGAGTGGTACAGGGTAACGAAAACTACTTCATTTCCTTAAAAAATCTGCTATTATTTATATTTCCAGAAGTTTTTGCCGAATTTCAGCCTTCCTCAATGGAATAGTAAGAAAATATTTGGTTTAAGGAAATTGCATCACACAATTAGGTAATTGTTAATTGGTACATTTAAATATGGTTGACGTACATACACAAAAATAGGTTAAAATAGTAGGACTATGCATAACAGAGTGTCCAGACAGACTTGAATATGTTGAGAATTTTAATGTGTTTGTGAATCGTCGAACTATTTTTTGTATATGTATGTCAACAATATTTAAATGTACCAATTAAAAATTACCTATTGTGCGATGCAATCTCCTGAAACCATAATATATATATATATATATATATATATATATATATATATATATATATATATATATATATATATATATATATATATATATATATATATATATATATATATATATATATATATATATATATATATATATATATATATATATATATGTATATATATATAATAGTTTTCTTATATAATTCAATTTTCCCCTAAATCTTCAACGCACTACGTGCAGATATTTTATAAAAGCTTTTCTTTTTTATTTTTCGAGTGTTTAATTATCATAAATTCTGAATCCCATTCATCAATAATTTTATTTCCTCCATTAAATCTACCAAAGAAATCCAATAAAATATTTGCTATTTATCGGAAAGGCGAAGAGTCTTTTCAAACGGATTTTTACATAATTGCGAATATTGTGCGAAGTCGGGCCTAAGGGCTAGGTAAATAAAGGAACAATCTTGACCCAGTTACTTCGAGCTCGTACTAAGTTTGAGGTTATTCGAGCATTAAGGTAAATATGGGTCTTTTCATTTAGATCATTTCAATTTTTCCTTTAAGCTAGAGAACCTCAAAAGCTTAATTTGCTCTGGAATAAAACGTTGAACTAATAATAAGCCTATTCAATTAAAAAAAAAATAAGTACTAGGTAACATTAATTATTTATTTATTCAAAGGGTTTCTAGATTAGAGTTTAATTTTTTGAGTGAGAAACTTTTGACCAAAAGGCTGAAATACCATATTTGATTCTACCTTTCTTCTACCAATCCCCTTTTAAAATCAAAACATATGTCTTGTACAGGTTTATTGAAAAGCTGATAAAAAATTGAATTTAGCTCTTGCAAATAAATAACTGGCGACTGTATTTTCCCTCTAGTTAAAGTTAAAAAAAAAACCTCAATGTTGTCCGCTTATTCTGGTAAAGCATTTTGTTTGCATATATCTCGAAAACATTTCTTGTGGCGTTAAGTCTGAAGATCATGGCGGCCTACCTCAAATTTTGCACAAAAATCAAGTGTTACCCAAAAAAAAAAGCTAAATTTGTTTGTGGTTATCCCAAAATTGCAGTGATATTAAAAAATCATTTATCCTCCACCTTAAGTTTATACGTTTTCCTGTTCCCTTTACCCGGACTAGTTCTATCTCTCTCCCATTACGATAGAATCAGCGCAACGACCAGTCTATTGGTTGTTATGTCAATGGCAACATTTCAATTCTCGATAATTCTATAATAATCTGGCAACCGTGTCTTCGAGCTAGCCAGATATATTATCTATATCTTTTAATGAGAATACAAATACGTAAACTGATTTTTGACACCAATTATGGAATTACTTTATTAAGTAACAGTTTCAGAGAACTACTAATTTACAATTTTACCCTGAATGATTGGCATAAGTGTAGAGCCCAATAATTATTAGAGCTTCCAGACGGTAAAATATTAATTCTTTTAGCCTACAACAATGGACTGAAAATGCTTTCGTGACTAAAACTGTATCACACCCCCTTTAAGTTGTTCCTATATAAAGCTTTTATAAGCTTGCTTAGATTGCCTTGAGGATAATCGATAAAATCTTTCATTCTTACTTCGCTGAAAATATCATAACATATGGTATTACAGTAGTACTCAAATATTTAACTGGGATAAATAAAAATAAAAAAGTTCATTTTTAAAAGATTGTTAACTGTGATAGCCACCCTTAAATTTTAAATGTACGTAAGTTTATCGGAAATGTTTTTCTTCCTGACAGAATGGTGGACGTATTATTGAACGCATGTCTTGTTCAATATAACATCCAGAAAATGCTTGAAAAACATAGAATCGAATTGATAACCTCCTACTTTTTTGAAGTCGGTTAAAGAACGAAACTGATATTTTGATAAAAAAATTAAGTAAACATTATTTTTACTTTTTTTAAACCCACATTGACCTACCATATTGCAGATGTCATGTAATGTATGTGCAGCAGCCATATCGAGAATTTGACTTGCTTCGATATTATTTTAAAGCCAGATATTGAGATATCAAAACCATATCATATATCTAAATACTGTTTTGAGTAATTATTTTCATATAATAAAGGCCATCCTATTCTATAAACAATACATACAAAAGCTAGGATTGAAGCCCACGGGAATATCAGTTTATTATTGTGATCACATGTTGATAAAGATGCTTAGTGCGTTTAACTAACCCGAAACGAATTTAATTTCACCCTCAAATGACGACCCTTTCCACATTTCCCTACTGGTCTGGCAGTTTACACCCCGCTATGGTTATACGCTAGGTAGGTCTTTATTTAAATGATTTTCACGGAGAAAATTGGACTTTCAAGTTAATTAAGATGCCATTAGCACAAAAGTAAAATAGTTAAGATTAGAGGCCTGTTTTCGTTTTAGAATTACCGGGTCCTACGCCAGGCAACTTGCGGTGTACCCCGAGACGAGGCATGTGCAAGTGGTGCACGCAAAATATTGCGTAATCGCCGTCTGTGTCACCATTTTCAAGTAGACTAGCTAAAGTCTGACGCACAAGTTGTGGGCTACAGAATATGCGGACAAAAAATATTCATTGGAAATATTAAAGGTTCCGACGTCTCTAATAAACTGGCAAATATATCGAGTTCGGCAAAACACAATGCGATGTGTTTTTGTTTTTATGCGTTTTGCCGCCTGTCGCTTCAGATGTCGCAGGCCAAGATCCGCGCGTCGGACTGTACATCGGATTACTTCAAGTGAATGCAATTTACGCGACATTCACGTACTCTATGTAGTAAAACGTTTTCTATCCCTTTGGAAAGCATTGCCTCCTATGACGATGTTTTTATTATTTTTTTAACTTTACTTAATTTATAAAGTGTCAAACTATTATTTACATTTAATCCGGAGCAAACCACTACCTGCAGTAGAGCTGAGTAGTTGTTTTATATAATTTATATTGGTTTTCAGGTGTTCAGTCTCATTTCGCATGATGATGATTTATTCGTTTCTAATTGTCAACAACAGCACAATTATTTGCCTACCAATTTGTGTTCTATATTGATGAAATTCTGTATTAATTTGTAATAATAAAGAAGATTTTATAAAATATAGTTAACTTAGAAGCATTTACGAGTTTAATTATTAGATTCCTGTTTAAAATATCGTTAATATTAGGCCAAGACGATCTCAGTGTTCAGTGTCAATTATTTAAAAATTTTCTGAAGAATTTATAATGAAACATTTTTATACTAGATACATAAAAGTATATAATTTTTTTTTGACAAATTTCATGTATTTTTGTAATTTTTCCAAATGAAACAAAAATTTCACTTTTTAAAAAAATCTGTTTAATTTCATCACATCTTTCTTACTTATTTTTCAATTTCCATATAATTCACACGGATACTAGAACAGGCGTTCAAAAAAACCTCTTTAAGTGGCATGAACAAATTTTGGCCGTTATAGACATACAACAAAATTAGGTCAGAAGTGAATTTTGCCATCTCGCCTAATGCAGAATTTTGGAAAATATTTTGCCCCTCTGGATATCAATAGCTACACCCTTCACCTTTAAAGTTAAATTTTTTATTCAAATATCTTAAATTTTACGAAAGTTATGGGAAAACTAGTTTATAAAGTATGAAAAACTGAAATGTTCTGCCTTTGCGCCTATTTTTTTATCGAAATTCAGAAAAAAATGTATTAGCCAACAGCTCAAAAATGATTTTTTAATAGGACATTTTTCTTGTCCTTTTGAACGCCGATATTGGCGTTCAAAAATAATAAGTAGTTTTCGAGCTTTTGAGGCGCAAATTAGTATTTAAATGTATTAAATAACGAAATTGAGCATTTTTTGGTTTCCTTTAAACACTTATAACCAAATAATTTGGCACCAAGATGGCGCACCACCACACAACATTGAAGAGGTCACACATTTTTTTAATGCTCAATATAATTTGTGGATTGGCAAAAATGGCCATATAGATTGGCCCGCGAACAGTCCCGACCTTACACCTTTAGACAGTTTTTTGTGGGGATACCTAAAAGATAGTGTTCTAACATTTCTACCTTTAAAGGATGCCCAATTGAAATGTTAGGGTTTACCAATATGATGGAAGGCGGTAAATAAGTAAGATATGTTAGTTACCAGACGCAATACACTCACCTAATATCGACCCAATAATATCTCTTAATGATGACTATTGCTAGCTCTAGTCGGGTAGGTTCGGATTCTTCTTTCTCGTTACTCTACCAATACTTCTATATCACAATCTCTTACTTTAGATGTAATATTTAAGTTGAGCGCCACCACGTTTTAATTTAAGTTAAATAAAACTTGGGAAAAAAAAAAGTTGAATTGGATCTAACCACTATCATTAGGTAAAGACTTATCTTGATCAATTGAAAATCAACACGTTGGAAACAAATGACTTTTATTGTTTAATTCACAAAAAAAAAAATCAGTGACTTATCCCCCAAAAAAAAAAAGAAATTGTACTGAACAAAAAAAAAATATTGTTACTCAATTCCATCCACTAGGGAGCTTAATAGCATCCCAACAAGAAGTGAAGGAATTAAGTTTTCCCTAACAAGAGTTTAAATTTATTGTAAAGTTACACTAACTGAAATCCCAATAAGTTTCTTTCGCCCCCTTAAATGATTGAAGTTTAATTCTAGTTAAAACAAATAGTTATGTTACAAATGATAATGATTAGGGTTAAGTATAAAACAAAATAAAAAAATAAATTTTGATTAGCCACACGCTGAATGGCAGTACAATAAATATCTATAAAAGGTCTATTACATAGATTTGAATGTCTTAGATATTACTAATAAAGCAGCAGTAATTATGTAGCGCTACGAAGCCGGCTTCGTTTCACCTTACAGAAATTCTGCACACTTTGCTATATGCTAGACAAGGTGACACCAGTAATTAAACTAATATGGATAAACAGTTTGATTAACAGAAATAGTACTATATGTTAAGTTTCCAAATATTATACTACTACTTAGCTGAATACTCTATTCCCTAGTGTAAGCTGTAAAAGGTGGTAAGACAGGTAACATCCAAGTGTTCCTCAATGATCACTATGGCCTACAGCTCCGCTACGGAGACCGTATCCAAAACATCATGTCTATTCCATCAAAAGAAAAGTTCCAATTCCATAAATAACTAGCAGTTAGGAAACCATACCAAACCTTGCTAATCGTTTGTCTTTAAAGCTCCAAAATAATCCCAATGAACTTCAAAGGTTCAACTTTATACAAAATTCCTGAAACAACTGAATTGCCCCATGTAGAAAAATCTCTACAACAAAGTTTGGAATATAATTCCAGATAGACAAAACAGCACACAATATATACGAGAATATAATACAAAATTCTTACCTCATTGTAGCTACGAGGGTACCAAAAAAAAATTGCTTGATCAGCACCAATAGTAAGATGACCGATGTTAGTGGCACGTGTAAGTAATTAAGACAAAATCGCCATATAGGCCGTAAAGTTGAAACCCAAAATTTGCTAAACCATAATATTCAACTTAACTTCGTCAAATCGGATCCTTCTAATCTCCCATTTGGGATGGAATTTAGTTAACAATCAAAAAAAAAATTCAGAACATCCGACACTTCCGTCGTTTATGAGACTTGGTGCTAAAAAGAAAGATCTTTTTCTTAGCCCTTCTCACTTACACGAAATGGTTTCCATCACACAATATTACCAAACACGGTAAATCTACATATCCTATTCTACATTCCAAAACATTATTTGAAAAAAAAACAACTTTTCTCAGTATCAACAAAATAATGTTGGTACAATAAATCCCCTAAATTAAATATTAATTTAAAAAAAAATATATTATTACTCCTCAACTAATCCAAGCTACCCTGTATTTTGTCCAACCAAAGAATAACCATCTAAATTAGTAATATTAGCTCGCCGATATGTCAAATCAATAGGACTTATAATAAGAAAGAAACAGAGAAAGAATACTTTCATTTCTATACTTATTTCGACTGCATTATTCTATCGATTGAAAGCATGTGGTTTTGAACTGACCTATCATAACCCCGTGTAAAAATCTGACAACTGATAAACAATAACAAAGCAAATCTTGTAGATTTCGAAATATATACTAATGAACAAATTTACCTTACTAATTAATGCAAAATAGTGAACCAAGTTATCAAAAAAAATTTGTGTTTAAATTTACGTGCTTGTGAAATTTCCAAACAAAATGTGCTATTTGACATTCTTTGAACTAACTGATATAAGCAAATGGAATCTTAGAATATTAACGCAAGAAAACTATATACAGGTAGATTTTTGAATGTTCTATTAGATTATCTTATCAGAAACATATGTCACTTAGATTTTACCTTCATTTGTTTGTCTTATATGATTGTTGACCTATTCTTCGAGTCACAGCATATTAAAAATGTTAATTCCTATTAATTGGAAGATCTTAAAGTGAATTTTATATATAAAACAGTAATTATATGATAATCCAGTATAATATGAAAGTATATTACATTGGCTCTACCAAAAATAAAGTAAATTCACAGAAGGTTCTAATTTTGTATTTTTGCTTCCGACTACTTGTGACAAGAAATTTCTGAAACTAACATTATTTCTGTTACTTAGGTATCAATGGTAAATGTAAGCCTGAATATAGTATAAAAGAGTGTTTTTAATTATAAATTAGATAAAAATGACTTAGATATCACAAATGATATAATACTAAAAAAATGAAAAAGTGTCAAGCGAAGATTTATTTTACTGAATTTTACTGCCCTATGTACTGACAAACATATATGACAATCTAACTGTAACAGTGTATCATAATAGAACGGACAGTGTTGACGAATTGCCACAAAAAATTAATGTATGAAATCAGGGTTTTAAATACAGAATGTCCCACCTTGACCCAAGCAATTAGGAAACTGGAAAGAGTGTTTCAAAATTGCTTGGATAATGGAGGGAGGTCACGTAAATAGGCTGTAAAAATATTGATTCTTAGTTCTTGTTTTATTTTTGTTTGTTAGTTTGTTTGTTATCGTTGTATTAGTATATATATAAATATATATATATATATATATATATATATATATATATATATATATATATATATATATATATATATATATATATATATATATATATATATATATATATATATATATATATATATATATATATATATATATATATATATATATATAATTATATATTACAGCAAATATATTTTTTTACAAATTACTGTTTTGTTTTTGTTAGTGACATTCCATGAGTAAAGCGATTTAAGTATCTGTGGATTGGGTTCAAGTCCAACAGGGCACTTTTGTTTTTAGTCGACATTTCATCATTTCATGGGTCCCGCGATTTAAGTATAGATGCATATCTGTGAAATTGTCATGTGTGGTAAATTTAAAGTGGAATAAGTCAAAAACTACTGTTCCGAATATAGACAAATTATATATTTTTGAAAAGGGGAGAATAAGGAGAATCCAAAAATGTCAAAAATACAATTTTCCATATTTTTCCATTTTCCTATAAGAAATTCTTCCCGATGTTTGCAGCTATGAGATTAGCTAATCAAAATGTATAAGTATGCCAAATATCAAAACAGCAGAATTAATTACCTGCAAATTTTGAAACTAGATTGATGAAATTCTTTATTAATTTGTAATAATAAAGTTTTTTACGAAGATTTTTTTTAAATGTAGTTTACCTAGAGACAATTACGAGTTTAATTATTAGATGAGTATTTTAACTTGGTAATCCTTGATTAATTTCTCTTGCTGCTTGGCAAAATAATAAGATGGTAGATGTAAGATACCTTACTTAATTTTAATTATATTTTTTTTGAAAAAAAAATTTATAATGTGACATTATTAGTCGTTTTAGTGGTTTAAAATTTTCATATTTCTCCATAAACTTGCTTTAAATACTCCTTGATAATTATCTGATGAAACCTGTTCGCTCAAGAGTACTCTACCGTAAATTAAAATGTCGTTAGCACAAAGGTAACATAATTAAAAGATTTGCTTTTGCATCAAAACAGTTTGGAAACAAATTTTCATCTAGAGAAAAGAGGAAGGACGTCAACGTTGCCGTGTCGTTATTAAACTTTTAATAGTCTAGATTTTGTATGTAGCAGCGGTGAGCGGCTTGAAGGTTTTGGGCCAGTCGACCGAATCTAAAGCTATTAAACGACATTTACTTTTAGTAAAGCGTATTTAAATTTGCGCCGTAAAAATAAGAAATTGCTATTATGGAGTATAAAACGTATAGTGGTTTTGACTTTGCTCACTGACGTGGCTCTAGAACTAATGCAAGATGGAACTCAATTTTTAGCAAAAACTAATTTTATTAGTATTTTAAATCTATATATTTAAAACACTAAGCTAGATTTTTCAGCAAGGTCGTTTCTGATAATTCAAAAACTTTTCGCTGACTTATACATTTTCTTGAAAGTTATGGATTGCCAAAATTATGAAATATCCAAGGAAATGTGTAAGACATATTTAAACTTTGTAATGAACGCACATCACGAGGTTATTATATCTGGAGGAGAATAACAATAAGTAACATATCAGACGTTTTAGTGTTTAGAATTCGGTGATCAGCCAACAGACGATTTTTCAAAACCGGGTTAGTTTAAATATTTTTAAATATGTTTTAAACACTTTGCAGATTTTAAAAGGTTAGTAGGATCCAAGTTTGATAGCAAAACGTCGACGGTTTGAAAAATTTGTATTATTCCTCAAGACTTTTCAAAATAATAAAATAATTTCCTTTCAATTTCGATTTTTTAAGTATTTTTAAGAACAAAAAATGTATGATATACAAAGTAGATAATATTATAGATAACTATTAAGTTAAAAAGTTTATAACAAAAGACACAAATATATTTATTTTTTAAAAATACAATCCATTTTTTTAACTAATTTTTGAATTTATATGTAACAGAAAACAATGCTTTCAGTTAGGGAAGGTCATATACAAAAATAGTAAACCATACAGGCTAGTTACATCGGCGATTAATTTCAGTCAGTTTAGGGCGAGCGAGCGTTGTTGCAGTGGCGTCGCCTGGCCAACTCGAAACAAGTTTCATGAGTTATTTCTATAAGAGGATAACATGGTTTTGATGCTGTTATTTTGGTTTTTAATGCAATAAATTTCGACAAATTTTATATCAAATAGAGCTAGCATTTTATATCTAATAGAGCAGCATTTCCATATGAATTTCGGTCAATAAGCAATGGCCAATTGCTCATCAAAATGTTTTAGAAATTTATATTTGGACTTGAAAAATAAATTATTAGGAAAAAATTTAAACATTATGTCAAGACAAAAATATATATTATGAGTGCCTTCTTATGAAATTTTGTTATATTACGCTCTTTTATGACAGAATGCCCCAAATCGTTCAATAGAAATAAGCACTTTTTCGTAATTAAGGTATCTAAATGTATTAATTTAAAAAGCAAATAGGTAATGTGATTCTCAAATAGAGAAGTAAAAAACATGGTTTTACGATTTTTTAATAATTGTTTTATTGTGATACATATTTTTTTTTCATAAATTAAGAGATAATGTTTTCTAGAGATTACACAAAATATCTAAATATAACCACTTTTACAACGAAAACGGAAACAAACACAACACTACACAATAACTACAGAGGCTTCTGATACCTAAGTATACAGTTATTTAGCTAACAACTGCGGAAAGTGGTACTTCTCCAAATGTGTTAGGTGCAAAATTTTTCCTACGATCGATAGAGTCCTCAAACAAACGTCAGGTTTGAATTCAATACTAATATGCTGTAATTACAAACATAATTGAGCTTCTTACAAAAAAAATATTTACTTTGCAAGTATTTCACCTTATTGAGTATTTTAGATAAGATATTCATTAATCTAGCAAATTGCGCGGAAAGGTTACTTTTCAGTGCTAGTAGTTCTGAAAAGTGACTTTTCTGCACGTTTTTTTTTCGTGCGGAAAAGTGGTACTTTCCGCACGATACATTCTAAGATTATTATTATTATTACAAAAGTAGAACTTTGAACTCTTTTGCATGTTTAAACAATCTTTTTTTAAGGCATCGACTCGTTTAAATTATATATACAGGGTATCCCACGACAAACTGCGGCGATCGATTTGTCAGAAAGTAGGCCTTGGAAAAATTTGAAATTTTGGCAGCTAACTAAAGTCGATGGGGGCAATTCGCGCAAAATATTTTCAACATGGCGGCATTTCCGGTTATACCGAAAGTAGGCGTCAACTTTCTTTTCAAATAGAACACCTTGTATATTATCAAATTTTTGGATTCCTCGAAAAATTCTAGGTATATTTCAGGTATAATATCCTATACCTAAGTTGAACTGTTTTAGAGATATTTTGAATTTTATGTAAAAAATTACGTTTGCAGGTCTAGACATAACTATACACATCTGCTTATCGAAGTCTCTATTATTTATTTGCGGGTGGCTTCCTTGTCCAAAAGGATCCACTTTAGTGGCCTGTGCTGATATTTTTATAATAAATATATAGAGGGTGATCAAAAACTGACATTATAAATATACTTTAAAAAATCGTTAAATGTTACTTTTTTCAAATGGAAACTCCCAATTTTTATAATTTTATCTTATTTAACACTTAAAATAAGGGTGACTTTGTATAAAGTTGTCTATTCCAAAAATTTGTAATTTTTGAGTTACTGACGATTTAACATTTTTTATTCTAATAGTACCAGACGGCTTCTAAGTTTTCTTGTTAGTTGGCCATGACGGGGAGGCCTGGCGAGAACAAAACCAATTGGTTACTAGAGAAACGTAATGATTATTGTTTGACAATTACCTACTAAAATATTATTTACTAATTATAGTAATTATAAAAATTATTAAACTAATAATCATGCCGGGGCGATTAAATTACACACACCAGGTTTATTTGAATTTGTTTATTATCTATGGGGAATCTAACAGAGTTTTAATAAGAACATGCCAGATATTTGCTGATAGATATCCAGATAAACAGAAACCGTCACCGAACAGCGTTAAACAAATGTTGGAAAACTATGAAAATTTTGGAAACGTCAAGGCAAAAATTAATAAGAGGAAGTCCATTGTGGGTAATGAAAATGTCGAGATTGCAATTCTGGGATATTTTGTAGCATATCCAATGACATACCTAAGAAACGTGGTAAGACAATCAGGAATCTCGAGGAACTCAGTGCATAGGATTCTGTTAAAACATAACTTCCAACCTTATTTAATATCATTGGTTCAACATCTAAAAGACACTGATTTGCCAAAAAGAGTACAGTTTTGCGAGTTCTTCTTCTTCTTCATTCCTGTTTAGCCTGTTACATAACAGGACTTATTGGCTTTGCTACGAGGCAGTCGCCAGATTGCCCTCCGTCCGGGGCTCAGAGTCGTTAAATCGGCGACCCTCGAAGTCGACCCTGCACCTTGGTCCAGTTTGGAGGCGTTATCGGTAGGATATCCGGATGGCGAGCTCTAGGCTCCCGAATACCCCGAATCTTTCAAATACTTTAATAATTCCTCTTTAAATTTTTGAAATGCATCTAGGCTTCCACTAGGTGCCCCTTGAGAGTACTACTGATATCACGAGATGACCCTTTCTTTCAAGCTATCCCCTTACCCCTCCCACTCCCGCCACGTAGCGGCCGTTACGCTAATATTCTATGTAGAACTGCGGCAGACGAACGGGATAGAATGCAGGAACAACTAGGCCTCACACGTTCACAGCGTATGCTCCCTTTCTAGCGGGGTCGTAAGTTTCCACCTGAGCGGTTGAGTCTCCCGTTTCCCCCCGAAATAAAGCAGCAAAACCGAACACGTGGCACCACTTATGTTAACAACACAGAGGTCTGCATTCGACGAGACGAACCGGAAGACTGAGTTTTGCGAGTTTATTTTAAGAATGGTACAAGATAACCCTAGATTTTTGGACAATATATGAAGCAAAATTTACTAAAAATGGCCTTTTCAATAGATACAATTCCCATTTTTGGAGTGATTCGATTCCTTATGCAGTAAGATCGCGGAACTTTCAAGAATCCTGGCAATTTAATGTATTTTGTGAAGAAAATTTGAATGGTAAGTTATACATTGCCTAAACACAAGGACTTTTTTAATGAAAAATAATCCATTTGGGTAATATTACAATAATTTTTTTATCAATTTAGCGTCAATCCAAAATTAGATAAATCATTTAGTAAATATTATTACATAAATAAATTAAATTAAATTATTTATACAGATCACACTACACTACTTCATACAAATACTGGTCCACATACCATAACACATCATATCTAACCAAATATATCGTCCGTAGTTTTATAGGAAAGTTATCTTTAGTTAGATATTTACAAGCTATTTATAAAGGGTACTTTAGAAAGACATAAAATACTAAACCTTCTTTTTTTATTGAGCACTCTTCAGATTAAATGAATTGAATTTTGATGTATTTTGTTTCTTCTTAAATCAATAAATCGACGAATATTATCAAAGCATTTCTTTCCGTAAAATTATGTCTATATATTTTTGCAGGAGAAAGATATCTGAATATTCATGAAGAGTTGGACAACCAATATTTAAGTAATTTTCCTTTGGCAGAACATTTTTCTACCAACACGATGGCGCCTCACCACATAGAACCGTTGCAGTCACTAACTTTTTACAAGCTAGGTTTTACGACAAGTGGATTGACAACAATGGACCTTTCCTGTGGCCTCCTCGTTCTCCCGATCTGACAGTCTTAGACTATTTTATATGGGGAACGATAAAAGGAATCGTTTATTTTATTCCAGTAACAACAAAAGAGGACTGTATGGCAAGGGTAAGGGTCGCGTTCGAAAGTTTATCTCCAGCTTCAATTAGAGCGGCCACCCACGAGGGATTTATTCGGAGATGCGAAAAATGTTTGGAAGTACAAGGTGGACATTTTCAACATTTATTGAAAAAATAAGTTGTGCTCTTGTGTGGACTAGACTATAATGGGAATAGGCTTTCTTTAATTAATTTTTGTCTTCACGGTTTCAACATTTTTATAGTTTTCTAACATTTGTTTAACGCTGTTCGGTGGCGGTTTCTGTTTATCTGGATATCTATCAGCAAATATCTGGCATGTTCTTGTTAAAACTCTGTTAGATTTTCCATAGATAATAAACAAATTCAAGTAATCCTCGTATGTGTAATTTAATCGCCCCGGCATGAATATTAGTTTAATAATTATAATAATTACTATAATAAATAAATAATATTTTAGTAGGTAATTGTCAAACGACAACAAATATTACGTTTCTATAGTAACCAATTGGTTTTGTTTCTCGCCAGGCCTCCCCGTCATGGCCAACTAACAAGAAAACTTAGAAGCCGTCTGGTATTATTAGAATAAAAAATGTTAAATCGTAAATAACTCAAAAATTACAAATTTTTGGAATAGACAACTTCATACAAAGTGACTCTTATTTGAAGTGTTAAATAAGACAAAATTATAAAAATTGAGGGTTTCCATTTGATGAATGAATGATTTGAACGATTTTTTAAAGTATATTTATAATGTCAGTTTTTGATCACCCTATATTTATTTATTAGAAAAATATCAGCACAGGCCACTAAAGTGTACCCTTTTGGACAAGGAAGCCAACCGCAAATAAATAATAGAGACTTCGATAAGCAGATATTTATAGTTATGTCTAGGCTTGCAAACGTCATTTTTTACATAAAATTCAAAATATCTCAAAAAGAGTTGAACTTAGGTATAAGATATCATACATAAAATATACCTAGAATTTTTCGAGGAATCCAAAAATTCGATTATATACATTGGGTTCCATTTAAAATAAGAAAGTTGACGTCTGCTTCCGGTATAACCGGAAGTGACGCCATCTTGAAAATATTTTGTGCGAATTGCCTCCATCGACATTAGTTACCTGCCAATTCAATTTTTTCTAAAGCCTACTTTCTGAGAAATCGATCGCCGCAGTTCGTCGTGGGACACCCTATATATATATATATATATATATATATATATATATATACAGGGTGACCCATCGAAAACGTACCGCAAGGCATAACGGCCAGGGTAATTTTTTTTTCAAAAAATCCAAAAACACGTCAATTTTGTTTGTGAGGGGGACAATTTTTGCCCTTAAAATGATCGCAAAATTTTCAACCCTCTAAGCGGGGGTGTCATCCCCCAAACTTTTTCAAATGGGAAGAGGGGTCAAGTGGTACCGCAATGAAAAGGGCTTTCTATTCTCTATACATTCCCGCTTTGGTTTTGAAAATCGGTCAAGTCATTTAGAAAATATGAAGGATTGAAATTTAAAATGTTTATTTACAAATTATCAGAGTAAATGATAAGGATAAATTCCTTCGACCAATTCGCTATTTTTGTCCTGTTATTTTAGATGTTTACTGCTGATTTTAGTGATTTGACATGCCACAACGATCAGGTGCGGTAGTTGCTAGATAGCTGTTCTGTAACTTGTGCGTTTAAATTTCTCAATATCATTAAATTTTTTATCAATAATTATGGTGTACTCACTTGCAGAAAAAGTGGAAATAATCGAACTTTATTTTAAAAATAATGAATGTGGCAATCGGGTTGCGCAGATATTTAATGAACGACATCCTGAAAAACACCTTTCCGGCAAAATTGTTCGCGAGTTAGTAGCAAAATTTCGCGAAACTGGATCCCTTATGAATAAAAAGAGGCAGATGGAAAATCCTGTAGTAAATGAAGCTATGGAGGTCTTTGTATTGGGCCAAGTTGCCATGGATAGTACGCTAAGTACAAGAAAATTAGCCAATGAGACCGGCGTGAATCGTATAAGTGTCCAAAGAATATTGAAAAAACACCATTTCCACCCGTATAAAATTCAGTTGGTACAAGAACTCAACGAAGACGATTTTGATCGCCGCTTGCAATTTTGTGAAACTATTAGTGAACGAGTGGCCAATAATAATAATTTTCTATTCAATGTGTGTTTTTCGGGTGAGTGCACTTTCTTTTTGAACGGTGTAGTTAATCGGCATAACTGTCGGTACTGGGCTGAGAACAACCCCAGGGTATTTCACGAGGTGCACACACAACATCCTCAGAAATTGAACGTGTGGGCTGGTATTTTTGGAAATTCTATTGTGGGTCCTTTTTTTCTTCCTGGAACTCTAACAGGTGATATGTACTTAGATTTACTGGAAAATACCATCGACCCAGCCCTAACTGACATCATCGAAAATAATCCTGGATACGTTGAAGCGGAACTGATATTTCAACAAGACGGTGCACCTCCACATTACTCTCAAAATGTGCGTAATTATTTAAACACTAACTTTCCCGGGCGGTGGATAGGACGAAGGGGTGCCATTGAGTGGCCTCCCCGGTCACCCGACTTGACTCCTTTAGACTTTTTTCTATGGGGACACATAAAAAGTAAATTGTATAGCACTTGCCTCATTAGAAGATCTGCGAACACGAATTATTGACGTTTGTCGCGAAGTGACCCCTCAAGTTCTTCAGAATGTTCGAGAACGATTTGAAGCTAATTTGTATTACTGTATGGAGGTCGACGGGCAACATTTTCAGCATTTGCTTCATTAACACGGTAAGTTTTTTTTTATTTAATTCAATTTATGCGTTTTTTGAAAAATGTATTTTTCAAATTTCAATCCTTCATATTTTCTAAATGACTTGACCGATTTTCAAAACCAAAGCGGGAATGTATAGAGAATAGAAAGCCCTTTTCATTGCGGTACCACTTGACCCCTCTTCCCATTTGAAAAAGTTTGGGGGATGACACCCCCGCTTAGAGGGTTGAAAATTTTGCGATCATTTTAAGGGCAAAAGTTGTAAAAAATTACCCTGGCCGTTATGCCTTGCGGTACGTTTTCGATGGGCCACCCTGTATATATACAGATACAAGATACAAGATATGCTCTCTTATTCGGTTGGCTTCAATTAAAACTTACATGTAATATAGGGATAAACTGATAAATTTTGGTAAGAATTCAACATGATGGAAGAAAAGGGAGGTCTAATACATTTTTGAAAAATCAAATGTGACCAATAGGTAGGAACTGATAAAATATTGGAACGAATCCAATGTGTTTAAAATGGCACCCAATAAAAATGCTTGAAAAAAGTGTCTACTTTTACGTGTTACTAATGGCTAGGTGTGAAACTAACTTGGTTCACACTTCACTACTCCTAATGACAGGAAAGTCATAACCAGGGAAGTTCCAGGCAAAGGAAATTTACTGATATTTTTTGCGAACCTCTGAAACAAATTTCTGGATTCACCTGCGTGCGGCGGTCCTTTTGTTGTTACCCCTAAGTTACTGGCCTGCCGAGGCTGGTGTGTTCTACTACTAGAGTTGCATGAAACGGAATGTATGTGGATTCATCCCTCAAGTACGATTCAAGGTTTAAGAAATATGGGTTACATCTTGCTTACATATAACTAAGGAGTCTAGTTAAAAACGTAAATAAATCTTATTTTTGACCGAAAAAAATATACAAACAAAAATACTGAGTGATATTCAAGATTTACGTCAGACTGTAAGGATTAGGTGACGTATAAACTCCATTTTTGTATCTTTCCTACTAAATTAGTAGAGCACCGACTGGACTAAGAGCTTACAAATCTAGGAGTGGCATTATAGGGTCATAATTAATCACTTGTTAGTTTATCAGAAGCTCTCCGATAATAACACATGTTTGAACGTGAGCTCCAGCACTATAATAATAAGGAAACTCCGGCAAAATTCCATTAAACTAAATTCAGCACATTTGCATTTCGTCTGCGGAACTTAAGTATACGAAAAATACTCGAAATCAAGTTGATAACGGGGGTAAAAAACGAACATGATACGGTGAAATGATTCCACCTCGCGTGCCACAATGCCGAGCGTGACCGTATAACGCTGAAATGTAAGTAAAAATTTAAAGTGTTACCAAATGGAACGTGAATAAACACACGTAATTATTACAAACAGTCATATTTTATTTAGTTTTTATTTACTAGGAAGGTTTAAATAAATACACACAATTGATTAATAATAAAAATGTTTATAGAAAAATAAAACTGACTTAAAAAAAACTCTAAAAGCTAAAAATAATATTCTACTTCATTTTGAAAATTTGACTTTGTGTAGTTGGCGTTGGGAAAAGAAATATTGAGTATTTCCTAAATTGTAATATCAATTAACTATACTTATTGGGTTGACGCTGATTTCATAGTCAAATTTCCAAAATGCAATTACAACATATTTTTTTATATTTTAGTTAGTTAGTTATTTAAAAGGTCTTTATTGTCCATAATTAGTACACACACCTTTACAAAGAAAAAATGACAACTTGAGGAAAAAGGCCTAATATCAGGTGAGCTTTTCTAAAGATGATCTCTGTTTTAATAATAGGTAGTATACAGTTAAAAGCATTATACTAGTTCTAAATGTTACTAACATTAAAAACTATTAAGACTTAAGAAGAAAAAAATATAAATCTCTCAAGCAGTACAAACGTAATAAAATTCTTACTTACACTATAGGAATGCTTTGTTCATTCAATATATCTTTTTTAAGTTTTTCTATCTAAGTATTTAACGGTTACGATTTTAATATATCAGGGAGATTATTATAAACATTCGTGATTTGGTATGTAAATGACGACCTAAAGAATGTGTGTTTGTAAGCGGGAGGTGTGAGTTGGTTCCTGACTCGGAGATTTAACGTATGCACGTCAGATCAAAAAGTATCCTTAGAGTAAAGATATGCAGGTTGTTTAAAAAGTAATATCTTCTGAAAGAGCATTAGCTGCGTGTAAGCGCCTGCAGTTTTTTATATTAAGCTAGGGTGTTTCGATTAGTTTACTAATACAGCTACCAATATGACTTCAGAACTTGAGATCCGCATCCAGAATTAAACTTCATTTGTACATGAAACCTCTGAACTACCTGCTCTTTAAACTTTTAATTCAGTAATAAGTGACTGTTCTTTTGTGGTCGAATTGAATAATAACAAACTTGTTTCCAAGAGATTAATTTGAAGGCAGTGTTTACACGCTGAATTATAAAGATTATCCAGATCGAAGTTAATTTCATTTAACTAAGATGCAAGGTCGCTAGGTGGAAAAGAAAGACATATTTGCGTATCATCCGCGTAAATATAAATTTGGCAATATTCTACGTCTATAATTATTTCGGATGTATATAAAATGTAAAGTAGAGATCCGAGCATAGACTCCTGAGACACACCTGATAAGAGATCCAATGGCCTAGAAATTTGTCCACTCATCTTAACACGTTGCCTTCTATTTACAAAATAAGAGCGAAAAAAATTTAGTACCGAATTAGAAATCCCCAAATAGTGCAAAATACCAAATAAAATGTTGTGATTCAGGGTATCGAAGGCCTTGGAAAAATCAATTAAAGTTAAAAGTGTAGGCTTGTTAACATCATTGGCTCGCAAAATATCATCTGTTACAGCTAAGAGAGTGGTTGCACAGCTATGCAATTTCTTGAATCCTGATTTTACCGGTGGAATTATGTTGTATGTACTAAAAGCAAATGTTGAATGAATTTGTGAGTCTATTATCTTTTCAAGCAGCTTTGAAGGTGCTGGCAAAAATACTAACAGGGCAAAGTTCTTTGAAACCCTTTGGTGTCTTGATCTTTGGTAAGAATAATTCTATAGCCTTCTTCCAAATATCAGGTAACATTCAATTACTGAGACGTTCCTGCGCGGCATCACCGTGATAAAAATCTAAAATTTCCCGATCAGCCACAAGTTTCCCTCTCGTAATATCCAAGAAGCGTAACTCGCGCCACATCCCATTGGCATCTGCTCTATCTATCAGTAAGATTGGCTTTTTTCATTCTTAAAAGCCAAAGTAGTTTTTAATGGATTTGTAATAATGATGGGCCTTGATTCCACTGCGAAGCAATCTGCGTCGAGCCTTGTCTCGAAGAGACAACAATTTTCGATTGTCTGTTAACCATGGTGAATATGTTATATTATTAAATGTTTTGGTGTTGTTGTTTTTGAAGTCGATTTTATTTTTTATAGACATTTTTTATCTGACAATTTTTTATTTATAATTGTTTATAAGAAGCTTTGTTGTAAAGGACAGGTTCAAAATTACCGGGACCTAAACCTGGAGAAAAATGTTCTATTGCTTGAAAATGTTGCTAGACTCCCGGTAACTAATAAATATTATATAAAATCACAAGAAAAACGATTTTTTGCATCATCTTTCCACATTAATTTTACCCCTCCCTAACACACACCTTTGTTTCAACTGACACAGGAACTATTTTATTTCCAAATCAGAGTCATTTCATATTAGATATCAGATTTATAATTACCTATCAAAATAGCCTGAAGAGAAAAAAAAGTCTCATACTTTTAACTACCGTAATCCTGTAATTCTGATTCATTCGACCTCATTCTTCAACTGCAGATGGGCTAAGGTCTTGTAATATCCGTGGATATGGTTAGCGGAATTGAATTTTTCTCTTGGGCATATTCCATCTATTGTCAATGGATTTAATGTTGAAAAAGTGTTGCAATTTGTTAATATCTTCTTGAAAGAGTGTTGCAATTTGTTAATATCTTCGGATTCCAAGATTCTACTTATGTCGTTTGATGAGGAAAAATATTGTCGTCCATATAAATGAATTCTGGATAAACAATGCATACACTACTGGACAAAATTAACGAAACAATATAAAATTTTCAAAAAAATCAATTAATCTTTTTCTTATGTTAGTTTTGAACTTTATAGAATATTTAAATAGTAGGTTATGCATATTTTGTTTCGTTGCTGATCACAGCAACAAAACAATTCGTTTAGTTTATAAATTATTCCTTTTTTAAAAGTAATTTTTGTGGTAGGCTATTTTATTTTTGACCCCGAAGAACTAGAAAAATTAATTTAATAATAAAGAAATTTAACTGAACAGGGTAGTTTCACTGGACGAGGGATATTGCCAGAGTTTTGTTGCCAATTTGTTAGGCAAACATCGTTTCAAAATAAGTCATATGATACGGTGCTTGAATGAAGTAAGAATTCTAGGCCAGGGCAAGGGCGAAAACGATGCACTAACAAACGAGATGAATATTTTATAAGGCAATATGCTTTTAGAAATAAGACTATAACTAGTTCTATGATAAGAAACGAACATAAAGCTGTCCGCAATGTCAAAATTTCTTCCAGAACAGTTAGATGACGGTTAAATGAAGCTGAGTTAAACAGTAGGAGACCAGTCACTACGCCCTTGTTTACTAAAGAGATCACAGTTGCCAGGTTACATTTTGCGAAATCATCAAAATTGATTATTGGAAATAAATTTTCTTCACAGATGAAACTAAGGTTAGTTTAAAACATCCAGATGGTCATGAGCAAGTATGCCGAAGACCAGTAAAGATGTTTGTTCCTTGAAATGCATTTGCAAGGATTCCATTCGGCGTTGGCTCTGTTATTTTCTGGTGTGGCATCCCGTGACGCTCGCACAGAGGTTATTCCTGTCCGTACGAGATTCATAAATACTAATTACTATGAGAATATTGTGATGTGATCCCTTTAGTTTATTTTATGGAGCCCAGTTTCCTGTTAATGCAAGACAACGCCCGACCTCACGTGCCTAGGAAGGTACTTCATTATCCTAATCAAGTTGATATACCAATTATGCAATGGTCACCAAAAAACCCGGATCTAAATAAAAATTGAAACTGCATCTGTCACAGGATAAAAAGCAATTTATCAAGATTTCATTCAAAATTTAATTACAAGCATGCCTAGGCGCATAAATGCTGTCATTCGAAGTAGAGAAGGCAACATAATTAATTTCGTTACTAGTGGCCCAGCATTTTTTTTTCATCGATACATTTTAAACGATGTTGCTATTAGCTCTTAAAAATAATTTTATTTATATATATATATATATATATATATATATATATATATATATATATATATATATATATATATATATATATATATATATATATATATATATATTATAGAGACATTTTGTAGCTAATTCACCTTTTTTTTCTTACGTCTAGTGTTACCAGTGTCCATCGAAAATATTAAAATGTATTCCTTATAGAGATTTGTATGATTTAATACATTGTTGTAATTTTGTCCAGGAGTTTATATGCAATACGTCCAAGAATATTTTCAATATAAACTAACAGTTCATATTATCAACGATTGGTATTAGGAGGAGCTATTACTAGCCCGGACACCACCTCGAAACATTACGATGTTACTTTGGTATGGGACTCTTTCGATAATTTTGTTTAAGCCTATACTGATGAGTTTGGTTCCGATAAGCTCTAATCCGGTCATTTTCAGAAACAAGGCTAACTCTAAACTCGTCAGAGAAACAATTATTTCTTAACCTGGTTTTATTCAATTCTAAATGTTCGCTGGGCTCTACTAATAGCAGCAACGTCGGTCTATGTGTGACATTTTTAACTTATAGATTTATCTTTGTTGAACTCAGATATCACTTGCCGATATTTCCTAAATTTTATAGAATTAACGGAAATTAATGCTATCATATCATAATTGTTAATAAACTAAATATCAGTAATTCGAGTCTCCAATACGGGCAAAAATAAAACTTCATTAAAAAGAACCCTTTTTTTTTCGTTGACAAAACCCTTTCAGTGAAAAAATAACTGCATATAAATATTCAGTGGCTTGACTGGTAACATGAAAACACATTCTAAGTGTATGTATAGTTAATGATCTCCCACTGACATGTTCTAATAGAAAAACCTGAAAATTGTCCAGGACCAAATTTACAATAATTTCATCAAAAATAAGTATATTTTTGATGTTAAAAATTGTAATTCAAAAGGGACAATCCATGATTACAGCGTGTGTTAATTAGTAAATAAGAAAACCTTGAAATATCTATGGTTTATCCTAAAAATATTTAAAGTTATCTCATAATATAAAGATATTTAAAATATATATTCAGCTGTCTTACGAACTCGTTTTGTTTTTATTTACTCAGTATGCTTTTATGTTTACTAACGCACCTAAATGAATAAAAATTACATTAGTTTTAAATAAGAAAATAATTAAAAGTATTTACACTAGATACGCACATGGTTATTCGTTACATTTTGACCCTCGTTTACAAGGTTTATTATAAAAGTTAGAAAAACTCCTCATAATAATTTATATAATATTAAGAATAATAATAATATTATTACTGACACCTGTAGCATATTGCTAAGGGGTAATTGGCGACAATTACAAGTATTTTTAGAATCAATTAGGCCGGCAATCTTTTCCAAGTACCGATGTGCCAGTGCTTAAATTCAACTTCAAAGGAATTGTGCGGACGGATAGTAATAATAATAAACAAAGATATGTATACACCGCATACATCGATTATAGTTGGTTGTTAAAAGTCCTTGAAATATATAAGATAATCATCCCACATTAGCCAATCTGTTTCAAGATCGAATGCCTCAATTGTCGACTCAGCTATCTCACACATAAAAATCGTATCATTGAGACTTGCACAATTAAGATTCAAAAGGGCATAATTCAAGAAGATTCTTTGAGGCCCTTATTGTTCTGTTTGGTACCCTCTGTCGCACATGCTCAATGACATGGCTTTGTCAACAAAATCAACACTTTTGCGCAATACAAAATAACTCACTTACTACTACTCTTATCAAATAAACGAACATGAATATAGAGAACGTGGAGAGGAGGACAAAAAAACACTATAAGTCTGTTATTAAAACCCTTGCCATACCAAGTAGTCAAAACCGCAGAGGTCTTATTAATGTCCCATTTCTATTAAAAAAGCAAATCCTAAACCTTTATATGACATTTCTTTCAAAAGCGTGAAAAATCTCCTCTTCGTAGGGTCGTAATCCTAACTGATGAAACAATCGGTTGATCCTTGCTTGGAAACAGAAAGCGCTACATGGAAGACATCATCACAGGTTTTGCGCAGAACATGTATACAAGGAAGCTTCTAACTAATGGCTTACCCGAAGCGAATTATTTCCTGAGACTAAGGACTTTGTAATAGGCATACAGGTGATACCTATAAAGAATTATTTATAAGATATCATCAAGGACCACAATATTGCAGATGACAAGTACAGAAAATATCTTGAAAGAAAGGAAATGATCCAACATATAACTGCTGGCTGCACATCTCTGTCACATACCGAATAACTGAATCGTAACAACTGTGTTGCTAAAATAATCGATCTTCGATTTACAAAATTTTTAAAATTCACTACTACTGATAGCCCCTACTACCAGTGAATCCCTGAGATTATTATTTGGGAATAAAAGTGCTGGACTCTAGTGGGACAGATCAGTTCTAAGAGGCAAGACTAATCCATCAAACTGACCTAATATAATCCCCGTTGGCAAGAATCACAGCAAAACTTTTCTCATCGATATCGCCGTATCGAACTCCAATAACATCCAAGAAACAATACAACATTAAGTAGCAAAAAATGTGCTGACCTTGCACTGGAAATTCGCCAGACCTGGAGAAAAGAAATTGTCGTGATTATCCCTATAGTAATATCTACCACCAGCATTGTCCCTAAAAGTTTTTCAAGAAAATCTCGGCCTCTCCACACTTATTATATAACCTGTCGGCTAGTTCAAAACTTCCTCTTTCTGGAAGAGAATGGGTTCATCTTGCTTCGGCATACACCGCACACTGCGAGAAAAATCATCAAAATAATAAAATTAATATAGCTTTTATTACCGATAGATTACATAATCCCCTTCTGGGAAATTCTAAAGAGTGGTAAATAAAACATACCATAAATGACCGCAAATAACAGTTTAGAAATATACAACAGTTTAACAGATTTTATAAATATTACAGTTAATATAGAATTTAACTATGGTTTTGAGAGAGATGGCGTTAATATCAACATACATTGCTGATTCGAATGAATTAGCTGCACATGGGATTCAGCGGATGATTCAAGGGTATGCTTAAACAAAATTCCCACAGAAAAAATGAAACTAAAAGCTATGCATCAGTTAAAACAAAAAATAATCAAAATTCGGTAGTTATAAACCCAAGAGTGAAGCAACATTTCGAAAATTCAAAAGTAGAGGTACAATAATTTTTAAAACTTACAAAAATAAATTTAAAAACTTCTAATATTAATCATATTGATACTAGAAATACCGAAAATTTATCCAAGCAGCTTTCATAGGATGCTACATAGTTAAATAAGAAGAGGAAACTTTCCGACATCATGACATTATTAATTTCTACAATTAACGGAGAAGGCGAAGATTTTTAGACTGAAACTGTATAAAAAATACAATATTGTATTAGGTAAGATCTAGAAATGTTATGTCTTACAGTGTTTTGATGATATTTATAGGGCACTTTATTTTACTTTCTTTTAATGTACTTGAAGATCCAAAGGTTGACTGACCGAACAATCAAAAATCAGAAAAATAAATTTTTATATGCAGGGCAGCCACTACTCTAATTAATCGTAATGAAAGATGTTCCAATAAGATGGATTGATGGTACATGTGGATAAGGCTTTAACATCAAATGATTTTTATCTTGTGTTCAGATTTGGCAAGTTTAGTCTTTGTCAATTTTTTCAACCATGAAAAAATTTGCAATCTAACAACGTGTTAAAATTATTGAAGCCTATTACGAAAACGTGCGTTCCAAAATTGCATTTCGAAAATTTCTTTGGTCAGCATAATTGATCCACCGAGATTGCAACAACAAGCCAGGTAGGTGGCAGATGTGAAAACACAAGTTTTTTTAAAGTGTGAAATATTTTTAAAAAATATTTCAACAACAACGAAATCTTTGGTACAAGCGGAGATCGAGCCTGCATCTCTGGATCTCTAGCCAATTGCTCTATCCAATTACGCTATCGTACCACTAATAAGAAATTCGTTAGAACTTATAAACTAACCCACCAGATTTGATGTCTAGGCAGGTACGCCGCGCCATAAGTTTAAAATATTGGGCTTGATCAACAATGGGTATGATACTAGTGGGTTTGAACATGTACAAGTTCTAGTCAATTGCTTCTCAGTGGTACGATAGCTCAATTGGTTAGAAAAATGGGCTAGAGACCCACTGTTACTTTTAATCAAGTATTTCTCAAGAAATTTTTCACAATTTAAAAAACTGACAAGAAAAATACTATTAAGAATTTGGCTTATACGGGCATAACTTAAAATTATAAATTTGCTAATATGGACGCAACCTAATAGCGATGTCAGATTTGACCTCCAGTTATGAACGCCGCGCCATAAGGTTAAAATATTTAGTAGGATCAACAATGGTTATGATACTGGCAGGTTTGAATATATGCACTCTTTAGCGAATTGCTTATTAGTGGTGCGATAGCGCAATTATTTAGAGCAATGCGCTAAAGATCTAGAGGTAACTTTTATTATTGATCAAATATTTCTAAAAAGAGCATAAAAATATTTTGATATTATGTGGAGATTAAGATCTTAAGCGACATTGACTTGATGATCAGCAATCGTGGTACTTACGATCTTATGTGAAGGACCTCTCTATGCAGGGTGATTCATGAGGAAATGTCAATACTTCAGGTACATATTCAGGACCAAAAAATTAACATAAAAGGCTATATCAATAAGTGTCCGCAAGTCCTTAGTTCTCGAGATACAGGGTATTAAAGTTTTTATTTAATTTTCCTATTTTTTAAATAAAATCTATGATAAATAAAATAATGGAGTGAAAATATATATATACGGGGTATATATGAGATATACGGGGGTTTTTTGGTATGACAAATTCGAATCTAATATAAGTATTGCTCTTACTTGTAGGGGGCGCCACCTACATGTCTTTCTACTACTTCGAACAATCACAACTTTTTGGTACAGTCTTGTACTTGAGTAAAATAAATTATTCCCCTGCCATTTCTACGTCAAAAAGGTATACTTCTTAAAAGTGGATACGAGCAACAGTTTTTGAGATATTTGGATTTAAAACAATTTCGGCGCATGTAATTTTTTATCGCAAAATTTTAATTAAGTTTGTTATTTTGTTCAAATTTAAATGCATCTTGGCACAAAAGCTTTGAAATGAAAGGCTAACACAGGGGTGTATTCAGTGCCTCAGACATAAACTAAACAAAAGGTATTTAATTTTTATTAAAATTGTTATTATTAAGTTGTTTTTAATAAAACCTAGGTTACGTTTTATAATTTTCAAAAATTCCACCATTTGCTTCTGAGCACAGGTCAGCTCTATGGTGTATAGCTCGGGTTGCTCTGTGGATACATTCGGGCGCATTTCTTAGTGTTTATGCTGCGTTTGTTATCCGATCCAATAATTCTTCTCTTGTGTTTACTTTAGTGGAATATACCAGTGATTTGAACCACCCCCAAAGACAATAATCCAAAGGATTAAGGTCTGGCGATCTAGGTGTCCAATTAAACGGACCTTCCCGACCAATCCATCGGTTTGGAAAGTTTTGGTTTAAAAAATGTCTTACAAGTAAACTGTGTGCAGGGGCTCCATCATGCTGCAAATACATGTTTTGTCTTACATTAAGGGGAACATCTTCTAATAGATTTCGCAAGTGATTTTCAAGAAAGTTTAAATATTTTTCTCCTGTAAACTTACCTATTAAATGCAACCTTTAATGCTAAATTTATGTTGGAAATGATGTTCTACTGTAGCGTGATCTTCATTAATTCACCACGCGTGAACTACATAATTGCATTCTCAACTCAAAATAACCCTCCTGCAAATGTTGAACCCGTTGTAAATGAAATGGGTATAAACAATTAATGTGAAGATTTCTCCAAGCAGACGATTGTGTAATTTGATAAGTATCTGCAACCCGCCTAGTGCTTATGTTTGGATCATTTTCGACGGCATTGAGTATAGCCTCTTCTACTTCAACGTTGGGTCCCGATTCCCTTTCAGATACAATTTTCGCACATGGAAACATCCCAGATTCTCCAGCAGTAGTGAAAACTTGTTGAAAAACTCTTCTATCTGGCACCCTTCTATCTGGAAAACGACGCTGGTACTCCGCGACTGCTTGAATTGCGACCCTATTGCAGAAGCCATAGACGAATATCATATCTGCATATTCACGATGCGAGAATATCACAGGCATAATGACGTATTTAGATCTAAAGTTTCTTAAATGATTATTATTTTATTAATTAATTAGAAATTGACAGTGACAAAATTTGATCTTATTATTAACTGACATTACTATTGCTAAGTAACAGGAAAAACGATGAGAACACCAACCAGCAGTTGTTCTGTCAGACAAGGCACACTTCTATTTTTTTACAATATATGCATACTTTATGTGAATTTGATAAAAAAAATTACATGCGCCGAAACTGTTTTAAATCCAAATATAAACGGTTGCTCGTATCCACTTTTAACAGGTATACCTTTTTGACGTAGAAATGGCAAGGGAATAATTTGTTTTACTCAAAAATGTAATACAAGACTGTACCAAAAAGTTGTGATTGTTCGAAGAAGTAGAAAGACATGTAGGTGGCGCCCCCTACAAGTAAGAGCAATACTAATATTATATTCGAATTTGTCATACCAAAAAACCCCCGTATATCAATTTTCACTCCATTATTTACACTATCATAGGTTTTATTTAAAAAATAGGAAAATTAAATAAAAACTTTAACACCCTGTATCTCGAGAACTAAGGCCTTGCGGACACTTATTTATATAGACTTTTATGTTTATTTTTTGGTCCTGAATATGTACCTGAAGTCACTGAATCACCCTGTATACTATTTCTTTTTCAGTTTTAATAATTTACTTACTGAATTGAATTAACAAATGAGGTAAAATATTTTGCTTAATTCGTATCAGTTCCTAGAAAATATCGAAGAAATCAACTTATTATTAAATTATTCCCATTATACCTACAATCTGCGAAAGCAATCTTCAAAAACCATTAATTATACCACAACACGATGCCCTGCAAGAGAACATCTGTCCTGTCTGCTAACAATTTCAGGCGGGCAGGGCGAAAGCTTCCGTGACCGAAAACAATATCGCACCCCTTCCCCTCCTTTGTTACCACAAACCTACGGCCCTTAAAATACTAGCGTTTAGTGACCTTGACGGCGGCGCCGGCGGCCGTTGTTATGGGGGCTCTAAAAATCGCTAAAATATAGCCGGGGCCGCTAAAATACGGAAACATGATCGGTGACGTTGGTCGGGTAATTATCGAGGTCAGCTGTTTATAATTTTAACGGTGCTCCTAGGGGAGCTTGCATGCGACCGTTGCGTTGGTGGGTTTTATTAATGAAAGTACCCATATTCATAACATTTTTAAATGCTGTGCTACTTTTTTACATCAAATCAATGTTTAGTGTAGCCCAACAATATATGAAAAGTTAGAAACGTTATATTGCTTGCTTATCAGCTATAAAAATCGTACCAAACTAAATCAAATACTTTTTTTTACTTCAGGGGGATTCCGAGCTCATAATTTTTGTTATGTTGGGGATATTCTAACTTCTAACCCTAAACACCCCCCCGGTATCTATGTACAAGTAACACAGTTTATATATATATATATATATATATATATATATATATATATATATATATATATATATATATATATATATATATATATATATCTATATATATATATATATATATATATATATATATATATATATATATATATATATCTATATATATATCTGAATATATACACTGACCGGTACAAAAAACGCGTACCTTAAAATTTTTATGAATTTTAAAGTTAAATATATTTTTTTCTAGTGGGCCGGTTTTAATGATTTTTCTAGCAATTTGTAGCTAAATTATTTGACTTTTTAATCCATTCTAAATTAAAAATGAAAGTTCTCATGTGTCTATTATACGAGGGAAAACAAAATGTTGTTTTCTCGGCGAAAGTTTGTAAGGCCCTGTAGAATCATTTAGCAAAGGAAGAAACTTAAAACTCATTTTATTATTAAGGTGCCCTTCACTAGGGTTAGAGTTGCCACATCATATTTTCAGTAACGTCAATTAAATTGGACAATTCGCTGCAGGTGTTGCCACGAAAATGATTGGCTCAGGCTTTATCCACTTTTCAAATTTCATGCTTCTAAATAACAGTAAATTATTTTTTGGCTAATACGTCATTTAAAAGCCATAACAAGACCTGCGTAATTGGTATTTTTATTTTCTATTTTACAAAAAGCAGTCAAATGAAGCAAAAACAATATTCCTAGCATTGAGCTTTTGTTAAATAAAGGAACAGTTAGTCGATGCAAAAGTGCTTCAACCTAATAGCTTGTAGACATTAAGCAGTAAAATTAAACAACCTTTGAATTCTGATAAGAGTTTCCTGAAGTTAATTGCGCACCTTACGAGTTTATTTAAATTTCGTCTCATCTTTACCGAAAGATGAAACTTTCTAATTCCGACTTAAGAACTTACCATATCCATTTCATGATCCATTCTTAAAACTTTAGTTCCCTTGAGAGAATATTTAATTACAGCATAGTTGAAGGTTTAAAATATTTCTTGTCTTATAACACACATAATGCTGCTAATTTTAAAGTGGTTTATTGGAAGAAAGAAGAAATAGAAAACTTTTCATTATTTATTTTTCAGAAGATTTTATTCTAAAAAGTTGATGCTTGAAGAAAAAATAATTTTGACAGTATTTAACTTTAGGTTCGAGTATTCAACGCAATAAAGGTTGATATTTAAGTTTTTGTACATAATAGTTCTCGAAAATATGGCGAATGCAATGCATGCTAGGATTTTTGGCCATATTTCGACATTTTTGCTTGATAGTGCCTACTTCCACGTAGTTACGTGTGGAATATATATCACGTAACCGCGTGGTATATAGGAGGTAAAAAAGTCCACAATCTATAATATTTATTGATCATTCATGTTTTTCGACAAAACCAAAAAAAAAAAACAGAAAATCCTAACCTGAACTAAAAAAATACAGTCTAATACTTAAAACACCATTACATATAAAACACAAATCTCATTTATTTCTCCCTTGATATTCTTTTTGGTGGAAGCATAGTAGAAATAAGTTAATTACTTAATTAACTTTTTACTCCGAAAGCTTTATTTATATTCTGTGCACTGTTGTAATATTCTCTACTTCTAGGATATTTTTAAACCTTTTCAAAGTTTCTATTGTGCTTATACTAAATTGGGCGACGAAGATCTTATCATTTTGAGGGGTGAGTTAACGCAAAAACTTGAAAAATAAAAATGGCTAATCATAACCTCAAAATATAGACGGATGGCTTTTTCTGTTTCCTCGTCATTTTATAGCTGTATAATATGCATTGTAGCTGCCTAAATAGCCAAATAATTTTAACTGCAACCCCCATAGCTATAAAATATAGTTTTAAGGCAAGCATACAGAAAGAAATGAGTTTGGCATTGAATTTTGAACGCTGTTTTTCACCCTCTGTAAGATCGAAATTTGGAAAATCATATACGTATGTAACTGGTAATAAAAGTTTACGTTCTTCAGGTTCGACTACTGTGTTTAGAGAATTGAAAAAAGTGAGGCATGTTGTATCCGAAGATCTATCAACACTGTTAACTTCAAAAGCGTTTAATACATAGAGCTGCAATCACTTTTGATAAACGGGTAAAACCTCAGTATCAGGTCCTGGAAAGAAGAAGAGGTATTAGATGTGATTTATTTTTTCTAATTATATGGCGTAAAGTCCCTATGAACTTACCAATACATGCGAACGGCAGCCAGTCATCTCTTCGGAGAGCTGTAGGTTGCAGGTTCTCGGGTACACCTTACGAAATTAAAATGGGCGCCACCTAATTGACTGTGACTCAATTAGGAAGAAATCTATAACGATATTTAAATGCAGACAAAATAAAGATTTGGAGGGCTTTTCAATAAAACACTATATAAAGTACAGACTGTCAAATTTTAATGATACCTTGATCTTTGGTTTTTTTTTATGAGTTGTTTTATAAAATAATTTTTGACATGTGAAATTTAGCACATTCAAAAATTCAATTGACATTAAGATATAAAAAAAATAAATCAAGAAAATGTAAAATATATATAAAATATATCAAATATGTGAAATGTGATAGAACGTTATTACCATTATATCATCAACCTGTGAACATCTGGAGAAATGCCATGACACAAATATGTAAATATGAAAATTAAATTAAATAGCGCACAGGGAATCAAAAATTCATGAATTTTCTTTTACCACACTGCCGCAAAGAAAAAGTTATAAAAGTATAAAGTATTTCGCCAAGGCTGTTTTACAAAAAAATAGGTTACTTACTTCCTTTCTGCTACCTTATATAAAATTTATAAATATAAAAATTAATAATTAATTCCTCGTACTCTCACAGGAAGGAACTCCAAAACCATAGTAGAACTCTTGATTTATGTACCCCAAAAATTACACCATAAACTTGTAACTATATCCCAAAACCATATCTTGAATTCTTATCCTGAAACCCTCTAGTCATCTAGAGGGCTCCTTCGATGCCAACGGTCACCAATAAAGGGAATTTCCAGACAGCTAGAAAGGCTTCTCGAGGACCGACAGCCAAAAACAAAATTCAGTACGCCATTCACGTGGTTGATCAAATGTGGAACCAAACAAAACGGGACCAAAATTTAGGGCCAGATGATGTCCATAAATAGCCCTTAGGCTTTCAACAGCACTGCACTTTAAAATAAATTACTTGACATTCTTTCAGTACTTTAAAAAATTGGTCCATTAAGGCACTTTTATAAAGCCGGACACATGTTGCACCTCTAAGGAGAGCCAATAGAAAAGGGGCGAGAAAATCAGCTCCAGAAAATTCAAAGAAGTTTGACATTCCCCTTCATCATTCTTCCTCACTTCAGACTTATGCCAACCTAATGCCATAAAATAAAATAATAATTACAGTGAAGTTCACTGCTAGCGCTACTAGTAGAAGGGAGGAAGAACCCGATAACATTCGGTGTCCCCGAATAGAGCTGATGAATTGCTCCTGAGCAGAACCAAAATCGTGACTGAAATGAAAAAACACGACACTGTCAAAGCTGGTTGGATGCCAAAAAAATAAGAAACCAATAAAACCATAGTGACAAAAGAGAAAGGCAGGCAAATTTCGAATATTTGTAAACAAAACAAAAACAAATTTCTTTTGTCTTAACTTAGAGAAGTGGAAGATACTTTAGAAAATGTAAACCAATGAATTATGAATAAAACACATTGAGGTATGTAAAATATAATTTACATAAAAGTCTTTAATTTAACTGCAAATTATAATGTTCAATTTTGTTTGAGATTACTAATGGGCTTAAAATAATGAAAAACCATCAGCAAAATATCTGTTTAATATTCAATACCAAGTAAACATAAAGAAAAGCAGCTTGGATAAATGAAAACAAAAGCTATGTAAACTGAAACTTTCTAATAGTTCAAGTGTCCTCGAAGTGTTAAATTGATATTTACAAGAAAGAAGAGAGTAAATATGTTTATCATAATTCAAATGAGTGAAATGGACTGAAAGAAGAAACCAAAAAAAAACAGAATATTTTATTGTAAATGAAAAAATTGTTATTTTCATTAATAAAGAAGGCCAGTATCTTAGTAACTAAAACTGATTATATATTCAAAATATGTCACTTTCAATAGTAAGACCCTATTAATAAAGATTCTATTAATTTTCTTTTATAAAGTGTATGATACGTATATTTGGAAAAATTCAACTCGTAGAGTTATTCGACAGGATGGTGTTAGAACACTGTGTAAAAATCAGTAACTATATAACTAGCCAAATTTAGTAATTGCCTTAGTGTTACTATAAACTAAATAATTATACATAAATTTGAAAATGTTATAATTAATATTCGTTGATACGAATTTTAATTCTCTTGCGACATTTTCCTATAATGCCACGTTTCATGATGGGCAAGAGCAACTACATTTGTATACTCTTTGATTTTGTTGACTTTTCTAAAAGACGTTTTATATATATATATATATATATATATATATATATATATATATATATATAGCCTTTTCCGGCCAAGAAATCTAAACAAGGGTGTGTGAAAATACATTTTCATTTATATTTCAGTTTTACCACCCATTTTACATGCATTCGCCAAAATCTCTATGGGTTGCAGCCGGATTTCTCCGGAGCCCCAATAGGTGGCGCCAAGTATTATGCTTGGCTCGAGGAACTTATTCACTTATCTGAGCAGCAGGTACTCAGAACCACAGAGTATATCACCAAAGGATTGAACAATAGAGAGGCCACAGGAGCAGTTTTCCTGGACATCGAAAGAGCCTTCAACAGAATGTGGCACCAAGGCCTGATCCACAAAATGTCGGTGGCTGGATACGAGAGAAGAAACATAAAGCTTATCAGGAGCTACCTAAATAACAGATCATTCACAGTCAAGGTGAATGACTCTCGTTCAGCTCCAAGAGGACTAGTAGCTGGAGTACCACAAGGGTCTGTGCTGGGACCCGTCTTATACTCCATCTTCTCTCACGATGTCCCAATCGGAGATGAGGGCTTAATGGCACTTTACGCTGATGACACGGCCATCCTTCACCAAAGCAGAAGCACCCGGATAATGGGCAGACGACTGCAAGAGGACATTGATAACCTTCATGACTGGTGTGTCAAATGGAAGGTTAAGATCAACCCCCAGAAGTCCCAAGTAATCCTATTCCAACGTAGGAGACTGGCTCCAAGAGATAGAATCCGAGTTGGAGATGTCGAGATCCCTTGGTTACACGAGGCCAAGTACCTAGGGATGATCATAGATAGAAGCTTGACATGGAATAACCATATCAACGCAGCGAGGACAAAAACCCGACTAGCGATGGGTAAACTTTATCCACTGCTCTGTCGGAAAAGTGAAATGGGACTGAGGACCAAGCTACTACTGATCCAAACAGTAGCCAGGAGCCAACTCACATATGGCTCCACATCCTTCGGATATGCTTCTAAATCCCACCTTATGAAGCTAAAGAGGACAGAAAACAAACTCATTAGGATGGCAGCTGACGCCCCATGGTTTATCAGGAATGAGGATCTGCAGCAATGGACACCTATCGAAGACTTCATGCGGCAAAAGGCTACCCGAGCCTTCAGGGCAGCAGAAAATCACCCCAACGAAAGCCTACGAGACCTGGTAGACTACAATCCGCTAGCTCCGAGACACAACAACTGGACAAGGTACAGGAGACCCAGACACGGGCTCCTGCACTAATATACTCTAGGATGGAAGTGGGCAAATCGAAATTTCTGAGTCTCCGTGCTCCTCAGGAACTAGATCTTGCTTACCGAAACCCCAAGAGTATCAACAAGAGGCCATCAAATTCCAAGAAGAGGATTCCCAGGTACCTCAGCTGGCTCCAGCTTGAGTTGCAGCTGAACCTGAGGTAAAAGAAGAGGATCCCAGGTACCTCAACTGGCTCCGGCGTGAGCTGCAGTTGAATCTGAGGTAAAAGAACTCCCCACCTCAGCCTCAACACTGCCGGATCACGGAACAGCAGTGTCGCTGAGTGCACAAAAGAGGACCAAAAACTCGAAGACCACCAGGCACACTGACGGAGGGACACTGACAACGGCAGACTGAACCACGGGACAGTAGGACGCAGGCAGCGGCAATCCGGACAGAAGGAAGAGGACAACAGAGAAATATCCCCCCCTGGTAAGACGACACTTCACTACTAATAATATTTTTTTATTTTCAGATGATTACAAGTATCGAGAGGTGGCAAAAACATCCTGCCAAGTGAGGACCTCCCCCCCCCTACGACAGCGAGGACCATGTCCTTCATAGGAGTTTCTCCCGAAAGGACGGCATCAACCCCATCGAAGGATCCTTGGCTAGCCCAACGATGGTCCATCTGATGGGGGCCCGTTGGGGTTTAGTGGGTATTGTTGACTCCGACAAGTGGAAACCTGTGAGAGCAACAAGTCCCACACTGTCTTCCCTTCTACTGGAAGGGAATTCGTGCGTAAAAGCATTCCCCATCGACACAAAAAAAAATATATCACATAGAGGTATGCTTAATCGTTCTGTTTAATGAACTAGTTTACTAAATCGAACTAGTAATTAGTATGATAATGATAAGCAATGGACTGGTCGAGAACGAAAATTACACGCGCGGAGCTAAATATAGGTAACCGGTATCGCGTTAATTTTTTGGTTAGAATTAAGTGGCGCTACTTTGTCGAACAGATGATTTGTTAATTCATTTTTGGTGGTTTAATAGCTACGTGGCAGAGTTGCCAATTTTCAATCTGATGGTACGAATTTGAGACTTCAGCCTTTGTTCTTTTTTGTATATTTTTTGTTTAAAAAATAAAATTATGCAAAAAACGAATGTGACGTACGGTTTGCTTTACTTTGATTGCTCTTTTAAATCCTTTGGATTAGTTTTGGTTAGTCAATTTAAAACAATACTTAAAGGCAAAAGTTACGTAATATTTTTGTTGTATCATGAGGTAAATGATTTTACCATTTATCAGAAATATTGCAACGTTGCAGTATCGTGGCGCATATTTTATCGCTCCTAAAATTACTGGCAATGTAGCATTATCTGAACGTCATAAGGCGGGGAAAGCACCGAATTGTTCTGTGAGCTTTTCAAAGTTATATTATATTCAAAAGCAAAAACAATCGTGTCCGAGCGAAGAAGCAGGTTACCTGCAAGAAAAGTACACAAAATTTTATTTTGAAATCATAAATTGTAAATAACTTTAATTTTGTTCGTATGTATGTTTTTAGTTTCTACTTTTGTTCTTAAATTAGCGCAACATGTTTAGGTTTTTTTATAACTTTTAAATTGTTTTCCAAAAACATTGTTAAGTCTTATGTTTTTAAACTTTAATACGTGTATTCCATTATGTCCTATTTTGGTTTTCACTTTTAAGGTAGTATTACCTTATTTGTAAGACTTTCTAATTTTAAATAATAAAGAATTAATATTAATGAAAAAAACTAATTTCCTTATTTTATTGATAGAACATTTATAAAGTCAATACAGCAACATAGCAAATAAAACTAGACTGGACCCCAATCGTCCCCCCCCCCACTCCCAAAATTTTAGGCCGCTTCACGTCAAGCTCTGTTTTAACGAAACTCGAAAGACGATCTGGTGAACGACTACCAAATCATATATCTAATTCTCGTTATTACAAACTAGTTCTTTTCAGCAACGTTGGACAATTTACACGGTTATCGTTTGCTCCCTAATAGTTCGGTTAATAGTTCGCGCGAACGAACTAGATTATTTTAAGTCTGCGAACTAGTTCATTTAGTTCTCACTAAAGACTCGTTCTTTTTAATAGGTCGTTCGCGAACTGCACATCTCTAGTATCACATCGATGATTTCTTAATTAGCATCTCCCTGGATACAAGCCTGCCCGTAAAGGCCCAGAAATCGATCGCAGAAGGTGTACCTTGTGACACAGTCTTGTTACTTGTCCAATTTCCAGGAAAAACAAGGACCATCAAAGCTGCCTTCAAAAACACCAGCCCACCAGGTTTAATTTTTGGGGATTTAGTGTGTGTACCTCGTAAACTAGCCTGGAATTTGAGAGTTGTGCCGATTACCATTTAAAAAAAGGTTCACTCATCCGATAAAACCTATATTAAATAGGAAATTGGCATAATTAATTGCACGCTCACTCATGATTTTTCAGAACTGAATTGTAAATAATCTTCATTGAGTCTCTGCAGTAATTGAATATTATGCGGATGAAACTTGTATTTTTACTTCCCTCGTATTGTATTCGTGAAAAAATCACCCCCGAGATTTTTTCAGATCTTTACAATTAAGGGTGCCTAGATGCCGAAAAACATGTTTTCTCATTTCCGTCGTTGTGCCTGTCTGTCGGACTGCATTTTCACGGCATAGCTAAAAAACTGCTTCCCCGATTGATTTCAAATTTTGATCAAAAATTAAGGATCATCCCCATATGGTATACTTGGTAACATTTTGGTAAAAATCCAATATGACAAAACAAAATAGAGTCCTAGTAAAATGCTAAAAAAATTATTATTAAAAAACTAATATTCAATTTATTTCAAATTTTGCACAAAAATCAAGTTATTATGTAGGAATTAATTGGTAAAATTTTTGTAAGAATCGAAAATGCCGGATTAATAAATTATTTAAAAACTCCTGCCTGAAAAATTATTTAATGGACTTATGTGACATAACTGATTGTGGTATATAGATGAACTAGTATAACTTTGGTACTAATCGAAGATGGCGGAACAAAATGGCGGCCAAATAAAATAATTGAAGTTGTGGAAAAAAGTAGCTTCTCAGCTTTCACATATTTCCAGGTTTTACAGTCCCTAGAATATAGACGAAAAATATGTTTTATCAATTCCGTCGGTTTGCCTGTCAGTTCGCGGCATATCTTAAAAACTGCTCATAATATTGACTTCAAATTCTAGTCAGAAATTATGTAATATATATAATATGTATTATGTAATGTACCAACCTGGTAATTATTTGGTAAAAATCCAATATGCCGGAACAAAATAGCAGCCTAGTGGAACGTTAAAAAAATTATTACTAAAAGAATCTAATTATCTAATGTCCTCAAATATTGCACAAAAATTAAGTGATGCATAGGAATGAACTGGCAGCGTTTTGGTATGAATATAAGATAGCAAGATAACGTGGGGGCCCAATAAAGTTTTTAAAAAATCGGCCGGAAAAAAATACTTTTTAGATTAATTTAAAATTTTGTGCAAGCATTATGTAAAAAGATAAACTGGTAAAGTTGCCGTATGAATTTAAGATGGCGGAACACAATGGCGGCCAAATAACTTAACATGATAAATTATGCCCAAAAATCAAGTGGCATAGATAGAAACTGGTAAAATCTTGGCAGGGATCCAATACGATGGAATAAAATCGCGCTCAATAAAAATGTTTGAAAAGTTAATGTATATGTTTTATTAAATGACTATATACTGACCTATATTGGGTCACATTTCACTATTCCCAATAAAAAGGACGATTCATAACGACGGAAAGTATTAATGCACCTTTAAGGTTTGGTACCATCTAAAGGAATTGACTGAATTGAATCCAATGACATGTCACTTGACCCTCCTTTCTGTTTGAGAAAATATAAGGGATGACTTCCTCTTTCAGGGTGAGTTTGGACTTTGATTTTTGCGTCGAACAACAACAAACAACCAAGCTTGTCGTGCTTCAGGTTTTTTTTGAACAGGACGTTTTTCTGGCAGTTATGCCTTCTGATATTTTTTCGATGGGCCACCTTATAAATTTTGTATGTAAATAACAAACAAACAAACAAACAAAAATGTCTTTATTTTCCAGTTCAAATAAATTATACAGGTAATCATTACATGGGTGGCGGTATCCGACAGGGTTGCTCATATACAACCACCCTTTTAAATATACTTGCTAAATAACATTTAGTATAGCTAGTTACAAAAAAATATATCTAATAGAAAGGGTAAGTAGATTATAACAAACTATGAAAAAATAAATAAATTTCATAACAAAAACAAAAGTTATAATGTAGAATTGTATAGTAGTTTATGGACATCTAATAGATTTAATAAATTGTTTTAATTTGCGATCGAATGCTGCGAGACCGGGCGCCATCCTGACGTCTAGTGGTAAGCGATCATAGATTACTACAGCATTGTAGCTGAATGAACGTTGAAATATTGCAGAGCTGTGACGGGGCAAGTTGAGCAAGTCTCTGTGCCTAGTAGTACGGTTATGAATATCAGAACCCCTTTTAAGTAGGTTATACAAGTAAACTGGAGTTTTGTGATTTATAATTTTGTAAACTAAACGAGACATTTGAAGCGTCAAACGTTCATCAATGTTAAACCATCCAGAACTTGTGAGACTTGGCGAAATGTGGTCAAACTTTTTAATATTATAGGCAAACCTTAGACATGCGTTCTGAATTTTTTGAATGCTGTATTTGTCTTTTTGGGTTAGAGCGGGCCAATACACGGTGTTACAGTAAGACAAGTTAGATAAGATCAAAGAGTCTGCTAATTTTAGTTTAAGTTTTGTGTCAAGTATTTAGCGATGTATGTAAAGCTGTTTTAGTTTAAAAAACGATTTTTTAATTAGACTGGAAATGTACCTTGAGAATCTTAGGTCATTGTCAATTATGAGATCTAGGTTTTTACATACATTATCTGATTTCAGTAAGGTGTTATTGATTTGAATCTGAAAGTTCTGATTATTTTCAAGGGTAGCCTTATCTTTTCCAAAGAAAATCAGTTGTGTTTTGGTTTCATTGAGAACCAAATCGTGAATATCCGAAATGAAGACAATAGTTTGTAAATCGCTGTTAATCTGATCAGCTGCGGTTTCAAAGAATGCACTAGTAAAAGATAGATATAGTTGAGTATCATCGGCATACTGATGAGTCTCACAATGACTTAAGAACCTGGAGAAATCCGATATGTAAAGAGAAAATATTAGAGGCCCGAGGATGCTTCCTTGAGCGACTCCTCTATCCAAGCATACATAATTTGACGTATCATGTTTCAGAACCACTCTCTGTCTCCTATCTGAGAAATAACTCTTAAAGAAGTTTAAAGGTACTCGATCAAACCCAAAGTATTTAAGCTTCATGTGTAATATATCATGTAATATTGTGTCAAACGCTTTACTATAATCAAGTAGAATAAGACATGTATTTTGATTATTATCACAGGCGGTAAACAAGTCATTAGTAATTTTTAAAAGAGCAGTAGTAGTTCTATGATTTTCTCGGAATCCCGGCTGAGTTAAAGGTAGAATACTATTTTCTTTTAAGTAACTTTGTAATTGAATATAAACGATTTTCTCCAACACCTTCGAAGGGGTAGGGAGAATACTTATAGGTCGAAAATGGTTTATAGAAGAGGGTTTTAAACATTTAGGGACAGGAATAATATTTGCCATTTTCCAAGCAACTGGAAATTTACCGTGTGCCAGACATTTATTAAAAAATAATGTTAAATAAGGGGTAACATGGGGTACTAGGTAAAGCAACATTTTCAAATTAATTCCATCACAATCGGAAGCATTAGTTTTAATGTTGGTAATAATTTTATTTACCTCTGTGTCAGTAATAGTAGAAAAGTTAAATTTATTTATATTTTCAGAATAGTACTTGTTAAAATATTTCTCTTCTAAAAACTCCTCATTATCCAAAGAGTTTCGCGGAACGCTGCTTGATAAAAAATCGCTATACTCATTAGCAGTACCAAAATTTTCAAAATTTATTGAGTTAACATTGTTATTTGACGTTAGATTTAGATAGTTTAAGGTTTTCCAAAACATTTTAGGATTAGTGCGAAAGGAGTGCTGTAAATAAGCTTTTTTCTCTGATTTTACGGCCATATTAACATGGTTTCTTAGAGTTTTGTATTCATTCCAAGCTAAGTCAGTTTTCTTTTTCTTGTACCTAGTAAGAGCTTTTTTTCGCTCACTTATCATAAGTTTTAGATTTGTAGTTAACCAAGGGGCTGAAGCTTTGGTAATCCTAGAACGCTTTAAAGGAGCATGGACATCGAAAAGAAATCAGTTATTTCGTCCACGTTGTTAAGATCAAAAATATGATTCCAGTTAATTAAAAAAATAAAATATTTTTTATATCTTTAAAGTTAAGCTTGCAGATCTTATTCTAAATATGACCAGACACATTGACACCCTGTACAATTCAGATCAGTCGTGAATAATACAGTGTTCGAATAAAACATCTGATAAACCGCCAAAGACGGAATCGGAAATGAGAATTTCGCCTTTGAAAGGAGACAGCAGACACTAATCTAAGTTGCAAGGGAAATACGCCGTACGTTTAACGTGGCTAATGTAAAAAACAAACTTAACCAAAATGAAAGAGATTGAAACTGTTTTCCATATAAATGAAAATCTCGAATGGGAGGGAATATAAACCAGGTAAAAGTAATATAAGAACGAAATTTGTGAGGAATTTTGCGTTCACAATCCGAGCCTTCGTTCTCTTTTAAGCAAAATGCGAATACGGACAAAATATTCTTAAATAAATAAATAAAACATATATTCCAGGAAAAACTTTTACGTTACAAAACACACGGAAAAATTATATAGTATATTGTAATCGAAATAATTTAGTAAAATTTTCATACGTATTTTTTCAATTATTTTATGACACTAAATATAAAACACTTTGCTTCTTATTACCCATTATTTTTAGTAAAAGCTTCTTATGGAGAAATATAATTAACATAACTATATAAGTAAGTAAAACTAAGTTTAAAATATATGTTAATGGTTAAAAAATATAATTTAGAAAATGCCATTTATTATAAAATTTAGTATAATATTCGAAAGTTTTTGGTAAATTTTCCTAAATTAAATATTAGATTTTAAGAAACACATGGTACATTTAATTAAACTTAAAAAATGTTTGCTAAAATAAATTAGTAAAGGCAACTATACTGCTTTAATGCAATCTTCAATATCATTATTTTAAAAAGTCTTTTTTTCTAAAATATTATTGTACATATTTGAAATCCTAAACTGGCGATATTTGAAATCATTTCTCGCAGTGCCATGGCAGAGAACGCCCCGGCGCTGTTGTTAAACACACCGGGTTTGTGAGTTTTTTCTGTTGATTTCCTTGTTTGTATTTATGAAGAACAGAAACGAAATTTGTCTTTGATGAAGACTGTGTTTCGTTGTATGCTTCATGTTTTCTGGTGTGATTTAAAACTGTTCTATATATTATGTATATTAATAAGGTTTAAGTTCATTCTGAATAGTTATATATAATCATGCGGAAGAATGGAATTTAGGTGACATATTCGGTGGCGGCTCCTCCATTAGGTCATATGACCTCCCTATAAATATTTCCAAACAGAAACAAATAAATAAAATAATACATAATTTACATTTTGTCAATTTTTTTTAATTTGGAAAATCCCTCTATTATTCTTTACGTATAAACTCGTTGACCGTTCACTTAATTCCGCGACACACTATCGATGCTTCGTACCGCGATCTCCGGAGGTTTCGTTTCGTTGGTATCGATCGGCTGGCGGCCCGCGTTGCCCTCATAGTTATAAACGCAGGCGAGTTTTTCCCGACTGTTCCCGATTAAATTTTCACAGGGGCGCATAGGTAATATACGGGCACAGATACGGGTATACGGCTTACGTTGGCGAAGTTGGGGTCAACAGCTGCGCCGAGAAAACTTAAATATTTTTGTCAGTTAATGCGTTTAATGTGGATCGTGTGATAGGTTGTGGTTACGATTGCGTATTTTTATAGATTTTATTTTTAAGACTTTACATTTTGTTGATTCTGTAGTTTAAATTAATGTTTTAAAGAAAGGTAGCCACAGTGTTTTAGAATATTAAGACTTTAAAAGCAGTTTTCGATTATTTTGGCGAGCTGAACTTAGAGAAACGACTCGAATTTAAGACCACTAGTCGACCTTTGCCGAAATTTAAAATTCAGCAAACAGGTAAAGACAACGGAGTAAATCGGTATTTTTGTAAAAATATGTACGATATATCTGCCTGGATATGCGGTAATTAAGCAAATGGGGGTTAGCTGGTTTACTCAATGTATTTGAAGATAAGTTTTTTGTATCTTATCAATAATATCATTTTATGTATTTCGGAGGTAAAAATGAGCAGAATAACAGTATTTTAAGGTTATGTTACTAATTTAAATTATATTTTAAATTTTAATTTTCTGGGTATTTAACCAAGATACGTTATTTATCGAGTTATTTATAGAAAAAGGAGACAAATAGTTTGGGGAATAATATTGGTGCTAAAAGACGACAGAATATGCTTTATTTTATATCTGCGTTTTGTGTAGTGAAAGTACTTTTGTCTAAGTTCACTAACCTAACAAAACCTAAATTTTTTTGCCCAAAACAATAATTACAATAATTTTTTTCACTTAAGGCTTAAAAAGTTCCAGAGGAAGTGTATTTTGTTTCCCAATAACTTCAAATTTTACTAAAGGGCAAAAGTTTTGACCTAATGGGGGGCAAAATCACCACTGAAAAGGGGGATAGATATGTTTTTCGTCACACTTTTTCAGAAAGTTGCTTTTTCTAAACGACCTCTAGGGAGGGAAAGTAACAATTTAGATATATTAGCTATAAGTGTATACTGTATAGTGTAGTGTGCTAATGTCGCAGTTGTATTTCAATATAAACAGAATGCCATTTCAGCAATAATTGATAGTGCGATACATAACAATAATTTTCAATAATTATTATTACAGTTTACAATCAATGGTTTGGATTACAGCGTAATATTTTTAAAATTTAATGTTTAGTTTAGAAAAGTTTACAAAAAAGTATAAATATTTACAGTTACCTAGTGATAAAATAAGGGAAGAAGTATATTAAAAACACAAAAACTGTATTTTTAACGGCACAATATATATTTTTTTCTAATACAATAATGTATTATAAGTTTTAGAATGTTATTCACATTTAATTTTTGAGGCAACCCCAAATTAATAGTAAAGGTTTCTAAAAATGGTTTTAACCGTTAATAGAATAATAGTAAACAATTACAAAACAATTTTTTGTTTTACTATATTTTTTTGCACGCCTTTTTAAAATAGTGAATTGTCCTATATAGAACTAAAAATTATAGTTAAAGTTAATATTTTTTTGTTATTTTTGCAATATTTTTCTTTCCGTGGCACTTACAAGATTTTGGCGTATCTTAACTTTTTTTTCATAACTTTTGTGCTATTTTGGGGACCCGTCAAAATAGCCACGACAAGATAGCCTCCCGACAAAAGTTCTTCAAGACAAAATAGCCCCAACTAAATGGTCACGACAAAACAGCGTCCCAAAAGAATAGATCCAAAGTATTCCTTAAAATAATAAAATTATTAAATATTATGTTAAAACAATGATTTTTTTTTAACAAAACCTACATTGTTTGGTAGATCTCTCATAAGCGTTAGGTTAGCCCTCGTTAAACCATCCAAAATCGTACAGATTTGAAATACGTTCACTCTAAAGTGACATGATTGGTAGAATTTGGGGCGAATTTTAGGTCCTATATCGTTAAACTTGTAATTGTAAAAAAAAATACATCCAAGTAAATAAACAAATTGCAAGGCTTATAAGACAGTACAAAAAGATTACAATATTCTTCAACACTTGCATAATATTTCAAGTATCATTTCCTTATAATAAATTATACTGCTAAATTTCTTTTATAATAATTATATTATTTTAAAGTTTTTTTAAGCATATATCATTTTATTTATACAACTGGGAGTACTGAAAACAAAATGGCTGACTTTCAGATATATGGCAGTTTTGCTATTTTCGATGACATACCCTGTCTATTTCGTCAAAATCATAAAGATTAGTCCCATTTTCAAAAATGTAATACAACCTATAATTACGTTGCAGAATGGTTGATTTATTAAGCTCCGAAAAAGATACTGGAGGTTTGTATGAATTTCACGGTTAATGTTTTTTTTCTTTTTTTTTTGAAAAGTCGCCTATGGAAATAAATTTATATTGTTCCGACGTCGATCACTTTTGACATATTCTTTTGAAGCAGAAGTGAAAATGTTTTCTTTGAGTGAAAAAGGAAAGCTCAGCAAAGAAATGGACAGTAAATAATGAAAATTTACTAAACAAGACACTATAAGTTATAGAGATACAGGTTTATCAACAAAAAAATCGCAGTTTCAACAAAAATTCCTCGTTCCACAGTGCTAGCCATTATGACAAATATACTCAAACTAAATTTATTTAAGCTACAAATTAATTTTCTGAAAAAGGAAGAACTATGTCAGACTTTACAAAATTTAACAAGATTCGACACAAATTCACCGAAACTTGCAGTTTGGTGTGGTGTGTCGACGGAAATGTATGCTCCATTCTTTTTTGAAAATCCAATTGTTAATTCTCATACAAATGTCGATATGTTAAAATTTTTTTTAACCGCAATTACGCCATGAAAATATTTTGAATTCAGCGTACTTTCAGCAAGATGGACCTACACCGCACTACGCGTTAATTACCAGAGATTCACAAACTATCGTCTTTGAAAACAGGTAGCTTGGAAGAGGAGACCCTATTCCATAGGCTCCTCGTTCACCGGACCTAACTGTTCCCGATTTTTTTATGGGGGCTCGTAAAAGGACGATGCTACCACAAACTTTAGACCAGTTGAAAACAAATGTTCGCAACGTAATAGAAGAATATTTATTCCATAGTTTTAATAAGCTAGTAAGCTTAGCTTAAATAGATGTATTGAAGTCTGAGGAAGACACTTTTTACAAATTTTCACTTTAATATTAATGTTTGGTGATTGTGACACCTTTTTTAATAACTTTTAATGTCTTGTTTCATTCTTTGCAGTGTTTTTTATTATTTTGCACTTTTATTCTACTTTAAAAGAATATGTCAAAAGCCAGCGACGTTGGAACAATATGAATTTGTTTCCATAGGCGACTTTTCAAAATAAGAAAAAAACGTTAAGGGAGAACTGCACGCAAAAAGTGAAAAACCAGCGACAAGGTCTAGTCGAGTTGAAAGTAAGATGAAAAGGTACCTACGCATTAAAAAAAACTTCCTGCACGTCCGACCTCAAAAAAATGTGTTATGTATAGGTAATTTAAATTACTCTTTGGTTAAAAATGGGTTCAAAAGGGTTCACGCGCTGCAGAAATACAAAGACATGAGTACGATTTAACATTTCAAATTTTGCAATTACGTAGACAAAGGATCAGTGTAAGGCGGTAAAGAGCCATTTTGTGGAAAAAAATTATATGCGAAGGCAAGTGCGTCAAAAAGTGGTCAAAAAATGGTCGAAAATGGACAAATCTACTTTTATTTTGTAACTTTAGATTTGATTTTTTCATAAAAATTCGCCTTTAGCGCCCAACTATACATATTTCCCTATTAAAATCACATTGAAGTTAATACATATCTCTTATAGTTTTAATATAATGTTGCAGCGGCGGAAGGCTTGCAAATGATCCATATTACTGCGTGCAGTTCCCCCTTAACAGTTCTTATATAGACAAGCAGTATCTTTTTCGGAGCTTAATAAATCCACTATTCTGCAACGTAACTATAGCTTTTATTACATTTTTGGAAAGGGGAAGGACTAAGCTTTTTGATTTTGATAAACGAGGTGCTCTATTTAAAATAACAAAGTTGCCCTATATCTGAAAGTCAGCCATTTTATTTTTGGTACTTCTAGTTGCAAAAATAAAATGACATACGCTTCAAACAAAACTTTCAGCAAATTAAAAATATTCAGCAAAAACCGCACTTCGATATTTTTTTTCAGAGCTATTTAAGTCCAAAATGGGTCAAAATATGGCTGGCCCCCTTTACTTTGCTTACTTACTTTCTCCTGGCTTCAGGCCATAATAAGAAATTGGAAATTCAAAACTACAATGCAATTATATTAGGTGACAATAGCGGCAGCGAAACAAAGCTAGATGTTGGATTCCATTGTAAATCTAAATAGGTATAATCGAGAGTATAATATATAAGTTGAATCTAGAAATTTTTAGAAATGGAAGCAATTTTTAGAAACTTACCTATTTGTAACGTAATTCGATTCTTCGATCATTTTTTGCAAATTCGTCAATGACGTCATCATAAAAACGTCGTTGCTCCGACATATTTTGGAGAAATTTATTTTCAATGGACAACAGCGATGTATGCGAAAGTCTCTCCTGCCTCGTTGAATTTCTCACGAAATTTTTTATGTTTAAGTGTTGAAGAATTGCGTTCTACTGATGAACTTGTGGCAGCACAGTTAATTTTTTGGACGATTTCAAAAAAAATATATATAAATCTTAAAATTAGTGTTTTTGAGTTGGTACTAACCTCAAGTAAGAGAATTTGTGAAAATTAAAATCTTTTATGTAGGGCATTTTACACAGTGGCTCAAAAATGGGTTAAAAAAATATAAAGTTTTATAAAATTTTTAAAAATCAAAATTTTCAAAAATTTTTTTTTTTTCGTAATAGACTATTTAATTCCAAGTAAAAAACGTCTTATGAAGTTTTCTGTAAAACCTATGGTTTTATGGTAAAAAATTATCTGATTTTTTTAATGCAAAAAATAATACATATTCAAAACATTGTATAGCTACTAAATAACATTTTGATGACTCAAAACACAAAATATAGCCCTTTGTAATATGTATTTTTAATAACGGCTACATTAGAATAATATCAAGTTACCTGTGACTAGCCGTGACGCTTAGACCAAAACAAATAAATAATATGTCAAAAAAGCGTGGTTTATTAACAATGTTTGACGTTTTCACTTTGAATTTATATAGTATATAAACTGTGTTAAGGCTATTTTTGTGATTTTTCTGTGTTTTGAGTAGGATGCCTCATAAAAGAAAACATCATAGTGATAATCGAAAAATGGTATGTTACGCATGTTTTAATAAAGCAGTTAGAAGTGTTAATATTATTGGTAAAGTAAAACAACGTCTTGAAATTATTTCGCCTAGTTTTGACGAAAATAATGCAAGTATTCCCTCAGTGCTCTGTAGAACTTGTTACATAAAACTAATGAACAATAGACTAACAATAATTTTTGACTACGCACAAATGAAAATTTTGCCTGGGCGTTTCGAAATTACTGAAACATGCGTCTGTCAAATTTGTCAAGTGGCGCGTTTTCGTGGTCATCCTAAAATCAAAGATCTACCGTTTTCGTTTGCTGTCAAGAAAAAGGCTGTAGGTAGACCTTCAAAGAAAGATACGAAAGCGAAACAAAATTACAAAATATGCGTGAACTGCAATTGTCAATTACAAGAAGGCAGAAGGCATAAATGTACCAAGATGAAAAAAATTGATAATTCCCTAACACTAATTAAAGACTGTAAGCAACAGATTGTAACTAAAGTTCTGGAGGAACAAGAATGTGCTCAGGGAAGTTCTGTCATATCTTTAGATAAGGGACGCAGTACTATGTCTATACAGTTGAAGCGAAAATCAGATCTTCAGGGTGTTTTAAGTGCTCAAGATTTGAGCTATATGCAACAAGACTGTAATTTATCTCAAAATTCGTTAAGAAAAATATGTGGTTACCTTCGCAACAGGATAAACAGAACTTCCATAGAATCTTCGGCTTTACAGAAATTGCGGTCTAGTAGTCATATGCTAGATAAGTTTTTTTCAACTGTAGACTTACCGGATATTCAATGCTTGAAACAAGATGGCACTCCATTTTTGATATACTGCAGCGATCTTCCGGGGCTACTAACTTATATTTTAAATGCCAGGCAACAAGACGATGATTTTCATCTAAAAATCGGAATAGATAGTGGCGACAATTCCTTGAAAATATGTCTAACCATACAACCAACAAATGACCCAGAATATTATCAAAAATATAAAAGTGCTGGTATACAAAAGTTACTAATAATTGGCTTGGGACCAAATTTCAAGGAGAATTATGAAAACGTCAAAATACTTATGGACACTTTGCAATTACATAGTATATGCGGAATTTGTCCATATACTTTTGCGGCTGATCTGAAACTAATAATGCTGCTTTTGGGTCTGCAAACAAACGCGTCATGCCATCCTTGTCCGTGGTGCGACATCAACTGCAAGGAACTTCAAAATAAAGGTAATCCAAGAACAATTAAGAACATCAACGAACAACGAATTTTATGGCAACAAACGACTGGGGGAAAACTTTCTAAAGCAAAGTATTTTGGTAAGTATAAGTATAAATTCATCAAGTTGCGATAAATTTTAATGATCATCATCTGACATTTTTAGTAAACTGTGTAAATATGCCACTAATTATCGGAGATGAAAACGAGCCAGTATTAAACTATATACCTCCTCCAGAATTGCACCTTCTTTTGGGAATCGTTCAAAAAATGTTCGACAGCTTAAAAATTGAATATCCAGCAGCAGCCGAAGCATGGATAAAAAGAGCTGGGCTAAGTTTCGACCATTATGAGAAATTTAATGGCAACAACGCGAGAAAGCTGTTGAAAAAAGTTGATGTTTTAGAAGCATTGTCACCTGGTTTGTACACTTACCTAAGCACTTACTTAACTTATTTTTTCCTAATGTCAAAAAAATATAGTTTTTTTTTGGTTTTAGGCAACAAATATTGCAGTTTGTTCAAGTACTTTGATAAAGTTGTTTCCAGTTGCTTTGGGCAAAGTCTTGACATTAATTTTGCCGAAGATATTCAACGCTTTGCCGTCGAATTAATACAAGTCGGAATACGCTATACACCGAAAATTCATGGTCTTGTGCATCATGTTCCTGACTTTATTAACGTACATTAGCGAGCACTTGGTTTTTTTTCTGAGCAAGCTTCAGAACAAGTTCACCATTCATTTAAGATGTGTTCACAAAATTTTAATTTAAATTCAAAAAACTCTCATTCTTCTAAACAAAAATTGTTGAGGTGCATTTGTTACTATAATAGCCAACACATATAATGTATGTATAATATAAATTCGATTATTATTCTTGTATTATTTATGCACAAAAGATCAGTTATTTTTTTGGAAAAAGGTATAGGTTCTATGGAAAACTTCATAAGACGTTTTTTACTTAAAATTAAATAGTCTATTACGAAAAAAAATTTGGTTTTTAAAATTTTTTATAAAACTTAATATTTTTTAACCCATTTTTGAGCCACTGTGTAGAATGTCCTACATGAAAGATTTTAATTTTCACGAATTCTCTTACTTGAGGTTAGTACCAACTCAAAAATACTAATTTTAAGATTTATATATATTTTTTTTGAAATCGTCCAAAAAATTAACTGTGGCAGGTATTGTCAATACTGATTCACACAATTTCGACACTTCGGTGTAGGCATCTTCCAGCTCCTTGTCTTTTAAAAATTGCAGTAGTTCCTTATCGTTATTTTTTGCGCTAATGTCATAAGTTTCGTAAATCATTTTTAGTTCAGATCGCAGTAATATCTTCTGGAAAAGATTTTCCTTTAAATATATCAAAATTGCAGAGCTCGAGGAATTTAAAATAATTTAAACCGTTAAATCTATAGTTTATTTGGTGCTGAATTTGATCGATTATTTCATAAAAGAGGCGTCTGTATGATGTTTGAACATCTCCCACCTTGTCTGTTCGAAGACGCTTGGCTTGTGGCTCTACATTTAATGCCATCGTTTTCTCCCAAAATGGGTCAGTCATCTCTTTTTTGGCTTAATATGAACCTAAAATCATCCACTTTTTTTAGGTAAAAAGCAATATCATTTGTTTTAATTTGTAATATATTAAAACATTGTCCGAGAATAGAAATATTTCTGAAAGTATGTTCAACAAATAATTAAAATTAAATAAATAATAATAAATAAATAAATAAATGCTTTATTGTCAAAAAAAATTTTACAATTTTGTGGACAAAGCTGTTGTAAAAAAATAGTTTACAAACATCAAAATTAGCAAACAAAACAAAACAAAAACACATCATAAATATTATAGAAAAATAATATTTAAATCAAGAATTTAGAATATTAATATTATAGAATCCTAAAAGAAGTACATTAGAAATGTACTTTGTCAGTCGTACTATGTTATAAACATTTTCATAAATATAATGTAAAAAAAAATGAAAAAGCAAAGTAAAAAATAAAAAAGTACGAAACAATTAAAAAAAATACATATACAAAATTCGGTAAAAATGGTTGGTAATGGCAACTATCACACTAGGGGTTCATAAGGATAAAATTATGTGTTGTAAAACTCGTTCACGGTGTAGAAGGCACTTTCCAGTAAGAATGATTTCAAAGCCTTGCGAAATGAAGTCAGAGATATTATGGATTTGATGTTAAATGGCAGGTGATTATGCATTTTTTTTGCATTGTAGATTACTGATCTTTTAATTAACTCTGAGTGTGGGGTTGGAAGATAGAGATCGTGCTCAGTATTTCTGAGAGGGTAGTTGTGAGAAGGTCTCTCTAATAGAGCAGGTGCGTGCTTACGAATTAAGCAAACCGATTCCAAAATGAATAAGCAAGGAAGGGTTAGTATTTTATATCTTTTAAAGAAATCTCGGCAGTGAGTTCTACTGTTAAGTCTCAGTAGGTAACGAACAGCTCTTTTTTGTAGTATAAAAATTAAAATCTCGTTTCAAACAGTCCAAAAACCCCCTCGAACTATTAATATGCTTCTGAGTCCCACGTTTCATTATTTTCTGTTATATTCTCTAATAGTTCAATCAGTGATTCACGATTTTCGGATACTGTTAACACAAGTCTTCCATTATAGTTCCACCTAGTAGGAGCTACTTTGGGCAATCGTTTGTGGACAATAGAGTCCAAAGCTTGTGTACGTTTTGTTGACTTGGAAAAAAAAGCAGCCATGCCACTTAAAGTAACGAAAAATACTTTACACTCTTTAATGTGATTGATGACTGGGATAAAACTAAATTTAATTTATGAGCAAAACAATGGACAAACACAGCACTTGGGAAAGTTTCATCACTGCAGCTCCATCACAGCTTTGAGCAACTAATTTTTTCTCTCCACTAATTTCTTCAGTAACGTTATACTATAGATAATTGGCTAAAATTAGTGATATCAGTTGTTTCGTCCAGAACAATAGCAATGAACCGTGCGTCGCCAATCTCCTCCTTAATTCTTTTTAGAATAATGGTTGCAACAGCGGAACTTAAATCATTCTGGATTGGATTCGACGTTCCGCGAAAAACGCTAGATTGCTCTAAATAATTTTTTAAGCAATCATCATATTTAGCCATTAAACTAAATAAATCTTGAAAATTTCCTCTATTTAAAGAGACTCTTGTTTCTTCATGACCTCTAAATCCCAATTCGTGCTGTCCGAGAAAACAAATAACATCGTCTTCCTAATATTTGCCTATTTTTATCGACTAATTCATTGTGTTGGCTGTGTCTAATTTCCAACTGTTTATTAAGGACGTGTTCAATCCTGGTTTTGCCGAAGACTTTTTCTTTTATGTCGGCCTGCAAATGCGCTTTGGACATAATGTGTCTTTTTACAGCTTTATGGAAATTGTTTAAATCGGAAAAAACAGTTTTATTCCAGAGATCTTTTCATTTTCAAACTTGGCCAACAAAATAATTTACTTATATTTTCACACCCTGTTAGCCATTTAAATTGTTTGTATTGTTTTTCCGGATAAAAATGTCTAATACAGTTTTTCATTTTTGTGGTTAAATTTTTCATAGGCGGTTTTGCCCTTCCTTTGGAAATTATTTGAGGCTTATCAGCGAAGTTTAATGTTGAAAATCCCTTTATTATTAAGACACACACCACACATTCACACACACTCTTCTTACTAAATTCCCCAACATTTTCAACCTTATTACCGACAGCCGAAGTTGGCGGTATTTGCATATCCACTTCCGTATTATTGTCTCGCATATCGCTCCATGCACGACGCGACGTACGTATCACACAATACACGGATAGCCGTTCAAACAGAAAACCTACTCCAACGATGGCTTCCGCCAGCACTTAAAGCACGCCACTGAAATGCAAAATTTGCAAACAGCCGGTGGAAAGTTCAATAACCTCTGGCTCGATTCACAGGAAATCAAGTATACAGGACTTGGCTGCAGAGAAGCTAGCGGCTTGCATAGGTTCTATTCGATTTTCTATTGTGGCTGGGTTGGAGCAAGGCCACATTTATTATGAGCTTGATAATTAAGATAATATTTTAGCATTTTTAATATAAACTAAATTAATGATTTCCTATTTCAAAAATTACATTTCAGAAGATGTTTTGTAATTTTTTTTGGGGAAGGACTGCACGCCCCTGAAATTTTTATTGTCTAGGTTTTTTAAATTTGTTTAAATTAATACAAACATATCTTACGAGTATTATTACTTGTTTTCCCTAGATATTCAAATCTACATTAAATACATAAATATCTAAGCACGATCACTTAGTCCATTGAATACACAATGGGACCGACCCAGGTAATTTTTATGCAGTTACTCAGTCAGGATGATTTTACGTGAAATTCACCATATCCTCGTTTGCTTGCACAGTCAGATAAAAATAGATCACTTTATTTTGCACGGTCCCAGCGAAAAGTTCAACATCGTACTCATAGCATACCGGTATAATTAATGTCCCAGATGAAAACACACGAATGTCATCTTTCCGTCCTAGAAAATATAACAGATTACCGACGTTATTAGCTATCGGTCTCATAAATTCTAGTTTTTGGCGCGAGATATTAACTAAACGGCCCTATACTTCAAAGGTGCCGCTATTACGCGCCGGTGATATTTTATATCGCAGGAGCGATTTCTTTTGTTCGCCCAAAATCGCATGGCATAAAAGTCGTCACATTTTATGTGGTACGCCATCTATTCGATCCGTTCCTATTTGGTGTTTTAGAGGCTCCTAAGATTTTCCGACACACTGTCCGGCCAGCGTTTGCTGATAAATGATCCATTAAAAAGGTATTTTTGCTAGAGGGCTTTACGAAAAAGGCTACATCTACTTCCCTATATGACTGGGATCTTATTTTAGTTTGCTTACAGATTAGTTGCTTAAACAACAACGTATTTTTTTGGTTAGCATTTTTTGAAGTTAGAAGCTATTTCAAGTGTTTAATAAAGTGCGGGATACGAAACAAAACCGGACGGTCCTTAAAATAAAGGTTCATAGTCCTAAGCAAGCGGAAAAGTAAAATTTGTGTACGAAAATAAATTTTATGTTATTTTATTTGTTGTAATAGTTTGCCGCTTCACCCATAAAGTGCGCCAGCTAAGCGTTACGGACAATTAATCGAGGATTTAGTATATTTCGCACTGAGTCTCCAAGCACTTGCCGCTAGAAGGTTCTAGCTATTTCCAGTGGCGCCTATGCATTTCGACCATTTGTTTTTATTTCTATATAAATGCGTTGTGTTGAATTTGAATTATTATTTCGAAGCGGTGCACGTGAAGTTATTGCGAGCGTTATAGAGGCCTGTACTAGAGAAGCTGAAAATAATAGTTTGACTATTCCATTTCAAAATCGAACAGAATGCGCTGCATTTTACACTGGTGTTTCGGAAAGTAGTGTAAGAAAAATTCAAAGAGAACATAATGATCGCTCATGTTCTACTTAACCTTTAAAATCTCCTGGTAAAAAAAGACCCCGATTATCATACAAAGATAAAATTGACGATGGTGATTTTTCAAGTAATTCGACGAACAATAGAGGATTATTATATAAACTTGAAGAAGGTTCCGACCTGCAAACCCCTACTTCGTGCTGTAAAGAACAAAATAGATTTTCCGTACGGGTACAAAACCTTAAATCGGCTTTTACGATCAAATGGTTTTGTTTGGCGCAAGTGCCAAAATAAACAAAAATTGCTCATTGAGAGACCAAATATTTTTCACTGGCGGGTGAAATATCTATCAAATATAAGGCAATATAGGCAAGAAGGACGCAATATTCTGCATCTAGACGAAACCTGGGTAGATAATGATATGACAGTGAACAAATGCTCGCAAAGTGAAAGTGTTACAGGTGTTGTTCAGGGAATCCGCTCTAGTAGTCGCTTTATTATAGTTCATGCTGGTTCAGAAGCCGGATTTGTTCCAGGTGATGCTTTAGTTTTTCGCTCGGGACTAACAACTGGAGACTATCATGGACAGATGAATAGAGATAATTTTAAAAAGTGGTTGCTCGAGAAGCTTCTACCTAACAATCCTCCCAAATCAGTCGTGGTAATGGATAATGCGTCTTATCATTCTCAGGTAGAAGATAAAGTGCCAACTAAATACTCTCAGCTCATATGATATCGTGGCTTCAATCTTGTATGTGATCCAACATGGAGAAAATATCAATTATATGAAGTAATATCAGCCAACAAGCCTAGAGAAAAAAAGTATAAAATTGACGGTCTTTTACGTAACCTCGGTTATACACCTTTAAGGCTGCCTCCATACATGTGCGACCTCAACCTTATTGAACTTGCATGGGCAGGAGTAAAAAAATATATTCGAGAGCGCAACACCGGTGAACTTTCAATTAAAAATTTAAATAAAATAACATTAGAAGCGATTGACTCAATATCGGCTGAATATTGGAAATCGTATGTTAAACATGTTCGTTCTATTGAAGATAAATACTGGGAAGTAGATGGCAAAATTGAAACGGTTATTGATGATTTAGTTATCACACTGGGATCTTCAAGTAGTGACGACGAAACCTCATTATTTTCAGAGGAAGACAACGATTTAGAAGGAATCGAACCATTAGAATCACAGCCGTCAACCTCAAACATGGCTTAGTTTTTTTTTCATTTTTTGTAAAATTGTTCATAAAGTAGCTGTCAATAAACTGCTTTAAAATAATTAATTTTCTATTCAATACCGGGTGTCAAAAAATTTTTAATATTGCAATTATTATTTGAAAAACTACAGAACTCATATTTTTCCAAAATTAACACAATGTAGTAATAGTAGGGGAGCCAGCACTGACTCCAGTGAACAAGATGTATCAAAATTTTAACTTATGCAGTTCGACTTTCGGGTATGCCAAAAGTGATCGTTTGTCTGCGTCTGTCATATTACTTTGTAAAGGGAGCGTCATTGTGAAGTATTATACAGGGCGTTTCCTAGTTGCGTGCTAATGTTAAAGGGGCGTGGTTCCTGGACCTCTTTAAGAAAAAAAGTTTAATATGAACCTAAAAGTCCTAACTTTAGAGATACAGGTTTTTAAAAAAACATTTTTTTTAAATCCTAATTCTGATGCTATTATAGATAAATAACTGTGTGAAATTTGATACTTTTATGCATAAAAGGGCATTTTTTATTAACAATCAATTTTTGAAATGTCTACCAGTGGCGTGCATATGTAATTAACCTGAGTAAATCCGTATGCTCCACAATGTATAGAAGACGTGTATCAAATTTAATGCAGTTAACTACAATAGCATCAGAATTGGGATAAAAGAAAAGGTTTTCTTTTTAAACTTTACCATCCTGTATCTCAAAAGTTAAGACTTTTAGGACGTAAAAACACCCCCTTTAACATCAACCCGCAATTAGGGAACGCCCTGTATAGTACTTCACAATGACGGCCCCTGTACAAAGCAATATGACAAACGGAGACAGACGGCCACTTTTGGCATACCCGAGTAGCCCAGTAGTAGCTACTCGGGTAGCCCAAAGTCGAACTGCATAAATTAAAATTTTGATACATCTCGTTCACTGGATCTGATGCTGGCTGCCCTTGTAAAATCTGGACTTGTAAATCGTGTATCACTATACTGGGTGGTCCAATAATAGTGGACGTAGGCAGTAGCCTGTGAACCGTTAATGACAGAGCTCAAGAAAAAATATATTTATACGTAAATCGATCAAGAAAAATCAAAATTAAATCATTTTAAAATTCGAAAGTCCGCTGTGTTTGCAATACAAAAGAAATATAGAAGTGCGGTACACGAAAGAAAACAGACAAACATAGATAAAGGTTCATTAAACATAGTTACATTTTTTAATTATCTGAAGTGCGTATAGTCAAAAAGGAGTGCCATATTATTTAAAGAACGACGGGACACCACTTTTTTAAAGAGATTTCTTGGCCGACCTTCCTAAAACGATTGACTCCGCCCGGTTTTCTTTCGTGTCCCGCACTTTAGACTACAAACTTCACCCTTTCACACCCGTGAGGGTGACAAATTCCAAAGGAATTATCTGTACCTTTTCCACCACACATTTTTAATCAGCGGCAACATGATCCTGAGAAGAGTAATGGTGATATTTATATATCAGCATTACTATTCTCAGCGATGCCGCGCAGGTTTAAATTTAGAACCAGAAAAAATCTCAGGTGTTTTGTCTGATAATGCGAACCTGACCCATTTTGCACGTTTTTTAGATTATGGAAAGATTTTTTCCCTTTTTGTTTACAAAAAAATTCCCTAAAACAACATTACTACATTTCGTCTTCTTTTAGGAATGCTACCAAAAACACATAACATCATAAGAGCTTCGATTTAATAGAGATCTGATCGGGCATAGGCATGGGGTTGTAACTATATTAAATTAAAGGGAACGACATGGGCAGTCAGATAAAAATAGATCAGTTTATTTTGCACGGTCATAACGAATTCCCAGGGCCAGAAACTTCATTCGTTTCCATCAATATTGTATAATTCATTCTCATTCTGTATTCCTTACTATTAACACATATACTTGAAATTAAATATTTTTTAAAAAGGAAGTTTAAATTTCAAAGTATTTAATTGGCGCAGTCGGTAGGATAGTTACATGTACCGTTCCCAGGAAAACCGCTGACATAACGAATTCCCAGATAGACGATTTTAAGAAGCGTCGACGTTTTGCTGATGTAGATTCCCGGGCCCAGAAGCTTCTTTATTTTCATAATTATTATATAAATCATTCTCAGGCTCTATTTCTTAGTACTACCACATATTCTGAAATGAAAATGAAACATTTTGTTAAAAGAAAGTTTATATTTAAATTATTTAATTGACGCAGTCGGTAAGATAGTTACATGCACCGTTACCAGGGACACCGCTAACATAACGAATTCCCAGGCCCAGAAGCTTCATTCATTTCCATCACTATTGTATAAATCATTCTCATTCTGTATTTCTTACTGCTAACACAAATACTTGAAATAAAATATTTTTTAAAAGGAAACTTAAAATTTCAAAGTATTTTATTGGCGCAGTCGGTAGGATAGTTACATGCACCGTTCCTAGGGAAAGCTTCACTAGTTTTCATCATTTTTTCTAAAAGCCTGTCAAACTCGTCATATCAGAACCCTTGATCCAAAGTAACTTTGTAAAAATATATTTTTTTACCCTTTAAGATACGCTCAACGGATATATGAGACTGTTATTTTGACCAATTTCTCTTAAGGGTAAATGGGCATTTTTTCTATGCTTATTAAAATAACCAAAGCCTTATCTCGGATAATAGCTGTTTTGATACAGAAAAATTTTGCTAACGATAGATCTTGTTATGGAATTTCGGTTGTGATATTTATCATTAAAAATACTGCAAACGTTTCACTAGCATCAGTATACTTTCAAATTTTGGCAAAAAAGAATAACATTTTTTACTACGTCTTCTATAAGCCTCAGTTAGTTAAATATAAAAATCAGGTAGTAACTCTCGGCACAAGGCAGTATTAGGTAATACATATACCTATAATTTTTACAATACTAATTTTTGACCTCGAATTTTCAATAGCTATAAAGTTTCATTGGGATACCATAAGTTCTTACTTTTTGTCAGTTGTTTTTACGATATCTGAAGCACATTTTAGACAAAACTCTCCAAAGCTACAGCTTATTTGGGTCTAATGTATACGTTACTTATTATTATATGGTGTGAAGATGGTTTGAACTTTTTGTATCATCAAGTCCTTGTCGTCTTGGTCGAAATATCTGGTGGAACCGGCATCTTCTTGGTCTCTTCTTAATGTGATGGGATTTGACATACTCGTTTTGACGGTAGCAGAGGTCAAACCACATGTTTCACTCGCAAAAGCACTATCGTTAGAGCCTCTGTTAAGTAAAGAACTTTAGATAGAGTTTAGGATTTGAATGCGAAATGATATCGCATTAGGAACACTTCCCGTGAGAGATAAATACGAAGATATATATATATATATATATATATATATATATATATATATATATATATATATATATAATAAAATAGGGGCTATAGGTCAACACTGAAAAGATTTAAAATATCATTTTACACCTACTACAGAAGAAATTTTAGATGTTTTCATACCTATAAAATATAATATTACAGTCCGGCCCCGTCAATTATTGTTGTTTGTTTATTGCTAAGCTCTTGTCTACACGAAGAGATCGACCAAGGTATTTTTATGGTCATAATAATTTTTTGTGAAATTTACTTTAACTGATTTTATAAAAATCGAATAAATAAGTACATTGCCAAAAAAATTGTCAAATTTCCTTTACCCGGAATTTAACTCGTTATGAATGTTTCCTTTTATTAGGTATGGTCATTTAGTAAGACATATGCATATGCTCAATTTTCATTGAGCGCCATTTTATTCCTCCATATTTGATTCGCACCAGTTTCTACCTATGTATAGGATGTTTGGTTATATTTTAAATGGTACTTTAGAGGCTTTATTCCATAAGTTATCAAAAAACTTTAAACACAAATGTTTTTTGAGTTTGATAACAATCCTTAGAATTTACAAAAAACAAACAAAAGACGATTAGAAAATTAGCAAATGGGCATCTCTTCTTGCTGTTTATAAATATACTAGGTGTAAGACTTTTATCTCTAAAGATAACCCAGAAATTTAAGAAAAACCGGCCATAAGAAGCAATGTGTAAGAGAGAAATAGAGACAGCTCCAATACATAGTGGTGTCAATGGGAATACATTGCCATTACATACAGGGTGTTCCTTTTAAAATAACGAAGTCGATTAAATTTCCGATTACTTTTTGTTTGTTTTTCTTATATGTTCTAACGATTCAGATAAAACCCAAAAAATTTTATGTTTATAACTCATGTAGGAAAGTCTCTTGGGCATAATTTAAAATAAATTGAATAGGTAGTTTTTACATTGATTTTTTTTTTAAGACTGTTATGTTGAATTCGTACCAGTTTATTACTATATTATATTTAATTTTTCACAAAATTTAAAGTCAACTAAATAAGAACATTGATTCTTAATCATCATAATTAATGCTTGCACAACATTTAAAATAAATCTAATAAATAGTTTTTCAGGCTGAATTTTTAAATGTTTTATTACGCCGCCATCTTGAATTTATACCAAAGTGATATGATACCAGGTTTCTTCTACACTTGACTTTTGTGCAAAATTTGAGATAAATTGGCTAATCAGTTTTTAGTAATAATTGTTTTAACATCTTATTCCGCCATATTGGATATTTATCACAATGTTATCAGGTTATCCCCATGAAACTTTTCCCCCGTATTCACTTAGAAGGTTTAAGAGGTAGCCCAGGTCTAGTTGCCACGGTACTTAAAACTTTTAGTTCGCCAGTTATTTCTCGCTTATTACACTGACATTTGTAATTGTGACATTTAGAAACATTATTTGTTCAATTGTTAAAAATGTCATCTTAAACCCACAACTGTCTAGTTAGACCTGGTCTAAATTTAAACCTCTTTACTGAATACAGGTGTCAATGTTTCCCGAAAATACGAACTCAGCTGGATAATTAGTTTTTACTTATGCGGCGAATTGACACACAGACATACAAACGGAAATATTAAAACCAAAATTTTTCACGATTACGAAAATGTATATGTTATATTTCTTTAACAAAACAAATGCGCTAGGTTCGGATATATATGTCTAATATTTGTATTAAATGAATTTTTATAGAAACCTTTTGGAAAAATACATCTCGTAGTCACTAATAAGCATACCAGATTTCATACTTAGTTTTTTAGTAATATATTTTTTTAACTTTCACTAGGTCGCCATTTTGTTCCACTATATTAAATTTTTACCGAGTCAATATGGTAAGTAGTTTTTTAGCTATGCTGCAAACAGACCGACAGACAGACCGACAAAATTGAAAAAAACATGTTTTTTGGCATCTAAAAGGCGAAGATCTATAAAAACCAGGGAGGGCGATTTTTTGACGATTACAATAAGGAGGGAAGTAACAACGAAAAGCCGACAAGCGATATTTATTCACCGCAGACTCGATTGTGTGTGATTTACTGAACCGGAATATAAATCTTTCGTTGAAACTTCATACTAAATGAAGGATTTATGAATCGAAGTTAAAATGCTTTATATTCGAGAAAGTTCCATAATTAATATTTGGTTGTTTGCGAAATAGATCTCCAAACATCTTCTGCCACCTTTTTACCCTTTATTCGCCCTATTCGCCAAACTTCAGAGCTGGCTTTATTCGTGATATTTTAATTCCCATTGAGTGGAAAGTTTCGAACCTCGTTGTGTTTCAGTTAATGACAGAAGAAATTTATTTTCACGAGGACATTTCTTAATGAATCAGTTATTTTGTTTGTAACTTCCAATAAGTTTGTTAGTGTATCTTCTAATTTGTTCGATATAGTTGAACGTGAACGAGGCACTTTATAAATTATTTCTTTGACATTTGAACTTTCTAAGACTTGTTTTCCTAATGAAGTTTTAATTAGTTATTTTCAGTATTCAAATAATAATTTAAAAGTCGGTAAATTGGCTTTTTCCTAAAACTTTACACGTATTGATGGATATATTTCATAAAAATTGCAATAAATCTTCTTCTTGCTTCTCTTGCATTTTCTTGGTACTTGTAAAATAGCATAACAGTTTATTTTCATTTCGATTCAAATATATATTTTTTAGGTGAAGACTTAAAATAAAATAATGTCAATTTTTAAAAAGCATTCAAATAATAATTTAAAATTTTTTCGATGATATTTTTGGATTCGACAAGAAAAAATACAATTGGCTATTTTGAATTTTTCCAAAATAAAAAGGTCTTTACAACACCCTGTACATAATTCCACTACAGCTGAGTGTTTACCCATTCGCAATCAATCGATTAAAATAATAAAAAAACAAAGAGTAAGTGAAATAGTTGTTGGCCCTCCGACATATCTTCGAAAATATATGAAATTTTGAGCAGAAATCGAGTTAAAAAAAATGAAGTAATAATATTTTCAGAATAAATTAAAACGTCAAATCATAAAAGTTTCAAAACACGAAAAAATCAGTTATGGACTTTTTGCATCAAGCCCCCAATATTAATATTAATTCATAACTTTAATTTCAGTCTATACAAAATAAATACCTATGCATTTATTATTTTCCTGAATATAAAGAAAGTTTTATTCCAAGAAAATTTTATCGAATATTTGAGCATTTTATTAAGCCGTTATTGTGTTTTGCCATATAGAATTTGACCAGTTTTCAAGTCAATTAAATGAGTAGTTTTCTGCTACTGAATTTTTGAACGTGTCATTAGGTGGCCATTTTGTTTCGCGATAATGACTTTAACCAAAATTTTAACAGTTTATTCGTATGTAACATTATTGCACACTTGTTTATGTGCAAAATTTGAGGTCCATTCGGTAAATAGTTTTTTAGTAATGAATTTTTTAACAATATGTGAGTCTGCCATCTTGTTCTGCCTAACTGGAAAGATAAAAATATTTCAATGCCCATCCCTATACGGCCTTCGTTTTTCGACCGAAATTAGACGCAATTGGAAAAGTAGATAGACAGAGCGACGGAAATGGGGAACATATTTTTCGAAAACTAGGGGCTCTAAACTGCAAAGATCTGAAAAAATCTCGGAGGATGATTATTTCAATACTTACCTCTTAAAAGTGGAGTAAACGGTTAGTGGGATTGTTGTAGACGCGTTATAAATAATAGAGAAACAAATTATCGGTAGTATTTCCTATCGACCCACGTTTTTCTCGGTTTTGCGAGACAAGATAAAACAACAATACGAAACAGTATGCCATATGAAAACGAGATTTATTATTTATATATGGATATTACGTATTAGGATTTTTCTTCTCATTTCTTTCCATTACTAGTTCTATTACTTATTTTAAATTTACTGGTTGTTCCACGTAAAATATGTCATTTAATAAAATTTTTCGAATTTTTATAATAACGCAAAAAAACCTTTAAAAAATTTGCTAAAATTAATTTTTTATTACATATCTAGAGGGAAAAAAAGAGGCTATGACCGTTTAAAATGTTTGCAAGAAATCCGACACATCTGCACAATAACAAAAGTAATCAAGTTTATGTTTTCACGTTCGTTTAAAACATTTTTGATTATAATTTAATGCAATTCTAATACTGCTATTAATTGTCAATCAGATATGTACAACGCCATTCAAATAGTTCAATAAACGATGATGGGATCGTTTATTGAACGTCAATATAATATATTTGTTTTAAATCCCGCAGGTTAAATTTAATTGGGATCGTTAATAAATTAAATATTATATTTTATTGTACCAATAATAAATTTTCGAAGAATGGCAAAAAAATATTAATTGAAATTTAATAATCTGACACTTTATAGCTACTTATATATCATTTTTTACTTTCAGTAAAATTACTATACTATTTTAAAAACTCCGAAATTGAAGTGGAATTTCTTAAGAATCAACTTTAATTTAAATTGACTTACCTTCTAAACAAAATCTGATTCTTAAAGGAAATTTTGCATTTTGTAGGCAGGTATGTTATGTCAAAATTTTTGAGGTATCCGAGTTTGAAGACTTGCTTTGATCTAGTAGAATGTAGAGGGGAGTAGAAAAATATTTCAAAGCTAGAATTACACGCATTTTGCCAAGATCGAGAATTTACAGAATTAAAATAATTTTGATCATGAGTTACTCGAAAAAACTAATCAAAATCTTTAATTTCTGATTAAATTTTCGATATTTAATTTTTTCCCCGAAAACATGATTCTTTCTTCGTTAACATTAAACACTCTTTTTAAAAAAAAAAACTTCTGTTGTTTTTTAATGGCAATATAAAAAACTGATTGCAATTTTGGTTTTCTGGTAGTCTTATTTTAGTGACATATTATATAACCAGGTCGGACCATATCATATCTTTTTTAGTATCTTACATGGCGACAAACCTCCTATATTTATTATTTTGAAGCTAAAGACGGTTTGTGAAAGCTAAGAATGTTTGTTTTATTTGAAAAACTTCGTGATATGATTATGTGTTGTCTTAAAATATGTTAACATTTTCTGATTTCTGTCAATGTAATTATTTCAACATATAATATAATGTTTCAGAGAAAGTCATTAATCAGTGTTTCATTTCACAACAATTGTGAAATGTTTTCCTCTACGTCAAATCTAGGAATTATGGGCAAAGTGAGGACACAACGACACTAACAATTCAGGTATATTTTTAATGCTAATTTATTATTTTTTAATTTTTGCATTGTGTTCTGTTTTTAGTGCTTGTAAAGGTAGAGAAAGTCATTAATCAGTGTTTCATTTCACAACAATTGTGAAATGTTTTCCTCCACGTCAAATCTAGGAATTATGGGCAAAGTGAGGACACAACGACACTAACAATTCAGGTATATTTTTAATGCTAATTTATTATTTTTTAATTTTTGCATTGTGTTCTATTTTTAGTGCTTGTAAAGGTATCAATAAAGATACGAAACGTTTCGAAGAAATTATCAGTGTGTGCCTTCTCCTAACCCACGAAAAAGAATATACAAGGAGTTTTTTAAGAAATTTAAAAGAAATTACAGTTTAAGGAATTATTATATAGTTTATAGCCAATAACTGAATACATCTACAGGGTGGCGCATCGAAAACGAAAAAGAGGCATTTACGGGCAGATCATAATTTTTTTTGAAAAACGCTTGGACCTGTCGATTTTATTTTCGAGGAGGACTATAAATTATCATAAAATCACATTCATACCTGCAGCCCCCAGGCAGGCGAGAGTGGCACCAGCCCCAAAATCTTAAATGGAAAGGGGGGTCGAGTGAAATCTCATTTTAAAGGTTTTTCGATTTCTTTCAAGGTGATTAAAATATCATGTACTTTAGTTCAGTAGTTTTAAAGATTTATTGATTTAAAGCTTAAAATAGACTTTAATACATCAGATTAGTGGAGACATATTAAAGCAAGAAATTTGCCAGCAAGTGGTGTAAAGATAACTAATGAGGATACTGATGTTATTATTTAATGCATTTTTAACTCTTTGATTTTAATGTTTTAAAAACTTGAGTCTAAAAAAACTGCACAATAATAAATAACAAAAATGTACTTATGCGTCACCCAAGTAAATGTTGAAAATGGTCACCTTCACTCTCCATGTAGTAATAGAGGATTTGCTCAAAACATTGTCGCACATCCTGCAATATTTCAGGAGTTAAAGTCGGTTGACCCCATAGAAAGAAATCCAGAGAAGATAAATCTAGCGATTATGGAGGGCCATCCAATAGAATAGAACCTCTTCTTCTAATCCATCGACCTGATCTAAATATTGTCGAACAAATATTGCATAATGTGGCGGGGCACTCTCCTGTTGGAACATCAACATATCGTCAACGTATCGCTGATTACTCTGATTCTCAATTATTGCTGTTGACGCTGGTTCTATGGCGTCTTGTAATAATTGTAAATACATTCTACCTGTCAAATTTCCAATCAAAAAAAAGGACCAACTATATGATCGCCAAAAATACCAGCCCAAACACTTAATTTTCCTGGATGTTGGGTCTGTATCTCATGATAAATTCGGGGATTAGAATCGGACCAATATCGGCAGTTATGACGATTTACGATGCCGTTTAAGAAAAAAATGTATTCATCAGAGAAACAAGTGTTGAATAGAAGGTTTTCATTGTTTATAATTAGTTCACTCATATCTTCATAATATTGTAATCGCCGGTCAAAATGGTCTTTATTAAGTTCTTGCACAAGGTGTATTTTGTACGGATGGGAACTTTGAGCTTTAAGAAGCCTTTGGATACTACGTCGACTAACACCAGACACAGTTTTCAATTTGGGGATACTTAACGTAGGATCTAGATAAGCTTGCCCTAAAACCATCGCTTCCGTTCTTCTTATTTAAAATCAGCAAGAGGTATTCCTTCTCTTATCTTTTTTTAAGAAAGAATTTAGCACAACAGCAACTTTGCCACAACAACGCTCAAAAAGCTATTTTCAACAGTAAAATGATATGCAAACTAGTTTGTTTATAAATAATTTACCGTCAATACGCATTAACAAAAATGCCTTGAAGATGTCTCAGAGATAATAAAATCAATCCAATTTTATTTATTTTTAGGATTAACATTTGGCGTCCTTAAATGTCGTAAGAGATAAAAATTCATAAACTATCAAAATAAAAGTCTTCAGTGTATTTTTATGATACTTGCCGACAAATTTCATGATTTAATTGATCTCCACTAAGCTGATGTATTAAAGTCTACTTTAAGTTTTAAATCAATAAATCTCTTAAACTACTGAATTAAAGTATATGAATTTTATATTAATTTTGAAGGAAATCGAAAGACCTTTAACATGAGGTTTCACTCGACCCCCTTTCCATTTAACATTTTAGGGGTGGTGCTAACCCTGCCTAAAGGGCTGCAGGTATGAACGTGATTTTATGATAATTTAGACTTTTTTTTTGTATGTACATCGGTTACTCCTCGAAATTCAGTGGTTCCATAACCAGCATATAGAAAAAATGGAAATAATAAAGGAATAGCGCCGTTTTGAGCTTTTTACGCTACGCGATGTAGGCAGTATATTGCGTTTACTATATTATCAGGAAAGAAAATAATATGTCACTTATGCAATGTATCCAATGGCTATTTAATAAATCTGACTTTTGTTACAAAACTCGTACAAATAGAACTAAAACGGATACAATAAAAATGTTTATAAAAAATAAAACCGACTTCAAAAAAATGTTCTCATAAGTGGAAAATAATATTTTATTCCACCTCGAAAATTTTACTGTGTATAGTCGTCGCCAAACCAATAAAGAGATGAAGCCATTATACAGGTAGTATAAAACCTCAAAAATAGGTATAAAGGTCTTATTTAAAACTACAAAAACGACGCCTTCACCAATATAGGCGTCGCGACGCATACTAAGAGGGAACGAAACAATTGCAAGAACTTTAAAAATATTAAGATACGTCTATTTCTAAGACATTTTTGTTATATACATCAATTTGATTACTATACTGGTTACTAAGATATACAAAATGTTTCATTTAAATTTCGCACCTTGATTTCTCGCCAGTTAATGGAGATATCAAAATCTGGAAAAATACAACTTTCTAATTAGGTAAATAGTAATTATTATGAGCTAAAACAAAGTCGACGCCGTCATCAGTATAGACGCCAAAAAAAAGCAAAACAAAACAATTCTGAACACTTTAAATTAAAAGTAGAAATTTTAAATATACGTTTATTTTATTATTTATCTATTTTAGAAATTTTAAATATACGTTTACTTTTAAGGCATTTTTGATATTTGCACCAAACGGTTTTTCAAAGATATAGCGTGCCTTTCAGTAGAATAATGATATTCTTTTAATTAAGTGTTTGTTTTGATCTTGATTTATATTAATATAAGATTTTAGGCAAGATATCAAAAGTAGAAAAATATTGACAATATTTTTAAAAACTATGTTCCAGAACGTCATTAAAAAAATCATTATTCTACAAAAAGACAAACTTGAAAACATTATCCAATGTAGTAATCAATTTGGTCCAAATAAGAAAAAAGCCTAAGAAAGACACCTAGATTCAAAATTTGATCTTTTAATGTTTCTACATTATTTTGTTTTTCCGTCACGAAACCAAGTGACGCCTATACTAATGATGGCGTCGACTTCATCATCGCTCTTAATAAATTACTATTAATTCAATAAAAAATTGCTTTTGTACCAAATTTTAAGATTCCTGTTAATTTACGAGACATCGACGTTTGAAATTTAAGTGAAACATCCTGTACAGGGTGTTCAGTATTCGTAGACATTACAATTTATCGGCCTTATTAGCAAATATACAGGGTTGAAGTTTTCGCGAACAGATGCTACTTTTTGTGAGTATTACGCTGCTTTAAACAAAATTTCCATAACCTGCTTTGGTATCGAGATGCAGATGCAAAGGGAAATTGAAAATATTGTTTTTTGGGACGCCTCTTGTATCTCGGTTATCGTTTTATTTACTGAGATGTTAAAAACTGACAATGATAAATTTTTTTACGTAGAATCCACTTTTTATGTTTATTTTTTTATTTGATTTAGGCTTATTTGTGCCTTCTCAAGAACATTGAACTATTAATATTCATTCCTGATATTAAAGAAGCATTTTATGATTTTAATATAACCCTGTTATTTTCTTATTGTAGGCCGTGACGACGTTGCTTTAGACTATAAATAATTAATATTTCAGTATATTATTTAATATTTCTTTCACAAAAACCAATATAAATTGTTTATTTTATACAATTAATTCACTAAATGTAAAATAATAACATTCCAATATAAAAGAAAATAACACAACACAGTATGGAAAATTAATTAATTCTAGCAATTAAAGCAAATCGTTCGAACTGGTTACCATTCTGCCTCAAACATGACTCATATTCTTATCTGATTCTTTTTAGAGCATTAAATATTATGACGAGGGTTATTGCATATTTTGGAACGCCCTTCGTGTCGCACTACACATTTACTTTTCTAAATATCTCCACAAAAAAAAATCTAAGCTCGCCAAACTGGTGACCTAGGTGGCCAACTTATTGATTCTCTCTCCACAAATCCAGGAAGTTATGGTCTAAGATTGTTATTATTATTTGGGAGTTGTGGCCAGTGTTTCCATCTTACTGAAAAAAAAAAACGTACCAGTGGTATGTCATCGAAAAAACAGAGCAAAGAAATTTTAAAAATTTCGCGATGTTTGTTAGCGTTTAGTTATCTACATAAATGAAAATTTTAATGACTGTGTTTAATATGTTTAAAAAATATTCGATGCGGGCTTTCTTTTTAAAAAAGTATCTGATTTCTTTTCAAATCTACGTTAATCTCAGTTTTGGATACATACCAAAGACAAAATTCTCTTCTCAAACTTTATATTTATGGGGATTCAAATATTTGTTTCCGAATATAGTTTAATTACGGTTTTTTTTTAAACTCATATACGGGTTTTAATTATTCTGCAATGGTTCTAGTATTTATTGCAATATTTGCTAAAATGTTTATTACATCAACTTCATATATTAATTTTGGACAGGACTTGACCAAAAGATACATGATTAATTAAATTTATCTTATAGAATGTGCATTTACTAGTCTTCTTTCTGGATACCCACATAAGTAAATATAACCTATGATATACCTACGTTCAAACCCAATTAGAAACACAACTATAGTTAAAATAAAAAGTTACTGCCTCCTCGGAATTTTCATTATTTTTGATAAAACAAACTAATATGTCATATTTCTCATAGTACTGGTAATTTTAGTGTTGGGTCATTTTTTAAAGAATTATCAATACAGTTGGGCCCACCTGGATTGATAATTCTTCCAAAGACGTGGTTTCTAAAGGTCATGTTTCTTTTATAGACTGGTATTCCATAAATCAATAATAAAAGAAAAGGATGGAACATGAAATATAGTCTTCGGAATATGAGTACATTTAAGAAATATATTAAACGATTATTTGCTAGTCAAAGACATTAACATAGACAGGCCTTTCACGTCAAAGTATCAAAAGTCAAAGATTTTGTTTATCCTTTTAAGAAAATACTTTTATTGTAATTTGTATTGCTGGAAAAAGTACTGTCACTAGTTAATAGTAACTTAATTTATAAATAATATTTATATATATATATATATATATATATATATATATATATATATATCTACACAGTGAATGTGACTTGTTTTGACAATTAAATCCACGAAATTTTAATTTGATTCGTATGAAATCATATCGCAACCAACAGATCATTTGTAAATACTTTTTTTTAAATTAATATGTGAAGAAGTAACTTATTTAAGCCAATTTCTCGAATTGCCTTCATGGCCTATTATATAACAAATTACGAGTAGAAGTAGTAGTATCAGTAAAATAAAAAAAAATACACAGGGTGTCCTATTTAAATATACACTAATTTGGGTAACATATAATATATGAAATAATATTTAAAAAACTGACTACACCACTGGATTATAGGTGAAAAAACACTAATCGAGATACCAGGGGTTCTAAAATGCAATATTTTAAATTGCGTCCTGTACCTCAAAAACGGCTACGACAATTTTGTTGGAGGCATCTAAGTTTCATAAAACAGTAAAACACGTTCGCGAAATCTACAACCCTGTAAATTTGCTAATAACCAAATGCACCAAAATAAACGAGCAGTAGACACCCTGCATATCTCAGTACTTAGTCTAAGTACCTAGTCAAATTGATGCACATAACAAAAATATCTTAGAAATTGACATATTTTTGAAATCTGAGGCACTTGTTTTTGCCTCGGTTTTGACAATTGTTTTGTTTTTTCTTGACGTCACGACGTACATAGTGGCGAAAACCTCCTTTTTATTTTTTTTACCACATGAAATATTAACGCCTTTTACCAAATGTTGATTAGTTAGAACGCTGTGTTTTAAAATTATACCCATTATACAGGGTGGTCTGAAAAGTTCGTGGTGAACCAAACTTGTGTTTTTTTAAATGGGACACCCGATATATTATTATTTTAGTTGATTCTCCTATTCGTTACGATCATTTTGATATGTTGGGTCTAAAATTTATACCAAGGGAATGGGACGAGGTTAAAGTGGAAAAAAGGGTTATACTCCGGCCATTTTTTGAAAACAATTGAAGCAGGTATGCAAAAACCAAAAATTCTATAAAATGTATTGTATCTAGGATTACAATAATCGCTTGTAAGTCGTTCAAAATTATTCACTGTTATACAGGGTGGTCAAGTTTTGCAAATTTACCTTGGATTGAATTTTTTTAAATGGAACACCCCATATATTTTACTGTCATATTAAAGATAACATCGCCAGCTTTCAGAAAATACCCTATTTGATATCTTTCTAACCAACAGATTTTTAGTAAATTAACCGTGAAACCAGAATTTACTCATTCTAACAGAAACGGTATTATTTACGTTGCTTAAATTGACTACCTATAATATAAGGAGACCATGATATAATCATAAATGAAAAGAAAGATTGACATTCGTGTCAAAACCGCAAAGTGTCAGAGAATTGGCATCAATTACCATTGTTTTTTGACGATAAGCCGAGAAATTGTTAAGTAACAATGAGTTTGAGTACTCCAGAGTTGATAAACATGAATTTTATGTTGGGCGAGTGTCAAAAAACCCTTTACTAGCAAGCAGGGTTTATGCGGTACGATATCCCGATGTCGAAAAAAAACCAAGACCTGAAGCTTTTGCAAGTTTATTAGAGAGGTTTCAAGAAACAGGCAATGTTACTTTTAAGAAACGTAAAGTAATTAATAAACCAGTTACCAATGAAGATAATGCTTTGACAGTGTTATTAACAGTGCAAGAAAATCCACACACAAGTACCAGGGAAATTGAGAGAGCTGCTGATATTGAACGCACTAGTATTAAACGGATTCTGAAACAACATAAATATCATGCCTACCACATTGAATTACACCAAGAACTGTATGATCGCGATTACGTCCAACGACAAGAGTTTTCAATTTGGTTTTCAAATACAATTTGGGATAATCCAGGTTTTGTAGATAGGGTGCTGTTTTCAGATGAAGCAACTTTTAAAAGCAACGGCTTGGTTAACAAACATAATATGCACTATTATTCAACCGAAAATCCACATTAGATTCGTCAGGTGGACCATCAAAATAAATGGTCAATTAATGTTTGGGGAGGTATAATTGGCTCTCATGTTATAGGACCATATTTCTTTGAAGAGCATTTAACGGGAGAAGTCTATTTAAATTTTTTGAGAAATGAGTTGCCCGTATTGCTCGAAGACTTACCTTTAATGTTAAGAAATTCCTTATGGTTCCAACATGATGGAGCACCCCCGCATTACCATAGGCATGTAAGACATTTTCTTAATAATTGGAAAGGAGAGCATTGGATTGGGCGAGGTGGACCAGTTAAGTGGCCTGCGAGGTCACCCGATTTAACGCCACTAGATTTCTTTTTATGGGGACATGTTAAAGAAGAAGTTTATAAAGAGGTTCCAACCACAGTGGAAGATATGAAGTTGAGAATAATAAGCAGTTTTCGCAACATTTCAGACCTGACTTTGAGAAAAGTAAAACTTTCATTTATGGATAGACTCGAAATGTGCCTTCAGCAAAACGGTGGTTTAGTTGAACATCTTTTATAAGTTTTAATTACACTGTTTTTGTTGATTTATATTAAATTTATTTTTTTTTGTAAAAAAAGAACTGTTATTAATACTGTCAAAGCATTATCTTCATTGGTAACTGGTTTATTAATTACTTTACGTTTTTTTGAAAGCAACATTTCCTGTTTTTTGAAATCTCTATGATAAACTTGCAAAAGCTTCTATCTTGTTTTTATTTCGGCATCGCATCATCAAAGAACAATATTTATTTATTTACTGGTGACACTATTCTGACACTTTGCTGTTTTGACAGGACTGTCAATCTTTTGTTCAATTTATGATGACATCATGGCCTCCTAATATTAAATTGTCAATTTTAACAACGAGAATTCAGTGTAATGTTAAAATGAAGAAATTTTGATTTCACAGCTAATTTACTGAAAAACTGTTGGTTAGAAAGGTATCAAATAAGGTATTTTCTGAAAGCTAGTAATGTCATCTTTAACATGAAAGTAAAATATACAGGGTGTTCCATTTAAAAAAATTCAATCCAAGGTAAATTTGCAAAACTTGACCACCTTGTATAACAGTGAATAATTTTGAACGACTTACAAACGATTATTGTAGTCCTAGATACAATACATTTTATAGAATATTTGGTTTTTCCATACCTGCTTCAATTGTTTTCAAAAAATGGCCGGAGTATAATCCTTTTTTCCACTTTAACCTCGTCCCATTCCCTTAGTATAAATTTTAGACCCAACTAACCTTACATCAAAATGATCGCAACGAATAGGAGAATCATCTAAAATAATAATATACCGGGTATCCCATTTAAAAAAACACAAGATCACGAACTTTTCAGACCACCCTGTATAATGGGTATAATTTTAAAACACAGCGTTCTTGACTATCAATCATATCCCAATTTTTTTTTTTCAAATTCCTCTCCGTTTGCCCACAATCGTCCACCCCATCTTGGTTGCACCACCCAGTATATATATATATATATATATATATATATATATATATATATATATATATATATATATATATATATATATATATATATATATATATATATATATACAAAGATTCAATTAAAATATCGCGATTTAGCCATACTTGCCTAGTCGAAAGGTCACAGGGTGATCAATTTAAAATTTTATTTTCGATTTTTTTAAATAACATCCCTAGTTTTTGTGATATTAGAGTGAAAATTGGTGATAACGGATTTTTTATAGCGGGTAATAATAATATGCCTCTAACTAAATTTTACCGTTTCCGAGATATTTGCTGTTTTATTACTTGAAACAGCCCCGTGTACTGACCATTTAGGATATTCGGATTTTATAATTTCTATAAAGTAAGCTTTTATCAAACAAGAAATAATTGTAGTTAACGTATCTGTCGCAAAAAACATATTAGCTTTATTTCTGAACGATTTATTAAAACTATATATATATATATATATATATATATAAAACCGCAAATATATATATATATAAACTATAACTAGAAAAGACAGTAGAATCTATTTTTTTCTATACAAAGTTCCATAATTTTGTATATAAAAAAGTTACATCCAAATTGAAGGCGTATTATTATTACTGGCTATCAAAATTCCGTTATCACCAATGTTTACCGTAATATCTCAAAAACCAGGGTATTATTTTAAAAAATCGAAAATTAAAATTGTAATATAGACTACCACACACCTAAAACAGTACTGTGTTTTTTTCATTTCGAGGACGGCAGCAGTTCCATAGTTCGAATCGTACTTTAGCAGGTTTTCACCCATTCTGCAATATATTGTAAAAGTGAGGTTTCTTGAACACGTAAACTATATTTTTATGAAAAATCTTTTTTGGGAATAGTGTTCAGTACCGTTTTAAGTGTGTAGTAGTATATATGTGTGACTTGTTTTTTAAAAATTTTTAAAGATAGATATTATAATGTTTGTGAATTGTCTTAAATACATTAAAATAACTGATGAAAGGCATAATATGGTTTTTTTTAAAATAAAATCATCTAACATCAATGATGTGTTATATTGTGAACACTATTCCCAAAAAAGATTTTTTATAAGAATATAGTTTACGTATTCAAGAAACCTCACTTTTACTATATATATTGTGTGTGGCCTTATTTTCTTACGCTAGGTTTACAAAGAAAAAAAGAATTTTTTTCACATAAAAACAACCTTTTTGCTCATTGTCTTGAGGTTTATCAAGATTTTATTTATTTCAAGTCCCATGATTCCTGTATTAAAACCAATACAACAATAAATACATAGACGTAACTATCATTTTATACATTGAAATAGTTTAAAATCATAATTGCACGCTTGATAATGATTTTAAATCTTATTTTTTATATTATTTTTTAGAAAAAATTTTTGGTGATAATGTAGTGACCCAAAATATTATTACACCATATTAAATAAAATGTCTAGATTTTGCTAAACGTAATAATCTTTTAAGTCATTACATTATAACCAAAGATGATTTTTAAAAAATATTAAAAAAATATATGATTTAAAGTTATTATAAAGTTTGCAGTTTTAGTGATTTTAAACCATTTAACATTTGAATGTATCTGAAGATGTTCGGCTGTATGTCAATATTTTTACTGGGTTTTCATTGAGAACCTAACCCAAGAATATATATATATATATATATATATATATATATATATATATATATATATATATATATATATATATATATATATATATATATATATATATATATATATATATATATATATATGTATATATATATATGTATATATATATATATATATATATATATATATATAGATTTTGCTAAACGTAATAATCTTTTAAGTCATTACATTATAACCAAAGATGATTTTTAAAAAATATTAAAAAAATATATGATTTAAAGTTATTATAAAGTTTGCAGTTATAGTGATTTTAAACCATTTAACATTTGAATGTATCTGAAGATGTTCGGCTGTATGTCAATATTTTTACTGGGTTTTCATTGAGAACCTAACCCAAGAATATATATATATATATATATATATATATATATATATATATATATATATATATATATATATATATATATATATATATATATATATATATATATATATATATATATATATATATATATATATATATATATATATATATATGTATATATATATGTATATATATATATATATATATATATATATATATATATATATATAACAAAATGGGCGACGCATTGCTTTCTAAACTTAAATAAAGGCTTAATATATGCTTATAAAATTAAAAAATATATATGTAGTTGCAAATTTATTACCACAATGGTAAAATCAAAAAAATTTAGCAAATCAATTTCAAAAGAATAAAAAATGGCAATTTACCAGTCTGAAATACTTGAACAAAAATAAAAATGTCGAAATATTGGTTTTTTTAAAAGATGCATATTTAAAATATGTTTTCATTTCTTGTTTACGTAATAGAGATTATTGATTTTAAACTTGGTTTGAAACAATCTTATTAATTAAGGTAAAATAGAAGTAAAGGCCCTACTAGTTTATTTCTCTAAAAACTAGGACTTTTGAGAGTTTGGGTCACAATATTAGAATTTAAAATTTATTATTTACTCCAGAAAAATAAACAATATTAATTTTTATCACTTTAATTACCAATTATGAATTAATCATATTTTTTGTTCGAGCTTAAGATCACCTAGTTTATCTAGTAAAAAAATTAAATATTTAAATATTTTCATCAAATTATTTTTGGTCTAAAAAATACCTGATTCGTCCTGATCTGCCCCATCGTTATCGATAATCAGCGTCTGACAGGTACAGCAACGGATCACCACCAAAATCAAAAACACTTTAAACATCATAATTCCTGAATAATTATTTTCGATGTGTCACACAAAATTCACAGCAATAAAAAATCCCAAACACTAATCACAAGTCTTCACAATCGGTTCCGCACGTAAAAAAAAACGCTCCTCATATATCGCGCGATGTACCGACGAGATTTTCAGAGTCCTGTTGGGGCGTCAAACCAACCCCGAGCTTTTGCAGTTCGGATACTGACGCCACACATTCTAGCAGGCCAAGGGAGGAAACCCTCTGCCGATTTGCGACGAAGATCGCCGAATTAAACCGAGAGCTGCCTCATCTCACCTGAAATCCTATGGTGATCATCAATTTCAGCAGGAATAAGCGGGCTGTAAAACTGAAACATCACTACTTGCAGTTAGGTCGTGGGAACGATAACGTTAGGAGTGAGGAAAGATATTAACGGTAATGGTCCTGTATTTTACTACCACAGAGGTTTAATGTTTCGTTTATGGCTATTTCACTCTTACTCCTATTATTTTTTACAGAGTGAGTCAACGATAGTCAAATGATTTTTAAATATACAGGGTGATTCAAAAAATGTAACTGATATAGCATATATTTTTTTTTAATGTAACATCGTATTTTTTAATTCTGTTTTATATACAATTCTATAGCTTTTTTATTATTAATGTTATATAACTAAATAAAGTAGTTTTTTTTCAGTTTTTCAATTTTATTTGGAATACTAGTTTTCAGTTTTGTAAAAAATTGCCAGCGCCATTGTTTCTGAACACTTATAATTAATAGAAGTATTCTATAGAGATAAAAAAATATATATGTAAAGAGATTTGAGTTAAATGCAACAAGGTGTTGAAAATAAATTTATACGTATCAACTATTTTAAATTTAAAAATTTTAAATTTTTTTAAATAGAACACTTCATATTATATTATTTTTCTGATAGATTTTACAAAATTCTTTTAACTTTCATTAAGTATGTCATATATCTATTTTTTTAGTAGTTTGCGATTTATATGTATATATATATATATATATATATATATATATATATATATATATACTCCAAATATTTACATAATATTTATAAAATATTACAATCATATTTATAAAAAAAATCATTAAAGAAACTAAAACTCGGAAAAATTTAGAGAAGGAAATTGTACTATACTACACAATGGCGAATATAAGTCAAAAGCAGTGTTATCGTGCGGGTCATATGATTTATCAACGACGATTAAGTTTGTTTTTCTTTTATTACGTGTAATCATATCCTCCGCATAAAATCCGGAAGACGAATTAGATAGACCTATGATATTTTCATATGAAAAAAGAGGATAAACATATAAATACCAGCAGTATCAAGATTCAAAAATCTTTGAGCGATGTCACTTCAAAGTCAGATTGACAAGTCTGTAGTAGAAAACAATTTTCGTTTTTTTTTGCATCCACAAGCGAAAAAATGGTATTAAATCTAATAAAATATTACGAAAATGAAAATTCACCGGCCAATATCCAGGATACAGTAGCAAAAGCTCTAGGAATCGATATAAGGACTGTGTAGAATTTAGAAAAGTGGTATTTTTAGATGAGACTTGGATATTTTCTAATGGAAGTGGTTCGAAATCTTGGGAGGACGCGTCTGTAAAAAGTGTCAAGAGAAAAAAGAGATGTGGGACGGGAAAACGGTTCGTCATTTTGCATGCAGGTTCTTCAACAGGATTTCTCCCAGGTGCAAGTTTACTGTTTTCTTCAACATTCAAAAGTATGGACTACCATGATAATATGAACTGTGAACTGTTTGAAAAGTGGTTAAAAGAACAACTGATTCCAAATGTTCCATATTTAATTATTCTGGACAATGCATCTTATCATTCAAGAATCTTAAATAAACAACCTACTTCATCCTGGAAGAAAAGTGATATTTATGACTGACTAATAAAACAAAAACAAAATCCTTTACACAATATGCCGAGACTAGAAGTTCTTTTAATAGCAAAATCTATTAAAAAACCAACAATATATGCCGCAGATTAAATATTACGGGAAAATGGACATGAGGTTTTACGACTGCCGCCATACCATTGCCAGTTTAACGCAATAGAATTAATATGGGCTGGGGCAAAATCATCTTACGAAAAACATGTGAACGATGGTCTTACATCAGATAAAGTGTAAATTGTTTGGCAAGATTCATTAAATTATATTACGCCGGAGTACTGGGACAAATCTGTGAAACATACGGAGAAATTAATATGGGATTGGTGGAATCGAGAACGAGTTCTACATATCGAAATAGCACCAATGATCATTGCGGTCACAAAATGAGGACTTTTTAAGTGTGATGATATTTTTTTTCTGAAGGATTATATTAGTCTTTGACGTGTATAAATCATAAATTGCATTATGAATATCCATTTTTGCATTGTAACTTAAGTCTCTTGCCTTTGGATTTTTTCGTGTACATTTCTTAATCTTCTTCGGAAGTAAATTACGTTTTTTTTCATGCACAAGTTTCTGTATATTCCTTATACCGATTCTCAGAGCTTTTGCCACTGACTCCTGGATATTAGCTAGTGAATTTTAATTTAAATTTTTATTTATTAGATTTGACACCATTTTTTGCTTACTTTTTTAGTACATTTGTAATTTTGTAGGCAATAAATAAATAATTACAGAATACTTGTTCCAATTTTAAAGCGTGTTTAAAATAAGTAAATTTTTTATTAATTATAATATAAAATTTGATATATAAAAATCGGTAAAACCGCTTTACCAAAAACTCGGGGCAGGGAAGTAATAACTAATTATCTTGTGTTTTTAACAAAAGTGTATAATATTTTTGCAAAATAAAATTTTTTTGTTATCACAACACAAAAAAAAACAAGTTTTCTTTGCACAGGGGTGGCCCGCATTTAAATAAATGACTCTGTATAAGTGGTTAGATTTTTAGGTCAAGCCGGGCTCATAATTTTTGGAGATTGATAAAAAATCTCACTTTCATTAAGTGGCTGTATAAACATATCCTGATTGTTCCACTGATTCGAAACGCCTTCCGACTTTATTAAAGCGCTTGCCATTTTGTGCATTTTTGTTTTTGCCAACCAAAAACACTCGGCATTTAATATATAAAATAATATTAATTGTCTATCTTAATAATATTGCGTAATATAATAAAAAAAATCTATTTTCTTTCTCCCTGTAAATTTGTAAATAGCCCATCGAGATTTAATAGCTCGATAAAAGAATCACACAACATTTTGGTATTCACTGTGTTTTCTGATTTGATTCATAATGTTAGTGACCTTTGGACCCGTACGATAAGACCGCATTCGACTATAGCAAAATTAATAAAACGTGGAATACATTTATTTTTCTAAATAAAATCTTAACTAGATGAAAGCTATTAGGACTTATTATGACGAAAAATGATTGCATATATGGACCTACAAAAGTTGTATGATAGAGTAATTTATTGTTTGGGAATGGAAAATTACTTACTTACCCTAATTGGAAATTGACAATTTAAAACATTTTTATAATAACAATAATATGAAAAGGAAACATACTCATACTTTAGTTATTAGAGAGAATGCACCATATGGAAAATGTCAACACCTAATTATATTAATTATACTTTTTTATAATAAATAAACGAAATAGTGCTCATCATTTGTCTTTGGCGTCTACCGTTCGTACATGCAAATTAACAAGAAAATTCTAAAATGAATTGTGTTGCCTATCAAAAAAAACACATTTGTTTATTTTCTTCACTGTTTCAGAAAATAGCCCTACCTCTTTGGGGTCTGGATATTTTAACTCTAAAATACTTACTAAAGAAAATTAACTCATGCAGTTTTCAGGAAACACGATATTTTTTTTTTAGAATCTTGATAATTTTTTGCATTTATGGTATCATATCTCGGAACTAGACTTTGGAAAAATGTTAGCGCAATAAATTGGCTTAATTTGATGTCAGCTGTCAGATGTGGTTGTCGTTATTATTTACTTATTTTTAAATCTATGTTTATGTAAAAGAAAAACATCTGTTCATGGTTTTATGCAAAAACTGCCTTAGTTCGACCTCGGCCGATCATAAAACTAAAGCATTGTTCAACACAGTGGCGGCTTTTCCATAGGGTCAATTGGTCAATGACCCCCAAAAATATTTCAGAAAATAAACTATTCGTTTGACCGTCCCTCCTAATAGCTGTAATAAAACGCGAACCTTTGGAAAAGTTAAATTCCCTACACTATTAGGCGCGCGCGGCTGTTCGAATGATCTGTTGCTATGCTGGGCAGCACGAATTGCCCTGATTACCTTAAAGCTTGACGAAAGTACCCGAAGATTTCATAGCTACCGAGCGGCAGCCAAACATGATAGCAAATGGAATATGAAATTGCGATTTGGGGCATCACCCGGTCTCTTCTCATAATTCGATCGATCGGTCGCGGCATCACGTCGGCATGCGGAAGTTCAATTGTTCAGAGGTCGCGCGGTAGATATTCTAACTTGATATTGTTTGGAAGGTTTTTAATCGATGAAAATCGATTTATATACTGTTTTTTGTATTATATATTGCTTTATTTTTGTGATCCATGTGTGAGTTGGAAATATACAGAAAATAAAATGTTGGTAGTGACTAGGGCTAAAAAATAAAGAACTAAAAAGTGCTTAAGAACCAGTGGCGGCTCGTAGTGAATTATATTAGGGGGTCAACAACAAATTTAAAAATAGGCATACTTAAAATAAAAATAAATATCTTATCTTTAAATTAAGCTTTAAATCCTCTTGAAGTTCAGGTTTACTCTTAGTTCTTTAGAATTGGAAAAACGCTGAATGACACGTTCGTTAAAATTGCACGCACATTCCTTTTATAAACGATTTCTTGATACTTAACAATGCTAAAGCGGATAGTCTATCTTGGCCCAACTCCTTAACAAAATTTATAAGCTTTCCAAAAACCCCTGGATTTTCAGACAAAGCCGTTTTATCATGGCCACATAGTGCCAGCTCTAATGTCCACCTAAATTTTACACAATATTTAATTTTGTTTAAAATATAATGATTTTTGGATACATTTTCATTAAAGTCTCTAAGGGATTTTCTATAAGCTGTGTTTAGCTGAGTGCGAATATCAACACTTCCGACCGTAGCATAGTTCACCGAACATTTCATGTGATCTGCAAAAAAGGCATCTTTTTTTTATTTTTTCTTTTAATTGTTTTAAGTCTTTAACACCGGTTTTGCATCGTAATGAGTCCGACGAGTCCACCGCATATCCAGTTAGCTAAATCGTACATACTTTTGCGAAAGTTTCAATGAACCTCTATATTTTTGTCTTTACTAATTTGTTGTATACTAAGTTCTGGCAAATTGCGACCACTTACCTTGAATTTGGTTATTTTCTCAAAATTGAGTTTGTTACCCCTCTTTAGTTGTTTATTTTTTTGCAATACCGACATTTTATTTCATCTACATTTACAACTCAAACATAGACCACCTTGAAATTGGTTATTTTTGCAAAATTAAGTTCGGTACCACTTTTTAGTGGTTTATTTATCCACCTCTCTTTAAAGGTCTGTTCAGGCATAAAAAAAGACAAAAATTTAAATTTTCAACTCTTAATTCCATTGACTTTAAATATAAAGCCAATGTTAATTCTAAGCCGATCGAAATACAATGATGTAATGATCAAATAAAACTAGTAAGGGGTAAAATAACAATTACTTATTTTATAAAATACGAAAAACATTTCTTTTAATTAAGATCATTTATAAATTTTCTTCATTAATACTGCCCAACTCTGTGTTTTCACGTTAATAATTTCCATATATATTATGTAAATAGTTAACTCCTGCAAAGAAAAAGCTGAAATACTGAACGCGAATGTCAGTTTAGAATAAAAGCAGAGCTACTTAAAAGCAAAATTTTAATTGCTCTCTTTATTGTGATGTCAAATCCATACAGAGAGAGTAATAGTCTCATTTTAAAATTTTAAATTATCTTGAAACTCATTCTGACGATTAAGGTATAAATTAAAATAGAATATTTAAAACGTTTCGCCGGAAGCAAATAATTAACTGGCATTTTAGTTCCTTATGAGGAAATGGCATTATTAATTTAAGTAAATAATGGAAAACAGGCGGGTCAGAAAGTGTAAAATGAACCCCTTCCGGATTTTACCCTACTTTTTGAATTCTTTATGAATTCTAAGACGTTTGCAATTGATATTAAGTAAGATATGATGTTATGCTAAATGCTGTCAATGTTTCGTTTAGAGAAGAGTTATTTATCTTACAAAAACCGAGGTCTGTTCCCCTTATTTTGCAAGTTATCTGTCTTTACTTCCCTCGTAAGAGGAAAGTGTTGTACCTAATTGTGAAAAAAAATCGTCTCCGAGATTTTCTCGGATCTTTACATTTCAGGCTTTCTAGATATTTTACAAACATGTCTCTTTTAATATCATGGGTCTGTCTCTGTATCCGTCTCTTCGCAGCATAGCTAAAAAACTTTTTAAGCTATGAACATCAAATTTTTGAAAATAACTAAGAGTCAAAAGTGCTGGAAATGGTAACCTTTTGAGAAAAATTTAATATGGGCTACAAAATTACGGCTAATTAAAATGTATATGCATATTATATAATGTGTATATTTAAAAAAAATTAAATAAAGCTATTTTTTTGTAAACTATTGCACTGAAAGATAAAAATAATTAAACGTACATAAACACAGAACTTTTGAAAATTTAAATATTTTCTTAAAAGCTTAAAGCTTTATTTCAAGCTTGATGGCGTCTCACGCCTCGACTGTTTAGGAAATCACTGTCCAATTCAATAATTTGTAAATAAAAGTTTTTTAAAACAATCTTTTTTTATATATTTTATTTTGTAATTTTTTAGCATTATTTTTTACGCACTCTTTTTAAGATATTCATATTTGGACAATATTATATAGTATTGTCATCGGGGTTTTGCATCCATACCGAAGTCAATTTCGACAACGGGAGTGTTTTTGTACTTTTAAGCATTATTTTTTACGCACCCTGTAAAAGATATTCACGACTGAACACCATAATATTGTACTGTCGTCGGATTTGTGTATGTAAACCAAATCTCAGTCAATTGCAAATTTGATCCAAACATACATACTGAATAACTTAACAAATATAAATTTTAAAATGTCATATACATACCAATAATAGTTCTAGCAACCAATCTATTGTTTACCACAAAAAGAAAGGAAATAATAAAAACACTGGTAAATAACTCTATAGGCATGCATTTTTGACAAATAAATATACAATACCGTTAAGTGTGTAGTAGTATGAGTCACTTGTTTTTTAAAAATTTTTAAACATAAATGTTACAATGTTTGTGAATTGTTTTAAAAAGATTAAGGTAAACCAAAAAAGATTACTGTTTCAAACTTTTAAAGTTTGTATATATGTATCCTCACAGAGTTTTAGAATTAAACAATATAATGGTTAACAGTAAACTCGCATGGCAGTCACTTTATTTTGTTTTAGATAAATGATGAAGGCTATAAAATGGTCGAAACGTTTCTAGAAAATAAAATCATCCAACATCAATGATGTGTTTTATTGTGAACACTATTCCCAAGAAAGATTTTTCATAGGAATACATATATATATATATATATATATATATATATATATATATATATATTAATTATTTTCTTGGGCATAGGTTAGTTCATTGAGAAGTAAAACTATAATTCAATCAACGTTTTGCTCATTATATTGAGTTTTCTCTAGATATTTATTTTCTACAATAAAAACATGTATAGTTAGTATTTAAATTTGCCATCTCAAAACATTCGTAAAACTGATATGTTTCGAAGGTGCGTACTCTGTATAATATTAATTTTGTTTGAAATGTGTTTTTGTTTTCATGATCATAGTTTGTTTTAAATGTAATGTTTTTTGAGTGATGTTTTTTCAGTAATGTTTTAACCATTTTAAAATTTAAATACTAACTAGACATGTTTTTATTGTAAAAAATAAATATCTTGAAAAAGCTCAATATAATGAGCGAAACATCGATTGAATTATAGTTTTACTTCTCAATGAGCTAACCTATGCCCAAGAAAATAATTAATAAAATATTTATATATGGTTGAAGAAAAGAAAAACGAAATATATTTATATATATATATATATATATATATATATATATATATATATATATATATATATATATATATATATATATATATATATATATATATATATATATATATATATATATATATATATATATATATATATATATATATATATATATATATATATATATATATATATATATATATATATATATATATATATATATAATATACATATATATATATGGTTCTTAGTAGTGCTTTTATGACTTATTTATAATTGCTAGTGTATAAAAATCCATAAAATAACTAGATCATGAGAAATATAATATTAATTCCATATTTTATTTATTAACTCCTGAAGACAGGTCTTAAATAATGTTATTAAATATTATTAGACACCTTCTATTTTTCTACAATGCTGAATGACAGGTTAACCTTTTAATACAAGAAAAAGAAAATTCAATTAAATTCAAAACAATAATAGGCCGTCATATTTCTTCCACCGTACTCGATTCGTTTAATAAATTTTTTTTTCATACTGTCTAATAATTCTACTTACCCGGTAGTGATTTTCGGCCAGTAAATCGAACATTATAGCATCTGATATCGTAATATGTGACCAAACAACACTATCATGTTATTGTTAATAGGAAGCATGTATTTGTCAGGTTTGACTTTGACTTTTTCTCAGTTAAAAAACTACTGATTTGCGGCCGGTAAATCAAACATTACAGTATCTGATACCGTAATGTAACATTACAACATCTAATACTGTAGGGTGTGGCTTGGCAACACTATCATGTTATTGGTATTAGGAAGCAATTATTTGTCAGGTTTGATTTTGACATTTTCTTACTAAGATATAAGAAATAAAATATTTGGTATTATTTATTTGACAGTAACAAACATAGAAAAAGACTTCACGTGTTTTGCTATGATCCTCGAAGATGCCCCTAGAATCAAAGACGAAACGTCCGATAGTAACTTCAACCTGACACGGTGGTGCAATCGAGGGTGAAGCGTCGGATAGTTGTTTCAATTTCACGCGGTCTGATCCCAAGATCCATGATTTCTTAATTGTATAAGTAGTTGTTTGTTTTATAGTACTTTAGGGTATTTTATTCTATTTGTAAAATATTGTTCTTGGATTTGTGAATGTGATTATTTATTAAGGTTCTCTCCCCATGATATTAATTATAATTTACTGAGAACGAGACTTGTTCTATGTTTGTTATTAAAACTAGGTCTCTTGAGAAATATGGATATTTGACAGTGACAAACAAAAGGCAATCATAATTAGCTATGTAACACAATGGCTATAGCACCGTTAAAGTGATGCAATTATTAGATTGACAACTAATATTTCTTAAATTTTAATTAATATAACTTTTTATTCATTTTAAAACAGATTTTAAACACAATATGAAATAAAATATTACAAGATATACGTTCGTTAGGTGTCATTACAGTACTCGTTCATATTCCAGACTCGGCTCTTGAATCGCTTCGTCCGTAAAACAACTCGTACAATAATAAATCACCTATTGGACTTATAACGTAAGTTACTTTTATAAGCGGTTTGTGTCACACTTAACTTTCCAGAAAAATTTAAAATCAATTGAATAAGTAGTTTTTTATACGGATTTTAAAAATATTTTAATATGCCGCAACTACCATTTTGAATTCGTACCAAAATTTTACAAGCTTATCCCTATATCCAATCTAATTTTTGTACAGAATTTTAAGTCATTTGAGTAAACAGCCTTTTTTAGGATTCTTTTTAAAGCCCTTTATTGGATCAATCATTTTTGGACATATTGTTCTAAAATATGACTAGTTTATAATTAATCTCTTTACAAAATTTAAAGTCAATCGAATAAGTGGTTTCTGGTATTTTAGATTCGTATCAAAATTTTCCCAATCGATCTCTATATTACACCTGATTTTTCTGCAACAATGAAAATCAATAAATTAACTAGATAGATTCTTCGCTGATTTTTAGACATTTTGTTAGGCAACCATTTTGTTTCGCCATATAATGTTCGTGCCAGAGATTTATCAGTTCATTCGTACGCCACAGCTGATTTATGAATTATACAGTGTGTCCCAGATTCGCTTCTCTATATAGGGACCTCGGCTCTTATTTTACCTACAGCAAAGGTTAAATGAGGAAAGTTTTAGAGGAAACTTATCGCATTCGATATCTGGCTTCAGATTTACAGAAAAACCGGAAATGGCGGATTTCGTTTTTCGCCAGTATATCCAGAACAGTAAATTTGACAGCTGTCAAAATGTGACATTATTCGGACACATTTTTAAGACAAACAAGGTGGCGTATACGACACGTCTTCATTGTTTTTTGTTAACCCGCAACCCGCCTCAACTTTCATTTTTCTTATGACCGCCATATTGGATTTTTCGATTTTTGGAAAGAGCCTAAAATTTCCAGTTTAGTGATATCTCACAAGTGCATTAAAGATTTTAGTGTCATCAAAATATCACACTTCGTAAATTAGGTTTCAATGTTTTTAAAGGAGGCACAAGATTACATTAATAAGTAAGTAATGTATTGAACGCATTGAATTTTCAATACAACATGAACGTAAATAACGACTTAAAAAATCTAAATGAGCTTTAACTACTTTGTAGTTGAGTAACATTAATTTACAAATCTGCAAAATGACGTCCTTTTGCATCGAGACATTTTTGAGAATTGGTGACTGTTTTTGGTACAACCCTGGTGTGTATTTCGGTTAATATTTCTAAATGTGTCCAGCACTCTTTGTCTCAGGATTTCTATGGTCACCGGAGGCTCAAATTCATAGATTTCATTCTTCGTGTGACCCCAGAGGTAGAAATCCAAGGGCGACAGGTCAGGGGATCTAGGAGGCCAAGATATTGGACCATTTAAAGAAATTAATCTTTCGTCAAACTGCTCTCTTAAGAAGTTCCTGACTTGAATCGTATTGTGAGCCGGACATCCGTCTTGTTGAAACCTAGTTTTTCTTAATTCGTCATCCGTTAGAATAGCACGTAAGGCTGGTACAACCTGGTTTCGCAAAAGCTCTAGGTACCTCTGCCCGTTTAGGTTGTAGTCAAACAAAAATGGTCCAATAAGTCGATTTCCTGAAATGATTAATAATTTATAAATAGGTGCCCAACAGTCAAGGGCGGCAGGGTCGGCCGGGTGGTACTAGAAACTATAAATTATAAAGGGAAAATTATCTTTATTAAAAAGTAGATATTTTCTTTCCAAAAATAATTATCGAAACATCCCGTAATGAATGAGCTTGTATACAGTTGAAACCTATGCAGCTTTATTATGAAAAAGAAAAACATATTTGGTTAGCGGGAAATAATAGCCGTAATAAATTATTTTGTTGGTATTGCATATTAATTTCGGAAATGCTAAATCAATTTATTTCAGTGATATAATAATCTTAAAGAAAACGCCTTTCTATAAATCATAATGAAAATCGAAAAATAATTCGACATTTGATTAATATGATATTTTTTCATAACGCAAGAACTAGGCTTCCCGGGTAATAATAAATCATTGAATTAAGACAATCAAAATAATTTTAGAGAATTAGCTAAACCTGCAGAACATTTAGATAAAGTGTTAATAAATTTATAGAACCCAATTCTATTTTTATAGGTTCTTCGAAACTACAATACAAAATGATTGAATAAAAATGTAATGCAATATGAAAAAAGTAAGTTGACTGACTAGAGTAGAATGTTTTCCTTTTTTTTATTAGATTATACTATTTTAGTTTCATTAAAAAACTAAACGAAAACAAGAAAGATTATTATTTGACCATCATTTGGTGCTTATTTAAAAAAGATTGGTTAGATTAACTTACCAATGATCCTCCACCAAACGTTACTTCCATATCTGATCTGTAGACGTCTCTCTGCCACTCTCCAAATACATTGCTGAGGTAACGTCGGCGTTTCTGTATGATTGAAAGTACAGAGCTAACGTGTCAACCTTTTCTTCATTTGAATACGGAATGCCGGCCATTTTCTAGAGGTTTTGACAATTTATGTGTCTGATTTATGATTTTATTGGTATAAAAGCGTACTTACTACTTATTAAAACACAGCTTTGATACTTTCAACTAAAGTCAAAATCCAATTTTGTTACAGATAATTCATGGCCTCCTTAGAAAGGCATTGAGAACTAACATTACTTTAAATCATGGCCTCCTTAGAAAAAACTGTAACCTAACTTTGCGAAGTGTAATATTTCGATGATTCTAAAATCTTTAATGCTCTTGTAAGATATCACTAGACTGGAAATTTTAGGCTCTTTTCAAAAATTGAAAAATCCAATATGGCGGCCATAAGAAAAATGAAAGTTGAGGCGGGTTGCGGGTTAACAAAAAACAATGAAGACGTGTCGTATACGCCATCTTATTTGCCTTAAAAATGTGTCCGAATAATGTCACATTTTAGCAGCTGTCAAATTTACCGTTCTGGGTATACTGGCCAAAAACGAAATCCACCATTTTCGGTTTTTCCCCGATATTTCCAAAAACTTTCCCCATTTAACCTTTGCTGTAGGTATAATAGGAGCCGAGATCCCTGTATAGAGAAGCGAATCTGGGACACACTATATTTCAAATTTATGGGGAATTAAGTAAGTAGTTTTTATAATGAGTGTTTGGCGCCATTTTATTGGTCATATTGGATTTTTACAAAAATATTACGGCTTCATCCCCATAAAATCCTTCATTATTTTCCAAAATTTGGAACCAATCTGGTAGGTAGTTTTTAGCTATGCAGCGAATAGCCAGACAGACAAACTTAGACTTATTTATATTCAACAGCAAAAGTTATGATACGAGCGGGGATCGAACCCGCACATCTAGATCACTAGTCCCTTCGTTAGAACTTTAACATATTCAAATATTTAACAGTTTAAAAAACCAACCGATAAAATACTTCTTTTCAAAATTTGGCTTATACGGGCATAAGGTAAAATTATAAATGTACTAATATGGACGGTACCTAATAGCGATGTCAGATTTGACGTCCAGTCAGGAAGGCCGCGTCATAAGGTTAGAATATTTGGCAGGATCAACAATGGTTATGATACTGGCGGGTGTGAATATGTACAAGTTCTAACGTTCTAATCGGTGTTACGATAACGCAATTGTTTAGTGGGCTAGAGATCCAGAGCTGCGAGGTCAAACTGATAAAATAACTCTATTCAAAACTCAGAGATCTCAAACCGACGGAAATGGGAAAAAACGATCTGTAAAAACCTGGGAGTGTGATTTTTTCACGATTACAATACTCCCCTCCAGTGGCGTACATACAATTTTTTCTGGGTGGACTTTGAGACGGGTGAAAATTTTCAACAACCGAAAAAAAAGCAGTTTTGTTTCCTACCTAATTGAGTATAAATGAATATGAACATTCCCTCTGCGGGTTAACCGCCAATCCCGAAAAAAGAGACCTTAATTTTTACTACTTCTATCATTTTGCCTTAAATAAAAGTGGCTCTCCCCTTAAAACGCCACTGCTTCCCTCTTAGGGGAAAAATTAAAAGATATTTTTATTAAAAACAATCCGAAGTAGTCAATGACAAATTGGAATAGCCATTCATATGCTAATAAACCGGCGTAGGTCATGTACCTTGGACCATTATTAGGCCCGTTGCGTTCCATTATCAGATGCATTTAATTGGCCCGTTCTAATTGTCTTAATCCAATTGTTACGCAAACTAATTCAGCTCGTCGTCTTGTGCTGCTATAACCACCGCAAACCTAAGTGACCATGTGACAAGTAAGGGGTAGTTGGCGATTTGAATGCAAATGGAAGTGAGCAACTAGCGTATGCCCGCTGTTAAATGATTCTCTAATTGAAGATAACTGTATGGATAAAAGAAATGTCATTTTTACTGTTTTTTTTGTTTTAGATAGAACATTAAATAGAATATATTTCTGTCATTTGCTTGATTGATAGCCCTAATTTTAATATTAATTTTTCGATATTTGATTTTGCTTTCTTAACATTTTAGTATACAGTTAGGTCGAAAAGGTTGGAGTACATTCATTTATAAGTCAGGTATTTTTTTCTCGAGAAATCGCTCGGACCTGTCGATTTTTAATTTTAATTGCCCATTCTTTCATTATAATTTCATGCACTCAGGGTGACCCAAAAGCAAGTTATGACAGTGAACTTAATTTTTTTAAATGGAATGTCCCTTTTTTTTCGGATTCTACGGAAAATTTTGATCATATTTCCTGTATCATAATCTACATATGTCTAAATTAAGTTGTATAAAAAATCAATTTTATTAAAAAAGGCTTAACTTTAAATAACTTTAATATTGTCTACATGGGAAAATTATGTAATATTAATTTAAAAATTGTTGAAATTGATCACCAGCAACATCCTGACAATTTCTTAGGCGATCTTCAAATTCTTGTAAAACATTGTGCACTAGTTGAGCTTCTCTCAATCGAATTCCCTGTTTTATTCGGACTTTAAGGTCATTAATATTGTTGGCTCTATTAATATATACTGTAAATTTTAGGTAACCCCACAGATAATAATCTCACGGGGTCAAATCAGGGGATCTGGCAGGCCATTCTATCGGACCCCGTCTACCAATCCTAAACAACTAAACATTCACGAACCGGGTGAGTATAATGGGCTGGCATCATGTTGATACCGTAAAGTATCTTGAGGAATATCGGGATCTACTTGGTTTGGATACAATACAGCAAGCACAAGTATCAAATCGAATGTTAAAAATTCTAAATATCTTTCTCCACTTAAAGTCTCTTCAACAAAGAAGGGACCCAAAATTTTGTTTCTAACAATCCAGTGCGGGTTTTCTGTAGCCTAATATCTACAATTTTGCCAATTCTTACTTCCGTTTAGGCAAAACGTTGCTTCATCCGAAAACAAAATTCTTCGTGAAAATTGAGGTTCATTGACACATCTCTCTATCATTATGTCACAAAATTGCATTCTCCCATCCGTGTCGTCCTCATAAGTTCGTGAACTAACTAAACTTTATAAGGATGCCATTTATTTTTATGTAAATATTTCAGTACAGATCCTCTACTAATATTGTTTTCGGTAGCAATAGTGCGCCTAGCTTTATGGCTGTTCTCTTTGACACATTAACTGCACATCTTCCTATCCTATTTTTTTTCAATTTTACTTACAGTTAATAGAGATATAGGCACTCTGGGTATTTATTGTTAAACAATTCACAAACTTCGTTTTGGGTACACATTCCATCCCCACAGCCAATCATCATTAATATTTCTATGCATTCTCTTTCACTTAATCGTACCATTTCACAGTTTATAAAAATTACTTTTAATGGACAAATGTTTACTTTTGACAATGAATCAACATCAAAATTATGTAAAATATGTAAGAGGTAACAATGTTATTAACAATCATGGTTCTTGGGATTAGAGTGTCAAATTGGAATTACTATGCGACGTTTCTTTATTATTTCTGTCATAGCCAAACTATCTAGTTGGCTGCTGCTGTTCCGGAGATCGCCAAAAGTTTTGGCATCCTTCTTGGTTTCCTACCCATAGAGGTTAGCTAACATAGAACGGAAGCTTTCACGGTTTTGGTCAATTAAGCAATCATTGTTCTTGGGATTAGACCGTGTCAAATTGGAATTACTATCCGCGTTTCGCTATCGATTGCACGAGGCATCTTTAGGGATTTTTACTCCACGAGATCTGAACACTTAATGAGCTCGAAGAGATTCAGGCAGGCTTTTATACCCGACTTGTGCTCGCTGAACCGTGACCCTGTGTTAAATTGAATCTAATGGAACAATTCACTTTCTAGATGTATGTGTTCAAAGGAAGGATTATGGTACATTAGGACATTCTGTGTATAGAAAACCGACGCATACAAATCGATACTTAAATGCAAATTCTCATCACCATCCAGCACATAAGAAATCGATTATTAAGTCACTAGTATTCAGAGCTATTTCGATTTCTGATCAAGATTCTTTAACATCGGAAACATCGAAACTGACCGAAGCTTTCAGAGGGAGTGGCTATTGCACTGAAGATATTACGCGTTTAATTAAAAGACATAGTAAACCAACTCCGCCAAAGGAGAATGATAAAGAGCCACCATTAGGTAGTGTTGTTCTTCCCTACATACATGGCACTACCGACAAAATAGAACGATTACTCCAACATACGTACAATATTCAATACACATAAGAAGATTGGACAATGCTTGCGATCCCCGAAAGATCTTGTACCTTTCCAAACAGAAGGAGTATATAAAATTCCTTGCTCCTGTGGAGAAGTGTATGTGGGAGAAACAGGACGCCCAATATCAACTAGACTTAAGGAACATGAACGATGTATTAAAAAGAAACAAATTGTTCAATCTGCTGTAGCTGAACACCAGCATAACACTGACCATTTCATAAATGTAAAGGAAACCAAGGTTCTAGCATCGGTTCCAGGTTTTTATAAACGAAAAGTTAGAGAATCTATTGAAATATTTAAACATACAAAAAATTTCAATAGAGATACGGGTTACGGTCTACATCACACGTGGACACCGATCCTAACACAGGGTCACGGTTCGGCGAGCACAAGTCGGGTATAAAAACCCGCCTGAATCTCTTCGAGCTCATTCAGTATTCAGATCTCGTGGAGTAAAGATCCCTGAAGATGTTTCGTGCAATCCAAGGCAAAATGTGGGACACGGTCTAATCCCAAGAACCTTGATTTCTTAATTGGCCCAAACCGTGAAAGCTTCCGTTCTATAATGTTATTAACCTTGGTTAAACTCTTGAAACAGCTGTGACCGGCAAAGCATAGCAGAGAAAATTGGTACAACTGGAACTTCTTATTTTTTCATATTACTATTTCGCAATTAAACAAACATTAGATTACTTTTTATTAATTTTTTATTACATATTCTTAGAATTTTGTTTAGATAGTACCTATTTTTGCGCTTTCTTAATTATTTTTTTTATTTAAAAGTTGCAAAATTTAGCACTAGGTACTCCTTATATCCGAGCGCAGTTCATATTAAGAATTAAACAAACTCAAAACTACTGAAAGCGTTAATATTAATAACATTGTTACCTGTTATATATTTTACGTTCGTGAATATTTACATACTGCTTTCCCTCGTAGGTGGATTGGTAGACGGGGTTTGATAGAATGGCCTACCAGATCCCCTGATTTGACCCCGTTAGATTATTATCTGTGGGGTTACCTAAAATCTACAGTATATTTATCAGACCCAACAATATTAAAGACCGAATAAGACAGTAAATTAGATTGATAAAAGTTCAAGCAGTGCACAATGTTTTGCAGGAATTTGAAGATCGCCTAGGACATTGTCAGGATCCCGCTTGCTTTCTACATAATTTTGTCATCTAGACATTTATTATTTAAAGTTAAGTCTTTTTTTAATAAAATTCATTTCAAAATTTTCCGTAGAATCCGAAAATAACATAAAAAATGAGACATTCCATTCAAAAAAATTAAGTTAACTGTCATAACTTGCTTTTATGCACGTAATAATAATAAAAAAAACGACAATTTAAATTAAAAATCGACGGATTCCAGTTTTTCGAGAAAAAAACACCTGATTTTCAAATTTTAAACTTTTCGTCCTCACTCTATATATCCGGCTATTTCTAATTAAAGTTGGATACGAAAAACTGTATACCTATTGTAATTTCATTTAGGACTACAGCTTCCAGGTGATTATAACAGAGTTTGTTTAAAATTTAATATCTAGTTTAAATCAGAGAAGGCACAAGTAATATCGAGAGCTGATTTATTCTTTTGATATTTTACAAAGCAAATAAAGGCATAATTTTAATAGTATTACTAAGTTTGGCTTTTTGCTATAGCCTAAATCATGCTTCTTATTGCCGATAACCTACAAAAGTATTATTTAACTGAGAAATGCTATTTTTAGAATGTTGTTTCGACAATAAACAAAAACAGACACTATTTAGTTTGTTACTTAATGGTCACAAAACTTTCGAAATTTTTGCTTGTAAATCAATGATTTTCTTTAATGCTTTTAAATAGTATGTCTAGATTGTTGAACTGTTTTGATTATATCTTAAATTCGATTATACCATAGTTGTCCGAAGTTCTAAGTTTCGTAAAACATTTCACCATTAACATATCTCTATTTTATTGCAAAAGGAAGTTATTTTCATTATCTTGTTCATAAATTCTAAATTAAAATCTTACCTATTACAAACATTTACTAATTGTGTACATTTTGTATTATTTTATTGATTTTATATATTATTTCTTGAGCCCACAATAATGTTTGTCTAAGTTAAAAATTGTAGAGTGTTTTCAATCTATTTTTACGGATGTAATTAAATAAATTTCTACAAACACATTGTTGTTGTAGTTTGACATCTAACCTTTCTTGGGTATAAATTGTCATTTGTCGTATTCGGTCGGTTGCGTGGACATCCATCATTCTTTCTAGTGACTTCCCGTACTGTTGCCAAATGTTTGACCTGCCTTTACAGAATAAATTTTTCCAACCATTGAACGATAATTATTCGTTGTAAGGTTATATTCCTAATCTCGAGATGTTTGTCTGGACATGGTAACATTTTATGCGTGGCTGAAACGTGGGACCAAATTGCCACTCGAATAGTTTAAAGATTGTAATTTATTTATTTAATTAAAAGAGAAAACACTTATTTAATTGGCAGAAATAAATTTAAATAAACAAGAAAAGTAAATATAATTAATTTTGATTTAAGGGATAGTATTTTTAACCGACTTCACAAAAGGAGGATATTGTCTAAACGGCTTGACCGATTTTCATAAGTCAAACTGCAGAAAAGGTTTTTTTGGTCATCCCACATATTTTGATTTAAAATCCGTTCACCCGTTTATAATAATAATATAAAAAGCACAGGTATAAGATCGATAAAGGCATTCAAGATATTGCAGCAGTTGTCGCATAGTTATGAAAAAAAAATATTAAATATTTGTACATCGATTACTCTGCGATGGTTTGACCAATTTAGACGAAATTTTTAGTGGATATTCAGGATATTGCCGGACTGGTACTATATTAGGACATTAAAGAAAATTTAAAATGGCGCAGTGACGCCATTTTGTTTTTTGCGCCAAGATATATTGCAAAAGTTTTTTAATATTCTGCTCTCGTCTCGATTCTACGCGTTCACCATTTAATCAGGAAAAAAAACATTATGCAGTAGACCATTTGTTAAACTTGATTTTTACAATAAAACTTGTATAGATATAACAAAAAAGGATGAAATTGAAACACTTATAAAAAAAGTAAAATTTTCCGAAAAGTGAAAAATAGCATTTCATTCCACCTTGAATATGTTACTTCGTGAAGTCGGCGCTAAACCTTTTATTAATTATTTAATCATAAAAATATAATCGTGTATTCATTCAATTCGGTGTTTTGGTGAGAAATAATAAAGTGCGCCTTTTAAAGGCAAGTTTTTAAGTGCGTTACTTTTTTAGGTTAATTTTGAAGTCATATATTTCCAAAAGTAAAAGAGGTTTCGGCCTGAGCCTGTTAGCATTAAAAAACATCCTTTGTAGACATTGAAAGGGCTGAGTACAGTTTTAATAGTAACGAAACAAGAAAGTTTGTTTGTATAACGTGTATATATCCAAAATGATCATAGGAGGGTACTTTCGATTAAAAAGTTATCCTTAATGCATCCTGCAAATAAATACATCGAGTCATGAAACCCTTCAATTTTAAAGATGATGGAAAAAGGTCTAAAACAACTGATAGAAAAAAGGGTGTATTAAACGATAAATTAACTAGTCATGAAAATAGGCAGAAAAGCCACATGGGAAGTAAATCAATGTGATTTAAAACTCCATATGAAATAGAGAGGCGGCTCGCGGGTGTAAAAGTAAGTGAAGTGCAAATGAAGCAAGAAAATCTCGCAATCATTTTTTTCCAGAATTTTTTTTTATATGTGGAAGGGATAGAATATTTTTTACGACTTACCTAAATTTGGTATACTAAATCAGTTCTCCTATCCTTCATAGCATCCTCATAAAATGGACGAGTTGCCCTAATCTCCTCCAGAAATTCCTTTTGAATTCAAATATTGCCTAGAGAAGTAAGTCTTGCTTGAGATATTGTATTTTTTCAATAAGTTTTTAAACGTTTGAGGCAGGAAAAACTTCTTTCCACTGAAGCACTTGTCGAAGGTATTGTCAAAATAAAGGAAAACACTATATATACTTTGGTTAAAATAACTTTATTTTCGTTAATTTTTTTTCCACTTGCTCTTGCAGCGATATATTCCAATTACTCTCATTGGCAAAAATAAGACCAAGCACATTTTTAAATCGTTGACTTTTTAAATATATTTCCCCATATAACTGTAATAAGTTTTCAAACGGGCCAGTCAGAAAATTTAAACTAAATTAGGAAAATTTAGCAGAACCTGCCAAACATAAAAATGTAAGTTTTTCACAGTCTTGAAAGCTTACTGTCATTTCCATTAAAATATGGTCCAATATTTCATAAAAAAGGGTTCTAAACTTAGCACTATTTTTTTCAGGTGAAAGCTTAGCACGCTCAAGTTTGTAATGATTTATTTCTGTAATAGAATTTGATTTTTCAAACATGGTATTAACAAAATGTTAATTTCTTTTTTTACAGAGCGCCTCACGACAGCTTTTTATATTGGATATGCAAAAATGAATGTCAAGCGATTTTTTTTGAAGAACGTCAAATGGTATGTCCGTGACTGAGAAAATGTTATTAAACACTAAGGCCAGAAACGTGAATTCAAAATCGTTCATCTCACCTAAAAATCCTTTCGCAAGGCGGATTGATTTTTCATCAGAAAATAAAAGTAAACAACCACCGCGAAAATAAAACTAAACAACCACCGCAAACTGAAAGACATGTGGGTGTAGTGTACACCGAGAGCGTTGTATGGCGCTGTGCCAGACGTCATCGGATACGCGTTGTCATGGCAACATAGTAGGAACATCGTAAACTAAACATAGCATCTCCAGCAATGCCAAAGCGGTTTGCGCCACTGTTATAGTTGTTATAATAAAGTTCGATTGAAAGTTTTAAAAAGACATGCCGCCAACAGTCAAGTAAAATATTTATTCGAGATGTACAGATAATTTTTAACCAATTAGGTGATAAATGAATGTAAAAACTAAAATTTTAAGAGATATATAATAAATATAGTTAGATGTTGGCTTGTTCACCTGAATAGCCGCCACTGATGTAATAAATGCAAAAAAACATCAAAATTATGTTTTAAAAAACTTAACAGCTAAAAGCAACTGCCTTCTATGAAAGTATGAACAAATAGAGAACTCACTGAAGTATTTGAAAGTGAGTACAAATAATAATCAGCGGGGTTACCAAATTGTTTCTATTTGGCAATTTGAGTATTACAAACAGGGCGACAAATTGAGAGATATTTGTTAATTTATTTTAATACAATTGTAAATTACTATATATTATTTTGTGTAGCCATGTTGTAATCTTTGTTAAACCGATATTCATGTATGAAATTACGGTTTAAAACCATAAATAAAATAAATTGCTCACCAAAAAATAGAATGTTGGTGGTTTCACTTTAATAACAAAGTATTCGTGCTTTAAAAATAATGTGTAACATCTTTTAAAGAAACCCAATATTTCCTTAAAATGTAACACAACGTAGCAGTTACATCATTTAAAATTATCTTTTAATTACAGCCGTTTTTATCTCAGCATTATTTCGGGATAGTTTTTTTCTAAAGATCTAAGGAAAAATTATTATTTCCTTAGTTATTTACTACTAAACATTTGGCGTCAAAACTAATTAAAGAGTAATAAAAAATATAGATCTGCAATAGAAAATTCCAGTTGATCTTTAGTTAATTCTACATCTTTTCGTTGCATAACGAGTTGGATACTAAATTGAACATCTACTAGAAACGATAAAAGTAAACATGCCTTAGGCGAAGAATGGTTTTCTATAATTCCGGAATTTATCCACTATGTGTTTGCATTTTTTTATGTTAGTAAAATTTATTTTTTTAAATTTTTAATATGTGGAAGAAAAAGTTGAAAATGTTTACTACAATGATTTTTACTGTTGTACTAATCATCGTGGTTTTATGTTGGATTTTTTCCAAAACAATATTATGCAATATTAAAGATCTATAAGCCTTTTTTATAAAAATGATTTAATAATAAAAGATACGCCTTAATTTGTATTTTAACTTTGTAAGTTGGACCCTTTTTTGCGAGATCAATTTATTACCTTTTACGAATATAAAATTTTTAACGGAAACTTTTTCTTTTCAAAGAAATTAATTTACTGTCAGAGCGTTTTTCCATGGAAATTCAATCTTAATGGAACTTCGGGAAAATGTTAATTATGTCTATTTCAAAAGAAGTTTTGTTTATATCAAAAAAATTACTTTTATTGAATTTCATGTGAAGGGAGGTAAGGTTCTGAAGAATTAAAAGATATTAATCTGTATTTACGTTTATGTTCTTATTTACTAAGTTCAAATGCGCTTAAAATTAAAGACAAAGTTTTGTTTATGCCTATTTTTTGTCTTAGTTATAAAATTTGTATATTAAAATATAATATAATTATTAAAGTGGAAATAAACTCTACTCGAGTACCCAGAATACTCGTTCTGAGATATCCATAAGTATTTATACAAGATGTTTGGTTATAGATGTACGCGGTGATCATTTATAATGTCCCCCCCTCTAACTTTTTTATTTGACGTTTGGTAGAAAAACGTCAAATATAAGAGTTTCACAAAAAACAATAAGCTATTTGCAGCATACATTTTTATATATACAGGGTTTTGCCGAAATCACCCACAGATTAAAGTTATATTTTTTTAAATAGAACACCCTGTATATTATACGCTAAATTAAATCCTATGAAAATTCTGCATATTTTTTGTATAACATGTCCTATACCCAAATACAATAATTTTCGAAATATCTGCGATTTATTCTAAAGCTTATAATTTAGCTTAGGTGGCTGTGAAGTAGATCGATACCAACAAACAAAATGTTTGTTTATAACTGACAGTGACAGTTACACATTTAGCAACATTATACGTTCTTTTTATTGTAAAATGCCCTATTCGGAAAGAGAAAAACTATTAATTTTGGAAACTTTTATCAAAGCAAATAAGAGTGCTAAATTGTCTCAAAGAAAATTACGTGTAATTAACCCCCGGATGCACATTCCGGACAAAAAAACCTTTCATCGAATTTATGAAAAATTTCAACAAACATCCAGCCTAACGAGAAAGAAGAGAACAATGGAAATTGATGAAGGTAATGATTTAAACATTTTACTAAAAGCGGAAGAAAATCCCAATATTTCCATAAGAAAAATATCGGGAAGCCTGAGAGAAGAGCTTATTGATCCAAAAAATACATCTTATGGGAGGATTCAAACCACTCTCAAAAATGCAGGATACAAGGCATTCAAAATTAGGCCTACCACAAAATTAACGCCAAGGCATCGAGAAAAAAAGGGTTGAATTTTGCCATGCAATGTTGGAAAAAGTTAATGAAAATGAAGATTATGTAAAAAATGTTTTTTGCACCGACGAGTCATCGTTTTCTACTAGTGGAATGATAAATCGAAAAAATAGCAGACAGTGGGCCACAGTAAATCCCCATTGCTACAGGGAATTTCAATTTCAAGAACGTCAAACTGTTAATGTGTGGTGTGCTATTTTAAACAATAAAATAATAGGCCCTCATTTTTTCGAAGATACTTTAAACGGTAATGGTTATATGAATTTTCTCCGGAACGAATTAGAAAACTACATGGATGAGCTCCCATTGGAGCAACTGAGAAACCTCGTCTTCCAACAAGATGGTGCTCCTCCTCATTGTGTCGTATTGGTTAAAGACTATTTAAACCAACAGTTCACGGAATGGATTGGAAAAAATGGTACGATAAACTGGCCACCTAACAGTCCTGATTTAACGCCGATGGATGCATTGTTATGGGGAACTCTAAAAGATCGTGTGAACGCAAATAACATCGAAAATAGAGAACACCTAAAAGTCTTGATTAGAACGGAAATTCAAATTCTAAATCAAGAATATTCCCAGTCTATCACTGCCGCTTTGGATCGATTACGAAGAACATACATCAAATGTATTGAAGAAAACGGGGGACCAGTTGAACAATTCCATTTGTAAGAATAAATGTATTATATTATTATCTAAATTATTAATTAAGTTTTAGAAGTTTTTTTTGTTTTTGAAGCTTTCAGGCTTCCCGATATTTTTCTTATGGAAATATTGGGCTTCTCTTCCACTTTTAGTAAAATGTTTAAATCACTGCCTTCATCAATTTCCAATGTTTTCTTTTTTCTCGCTAGTCTGGATGTTTGTTGTAATAAAAATTTCCAAAATTAATTGTTTTTCTCTTTCCGAATAAGGCATTTTACAATAAAAAGAACGTATAATGCTGCTAAATGTGTAACTGTCACTGTCACTTATAAACAAATATTTTGTTTGTTGGTATCGATCTACTTCACAGCCACCTAAGCTAAATTATAAGCTTTAGAATAATGTTTTTATTTCTGAATGATAAAATCGCAGATATTTCGAAAACTATTGTATTTGGGTATAGGACATGTTATACAAAAAATATGCAGAATTTTCATAGGATTTAATTTAGCGTATAATATACAGGGTGTTCCATTTAAAAAAATATAACTTTTATCTATGGGTGATTTCGGCAACACCCTGTATATATAAAAATGTATGCTGCAAATAGCTTATTGTTTTTTGTGAAACTTTTATATTTGACGTTTTTCTACCAAACGTCAAATAAAAAAGTTAGAGGGGGGGGACATTATAAATGATCACCCTGTACCACCTCATTCATGGAACGTTATTATTTGCTTAATTTATGTCAAATACCTTGCATATTGACGATATTTCTTTACTCGAATTTTTAAATTCTTTATGTATTTGGGCGGATCTCATAATAAATTTTAAATAGTGACCTTGGCCTAAACAAGTCTTAGCTTCTCTTGCGTTTCTTTATTACTTCTGTCATAGCCAAACTTTATCTAGTAAGATAAAGCAGGTAATTTTAAGTGACAAGAGACATTTCACATTAAAACATAAAAACTAAGTCAAAAATAATCAATAAACATATCTACAAATTTGAATAAATTTTTTTTATATATTTGTAAGATACGCCCTATAGCGATTAACTCAGGACAAGTTTTTGTTATAGTCTTTAGGTAAAGTAGTCGGTGTATAAATAAATCGAAAAATTTAAAAAATTAAATAAATTCTACAATAATGTAAATTATAACTTTTCAAATGAACACTCTGTAGGGTCGATATCTATGAAAGCAAAGCATCATTCCTTGAGGTACAGTATCGAAAGCCCTATCGCCAACCTTCCGGTTACAATGACATCATATTTTTAAACAAGGGTATATAGCGATCAACTCAGAATAAGTTTTTGTTTTAATCTTTAGATAAAGTAGATGGTGTTTAAATAAAACTTAGAATTTAAAAAAATAGAATACATTTTTCATTTCATTTCATTTCATTTATTTTTCATTGTTACAAATACATGTTATTTACATTTACTGTTATTTACATTATACAAAATGCAAATTAATCTATGCTTAATAAAAGGAGCACCTAAATTTTAACAATTTGTATTGTGCTCCATAAGTAGTTTATATATTTTTCAACTTAATATAATACAAACAATGGCATGTAACTGATATATATATAAAAAAAATGCCCCTAACCTGTGAGGACCAAGCGAAAGCACTGGCCTGAGCCAAAAACAACCAACATTTTTCTGAAATGGTTACTGATTCTAACTTTTCTTTATTTAAGAAAAAAAAATGAGTTATTAGCTGAAATACATTCTTTTGCGTCCGATTTAAATTTATGAAATTTCTTTATGTTTCTTATGTTTTTAGGCAATTTATTAAAATATTTAGTGCCATTACAAAAAGATATTTTTGACCGAATGTTTTAGCAAAAAATTGTTCAGAAATTAGTTCCTTTAATTTATTTCGGGTATTACACATATGAGATATTTTTCCATCCACTATATCATAATTTTTATGCACAGTTGTATGACAACAATTTTGTTATTGCTAAATGTGTGGATTAAGTTGCATAGTTGTATGTGTGTTTACATTTTTTTCTGCTACAGTACCGGCGTTTACGACCTGATATATTAGTGCTTCAAATCAACATGGATAGTTCTTCTGATAGTTAATCTAAAAACAATAATGATGCGAGAAAAACGACGCCGACATCAAAAAGACCAGTAAGTTTTTTTTAAGAAAAATTAAGATTTTTATGAAGTAAGACAGTACAAACACAATACAAGTAAAAACGTAAAGCAGATTTAAATCAAAAAGTTTTGTTTCGTGGTATAGTTCCTTAGTGGAATATCTAGGATGTTTTTTTAACAATATTTTGAAAATACTGTTTTGAATGACTTTAATAGGGGTTAAAACAGATTCTCCTTGCCCGCCAAAAAAAATTAAACCGTAACTTAAAACAGATTCAACCAAACACTTATAAACATTTATAAGCAGTTTTGTTTGTAAAATAACTCTTAGTTGGTAGAAAATTGTAATGAGTGATCTTAACCTATTAGTTATAGTTTCTACATGGTAATTTCATCTTAGATTCTGATCGATTGTTAAATCTAAATAATATGTCGTGTATTCTATAGAACTCACAGAGAATTTGCATGGACAGTTGTGTAGGTCTTGCTTAAAGCATAGCTTAGAATGAATTTTTAATTCATTACTAGGGTTTGTTCCGATGTTTGTAATGGTGAAAGACATAAATTTTGTTCAAAGAGAGGAGGCTATAATCTAGCCAATTATACACTAAACTTAGACCCTTAGAAGCGTCATCAGCATATGAAACTATTTTTCCGCCAATATCAAGATGGAGTATGCTATTAATGTAAATTAAGAACAAAATAGGTCCTAACACAGTCCCGTGAGGAACTCCTATTTTAGTTGTGAGAGAGCTACTTAGAGTATTATTAACTTTGCTTTGTTGTTTTCGCTGAGAAAGATAATTTTCTAAAATGTTTAAAGGGATTCCCCTAATACCGACTCTTTGACACCGCTATAATAATACCTTACGGTCGACCGTGTCAAGAGCTTTAGCAAGGTCAAGAAACACCACTAACGATTAAGCTGTGTATAGCAATTTCGGTAATTTTTCCAGCTATAAAACCATACTGGTTTTGACCTATTATTTTGTATTTATCTAAAAAGCTTATAAGTCTTTTTTTAAACCACTTTTCAAAAATTTTTCCTACATTATTTATTAAAGATATCGGTCTGTAATTAGATATTACCTTGTTTTCTCCTCCATTATGTAGCGGTACAATTACGGTTTCTTTAAAGTGACTGGGGACTATTCCAGTTGAAAAGATTTTATTTATAATGTTTTAGTGGAGTGAGTATATATTGCCGACATTTTTTTAATAAGATACATGATATTTCATCTATACCTGCACTTTATTTATTTTTTAATGAATTCATTGTTTTAGTTAGCTCTGTTTCATCCATTGGTTCAAGAAATAAAGAATTCGGATTGAGAGAATGATTAGTAGTATGCTCCGGAGACTTTGCAATTTGTCGAGCCATTTTTAAAGCTACATTGCAAAAATAATCATTAAAGGCTTCTGCTAGTTGACAGTCATTGTTTATAATAGTACCATCATTTTCTTTAATTTCTAATATATAGTTTTTGGATTTATTTTTAGTATTTTTAACTTCTTTAATAATATCCTATGTTTTTTTAATATTCCCTTTTACATTTTCTATTTTATTTCGAAAAAAAAATGTCCTTTAAAATTTGTATTAACTTATTTAATTTGTTTCTGTATGCCTTATATTCAATTATTTGCTGCTCTGTTACATTTACGTTTTTGTTAATTTTACGCTTTAGTAAGTCCCTTTTTTTAATTGAATTTAAGATGCCTACTGTCACCCATGGTTTAAGTTTTTTTATTTGTAATTTAGAGCTTTTAAGTTGTTTTGCCTTATTAATGTATTCCCCCATTAGCCCTATGAAGATATTAGTAGCAGCATAAGGATGTTGCATGTTTGTAACTTTATACCAATTTTCTTTAGAGAGGAAGTCCTTTAGTTTTTTATAGTTAATAGAACTGTATTCTTTTTGAATTAGTTGACTACTTGAAAGGTTGATATTTAATTCTATATTTAAAAAAGTAGGAAAGTGATCTGTTAAGTTGTATTCAAAAATTGCCGATTTAATATTGAGTTATTTATGATTTTTTTACAAATATGTGGTCAATACATGAGGAACTATCTATTGTCACTCTAGTAGGTTTATTAATGTAGGATCTTAAGCCATATTCCCCTAATAATGCAACATATTTGGTAGTTAATTTATTTTGTTCAATAGTATTTATATTACTATCACCAATAAACATTTCTATTCCAGATTTGAGTTCTTTTATATCATTAAAGTATGATTTAAGACTATTTAAAAATAAGCCTATATCAGTTGCTGGGGATCTATAATGACAGGTTAAATTAATAAGTATAGAGGAAACAATAAATTCTATTCTAGTGAACGTAAAGTTATTAATTGTTTTAGATATCAGATTGTTTTAAATTTTCTTTGATATAAACTATAAGCCCGTCATTCCGATTTACTTAAGAATCATTGTAATACATTTGATATCCTGGAAGATTATAATACTCACTCTACTTTCCAAGTTTCACATAGTATAATTAAATGTATTTCGGATTTTAACAAATTTATACAAATTTCAAAGTTCGGAAAGTTTTTGTTAATGTTTCTTATATTTAATTGAACCATATTTATCCCTTGTATATTACCATACTCGATGCTACAATAATGTGAATGAAAGCTTTTCAATTAAACACTCCCAAAGGACGATACTTTTATCAGTATCAGTTGAAGATTTTTTGTCACTCTCTTTGTTTTTGTTAATCCAAATCATTTTTATTACTTTTTCTAAGATGCTATTTAAAATAAAAAAATTTAAAGTATTTTTCAATTTTATTTCCCTCGTGAAAGGAAGTATTGTAATTGTGAATCTGTCTATTTGTCAGTCTGTAAGTTCACGACATTGCTTAAAAACTACTTACCCGATTGACACAAATTTTGATTAAAGATTAAGGGTCATATGGGGATGACCTGGTAATTTGGTAAAAACCTAGTATGACCGAAAAAGATGGCGGCCTAGTGAAACGTTAAAAATGTATTACTAAAAAAGTAATTATCTAATTTACATTAAATTTTACATAGGAATGAACTGGTAACGTTTTGGTACTATGACTCCAATATAAGAAAACAAAATGGCGGCTTAATGAAATTTTTAAAAAATCAGCCTGAAGAAACTATTCATTAGATTGATTTCAAATTTTGTAGCATTGAGTGGGATATAGAGAAAAACTCGTAAAGTTGTGGTAGGAGTTTAAGATGGCGAAACAAAATGATGGCAAAATAAACGTAAAAAGATCTTATCCATTTGACTTTAAATTTTACAGACAAATTACATGTGCTATATTGATAAATTGGTATGAATTCAAAATGATGGAAAAAACGACGGTGTGTAAGAGAAAAAACTACTTTCTAAATTTATTTTAATTTATACCCAAAAATCAGGGAAACGTGGGAAGTTCCGGGTAATCGGAATTTACCGATTTTTTTTGCAAGTATTCATGTTTGCTAAAAGCAATCGCACATGAAAGGCAGAGAGTGACGAATCTGATATATAAATTTATTAAGTGGAGTGAATTATAGTGTAAAATAGTTTTGACAGCGTTTGATAAATTACGTATTTAGTTTATAATGTCAGAAAATATATATTTATACCAAAACAGAATTGTAATTGAAACAAAAAATTGTGAACGACTATACAGCAATCATTTGCCATTTAAAAAGAAAAAATATATAATAAAAAAAAAGCATATAAGTTAAATAAATAATTTTTTACGGTATCTTCACGACTTCTAAACGGCGATAAACGGCATTCTGATAGTAGCGAATCTGGCAGTAGCAAACCTAACAAAATTTACTTTATTCAAAAAAGTTCAGATATTTTCAAATGACATTTTCATACATCAAAATTATAAATAATTATGTTGATATTACTTCTTCAAATTAAATTAGTCATAGTTTTTTTTTATTTCAAATATATGGGTAGCAAACCTGTACAAGAAAAAAATGCACGGACCTTTTTTTAATGTTTTGTATTAAAAAAAAGAACAAACAATTATTTTATTTTTACACACCTAGCCAAAATGATGGAAGAACAAACTATAATTAGATCGAGATTAAGTGGCTTCATCATTATTACTTCTGCCATGGCCAAACTTCATGTAGTAGATAAAAAAGGTAACTATAAGTGACAGGAGATCTATAATTTATAATAAATTATAACTAAAGATTGCAAATATATATAAATGCATATTGCAAATATGCAAAATATATACAAATGCATATTAAGCATATGTATGCAGTATTTCCAGATTTCAACAATCTTGCATATTAGTGCATATTTTGGACGGAATAAAGCATTTGCTTGTCTCTTGATAGATAGGCTTCTGAATTATTTGAATTCGCTTGTAAAAAATATATGACAGTTGAATAAAACCCTCTGTAAAACTCACCCAAACTATTTATTGAGTTAGGTAAACTGAATTCAGAAGCCTGAGATTGTAATAACATTGTTTACTACATAAAATATTGTACCTTTATATCAGTCACGTTTAGCTGTTCACTTAGATGTAAACTATTTACCCTGAGAAATGTATTATCGAGTTGTGCATTTTAAAATGTCTAACAAAGTAGTAATGTGAATTAAATGTCATCCGGAATTAACATTAGAAGGTGATAGTGTTTTTTGAAAAACATGTAGAAATGCGGTAACCGAATCAATGGATTGTAAATTTAAAGCAAAATACACCTAGCATTGGAAGTCTTGGCAAAAAAACTGCATGACGTTTAAAAAAATCGGTAAATTCCATTACCCGGAACTTTCCTCGTGGTGAATTATTACTTTTATTGGAAAGTGAAGTGTGACCAAAACTAGTTCAGTACATATTCGAGGTATATGTGTGTTATATATACCGTCTCTTCATTTTTATTATGCACCATTTTGTTCCATCATATTGGGTTCCTACCAATAGGTTTACCATTTCCTTTCTACCTATGTCACACTTGACTTTTGAGCATAATTTAAAGACTGATAAATGGGTATCACGAAGGTTATAAAATTTATGTGTCCTGAGGATGCAACAATAAAGTTGCGAAACGTCGATAATTTAAAAACACCTTTTCTTACTGGATCCTAACCCCCAATAATACACCACTTTTTAGAATATTAATATCTGGGAAATATCTGCAGTCCAAAGTAGTAAGTAAATACTGAAAATATGTATTTCATGCAGGTTATACAATATATGTAGCTGTCCTGAAGATGCAACAACTTTTTTCGAAACGCTGACAGTTTAAAAAAAGTCCTTTATTTTTTTACTGGGTCCTAACCCCCAATAATTCACCACTCTAACATAAAAACAAAGGGATCGTTAACGAAAACCATTTAGAAACTTAATATCTGGGAAATATCTGCGGACAAACGGAATATGTAGACTTATAATATGGGCTTCATGCTGGATATAGAATCTTCATATGTGTCGTGAAGATGCAACAATAAAATTGTGAAACGTCGACTATTTTAAAATAGTCTTTTTTTACTGGATCCTAACCCCAAATAATACACCACTCTAACATAACAACAATAACTAACTACAAAAGGATTGTTAACGAAAACCATTTAAAAACTTAATATCTGGGTAATATATGTGAAACAACGGAGTAAAACTACTGATAATGTGGGTTTCAGGCATGATATAAGATCTAAATATAGATATATGTACAGGGTGACCGGATTTGGTTGCAAAAACAGGGTATCTCGCTTATTTTTAAAGATAGAACCTTGCGGTTTTCACGAACCTGAGCTATTTTTTTGTGAAACTCATGAAGCCGTAAACAAAATTTTCATAGCCTTCTTCGTTTATGAGATACAGGGCGAAATAGAAAATTTTGCATTTTGGGACCCCCCTCGTATCTCGGTTATCGTTTAACGTAAGGCAAAGGGAAAAATTGCTGCTTATGCAGTTTTTTACGCTGGATCCAGTGGCGTAGTCATATTTTTCATTTGAGTTGTTATTTTTTAGATATGACCCAAAGTTGTGTTTTTTAAATGGGACATCCTGTATATTTGTCCAGAAATTGATTTGTCCTTTTATAAGCTTCTCGAAAATATATAATAGTATGGGTCTATTTTAATAAACAACAACAAAAATCCTAATTTTTATAATTATCATCCCAAATTTTGCAGTAGGCTTTTTAAAACAATGATGCCTTTTATTTAAAGTCGTTAACAATATCTACATCCTAACAATAAATCAAAATAAATATGTAATTAAATCTATTTATCAAAATATGTATTGATAATTTCGCACCAAAAAAGTACCACCTACCTAGATTTATGTAACACAAGAACAAAACAGTAATAAATTATTATGTTACAAGCCTTTCAGCAAAAATCAACTGTCATATAAGAACTACGGTAACCAAGGAAATCAAAAGAACTGTTCAAACTGATTTCCATTTTGTTCTATGCATGCTTCGCACAATTTTCGTATTCGTTTTAGGGAATCAAGCAAAATAACGGGATGATTTTGTAAATAGCGAAAATTTTCTCTTATTGCATTTCCTAAATCTTGGACATTATCATAGTGGTCTTTGTAAATTCTATTTTCCAGATATCCCCATAGAAAGAAATCTAAAATCCACAAATCTGGGGACCTAGGGGGCCATCTTATAAGTCCATTTCTTCCGATCCATTGGTAAAATTATTGTCCAGAAATAATCTCGTCATTCCAGAATTGTGTGAAAATAAATTTCGTTAATTTGCGCTAGAGGAACATCGTCAAGTAATTCAGGTATAGCTGCCTCTTAAATTTCTATATAGCGATTGGCTGTTAGATTTCCCTCAAATATATAAAATTTTATATGTGTTCCTAATATGAAGCTGGTCACATTTAGACCAAACCTGCCCTGCTGTCTTCTGGGAAATATTTGGTGTTGTTTTTCCTGGGACCAGAATCTACTATTGTGCCTATTGAGTATACCAGAATTACTGAAATGTGCTTCGTCTGACCATATAACCTTCCTTTCAAAATCTCTAACCATATCGCATCTTTCTCGAAATCAATTGCAGAAGACTACCCGACCGCTCTGCATCCCCTGGCTGTAAGTATTGCACGAGCCTAAATTAGTATGGGTGGTATTTGTGCTTTTTTAGAATTTCTTGAACTCTAGTTTTTGGAATCCCTATGCTCTTTTTACTGGCCCTACGAGAGTTTGTAGGGTAAGCCTCCCGATTTTCTTTATTATATGTTTTCGTACGAGGTTTGATAAATGATCCGTGATTAAGTAAATTCTTTTTTATCCGATAAAAAGTGGATATATTAGGTTGCCTCCTTTCTGGATATCTAAATAAAATTTAAGCAATAGTATTTTAACATACCTAAAAATTAACTATTTACCTGTTAAAATACATCTCAGAAGCCGCTTCAACATTTTCATTACTTAATATAAAACAAGCTACTACTTTTCATAATGTTCGAAAGTTTGGTTTTCTTCCATAATAATACAAATATATTTTAACACAATAAATAAATACAAAAAAATAGCGCTATATTTTATATACGCGTACCAAATTGGGAAATGTCATTTGCTTCCAAGAAAACAAAAGAAAACGGCATCGTTTTGCATGGCCTCCTGCAAAACTTGGGATGATAATTATAAAAATTAGGATTTTTGTTGTTGTTTATTAAAATAGACCCATACTATTATATATTTTCGAGAAGCTTTTAAAAGGATAAATCAATTTCTGGACAAATATACAGGGTGTCCCATTTAAAAAAACACAACTTTGGGTCATATCTAAAAAATTACAACTCAAATGAAAAATATGACCACACCACTGGATCCAGCGTAAAAAGCTGCATAAGCAGCAATTTTTCTCTTTGCGTTAAGTTAAAGGATAACCGAGATACGAGGGGGGATCCCAAAATGCAAAATTTTCTATTTGGCCCTGTATCTCATAAACGAAGAAGGCCATGAAAATTTTGTTTACGGATTCATAAGTTTCACAAAAAAATAGCTCAGGTTCGTGAAAACGGCAAGGTTCTAGCTTTAAAAATAAGCGAGGTACCCTGCTTTTGCAACCAAATCCGGACACCCTGTACTGAGAATGCAACAATTAAGTTGCGAAATGTCGATAATTTAAAAAAATACTTGTTTTTTTACTAGATCTTAACACCAAATAATACACCACTCTAACAAAATTTTTTTAACATTGTTCCGCCATTTTGGACTTTTACAAAAATATTATCAGGCCATCCCCACATAACTAATTTTAGTAGTATTTAAGCTATGTCGCGAACTAACACACGGACCGACGGAATTGATAAAACATGTTTTTTGGCATCTAGGGTCGCTAAAACGTGAAGATATGTAAATCCTGAGAGGGTGATTTCCTTCACGATTACAAAAATTTTATTTGGCCGCAATTTTGTTCGGGCATCTGGAATTAGTAACACAGTTTTACTAGTTGAGCCCTATACCACATTAAGACAGACAGACAGACAGAGAGACAGACCGACGGAATTGAGAAAATATGTTTTTCCTCATCTAGAGATTCTGAAACGTGAAAACGATTACAATACTTCCCTTTTACGAGCGAAGTAAAAAACCAAGAGTACAATACACTAAAAGGGACACCCTGTATATATTTTATCAAATTTTGAGCATATATCCTGCATATCTAATTTATGTATTCATTAAATTTTTGCATGTATATGCGCAACTTTTGTCTGTTTCTTTTATGGATCCGAGCTTTAATTATAACAATCTGTTTAACTCAATCAACAAGACTTAATAAATAAACTTTTAAATTTTAACAAAATATTCATAATTTTATAGATCCGTAGGCAACGCCTTCTAGAGGACCCTGGATAAGTTTTTGTCACAAACTTTAGGTAAAGCAGTAGGCGTATAAATAAGCCGTAGAATATAAAAAATAAAATATATGCTACAATAATGTAGATGATACTTTTCAAATAAACACTCTGTATGTCGATCCTTATCGAATAAAAATTTGTCATCTTACTTTGAGCAAAAGTGGCAAACGCCCTATCGCCAATCTTCATTCCGGTTAGAATGTCATCAGGTTTCCATCGAAAGCACAAACATATTTCATTGGAAAAACAACTAGAGGGCCGCGGAAGTTTGCTCGCATTAAAAGTAAAGTAGGGAATGGAGAGACTCTCTAACAAACAAAGCTAATGGAATCTTGGTAACAAGAGAAAAAAGTAAATAGACTTATATTTACATACACTTTCTAGCAATGGTTGCTTCCAGAAATAGAAATATAGATTTTTTTATGTATTATATGGTAAAATAGACAATTATCCACGCCTTAAAGACATAATTTAACATTAATTTGCATATTTTAAAAATTTACTCTATTGCTCTTACTAACTCTTTTAACTCTACTATCTGTCTATCTAGGTAAGTTCTTGCAATCTAATTTTCAACCACTTTCACATAACCTATCAATCTGACAATTCGGAAACCTTGACTTTAACTGTGGACATTGATCAATATTTTAAGTCAATTATAAACTATTCTTAAAATGAATCTAGTGCTTTTAAAATTGTACACGTATAAATGTCCACAATACGAAAATAAGATTATCTTAACTTACACGTGACCTTGATAGACTATAGAGAGTGTCCCTGATTTAATGAGACAGCTAATATCTTCTCTGTTACTTAAAATACAAAATTTGTTTTTAAGTGAAAGTTATAGAGAATTCACAGCTATATATCATATTTATAATTTTACAAGGTATGTCGGAAATCCAGGGCAATTATAGTTATGTTTTTTTTTAATGATACCCGTGAAATCTACGGTGAATTCTAAACATATCTGCTGTACAATAACATGTGTACTGTACAGGGTGTCCGGATTTGGTTGCAAAAGCAACTGCAAAATTTGGGATGATAATTATAAAAATTTGGATTTTTGTTGTTATTTATTAAAATAGACCCATACAATTATATATTTTTGAGAAGCTTTTAAAAGGACAAATCAATTTCTGTACAAATATACAGGGTGTCCCATTTAAAAAAACAAAACTTCGGGTCATATCTAAAAAATAACAACTCAAATGAAAAATATGACTACGCCACTGGATCCAGCGTAAAAACCTGCATAAGCAGCAATTTTTCCCTTTGCGTTAAGTTAAAGGATAACCGAGATACGAGGGGGGTCCCAAAATGCAAAATTTTCTATTTCGCCCTGTATCTCATAAACGAAGAAGGCTATGAAAATTTTGTTTACGGCTTCATGAGTTTCACAAAAAATTAGCTCAGGTTCGTGAAAACCGCAAGGTTCTATCTTTAAAAATAAGCGAGATACCCTGCTTTTGCGACCAAATCCGGACACCCTGTACATACCTAACTAAGACGGTTTTCAATTGACGTTTCTTGGAAATAATGTAGGCAAACAAACAAACAAACAAAAGTATGCTTTATTGTCGCAGGAAAATTGTTACAATTTTATGGACAAAGCGAAATTTACCTTAAAACATAAAAAACAAAAACAATTAAAAAACGAAATATTGATCGAAAAAAAAATCAATGCAAATACATAAATTGTAAATATGACATTCGTTATATTCGTAACATTGCCGTAAAGCGGTTAACAGATCCAGGTGACCTAACAAAAGGAAATAAACAATAGATATGCAAGGTGAATAATTTCGATGATATTGTAATTAAAACTATGCGACCTTGAACTCTAATTTTTTTATCGTTATACAAGCAAAGTAAGTGAAGTTAAACAAAAAGTGTACTGAACTGGTATAGTAATTAAAGTGTATTAGCAAAAAAAGAAAATGTATAACTTTTATCCAATATGTAACAAAAATAATAAATATTAACGGGCTATTAGACAGTTTATTCCTTATAAAATATTTTCAAATGCCTTGCAGCAACATGATTTAGATAAACATGCAAATAAAAAATATTTTAATGACATTATTCATTATAAAAATCAATAACGCAGTAAAAAGGTCTTTCAATGAGGTACGCTTTGGATTTTTTTCGGAAAAGTGCAAACATAGGCATTGTTTTTAAAAATTCTGCAAGGTGATTGTAAAGTTTTATGGCGTTGTAAATAATTAATTTTTTTATTAATTCTATGGAAGGAATGAGAAGTTATATGTCATGCCTAGAGTTTCTGGTAGGATATACGTGTAGTGGCCTTTTGGGGAATGTGTTTATATGTTTTCTTATCAAAAAGACGGTTTCTAAAATAAATAATGCAGGAAGTGTTATTATTTTATGTTTTTTCAAAAATAGTATTGGCAGTGCGCTTTATTATTTAGACCAAACAAATAGCGGATTTCTCTCTTTTGAAGCCTAAAAATACTAAGAAATTGCTCTGTGGTATAGCAGCCCCAAAAGGGAAGACCCTAGCGGAGATGGGATTCGAATAGAGAGAAATAAGTAAGTCTGGCAGAAGACACGCCCAGTTCTTTTGAAACTGCTCGAATGGCAAAGCAGATGGTAGAAAGTTTTTTAGTTAAGGTGTCAATATGCTTAGACCATTTTCGGGTGTTAATTATATTCAAACCCAGGAATTTAACCGACTCAACGTATTTAATATTGCTGTTAAGTAGCTAAAGTGGTTGTAAAGTCCCCTTATAAGATAAAGCCACCGTTTTTTCCACATTGAAGCAAAGCAGATTGGAATCGGACCAAGCCTTAATCATAACAAGTTCGTTGGAAATATTAGAATGTAAAGACGTTGTATCAAAATCACTATATGTTATGCTTATGTCGTCAGCAAAGAGAGAGATTTTTCCATTAAATTTTAGGTTGCTAATATCATTAATGTATAACAAAAAAGATTATGTCCCAAGACCGAACCTTGAGGGACTCCACTTGTAATCAATTTATAATCAGAATCAGAACCATTTGCCCTTACAAATTGTTGCCTATTCCCGAGATAAGATTTAAACCAATTTAAAGAAATACCTCGGATTCCATAAAAAGTCAGCTTGCTCATCAAAATTTCATGACTAACACAGTCAAAGGCTTTTGCATGGCCACAAAACACTGAGGCGGTGGAGTGGTGTTTATTGAGGGATAAGTAGAAGTGGTTAAGCAACGAGAACATGGCGTCACTGGTGCCCTTGTTGGGTAAAAATCCAAACTGATCTGGGGATATTAATCTGATGTTTAAGAAGAAATGGCATAAGACGATTCTTTAGTAACCTTTCAATGATTTTTGATAGCACTGGTAGTAGAGCACTTGGGCGATAATTGCAAGAGTTAGTTTTTTCGCCTCCTTTAAGAAGAGGAATAATTATAGCTGTTTTAAGGCATTCGGGGAATATACCTTGTATAAGGGATTCATTTATTAGTGTTGTAAGGCCCTCTATGACTGGGAGCGGCAGGTTCAGGAATATTTTAATTGATAGGCCATCAGTGCTGCACGTAGATTTGCTGGTGATGTTATTCATTTATTTCAATAGTTCCATGATGCTAACAGGGCTTAAGAAAAGGCTATTGGCGACATTTTTCGATGGAGGGAGATGCGAAAGAGGGTTCAAATTTGGCGAGATACCAGAGGTAACATTTTTGCATATATTAATAAAATAATCATTTAGGTCATTTGGCCTTGGCAAGATCTGAGTCACAGGGTTTGATTTGTTTTTGAAGTCATTGATAATGAACCAGGTTTTCTATGACACGTTTTTAGACTTTGTTAGACGTTTTTGATAGTATATATTTTTTACTGACTTGATTAGTTTAATATAGATTCTCTTTTTAATATAGATTCTCATAATTAGAGATATAGTCGAAAATAAAAATGGAATCGGTGAATTGTTTTATATGTAAGAGGAAATGCATTAAAGCGTTGATTAAGTTCTATGGAACAAGCTGCTTATATCATACTGGGTGTAATATTGTTACATACTTCTCTAAGTCGTTCGTTGAATCACCTAAATGTAAAGCAGCATTTTATAAACGGTATTTGTTAATATGTGCAACAAAAAGGGCAAGTAATATCGGAAGAAGGGTTGCCCACTGAATAGGACCTATATTGCCTATCTGTTTCTGGAATCAGTTATTACTTACATACTTGGTGATAATTGCAGCTTTATGATGCCGAGCACGGTTTTGTTGTCACAGCTTTGTTTGACGTTTTGGTTGCGCAATATCTTCAGAAAAAATTGCAATTTAATTTGCCAAAAAATCTAGAACCTCGAAAAAAGCAGAAACTTGGGGATAACGCCTAGAGGACTCAATATGGATTGTTGTTTCTCCAATATATAACAAGGGCTATGTCAAATAATGATTCCCTTGTTGAAAACAACTTTTCAACAATCTTTCCATAAAATTATTAAATCTCTTCGAGTACTTAAGGCTATTTTTATTCCCTCGTAAAAAGAAAGTATTTTTGTAATCGTGAAAAAATTACCCCCCGACGTCTTTTTTGATCTTTACATTTTAGGCTCCTTAGATGCCGAAACACATGTTTTCTCAATTCCGTCGGTCTGTCTGTCTATCGGTCAAACTGTTAGCGGCATAGCTAAAAAAAACCACTTAACTACCCGATTGACTTATTGAGTGGGCAGCATGTCCTCCAGATCTATGGTCTTTGGATATTTTCCTTAATGGACATTTAAAATAAAACCCAACATGAAACTACCTTTAAATTTAGATGGTTTAAAGAACAAAGTTAAAGAAGTGCATAACAGTATCACTACAGGCGTGATTAGAGTAGCTTATTTCAGGAAATGTATTGGTTTACTTAATGCCTGCATTGTTCCTAAAGAACATCAGTTTCAATTCAGTCATCAAACCTTATAAGGTTCTGTTAAGTAGTAATTTTTTTTGCAGTATTAAAGCAACATATTTTTTCAGATCATATGTTATAAAAAAAACCTGCCTGTGTTTTGAAAGCAGCAAAAGTTATCTATATATTTTTGTATAGCATGTACTGTGGAGTTAAAAAAAAACGGAAAATATAAAGAGCAAAGAACATAACTTTCCGACGCACTCTGTAGCAGAAATGTTAAATATAATCCATAACCTTTATTTGAAAATAGACTGTATATTTATAACAATAAAATATATATATATATATATATATATATATATATATATATATATATATATATATATATATATATATATATATGTTTATATATATATATATATATATATATATATATATATATATATATATATATATATATATATATATATATATATATATATATATATATATATATATATATATATATATATATGATAGTATGTTTTCATTCTAGTCAAACGACGATCGCGATTAATCCTTGTTATAAGATGCTCATCACAGCAGCCGCCATAGACTAGCGAGCCCCGTGCAGGGCATATATATATATATATATATAGATATATAAATATATCTATATATATATATATATATATATATATATATATATATATATATAGCCAGATATAATTTTTTTAACCATTTTCTATTGACCCATTGTGTTTAATTTGGTACAAATATAAAAATCCAAAGGACCACAAAGCTGCAAATTAATGACCGTGAGTGTACCAACCGTACTCGTATGAATTTTTGGAAATTAAAAAAAAAAACGTAACGTATGTTACTTTACAATATGGTAGATGCCCCATTCGAATCCATTCTGTAATCACAGAGAAAGAAAATCACAAACATTAACACACACCGGTCGAAAAGGAAATCCCTTTTTTTTAAGTTAATATATAGTACTAAAATAAGTCCTACAGGCTTTAAATACAAACATAATTTGTCTCACATAGGGCTAACAAATAATATGTTTGGCTAAGCTTGTTTAACGTTTTCCAGTCTCATTTATTAAAGCAGTTCTCATTTTTTAGGGTTACAAATTTACGAAAATGTAGAAGTGACACGTAAACGCCCGACACGCTTTTAATACGTCCCCCATTTTATCATTCGCATGTAGCACCTATTTATTCTGACTCAACCATATGACCCGATTTATACACCCCATAAAACTGTTAGGGTAGAACTGAGTCACTGTCAACATTTTATTGTTTCACCCCCTCATTATTCTTCGTACTCATTAGTCACTGATTGAGGTGTGTGCAATCCCACACCCGGTAGGTGTACCGGGGCTGTTCACTAAAAATATAAATAGACCAAACTTAGTATATATAAACGCCCACATGTAATTAATACGCTGGTAAACACTGTATCCACTATTAGTGCCGTTAATTGCAAAACTCCTTATTTTTGTTATTAATAAACCGATTTGTATTTATGCTAAGAGGTCATTTCTTCCTCTTCATGAGACTGTATTAAATAATTTATTTTATTGTATCATACGAGGAAAAGTAAAAATTATCTAAGTCTGGGCATTCATCAAAAAATTATTATATTGCGAAACAAACACCACAGTACGTAGTTTTTCTTTTTTAATCACTTTCAATTGAGGAGAAGAATATCAATTTGATCCTATGTATTTTTTTATGTATAAGCATCGATTATTCCGCGATAGTTTGAACAATTTGGATGAAATTTTCATAGAATATTCAGGATGTTACCGGAATTGTCCCATAGCAAGCATATTGAAAAAATATTAAAAATGGCGGAATGACCTGGACAATATTGCGTTCACCATTCCGTCAGGAAGAAATAGTATGCATCTTACCACTGTATATTGCATAATAAGCTGTGGACCTAGTAGCTATTCGTTAGGCTTGACTTTTACAAAAAAACTCGTCTAAATAGAACTAAACAGATGAAATAAAAAATTTCATTTAAAAAAAAAAAGCGCCTACTAATAAAGACAGTAAGAAATTATTCTTCTTCATATTTATGTATCTTAAAGATATCCCTTTCGACGTATTCGAAATACATGTGCGGGTTTAGCATTTACTAGGCCGGATATTAGCTGCCACTGTATCCAGAGTGTATAAAGAAGTACAAGGTTTTTCAAAAGTGGCAGTTGCATAATAAAATTACTACAAAAACCTCAAAATATTGCAAAAAGGGGTTTTCAAAAATTACATTAATCTCTCTGTGCTAATAAAATTGTTTTTTTTTTTAAATTGTTTTGGTACGAAAAACATGAGTGAAATAAAAATGTGAGTCCAGATCTATTCTTCTTTTCTTACGTGTTTGCAGATAACGTTATAAAAGTAAAATAAATTTGAAAAAACTGGACTTTAATGAGATTCTTTCGTATTTCGGATACAAGTTCATCTGCTTTGTTCATTAGTCTGGACACTTCCGTCGTTCTAACCATAGCAAATGAAGAAACTTAGGACTGGTCCATTAGAAGCAACAACTCTGTTAGGCATAGAAACTCGAATTGAAAAGTTAATTTTCGAATACTTTTGTTTTTCAATTTTTATTTTTATGTGTAAAATCTCCGATACTGTCAAACTATTCTACTCTACAAGCCTCTGCGGGAAATTTATCTATCTATCTCTATCGTCAAAGTTTACAGAATTAAATATAAGTTGCCCCACTCGTCGTCGGAACTTTGATATTTGCTGTTTAAAGCGTGCCGGCGCGTTCCAGGCCTGTCGTAAAATTTCTGCTGTTACCGGGCACTTTTAAAAGTAGTTTGGCTCTGCGTCGGAAATATTTTTATACCAGGTAATTTCAAAAAGTATACATAATAATATAAATATATGTATTTAGCGAATTGAATAAAAATTGTAGCCCAGGACACCCCGCAACAGGTGAAATAACAATAAATTTTTTACGGTTTAAAGGTCTGAAAAATTAGTTAAGTAATGGCTTGATTTTAAATTGTGCGCCATAAGTAGTTGTGGACTAGAGATGAACCAATAACATTGTGGTACTAATTGAAGATGGTAGAAAAAAATAGCGGTCGAATAAAATGTTTGTAATCGTGAAAAAATTAGTCTTTCAAACTTTACTTATCTTCAAGTTTTAGCGTCCCTAGCAAATGCCTAAATAATATGTTTTATCAATTCCGTCGGTCCGTTTGTCGATTTGTCTGTCAGTTCACGGTATAGCTTAAAAACTACTTACTAGATTGACTTGAAATTTTAGTCAAAAATGAAGGGTGATATACGGATGAGCGGGTAATATTTTGGTAAAAATCCAAAATGCCGAGTCAAAATGGCGGCTTATAAAACATATACTATAAATATCCAATTTATGGGATATTATATATATATATATATATATATATATATATATATATATATATATATATATATATATATATATATATATATATATATATATATATATATTATATATATATATATATATATATATATATATATATATATATATATATATATATATATATATACACCAAAAGTAGGAAAATATTAGCGCGGCAAGAACTAGTACATAGTAAAAAATTGATTTTTTTGGGACGACCGCTAAGGCAATGGAATTTGGCTAACCATAGGCACGTGTTTCTGACTTAGGGTCTTCATCAGTACATAGTTAAAAGACGACTACAATTAGCGCCAAAATGAATACACAAAACAACACCACAGTCACCAACAGGAGCAAAATATATTACCAAGAGAACATCCGAAATATATACTCTTTTTACCACCAAGCAGCATATAGCTACCTGTGGCGAAACTAATATTTTCCTACTTTTGATTTACTACTTGTGCTGCTTCATGCCGGTTTTGTTCCTGTTCCATATAATATAAATATATGTATTTAGCGAATTGAATATATAAATTTTTTACGGTTTAAAGGTCTGATATATAAATATATATATTATATATGATAACATTGTGGTACTATATATATATATATATATATATATATATATATATATATTCATATATTAAAAACTATTATTATTGACTTGAAATTTTAGTAAAAATGAAGGGTGATATACGGATGAGCGGGTATATTTTGGTAAAAATCCAAAATGCCGATATATAAACCATATCCTATAAATATCCAATTTATGGGATATATATATATATATATATATATATATATATATATATATATATATATATATATATATATATATATATATATATATATATATATATATATATATATATATATATATATATATATATATATATATATATATATATATATATATATATATATATATATATATATATACACCAAAAGTAGGAAAATATTAGCGCGGCAAGAACTAGTACATAGTAAAAAATTGATTTTTTTGGGACGACCGCTAAGGCAATGGAATTTGGCTAACCATAGGCACGTGTTTCTGACTTAGGGTCTTCATCAGTACAGTCAACTAGTTAAAAGACGACTACAATTAGTGCCAAAATGAATACACAAAACAACACCACAGTCACCAACAGGAGCAAAACCGGCATTTGTGATTACCAAGAGAACATCCGAAATCTTCGCAGGACTTGATACTCTTTTTACCACCAAGCAGCATATAGCTACCTGTGGCGAAACTAATATTTTCCTACTTTTGATTTACTACTTGTGCTGCTTCATGGTAAATAGAGTATCAAGCCCGGCAAAAATTTCACATGTTCTCTTGGTAATCACAAATGCCGGTTTTGTTCCTGTTCCATATAATATAAATATATGTATTTAGCGAATTGAATAAAAATTGTAGCCCAGGACACCCCGCAACAGGTGAAATAACAATAAATTTTTTACGGTTTAAAGGTCTGAAAAATTAGTTAAGTAATGGCTTGATTTTAAATTGTGCGCCATAAGTAGTTGTGGACTAGAGATGAACCAATAACATTGTGGTACTAATTGAAGATGGTAGAAAAAAATAGCGGTCGAATAAAATGTTTGTAATCGTGAAAAAATTAGTCTTTCAGACTTTACTTATCTTCAAGTTTTAGCGTCCCTAGCAAATGCCTAAATAATATGTTTTATCAATTCCGTCGGTCCGTTTGTCGATTTGTCTGTCAGTTCAGGGTATAGCTTAAAAACTATTTACTAGATTGACTTGAAATTTTAGTCAAAAATGAAGGGTGATATACGGATGAGCGGGTAATATTTTGGTAAAAATCCAAAATGCCGAGTCAAAATGGCGGCTTATAAACCATATCCTATAAATATCCAATTTATGGGATATTATATATATATATATATATATATATATATATATATATATATATATATATATATATATATATATATATATATATATGTATATATATATATATATATAGGTATATATATATTTATATATGTATATATATATATATATATATATATATATATATATATATATATACACCAAAAGTAGGAAGATATTAGCGCGGCAAGAACTAGTACATAGTAAAAAATTGATTTTTTTGGGACGACCGCTAAGGCAATGGAATTTGGCTAACCATAGGCACGTGTTTCTGACTTAGGGTCTTCATCAGTACAGTCAACTAGTTAAAAGACGACTACAATTAGCGCCAAAATGAATACACAAAACAATACCAGAGTCACCAACAGGAGCAAAACCGACATTTGTGATTACCAAGAGAACATCCGAAATCTTCGCAGGACTTGATACTCTTTTGACCACCAAGCAGCATATAGCTACCTGTGGCGAAACTAATATTTTCCTACTTTTGATTTACTACTTGTGCTGCTTCATGGTAAATAGAGTATCAAGCCCGGCAAAAATTTCACATGTTCTCTTGGTAATCACAAATGCCGGTTTTGTTCCTGTTGGTGATTCTGGTGTTGTTTTGCGTGTTCATTTTGGCGTTGGTTGTACACATCTTTAAACTAGTTGCCTGTACTGATGAAGACATTAAGTCAGAAATACGTGTGTAGAGTTAGCCAAATTCCATTGCTTTAGAGGTCGTCCCAAAAAAAAAAAAAATATATATATATATATATATATATATATATATATATATATATATATACAGTGTGTATCAGCCAAATGGAATAAATTCGATAATAAATAAATGGGAGCGTGTTCGGAAAAACGCTTGGACCCGTCGATTGGTATTTTTAGTTGCTCATTTTCTCCAATAAAAACTTTTTATACAGGGTGTGTCCTGTAACAGTGGTCAATGCCAACTTTCTTATTTCAAATGCAACACCCCGGATATTATTTAATTTTTGGATTCTTTAGGAGATTCTAAACATATTTTATGTTCAATGTCCTATACCTATCTTCAACTATTTCGGCAATATTAAGTGTTTTCAAATTTATTTTTACGGTTACAGGCTGTGTTTTACTTACTATAAATTATTATTAATATCATATCATATAAATATTACATTGCAAATTTTTATAACAGGTATTTTCTAATGTTAAATAGCAATATATTGTAATTTAACATCCAGTTCTACAAAAAATCAGTAAAAACTACTTAATAACATAATTGATTCGTGCACAATGTTCACACATGTTCAAACTACCACCCGCATATAACACTAACATCTTTGCCCAAGTAGGCTTTGCGTTTGAAATAAGACTGTTTAAACATTTTTTCGAATTATCGATATAAATTAAAATTTAATAGTTTCAAATAGCAATATTTTTAAATTGGACATTAAATTCTGCATAAAATCAGTAAGTTCTACTCAGTAACATTAATACTATGTGCACTGCACATAATGTACCCCGAAGAACGACTGTCGACAGAACTTCTTTTCAAGCGCTGCACTGATTAGAAGCTTGCTAGGGTTAGCCAAGTTTAAGAATCGCAACAGAAAGTATGCAAGTATCACAAGAAATGGAATAGGCAAATATTAGAATATTTTAATGAAAATCTGGTTTTTTCCATAAGAAGAATTGAAACAGAACTTCACATTCTGAAGTCAACCGTTCATGGCGATTTAAAAGTACTAACCTTACAAGAATTAACAGAAAATCAGTATGAACTACCTACTCAATAAAATTAATAAAAAAATGCTACATAATACTAGGATTAAAAATGTTGACCGTTTTTTTCTATGCAGTGTCCGCATTTCCTTTCAACTGTTCTGATTACCCGTTGAATGGTATTTCTATTTATATTTTCTAGAATATTTCGGGTTCGCTGCTCAAGAACTTGCCTATTTTCTGGGGGGTCATATTCGTATATTTCATTTTTCGCACATCCCCATAAATAAAAATCCAACGGCGTGATATTCGGGGATCTAGCTGGCCAGCGGACAGGACCACTGTTGGATATTACGTTTTCACCAAAAGTTGTTGTTAAAAAGGTTTGTACATCCCTGCTGTTATGTGCAGGACAACCGTCTTGCTGAAACCACAAGCTATTAAACTGATCATCTGGCACAGCTTCTCGAATGGCAGGAACTATTTGATTCTGTAACATGGCAAGGTATCTTGGGCCTGTCAGTGTCTGATCAAAAATAAAGGGACCAATGAGACGATTTCCTAAAAAGTAATGGAAAATATTGAATTATAAGCAATTCAATTAGACTATGTTTATCTTACCAAGCATCCCGCACCACACATTAAAACCAAATCGCTCTTGCAGCCCGCGTGGATCGCGTAGTTGCGGATTTTCAATAGCCCAATAATGGTGAATTTTTATTAAAAATGCCACAGTTTGTAAAATGAGTCTCATCTGACCAAATGACTTTATTGCAAAAAGCGGGATTTTCTCGACATCTATTGATATACCAATTACAAAAAACAATTCTTCTTTCGAAATCACCTGCTTGAAGTCCTTGCACAATTGTTGGCTTGTAAGGACGATATTTAGTTACTTTTAAGACGCCATGAACGGTAGATTTTGGAATTTGAAGTTCTGTTTCGCTTCTTCTTGTAGATGAAGTCGGATTTTCATTAAAATATTCTAGGATTTGCCTATTGCGTTGCTCGTTGTCTTTTGCATACTTCTTTGTGCGAATCTTATTAAAACTGCCAAACTCAAGCAAGTTTCTAACCAGCGTTTGAAAATAAGTTCTGCCAGGCTGCCGTCTTTCGGGGTACGTGTCAAAATACACATCCATGGCCCTGTTTGCATTTCTTTCATTTTTAATATAACACACTAACATATCAAACATTTCTTCATTAGAAAAGTTTAACGCCATTGTAATCCTTATTAAAACAGCGATGAATGTTAAATAAAACTTAAACGTTGCATTTTTGACAGATTAAAAGCATTCTATTATTTCAAAACCAAAGCCTACTTGAGCAAAGATGTTAGTGTTATCTGCGGTTGGTCATTTGAACATTTGTGAACATTGTGCAATGTTATTGAGTAGTTTTTACTAATTTTTTGTAGAACTGGATGTTGAATTACATATTGCCTTTTAACACTATTAATTTTTAATTTTTTACTTTGATAATTCCAAAAAACGTTTAAATATTTTCTCTACGCACTTTTTGCACCTTTAGTAATAACCTAATTACAAAGTGTGATACACCGTTGAAAAGCTAAAGAAATACTCTTTTCAAAACTGTTAAAATCGAACACAGCGGCCATAAGAAAAAACAAAATTGATGATGGTTCTAGAAAATCGAAACGTCGTATGTAAAATCTAAGTTAATAGGTGCACTCTACGTAAAAAGTTGCCTTAATAATGTTCTTACAGATTTTGAAACTTTTCATAAATAAATAAATTATAGGACTTTTTCAAAAATGCAGTTTTTTGGTTTTTTCAAAATATCTCAAAAACTAAAAAAGATAGAATCGCGAGCAAAACGGCATTAAATTACAAACATAATTGTCTAAAACTTTTTCCATTTAAACGTTTTTGTAACTATCACGGTTTCCGAGATCCCAATACTGTCATAACCAATTTCGGACACACTGTATATATATATATATATATATATATATATATATATATATATATATATATATATATATATATGTATTGTATTGCCTTATAAAAACCAGTTTAACTCTATATCATACTTGATTTTTTTTTCAAAATTTGAAGCAAGTTGATACCGCTATATTACATTAGACCACCATTTTATGTCGATATTATGGATTCGCCCCATAATTTTGCCAGTTTACCAATACACTACTCTAGGTCTTTGTAAAAAATTTGGGGTCATTTAGATAAGTAGTTTTTGATACTGATGTTTTTTCAACATTATAGTAGACCATTATTTATTCGGCAATATTAAATATTTCCCATAATGGGAATATTTAAATATAAGTTCTTCAGGATTACTAAAAATTTATTTCACTAAGTAACAACGGTAAAAGTGTCAAAAAATAAAAATATTAACGCTCACAAAAACCGACGCTTTTTATAAGGCTCGATGTAAATCCCAAGTTCTTTCCTGTCAGCAGTGGCAGTCGTAGTCTCTTCGTGTCGAGAAATCGAAGGATTACTGATTCCAGGCCAAACATGTGACACAGAGCATTTCGGCTATTGCGAGAACTTGGGGTTAATTGAGGCACCCGGGCCACGATGCCCTGACAAAATCCCGCCCGTTCGTGTGATAGAAGATCAACAAGTCGACAGTCGTCAGCGCTGTATGGGCAAGCTGGGGCCGTAACAACATTATTTCAGACGGATCGTAAATTACAACCAATTTTCTCGATGTCTTATTAACTCGAGAGGTGGAATATCACTTCCATTTTTAGAAATAAAATAATTATTTGCGCATCTAGAATGGAATGCAGCTTGAGATAGAAAATTGTGGTGATCTTTTGAAAGCCGCAATCTTACTTTGTGCTTGGTATACACATATAGCTTTTTTTACGGTAGCAATTTTAATAGTTAAATTTCTTTTTGTTATAGATTGAAATCAGCAATGACTGTATTTTTTAACATATATTCAGGCATATTTATAATTAAAGTGCAACAAACATACAACTCTGCATTATATTGAGTTATCATGGAGAATTAGTATATGTAGTCAGAGCTGGTAGTATCAAACATCTAAGTTAACTTAAAGTAACTAAGTTACTTTTTTAATTATGAAAAATGTATCTTGTAACTAGACATTTTTGTTGAGTAACTTGTAACGGTTACTTTTGAAAAGTATCTTTCGTTACAAAATGTAACTTTAGTTACAGAAAATAACTTTAGTTACAGTTACCTATTTGGTAGTCTGGTCAACATCAACGTATAAATCCTATAAAAACATGGAAACACGCCGCAGTTGCACTCGCGGATTTGGCTCTTACTCTTTGTGGTGCTTATGATTACGAAACTTTCGTTTTACAAGGGAAGTAAAAATAAACATCTCAAAAATTACTAGAATTCACTAAAGGATACATTAAAAAAAATTGAAGTTTTTGTGATAATTTATAAGTTTGCCATTTGAAAAAAACTTGCAGTTAAATTTTTTTGGATTTGCACGATGCTGCAAATGTTATATAAGAAAAATAAGCACCGTAATTAACAAAAAAGTGACGATTGATGATACATACATAATTAAAAAAAATGAATTGTTTAAATGGCAACATAATTAAATGTTATTATTTCAGATGCTAATAATATTTTAATAATTAGATTTGAGGATCACCAAAAATATTTTAAAAGTTCTACCACTTCTGAAGAAAGCAGGACAAGGGGTCCCGCTTTCCAATAGGCTAGATGATCTTTGTTCAATAATTCGTTTTCTCTTTGTCATACTATACATATAGTGGCATAAAAAAACTAACTATACAAAAAAAGATTTTATTCACTTTTCACGTAACACCAGCACTATCTTGAATTACAGTTTTTATTCACTGGCATATCGCCAGGTGTGTTATGTATAAGTTAATTTACTCAACGTGCATCAGTGGTGATGTTACCTCTTTCGAAGAGAATGTTGTAAGTCTTTATTTTGTCATATTTATCGTGTGTCAGAGAACGGGTTATTGCACAAGAACCAAGTTCTTGTACCCGATTTGCATATATAGGTGTCGTGTTTTCATCGGGATTAGAAGAATTTTTAATATGTTTTTCGTGACCACCTGAATCTTACCATAAAACCAAAAAACTAGTGTTTAAATGTTTCCATCTTTCACAAGATTTTTTGACCCACCGCCTTGAATATAATATAAAATTTAGTTTAAATTCTTTTTTTTTTCATATGCGTTTTCATTATTTTAACGAGTTTTACTGTTGATTTTAGTTAAGTGTATTTTAATATATTAAAGCAGCACTTTTAGCCGTATTTTTCTTGATAATTTATTTTCCTTAATAAGTTTTTAATGTCTTGATATGAACTCTGTTATTATTTAATAAAGTACCTAATAACGTGTTTAATATAGATATACTACCTATGCGGAATTCAGAAAACGAAGTATCTTTTTGCAATAACTTGCAACTTTTGAAAAGTAACTTACAGTCATTATGAACTTAGTTACTTTTTGATTAAATGTATCTTTTTGAAATTATTTAAGATACGTTTAAAAGAGTAACTTGTATCTTGTATCTAAATACACTTTATTGATGGTAAGTATATACTTACTGATAAACATTAAAAGTAAATGAACAATTTTTAAATTTGTTTATTGCTTTTCTCTATGTAGATGATGGATCAATTGGAATGTCCAATTGATATGTACGGACAAGGTGAACTTCAAATCTTGTGAGTTACGTCAGCGTTTGATGAGTTAATAACTGACGTAGATGGACACTCAAAACCTTCTGGTCTTGTCAATTTTGTTAATGATAGCCTCATCTATAAATCGTTCTGCGACACTTGAGCTTCTCCATACTCCATGACGTTTAAGTTGGTTTAAATCTGCGGCTTATTCCCTGGGTCACTTTGCAGAATTTATCCCAGCAACTCACCTTTACATGGTCAACTCAATATATGTGACAATATGTATTAAAAAAGGGTTTTGACCATAATTAGTGCTTCGGAAAGGTACTGAAAAAAGTTCATTAAATCTAAGTATTCTACTATTGTTATTAAATTCCGCTTGTCTGTACAACTGAGGAAGAAATGCGAACCTTTCATCGTCGCAAAGAGCATGGTTAAATCGGAAATAGTTCTCCTGTTAAAACGTTAAATTCGCAGAAAATGGGGATGTAACTTATATCTATATTTATGTTTGTTTTGAAGGACAAATATCTCAAAAATTTATGTTGGATTGATTCAATCCTATTCGAATAAATAAGGTATTGCGGGTTCCAAACGCCAGATGCAAAACAGAGTCTACTGGAAACGTAAGCATAAAAAAGACTTACTAAAATTTTCGGGCCTCTAAACCGAGATGTATTTCTTTTTATAAAGCCTAACATCTTGTTTGGTTGATTTATAAAATTTTCACTATGGGACTTAAATAGCAATTTGGAGTCCAAAATCATATCACGCGGATAAGACCAGCCTAGCGCAACAAGAATCCAGATACACGGACCTCAGCCAGGCGATTTAATAGGATTCGATGATTAATTTTATCAAACGCTTTACTGAAGTCGGTGTATATAGCATCTACCTGAATCCGCCTATCCGTTGTTTCAGAGAGAAACTCTACAAATGTAACCAAGTTTTTCTCGATCGACCTATGTGTGAAAAAAACCGTGTTGCTCTGGCAATATAATATGTTCTATTTGATTTAAAACTTTCAAATAAATTATTTTTTCAAATAGTTTGGTATTTTTGAACATTATGCTTATCACCACTCAACTCATTCATTTAATGAACAGCCTTTTTAGGCCAATTTTTTAAATATTTTATTAGGTCGCCATTTTGTCTTGCTATCTTATATTCATACCAATATATTACCAGTTCATTCCTATGTAACGGTTGTTTTTTGTGTAAAATTTGAGGAAAATGGATAGTTAATTTTTGTAGTAATATTTTTTAGGCCCACCCCGCCATCTTGTTCCGGCATATTCAATTTTTACCAAAATATTACCAGGTCATCCTTATATGAGCCTTAATTTTTGACTAAAATTTAAAGTCACTCTGATGAGTAGTTTTAAGCTATTCCGCGAACTGACTGACAGGCCCACGGACCGACGGAATTCATAAAATTATTTTTTGGCGTCTAGGGACGCTAAAACCTAAAAATATTATGTAAAACCTGAAAGGGTGATTTTTTTCACGATCATAAATATTTTAATTGGCCGCCATTTTGTTCCGCCATCTTGAATTGGTACCACAGTTTTAATAGTTTTTCTCTATACCGCAATTAGTTATGGCAAACAATTTTAAATCAGTCCATTTCGTAATTTTGGAGGGTGAATTTTTAAATACGTATTGGATTAATCTGCCATTTTGGATGTTTAATTCTAGTTCAAAATTTGTCAATTGTGTAAGTAGTTTTTTAGCTATGCCGCGAACAGACGGACCGACAAAGAGATGACGGAATTGAGAAAACATATTTTTCTACATCTAAAGACCCTGAAACGTAAATATCTGAAAAAATCTGGGACAGTGATTTTTTCACGATTACATTATTTCTTTTTATGAGGGAAGTAAAAACCAAAAATTATCATTTTCTTTTTTATTGAAGCACGTTTTCACCTCTAGAGGATGGTGAACTCAGTTTTAAACTCTGGCGTTTCGTCAAGTTCTTAGCATCAAATTATTTTTTTAATACGGACCTGCATTTTTTATTTTATTTCTGACAAGCGTTTGACCTTTGAAATTCAACCATGTATCCCAATTTTAAATACACTAATCGTTTGAGTGTTTAATATCATTGCTTTTGGAAGGTTGAAAAAATGACGTTAATGATGGGGCCTCGACTCCAAGTTGAAGCGTAGGGTTTTAAATCTTGTAGAAAAGGAAATGTGGTTATGAAGACGTAAACTTTATTTCGCAATATCTCTTCAAATGCAGTCTAAAAAAAATAAACAGGAAAATAACGATTTTCGTCTTTTCACAGATATCGGAAGTAGTCCAATTTTTTTAACTTTATCAACAACATATTGTTAGACGTTAAATTGCGAAACTTATTCCTAATTTAACCAACCGCGTATCTCTTTCGGTTTTCGAATTTGTAATATCTTGTATTTTAATTTCAACATCCTCTCTCCAATGCCAGAATCTAGCTACGACCCTGGATCAATTAACACAGTTTTTGTGCTAATGTAAATTTAATCTGTTATCGATAAGCTACCAGAATCTTCTTTAGCCTTCTGTTCCCACGGTAACATTATATCTCAGATTATAAGATCGAAATAATAGGTTTCTTACGCTGGAGAACTAAAAGAAAAATCATTAATTTAGCGAAATAATCCTCGACATTAAAATTTCATCCGGCTCCCGCCAGAGAAGCTCGCAAAGATATAAAAATTAATTAAAAAATTAATTGAGATTTTATCAATTAGCGTTATTAAAGTGGCTCTCGCAAATTCCTCTAATGTTTGCTAGCTATGGCAAACAAAAATTTTAATTAATAAAAAAACGGCTCTTAAGGGAACGGGTGAAAATCGATCATTAAGACTGCCCATGAGGATGTAATGAATTATTTTTTGGGCTATTCTTTGAAACAATGTCGGATTCTCGGGGCTAGAAAGTAATTTTTTTTGGTATACGGGCTAGCCCCTTGGAACGTCTATTGTAGGAAATTCATCCACCTTATCTGCCTCACATATATTAATGAATACGTTAATTTACATACTACTATGGGGTTATTCATAACATCTTCTCTTGGGAGCGTGACAGTGTGCTCGTCCGTGGTCAAAGGATGTCCGCAGGGCGGAGTTCTTTTTCCGCTCTTGCGGTGTCTGGTTGTGGATGGGCTGCTTAACACTCTCAACGAGAGCGGAGTGTATGCTCAAGGCTACGCCGATGATCTTGCGTTATAGTAACAGGCAAGTTCCCAAACACCATTATGGTGCTGCTCATGTAGAGGGCTTTGGCAGTGGTGGAAAAGTGGTGCCAAAAACACGGTCTGTCTGTTAATCCGGATAAGACCGAAATGGTACCATTTAACCACAAGAGGAAAGTGGACTTTGAGAGGCTCACCCTCTTTGGGAAAAAGTTGAGACCTTCCGGGTCAGTAAAATATTTGGATGTCTTAATAGACCCCCGACTCTCTTGGAGGGATCATATTGAAAGGATCACAAAAAGGACCACAGCGTGTTTGGGGTCCTTCCGATCAACGTGGAGTCTAAAACCTTATATTGTGCATTGGCTTTACACGTCAGTGATCGGGCCAATGATCACTTATGGTGCTCTTGTGTGGTGGCCCGCCACTCGCAGGACGACATACAGGAGTATGCTTGACAAGCTCCAGAGACTCACACCGACCCGATCTATGTAGGCCATTCTGGGACTAAGTCCTCTGTACTTGCTTGTAGTGGAAAAGGCTCGGAAGGCTTCTGGTCGTTTAACCGACTGACGTCGTTGGATATACAGAGACTGGAATTTTGGGCATACGCGAGTCTGGACTGCACTGGTCAGATCAGACCCTCTCCTAGCCAGGAGAGATGCCATTATTTCGGTCTCAATTGCCTCTAAAAGTTTTTGTGTTTTTGTTCCTGACAGGGAAAAATGGAGAGATTCCTCCCCATCTTTCCTCAAACCAGAAGGCCGTATCTTGTTTACAGACGGCTCTCTAATGAAGGAGGGTTCTGGGGCGGGAATCTGTGGGGAGAGACCCAAGGCAATAATTAGTCTTGCTCCTGGACGGTATGAGACTGTATATCAGGCTGAGATTACAGCAAGCTTGGACTGCGCATAGGAAAACATTTTCAGAGGATATCACGACAAGCATATCTATATATGCTGTGATAGTCAAGCCGTGATTAATGCTCTGTCCCCGAACACGGTCAATTCGCTGCTAACAGTTGAATGCAGGAGAGTGAGTGTGAGTCCAATAGGGTTAGCCTTATTTAGGTACCTGGCCATCAGGGCATTGGGGGTAATAAATGGGCGGATCAGCTGACTCGGGAAGGTAGCAACACTGCATTCACTGGCCGGAACCTGCTCTTAGAATTGGTTCTTCAGCTGTCAAGGCTAGGATTAAGAATCGCACTGTCGAGAAATTCCGTGCTGAATGGCACGAGCTAGCAGGACTCAGACAGTAAAGGTCTTCATATCAGGCCTTTATAGCCGTTCTGAGTCTAATAGACTTCTAAATCTAAACAGAGGACAACTTAGAACCATTACCGGGGTCCTAACTGGACACTGGCTGGTGAAATATCTGCATAAGATTTGACTCGACAACGATCCATGCCGCAGGTTTTGTGCTGAGGTAGATGAAACTACCGAGCATCTAGTCTGTCGATGTGGCGCTTTAGTCAACGCTAGACGGCTTTGCTTGGGTGACACCTATGTGGAACCCGAGCTTGTGGGACGTGCACGATCTGAAAAGACCTTTCCTTTCTAAAACGGCGTATACTCTTGGCCTGACACGCCTACTTTGGGGGGCTAGCCAATGGGCCCCAGTGAGCCTAAGTGCTGCCCTTGTCGGGCTCCCCATCTATGTCTAATATGCTAAAAAGAATAATTCACTGCGTTGCCAAAATTTATATATCCCATAATACAAGGTTAGGAGAAATTACCGGAACGGTCGATTATTTCAAAAGACACAGGAGTTATCAAAAATATCTTGCATAAAAGTTGTAAGGCTTTTAAAAATCTGCATTTCTGGAATAAAAAAAATAAATATATCGCCCCTATAAATAGAAGCGAATTGCAAATTTTTGGGAGCGTTCACACCAGCCTTAGCCGTGTTGACATCGTATAAGTTAGGAAATCATTTCCTCGAAACTGTTGAGAGTTGACTAATCATTTCTAATATTAAGTTATTTCTGTAAACTTCATCAGTTACTGTTATTTATTTTCGTTGAAAGTATCTAAGAATATATAACGCTCTTTTTTAAATTCTGTGTAAGACTGATGACAACGGAAAACACGCTAGAGCTGGAGTCAACAGGTCTTTGTGGCAAGTCGGCGCCCTCAGGAATAAGCCGAAAATTAGAATATGTGCGCCACCCACAGAGGGTCTCGAAAATGACAAAAGGAAACAGGTATATCCAAAAGTAAAAAGTCATTTCTTTTGGCTCAGTCGAAAATAATTAGGCGCCGATGCCATTGCCTTCTAACAAAAGATCCAATCAGGTCATTGAAAATGTAGCTAGCTCAAAAGGTGTATCTAATAAGTCCCAAAAAAACCAAACATTAACATTTTGAATATTGACGCATTCAAGCCGGTGTCACGCTTGACGCACCCCCGAAAACGGGGTTCGGGAGAATTGGGATCGGAAGACAACCTTTGGGCTTGCCAGAACCGATGAAAAATTCGGATGCGGTTGAAACCTCAATTTTTTACAGGCCGTCAGAGGATGGTAATATAGTAGTAGTAAAATAGTTCCTGCGACACGCTCCCCACAAAACTGGGTGAATCAAAAAAGGAAAATGGTCTCCAGGATTTTCGCCATATATTGGAACCGGAAAAGTCGGGTGCACGTCCCACCAGTGGATCCTACGGGACTCCGAAAGAGGGAAACCTGGAATTACCATTATCGAGTGCGAGGGGTTCGGTTTCTGTTTCTTACACCTTTGATAGGAAAGATATTGATGATGCAGGACAACCAAAAGGAGAACCTTGGGATTCCGTAGGCAATATATATATCCCTTGGGAATCGACCCCTCGGATGTGAGACCCGTGAACGAAGAATGTACCGTGTGCCAAGCACTCGGATACGTGAAAAGTTGGAACCGTATCAAAATTGACCCGCCAAAAATCCTCTATCAAAGGTTCATTGACAAATTCAAGTCGCGACGTTTCGGTGGGGTATATGTATCCGCAAAATCGTCGATCCGCCAGAATAACAATACACCCAACGCTGAGATGGTATTCCAGGAGGATCCTACTCCTGCGGGTATTTGCACTCATCCGGGCGTAAGGAGTGTAAATACCAGTATATACTGGTTCGCCTACAAAGTTGTGGAGAATTAAAGCTATATTTTTTAAATGGAACACGCAATATCTTATTACTTATTTTTGTCATCCAGTCAATTTAGAACACTTTTTATTAACCAAGCGTTATGCCTAAATTCACTAGTTTCCGAGATATCGGCGTTTCAAATAATAACAAATAGTATTTACCTGACCAACAAACTAGTTATAGCCTTTGAAAATAATAATTCGGCATCTGAAAGTAAAGTTCTGCCAGAATTAAGTAAAAAAAAACAAATAGCATGGGGTTTTTGCTTATTGAAAAAGAGAACTGATATTTAAATTTTAAGAGGTTATGGCGATAAACAGAGATCATATCGGGAGGCGTTTCAAATAATAACAAATAGTATTTACCTGACCAACAAACTAGTTATAGCCTTTGAAAATAATAATTCGGCATCTGAAAGTAAAGTTCTGCCAGAATTAAGTAAAAAAACGAATAGCATGGGGTTTTTGCTTATTGGAAAAGAGAACTGATATTTAAATTTAAAGAGGTTATGGCGATAAACAGAGATCATATCGGGAGGTATGTGATATTTATGAAAATTTGCATCCAGACAGAAAAAATGAAGTTTTTCGAACTGTAGAACGTTGCAGAATTACTGGAAGTGTAAAAAAACGACCAAGATCTGGAAGAGCTAGGAATACTACTGTCTATAATACAAAATTAGACATTCTGCTTTTGATCCTGGGTGCTTTTCTGTTTATATATGAAAGAGCTCGATTCTTTGACTCCTGATGCTTATTTTTCACTTTATGCTGATGATACTTCTGTCGTTATATCTGGTAATCCAGTGAGATAATAGAAGAAAAACGTAAAAATTTAGTTGATGAGTTTTCATAACAGTCAAAAAACCTGTGATAAAGTTTATGTTGTGATCAATGACGCACCTTTACAACAAGTTGGAGGATGATATTAAGTTTTTTTTGAAATTCAACTAGATACAAAATTAAACTGGAGAGCACATTGTTCTTTACTCTTTTCCAAGTTGAGATCTTTGATAAATCTTTTCCTGAAATCAATTCTAACGCAGAATCAGTTACTAAATATTTATTTTGAACAGGTACATTCCAGATTACACTATGGTAAATGTTCGTGGAGACAGTCTTCCCCAACAATTTTGTATTTTTGGTGCAAAAATAAATTACGATGTATTTATGGGCTACCTGAAAAAACTTCGTGTGGGACATTTTTCAAGAATTTTAAAATTTTAACTGTGACATCTCTGTATGTGTATGAAATATGTGTTTATGTTTTCAATAATAGAAATAAGTTTCTCACTAATAGTGAGTATTATAATCTGACATTACAAGGCGCTGATTTCCATGTACCTTTCTAGATTAAAAGTTAAAGGTGGCTCGCCCACACGCAGCGGTTGAACTTATATAATAAACTGCCTTGTGCTTTGAAAAATATAGAGAATGTTAATATTTTTAAAATAAAATTAAGAGAGCTAAATGTTTATATAGGCTTTGTGTGATTTTAACTGGTTTTATATGTAAATTAGGATTAAGCTGACGACTCCTATACTGCTGTAACGCGATCAAAATGGAAAATAAAAGTATTTTATTTTATTTATTTTATTTTAACGGTGGGTTTAAAGAAATAAGTTAGAAACTAAATTTATTGAGAATTAGGTTCCCGGTCAAAGTTTTCGATGGATTTCAGATTTTGTATTTGTCATATTGTATTTAAATTTAAAATTTGATATTTATTACAAAATTTGAATAAACCCTCATTTAAACTAGGTAATTATCGAAAACATATCAACGGAAATTAATCTTCCAATTCTGAATATCATATATTGAATATTTTTAAAAATATTGGCTCTAAATCAAAAATACAAATTGCATTCTTTTTTCACTAGCTAATTATCTACATTCACTCTTATAACATTTCGAAGTAAATCCAGGTATTTGCTTAATAATAATTTAATACTGTAAATTATTATTACTTATTATAAGTTGTTTATAACTTATTAAAATGGGTAAAATTGAGGCTTCCTTTGCATACCTTTTTGCAAATCTGATATTTAATCTATTTAATATAGAGATGTAGCTTTGTAGGGAATTCAGTTCACTGTAAATATATTTATATCAAATTTTCTCTCAAAAACCAACCGTTTGGAAACAAATGTGCTGCCTCTCCACTTTCTATTTTTTTTCCAACAATTCTGATGACTGAGCAAAATAATCTTTTAGTACTCATTTTAGTGTCGATGAGAAGAACTTCACACTTTTTCTTATAAAAATGAAATAATAAATTTAAACAAGGATGCTCCTTTTTATTAATATTATATATAGTCAAAAGCAGTGTTATCGTGAGGGTCATAAGATTTATCAACGACATACTTTTTAAGTTTATTTCTGTTTTATACGTGTAATCGTATCCTCTGCATAAAATCCGAAAGATGAATTAGATAGACCTATGATATTTTCATATGAAAAAAGGGGATAAACATATAAATACCAGCAGTTGCAAAAATCTTTGAGCGATGTCACTTCAAAATCAGATAGACAAGTCACAAAGTGACAAAATGAGTAATAGAAAACAATTTTTGGTTTTTTTGCATCAACAAGCAAAAAAATGGTATTAAATCTAATAAAATATTACGAAAACGAAAATTCACCTGCCAATATCCAGGAGACAGTAGCAAAAGCTGTGTGAATCGTTATAAGGACTGTGCAGAAAATTGTCCATAAAAAAGCATAATTTACTACCGAAGAAGATTAAGAAATATACACCAAAAAAACCAAAGATAGAAGACTTAACTGACAATGTAAAAATGGATGTTCGTAATGCAATTTACGATTTATACACATCAAAAACTAATATAACCCTTCAAATTTTAAAAGTGTCAAGAGAAAAAAGGGATGTGAGACGGGAAAACAGTTTATCATTTTGCATGCAGTTTTTTCAACAGGATTTATCCCAGGTGAAAGTTTACTGTTTTCTTTAACATCGGAAAGTATGGACTACCATGATAATATGACTGTGAACTGTTTGAAAAGTGGTTAAAAGAACAACTGATTCAAAACTTAGATGCTCCATCTTTAATCATTCTGGACAATGCATCTTATCATTCAAGAATCTTAAATAAACAACCTACTTTATCCTGGAAGAAAAGTGATGTTTATGACTGGCTAATAAAACAAAAACAAAATCCTTTACCCAATATGCTGAAACTAGAGCTTCTTCTAATGGCAAAATCTATTAAAAACCAACAATATATGCCGTAGATGAAATATTACGGGAAAATGGACTGGGGTAAAATCATATTACGAAAAACCCGTGAACGATGGTCTTACATCAGATGAAGTGCAAATTGTTTGGCCAGCTTCATTAAATTATATTACGCCGGAGTACTGGAAGAAATCTGTGGAACATACGGAGAAATTAATATGGGCTTGGTGGAATCGAGAACGAGTTCTAGATGTCGAAATCGCACCAATGAACATTGCGCCATTTGAGGACGACTCAGAAGATGAGGACTTTTTAAGTGATGATGATATTTTTTAGTCTATAATATTAAAAAGTTTCTGAAGGATTATATAAGTCTTTGACGTGTATAAATCATAAATTGCATTATGAATATCCATTTTTGCATTGTAACTTAAGTCTTTTGCCTTTGGATTTTGTCGTCTACATTTCTTAATCTTCTTCGGAAGTAAATTATGTTTTTTTTTTCATGCACAAGGTTCTGTACATTCCTTATATCGATTCTCAGGGCTTTTGCCACTAGCTCCTGGATATTAGCCAGTAAATTTTAATTGAAAATATTTTTTATTAGATTTGACACCATTTTTTTGCTTACTTTTTAGTACATTTGTAATTTTGTAGGCAATAAATAAATAATTATAAAATATTTTTTCTTCCAATTTTAAAGAGTGTTTAAAATAAGTAATTTTTTTATTAATTATAATTATAAGACAAAATTTGATATATATAAAAATTGGTAAAATCGCTTTACCAGAAACTCGGGGCTAACGAAAAATACACATATATATATATATATATATATATATATATATATATATATATATATATATATATATATATATATATATATATATATATATATATATATATATATATATATATATAAGCCTGTATTTTTCGCATGCATAGCTCTTAATTTTAGACCGAATTTGCAAGAAATCGGATAAGTAGTTTTATAGCTATGCCGCGAACAGACAAATTGACGGACAGACATATCTGCCGACAAACGGAATTGAGAAAACATGTTTTCCGGCATCTAGGGTCCCTTAAACGTAAAGATCTGAAAAAATCTCCCGAGGGAAGTAATAACTAATTATCATGTGTTTTTAACAAAAATGTATAATATTTTTTCAAAATAAAATTTTTTTTTATCACAGTACAAAAAAAAACAAGTTTTCTTTGCACAGGGGTGGCCCGCATTTTAATAAATGACACTGTATAAGTGTAGATTTTTAGGTCAAGCGGGGCTCATAATTTTTGGTGATTGATAAAAAAATGATTGATAAAAAAATCTCACTTTCATTAAGTGGCTATACAGAACATATCCTGATTGTTCCACTGATTCGAACCGCCTTCCGACTTTATTAAGGCGCTTGTGGATTTTTGTTTTTGCCAACCAAAAAATTTTAACCAAATACATATTTAGCGAATTTTCTTATTTAGTACCTCGGCATTTAATATATAAAATAATATTAACTGGCTATCTTAATAATATTGCGTAATATAATAAAAAAACTATTTTCTGTCTCCCTGTATATTTGTAAATAGCTCGTCGAGATTTAATAACTGGATAAAAGAATCACACAACATTTTGGTATTCACTGTGTTTTCTGATTTGATTCATAATGTTGGTGACCTTTGGACCCGCACGATAAGAGGGCATTCGACTATATCTACCTGCACGTTTTGTTCGCGGCATAGCTTAAGAACTACTAACCAGATTGACTCCAAATTTAAAAAATTAATTATCCAATTTATCTCAAATTTGGCACAAAAATCAAGTGTTATGTAGGAATGAACTGGTAACATTTTGGTATGACTCCAAGATAGTAATACGCGTTTAAGATGACGAAAAAAAATGACGGCTAAATAAAATTTTAAAGAAATCTTATTCATAAAATAATTGACCTTTAACCCGTAACCGGTGACCAGGAGTCTCTCAGACTCCTCCTAGGCAAAGTGGGCGGATAACTTTTAAACCAAGAGCAGCTGATATCTCCCCTCCTAGGTACCTTCCTAGAAGAGGTAAAGGAATACACCCACTGAATGGCGCCAGTCAGACTTTAGCCGTTCGTTAGTACGATGCGTGTCGGAGTCTGCGAGACTCCACGTCACCGTTAGTGCGACTATTTTTCGTATTGCAAATTTTAACTTTTTATGTTATTGAAGAAGTGTTTCAATGGCGAACCAGCCAAGTACATCGCGAGGTGTTCGGGCGATAGACCAAAACTTTGAATCTACTGTTTTGGCTTGGTATAAGTCTTTGGATTCAGATAACAGTGATGTTGATGATTGTGACCCCGATTTTGAGATACATAGCGACCACAATTCAAATTCTGCACAGTCCGACAGCCATTCTGATTCAGAAGAACCAAGATTATCTGAAAATGAGGGTGAGCAAGAATCCGATCTAAACGACGAAACGCAATCTAAGAAAACGAAAAAGTATTTTTATGGTAAAAATCGTTACAAGTGGTCAGCTGAGCCGGCAGTCAGAAATGTTCGCACTCCTCAACATAACATTATTACCCATTTACCTGGGCTGGGTGGCAATTGCTCTTCTTTTGGACGTTCAGCAGATCCAAGAGCTATATGGAAATGTATTTACAGATGAAATGCTAGATATTGTAATAAGATGGACATAAAATAGCATATATCAGATATATACAAAAATATATATATAATAAAAGATATCGGATTGAAATGGAGGCATTTTTCGGCTTGTTGATATACACAGCAGTTTTTAAGTCGAATGACGAAGATATCTAATGTTTGTTTGCAACGGACGGGACTGGCAGGGATATATTCCGGGCGGTCATGAGTGGAAAAAGATTTGCCGTATTATTGAACTGTTTGCGGTTTGATGATCCTCTCACTAGACAGGAGCGAAAAGCTGTGAATCTATTGGCTCCTATTCAAGAACTTTTCGAGACATTTATTCGTAACTGTCAACATGAGTTTTGTGTTGGTGAATATGTGTGCATAGATGAAATGCTGGTGGGTTTTAGAGGAAGATGCGCCTTCCGAATGTACATACCATAGCAAGCCACGAAAATATGGAATAAAAATAATGATTCTGACAGATGCAAGAAACCATTATGTATATAACGCATACGTGTATACTGGAAGAGATTCCGATGGAGTGGGACTTTCGCAGAAGGAACAAAGTCTTCCTAAACCTACTCAAGCTGTGATACGCCTCTCAAAGCCATTATTTGGTATTAATAGAAATCTAACAGCCGATAATTGGTTTACGTCAATCGAGTTAGTAGACTTGCTAAAATCCAATGCAATAACTTATGTAGGTACTATGAAAAAAGTAAAAAGGCATATTCCTCCGCAGTTTCTTCCTCAGAAGCATAGAGAAGTAGGGTCGGCAATTTATGGGTTTGCCAAAGATACAACGTTGCTTTCATACGTACCCAAAAAGAATAAAGTGGTCATCTTAGTCTCATCCATGCATCATATAGCATCAACCGATCCAGATACACAAAAACCAGAAATTATAAGCTTCTACAATATGACCAAAGGTGGAGTGGATGCTTTGGATGAAAAATGCACTATTTACAGCACATCGAGAAGAACACGCCGTTGGCCCATGGCATTGTTTCATAAAATATTAGATATGAGTACGGTAAACGCATACATTATATACCAGTGTTACCAAGACACCGTGCCACTGCAAAGAAAAGATTTTATGAAACAATTAGCAAAATCATTAACTTTGCCACACATGAACAGAAGAGTTGAAAACGTCAAACTCCCTCTAGAACTGAGACAAACTATGAGGCGTATCTTACATCTTGAAAAACCTTCTACTAATGAGCAGGAACGGCTAGAAGTTAGGAAGTACTGTTACTTGTGTCCAGCCAAATTGCATAGAAAAACAGCATATGTATGCACATCCTGTAAAAAGCCCATCTGCCTGAGCTGCAGCAACAAAATATGCCGGGAATGTAATGTGGAACGGGAATAATGATGTTTTTTTGTCTCATTAGTTTGCGTTGTGCAATTTTTTTTATTTTTGAAGAGATTTGTTTAATTTTTTATGTATTTTATTCGTTGAAGTTTACTTTATCTTAGACTTGGTTGTTTTTGAAAAATGTTTGTTTTTTTTTTTACAAAATATATTTTAGTTCACTACCATTTTTTTGTTATTTTTTGTCACTCCTTTCTAGATTCCCCCAAAAAAATATGATCGATATGAAATATCACTATACAATTAATAAAACAGTTTACAAAATAAATTAAAAACAAACCTTACATATAAATAATGCGTCCGAATTCCACGAATTAAAAAATATATATATATATATATATAGTAAAAAGGAGTCTGTAAGACTCCACGTCACCGGTTATGTCCCTAAAATGGGACGTCACCGGTTACGGGCTAAAGGAAATTGATTTACTAATTTCGGTTTCGTTATTAAAGTTTATATTTTATATTATCGAATTTAGTTCTTTTCCCATTCGGGCAGAGCTCTTCGTAGAGTATGTACCAATAAATAAATAAAAAACCAAAACAACGACAAACCAGTTTCTAGTTGAAACTCGAACACGAAGGCGAACACTGTTAAAATGCCAAATTAGATTCTATCAAGACGTCAGCCAAACTGTTGTTTTCGAAAGTCAAGATAAATGTATTTCTTGAAGTATGTTACAACATATTTTGCATATCGTTAGGGACATACATAGGTAAAACAGATATGATTTATATCAAACTGGAATAGTGTACGACATATATAATAGTTTTCTCCTTCCGATAAGATCATAATTTCTTTCTCAAACGGTTAAGGTGTTACAATAAAATATAGAGAGTGTTTATGTTAGCTTGTCCACAATTTAATCTGCTATAAATTCCATCATCTGCTGTTACAAAAAGAAACAAATTGTATAGCTAGTTTTGCAACAGTTTACGCTAACGATCCATTGGGCAGTACGGTTGTGGACAGTGGCGTCCATTGAAGACCACCCGCCATATTGATGCAAAAATTCGAAAGGTTTAAATGGGTGCACACATATTATCGTTAGTTTTTCGCAAAATATGACTAAATTAATTTACTTTAACACATTAATAAAAGAAAATGAAATCAGCTAAATGGTTAATTAATGTAATTATTATTAATTTCAGTCTACAAGGAGTAATATGCCGCAGAAAAAAATCGAAATTTAAATTTCTGGCCTTTACACTGACGTGTCAGCGTTAGTTGTAAATGTAGGATTATGTTAATGTCTTACTCTAATAATCTGTTGAAACTATCTAGTACTTTTCCATTTATATTTTTAACAAATAACAAATGTTCTTTTTTTTGTTAAAATAATACGTACCTTCTTTTATGCTAATTTTTGAGAACTTCTACCTTAAATTGGGGTGCAGAATGAAGTAAAAAATACACTAATAGCACCAAAACCTTATAATTTTTAATATTTAATAACTTTCCTTGGATTAAACTTCGGACATTTACGGTCATAGTCATTTACAAATTCATCACAAACACTTTATAATTACAAGCAAGAAGCAGGTGAACCAGGCTTAAACACATTTCTCCATATGGCCAATGGCTTAGAACTTATTGTCTGATCAATATTCATTTTAATAATCAGAAAAACTAATAAAACAATTTACTTAAACAACGAACCTTATAAGAAACCCACGTAGGCCAAAATTCAACAAAACGATTCTAGCAGCAATATGGTTGAACCAATCAAAAATTGGTTACCCTATTGTTGCAACTAGCCTTATAAAGTCACTGTATTTATCAGTTATTGATAGCGTCATCTGTGCAGGAATAGCACAAGTTCCATACAGCTGTGATAGAAACCGGCAAGTAGGTTAAAATGAAAATTTAAAGATGGCAAATCTGAATCAATTTGATGATTCAATTTAAGTGAATCGACTCAGTCATAGGATTTGTTCAAATGAATGATTGTTTTGTTAATTTGGACGTGCAGCCAGTTTGTAGATGACAAATGGTTGAGGTAATAAGTTGAATTGGTCAAACGAACAATATGAATTTCAAGCCTGGGAATTACTAACACACACATATATATATATATATATATATATATATATATATATATATATATATATATATATATACAGTGTGTCCGAAATTGGTTATGACAGTATTGGGATCTCGGAAACCGTGATAGTTACAAAAACGTTTAAATGGAGAAAGTTTTAGGCAATTATGTTTGTAATTTAACGCCGTTTTGCTCGCGATTCTATCGTTTTTAGTTTTTGAGATATTTTGAAAAAACCAAAAAACTGCATTTTTGAAAAAGTCCTATAATTTATTTATTTATGAAAATTTTCAAAATCTGTAAGAACATTATTAAGGCAACTTTTTACGTAGAGTGCACCTATTAAGTCAGATTTTACATACGACGTTTCGATTTTCTAGAACCATCATCAATTTTGTTTTTTCTTATGGCCGCTGTGTTCGATTTTAACAGTTTTGAAAAGAGTATTTCTTTAGCTTTTCAACGGTGTATCACACTTTGTAATTAGGTTATTACTAAAGGTGCAAAAAGTGCGTAGAGAAAATATTTAAACGTTTTTTGGAATTATCAAAGTAAAAAATTAAAAATTAATAGTGTTAAAAGGCAATATGTAATTCAACATCCAGTTCTACAAAAAATTAGTAAAAACTACTCAATAACATTGCACAATGTTCACAAATGTTCAAATGACCAGCCGCAGATAACACTAACATCTTTGCTCAAGTAGGCTTTGGTTTTGAAATAATAGAATGCTTTTAATCTGTCAAAAATGCAACGTTTAAGTTTTATTTAACGTTCATCGCTGTTTTAATAAGGATTACAATGGCGTTAAATTTTTCTAATGAAGAAATGTTTGATATGTTAGTGTGTTATATTAAAAATGAAAGAAATGCAAACAGGGCCATGGATGTGTATTTTGACACGTACCCCGAAAGACGGCAGCATGGCAGAACTTATTTTCAAACGCTGGTTAGAAACTTGCTTGAGTTTGGCAGTTTTAATAAGATTCGCACAAAGAAGTATGCAAAAGACAACGAGCAACGCAATAGGCAAATCCTAGAATATTTTAATGAAAATCCGACTTCATCTACAAGAAGAAGCGAAACAGAACTTCAAATTCCAAATTCTACCGTTCATGGCGTCTTAAAAGTAACTAAATATCGTCCTTACAAGCCAACAATTGTGCAAGGACTTCAAGCAGGTGATTTCGAAAGAAGAATTGTTTTTTGTAATTGGTATATCAATAGATGTCGAGAAAATCCCGCTTTTTGCAATAAAGTCATTTGGTCAGATGAGACTCATTTTACAAACTGTGGCATTTTTAATAAAAAAAATCACCATTATTGGGCTATTGAAAATCCGCAACTACGCGATCCACGCGGGCTGCAAGAGCGATTTGGTTTTAATGTGTGGTGCGGGATGCTTGGTAAGATAAACATAGTCTAATTGAATTGCTTATAATTCAATATTTTCCATTACTTTTTAGGAAATCGTCTCATTGGTCCCTTTATTTTTGATCAGACACTGACAGGCCCAAGATACCTTGCCATGTTACAGAATCAAATAGTTCCTGCCATTCGAGAAGCTGTGCCAGATGATCAGTTTAATAGCTTGTGGTTTCAGCAAGACGGTTGTCCTGCACATAACAGCAGTGATGTACAAACCTTTTTAACAACAACTTTTGGTGAAAACGTAATATCCAACAGTGGTCCTATCCGCTGGCCAGCTAGATCCCCGGATATCACGCCGTTGGATTTTTATTTATGGGGATGTGCGAAAAATGAAATATACGAATTTGACCCCCCAGAAAATAGGCAAGTTCTTGAGCAGCGAACCCGAAATATTCTAGAAAATATAAATAGAAATACCATTCAACGGGTAATCAGAACAGTTGAAAGGAAATGCGGACACTGCATAGAAAAAAACGGTCAACATTTTTAATCCTAGTATTATGTAGCATTTTTTTATTAATTTTATTGAGTAGGTAGTTCATACTGATTTTCTGTTAATTCTTGTAAGGTTAGTACTTTTAAATCGCCATGAACGGTTGACTTCAGAATGTGAAGTTCTGTTTCAATTCTTCTTATGGAAAAAACCAGATTTTCATTAAAATATTCTAATATTTGCCTATTCCATTCCTTGTCATACTTGCATACTTTCTGTTGCGATTCTTAAAATTGGCTAACCCTAGCAAGCTTCTAATCAGTGCAGCGCTTGAAAAGAAGTTCTGTCGACAGTCGTTCTTCGGGGTACATTATGTGCAGTGCACATAGTATTAATGTTACTGAGTAGAACTTACTGATTTTATGCAGAATTTGATGTCCAATTTAAAAATATTGCTATTTGAAACTATTAAATTTTAATTTATATCGATAATTCGAAAAAATGTTTAAACAGTCTTATTTCAAACGCAAAGCCTACTTGGGCAAAGATGTTAGTGTTATATGCGGGTGGTAGTTTGAACATGTGTAAACATTGTGCACGAATCAATTATGTTATTAAGTAAAGTTTTTACTGATTTTTTGTATTTTGTATTCTTTTCATAAATAAATAAATTTTTATTTGATAATTCCAAAAAACATTTAAATATTTCCTCTACTTTTTGCGAAAATGCAAAGTTTTTTTATTTTTTCAAAACTGTTAAAATCAAAAACTAAAAAAAACAAAATTGATGAGCAAAACGGCGTTAAATTACAAACATAATTGTCTAAAACTTTCTCCATTTAAACGTTTTTGTAACTATCACGGTTTCCGAAAATGATCCCAATACTGTCATAACCAATTTCGGACACACTGTATATATACATATATATATATATATATATATATATATATATATATATATATTTTCATAACTTTACACACATATATATAATATATATATATATATATATATATATATATATATATATATATATATATATATATATATATATATATATATATATTTCGATTTTGTCTGTTTGGTCTGGCTATATTTTGTATAATTATTCCTGACGTGACCCAAATACTATCTATTTTTCTCACAATATCGATTCTTTGCGTGGGTACTTTGCATTAAAAAATTCAAAAACTTCCATTTGGGTGCCCAACATGTTTCAATGACCAACCATCATTAAAATCTCTATTCGTTCAGCTTGACTTAGACGTACCAATTTTAAAACTTAAATTTTATCGTAATAACTTCTGCTAAGCTACTTTCAATTCAGGCAAAATTACTTCATATGTCAATTATCAAATGTTACTCTTCCCAATGTCACTAAAGATGAGATAAAGAGATTAAGCTGCACAATAATTCTTTCGAAGAAAATTCATTTTAGGTATAGGACATGATACATAAAATATGTTGACGTAGAATTTAAAATAAGGTAAAAAATAGGTGTTTTAATTAAAAAAAAAAAGAAGTTAGCTGTCATAATTTATCATCCTATATACATAAAATTATCAAATCATCAAAAAAATGACAACTAAAATTAAAAATTAACAGGACCGAGGTTTTTTGAAAAAAATCAACCCTGTATATTTTATGAATTTATTCCAACCTTTACGTTCCACAATAAATATTTCAGAAACATAAAAAATATTTACAGAATTTGACGTAGAATTTAAAAATAAGATAAAAAATAGGTATTTTTAATTTAAAAAAATGAAGTTAGCTGTCGTAATTTATTTTCGGATCACTCTATATACATGAAGTTATCATTGAAAAAACCAACGTGTCTAAGGTTTTTTTGAAAACAAACAAAAAAAACTCTGTATATTTTATGAATTTATTCCAACCTTTACGTTCTCATTGTATATTTATACAGCATTATCGAATAAAAATATTCCACGTTTTTCTCACACTTAATTTTCTTTTGATTTAAAATAAGAATAGTAAAGCCAAAAGAAAAGGGGAACTATAATCCTTCCTTTATTGCCCAATAATAAATTCTGTTTTCCGAAATAGTCGCTTTTATTTGACGACTGTCGACTTGTTGATCCTCTGTCTCCACTTCACAGTTTCGAATGGGTTAGCGTTATTGACGTGCTCCCAATTAACCCCAACTTCTCGTGTCTGCTACATCGTAAGATGACAGCTGATGGTCGCAAAATATCTACTCTTTCAGTAGTTTGAGAGCAATTATTGAACTAGTTCTTTGCAGTTGGTTCTCAATAAAAGTTGTTATGTTTTTAATTAGTTGCATCTTGACAAAAACTTCTATTAATAAACGCTAAAGATTTAAGTCTGTAGTTAAATTGGCCTTAAAAATATTGTTTTGCAAACATAATGCACAAAAGTAGCTACAGGGTCTTTATTGGCGTGAGAGTTCCATAAGCGCCGAGTATAGGATGGCTGCGATGCTAAAGCAACCCATGGGCGAATTTGTGGGTTGCTTAGCAACCTATGGCGGACTCGTGTAAAAAAAATTAATTCAGAATAATCTTAGGTAATGGAAAACGCTGCGAATCAGTCGCAGCATTTTATTACATAATCATCATTCAATAAACCAAAAAAAAAGTTATCATACAAATATTGTTCTTTATTTTTAAAAAATGGAGCATCCATGGGAGCACTAAATAAAAATTTTAACACCTTCCATTTTTTCAGAACCTGCTTAGGTTTTTAAATACTAATTTATTCTATAGAAAATGCAGTATTCGGAATATTTGCGTTTAATTTGGCCTTAAATAAAAGGTAAGATAACATATAATTCTTCTTTTTTATTAGAGATAATGAAGTAGGACCCAATTTAGTTCAGTACGTAGTTATTTAGTAACCCATATGTATTGTCTTTTTAAACATATTTACTGGGCGCCATTTTGTTCCGTCATAATATACCAATATAAAACTAGTTTCTACCTATGCCACACTTGATATTGGGACACAATTTAAAATAAATTCAATAACTGGTTTTTACATTGACACACACCTCCATTTTATTACGTCATGTTGAATTCATGCCAGTTTATTCTAAAATCACATTTAATATTACTGCAATATTTGAAGTCAGTTGAATAAGATTTTTTTTACGTTGTTTTTTAAAAATTTCAGTTGGCCGCCATTTTGTTCGTACCACAATTTTCACAGTTTTCTTCTATACCATATTTAATGCTTACACAAAATTTGAAATTAATCTGATAAGTAGTTTTTTTCAGGCTGACTTTTTAGGCCACCATCTTGTTTTGTTATCTTGGATTCATACTAAGATGTTACCACTTCATTCCTATGTAATGCAAAATTTGAAGTAAATATGATTTTAGTTTTTTTAGTAATAATTTTTTACCGTTTCACTAGGCCTAGTTACGGTACATTGGATTTGTACTAAAATATCATCATGTCATCCGCCAATTACCCTTAAATTTGAAGTCAATTTGACAACAGTTTTTAAATTGTCAGACAGACGGCTCGACGGAATTGATAAAACATATTTTCTACGAGCGTGGGCGAAGTGATTATTTGCGCACTCATTTGCGTTCGTAAAGTTGAACTTTGCGCACGGAAACTCTTTGCGCACACTTTTTATTCGAAGAATTATCGTCTTTATACAGGACTTTTAGATATTTTAAAGTTTTCAGGGTTAAAAAATATTCAACAAATAAAGATTTATCGTGATCGTATCGTAGATAATTTAGCCAAATTTACTCCATATTAGATTATCATAATTGATTGACCTATATCATTACTTGTCAGTGTCAAATAAGACAAGAATACGTTCTCTTTGCCACCTTGCAATGTTGACAATTTCAGTCTTTTTGCTATGTCAACCGAAATACAAACATTCAATCATTTGAAAAAAGCTTCAAAAAAAGTAATTGTGTTTAAAATGGATATTTCGGATGAAGAAATACCAGAAGAGGTACTAAAGGCCCCGGAATCAGCAAATTTGGAGCTACTGCCAGTAAAATCAGAATAGAAGTATGAGAAGCAGTACTACTTGTTCAGGAAATGGTCCAAAGGAAAAGGTGTGAAAACGGTTACAGAAGAGATACTATTAGGATATTTTCTTGAATTAAATTTATATTATTAAAATATAGATATAAGTAAATTCTACAAATTAACTGCTTTTATCAAAAAACAAAATGTTGGCTTCAAACCAAAGAAAGCAATTATTTTTACAAAAGAAAGCATCTACTATTTTATAGAAAATATACAGCCTTACGACTACCATCAACAACGCAACAACTTTTTTTTATAAGTTTTAAAAAAAGGAAGTACGCAACACAGTGTGTTGGGATTAACAGTTTCGGGACTCTCAGGGAAAATGCGGCATTCCTAAAATTGGCAACCCTGAACTCTACACGGAGCATACTTTTCGTCGCTCCTTCAACTGCTGGCCGATTCCGGAAAAATATTAACGACTAAACTAAATACAAAAAAGTTTGAAGTTCCATTTCATTCATTAAAGCCGGATAACGAACCATCTTCATCAGATTTCTCAAGAAACCAGTTGCACTCAGCTTTAAATTTGCAGCATGCCACAAACTGTACCTTCAATATTAATATGGTTAATAATAATAAGTAATATTATTTCTGTTTTAAGTTAAAATAAAAAGTTTTCCTAATTTATTTAAGGTTTTTTATAATTTTATGAAGAAATATTGTTTTACTCGCGCTTAGAACCTACCTATATAAACAGGTAAAAAGTTTGTTCCTAACACTAGCGCAAAGTGTCTTTCCCGCACTTAAAGCGTATCCGAACTCCGATACGAGTCGTTCGTCTAGCTGCTTTTGCATGCGGCAAAGTACCACTTTACGCACGTGGTAGGAAAATAACTACTTTGTCATCTAGAGACGCTAAAACGTGAGGATATGTAAAATCGGAGAGGGTGATTTTTTTTACGATTACAAACATTTTATTTGGCCACCATTTTGTTCCGCTATCTCTAATTAGTACACCAATTTTACTTGTTCGTCTCTAAACTACAATCAGTTATGACAAACAATTTGAAATCAATCCACTAAGTAGTTTTTCAGACCGAATTTTTAATAATTTATAAAGCCGCCATTTTGTTGCCCATGTTGGATTCTTCCCAAAATTTTACGAGTTGATTTCTTCATAATACTTGATTTTTGTGAAAAATTTGAGATATTGAATATGCAATTTTTTCGTAACAATTTTTTTTATTCCACTAAGTCGTCATTTTGTTTCGCCATATTGGATTTTTACCAAAATATTACCAGGTCATCTCCCCATATAACCCTTAATTTCTGAGGAAAATTTGAAGTCAATCGCATAGGTAGTTTTTTAGCCATGCCGCGAAAAGACAGAATGACAGACAGACAGACCAATGGAATTGATAAAAAATGTTTTTTGACATCTAGGGAAGCGTAAAGATCTGAGAAATTGTCGTATAGTGATTTTGTTCACGGTTATAATACTTTGCTTTTACGTGGGAAGTACAAATAAAAAATGACAAGTTTTGTTTAATAATCTAATGGAAATAAAAGTTCCCCGTATTTTTGCTCATCAATATATTTGACATTTATTTTAAAAACTAATACATATGTTAAATAGTGCAATATTTATATTATTATATTTGATCACTGTGTCTACTCTGTGTATCTTCGGCAGCGCGTCGGAAACCATCTGTTTTTAGATCCTTCGATAACAGCAGACAGATGGTTTCAAAAGTTTTAATTGCCCCGTATTAAACACCCCTTTAAATTTATCTTTAAAATTAGGTTAGCGCAATGGCAATGGGGTGTAAGCCAGAAATCACTTGATTTCTGGCTCATATCATTTTTTGTATTTTTGTTATTTATATAACACAGCAATGTAGCAGTAAGGCTAAATATTTAAATTGAAATAATTGCGCTGAACCGAAATCATATTACAGGTAATGCTATATTTTATTAACGTCCCCTTCAACACTTTATTCTATTTAAGTTTTGTCGCTCTTTTGAAAAATGAAAGTATTGTAAAACGATAAAGAGTCACCATGCAATATTTTTTAAAATCTTTAGGTTTTAGGGGCACAAAAGTCAAGTGTGACACAGAACTAAACAACTAAGACTTATTTTGTTTTAAACTTTAAATTGAAAAGTTTAAAAAATACCAAAAGTTATAAAGCAAAACAACTAGAATGAACTGAAACTTCCTCGTAAAGGATCATTAACTTTCTTTTCTTCCGTTTAAAGCAGTTTAAGATAACACAATTTAGTTCTGTATATACAGTGTGTTAGGGGTTTGACCACAAATATTTTAACATGGGATAGTATGAAGGGTTTTAAACAAAATATTCTTATAAACCATCGGCAAATTCGAAAGGGTTCTCGTGATATTTAATTTTAAAATGTTTAACTTTGGAGAAGGTTTCAACTAATTTAAAGACACCATAGCAACATTGTTATTTGCTTGGACATCAATATGATGAGAATCCCATCAATTGTGTTTTGGCATTAAAGAAGTATAAAGAAACCTGTAGGTTTGAAAAGAATTCAATTATTTTATTTTGATTATTTTTTTGGAATGTAGGAACTAATTTTTTAATAAATTGTGATTTGTAAGGATAATATCGGCGTGTATAAAACATAGTAAAAACCTATAATTAAAACTTTTTAGATTATTTATTTGTATAGTTTTTAACTGCGCAACCCTACTTAATTAGGTTTATTAGTTTCCAAAAATGATTAAAGATTATAAACTTACCGAGCATATTAATTTTATTGCACTAGGTAGGTAATTCACACACTAAAAAAGGTATTTTAAAAACTTAAAGTAAATGCTGAAAATAACTACCGACACTACTCAAGCACGCACGAACATGGCGAAGCCAATTTTCTTGAACATATTAAAGAACGTTAGGTCTTTGTCTAATTTGTTCCTCTGCAGCAAAAATACGGTTTCTAAGGTCATCTGTATTTTCAAGCTCAGGTATACAACAGGTATACACAAATATTTTCATTAGGCCACAAAAATAAAAATCAAGGGCGTTTAGGTCTGGTAAATTCGCCATTTTCTAGGTCCTGAGGCATTTCGACCTATCCACCTATTATCAAACGTATTATCCAGATGTTGTAACACATTCTTATGAACGGGGGCTCTATCATGGAAAAACCAGGCACTAGCTCGCTGAGCCAAAGGAATATCTTCTGAAAAAGTGGACAAGTCATTAGTTAAAAATTGGAGGTATGCCTCTCCTGTTAAACGCCTTGGTAGCTCAAAAGGTCCGATAAAACGATTGTGGATTATTCCAGCCCAAATATTTTTTGAACACCGGTATTTAGATCGGCTTTGTTGAATCGTGTGTAGATTTTCTTGAGCCCAGGTATGAGTGTTAGTATAGTTTAAAATTCCATCTCTCGTAAAACATCATCGGCTGTCAGTACGTTTAAAGTAAAATTTTTGTGTTCTTGGTTTTTTCTGGGAAACCACCGGCAAAATTCTCTTCTTCGGGGTAAGTCCTCTAAAGTCAAAGCCTGTACTCATTGCACACGATAAGATACGATGAATGGTCCAATTAGAAAATCCAACTTGTCGCCAGATTTCTCGAGTGCTCAAACCAGGGTTTGCCTCCACTAGGGCTAAAATATTTTCCTTCTTTGCGGGTGTTATTTGCCTTTCAGGCCCCCGATTAGTTTGACGGTCATTTACACTTCCCGTATCGCGAACTCTTTGTAAAACCGCCCCAAATGTTCTGTCATTAGGACACCTCATGTTAGGATATCTTTCCCAGTATGTTTGGGACGCCAAATGAGCATTCTGTCTACACTCTCCATCAATAAGTAACATGTCTGCATATTCAATATTTGTACACATTTTTAAAGAGTTTTTACATCCCGAATTCAGGTAAATCAAAACAAGACTAAAACTAAAACTGATATGTTTGCGAATTGTTATGTTCCTTGTAGCCTCGTTTCTCTACGGCGGGCGGTGTTGCCGTTTTCAAATAAGCATTCTATGGCAAAATAAAACAATTTATTCGTTTTTTATTTTTTAAATTTAGGTTGGTCAGATATTTTTCTAAGAAAAACATTTTAAGCATCTTGTAGAAAAATCATATAATTAATTGTTTTACTTAATAAAATTAATAAATGTGTTAACGATGTGCTTAAAAATTAATAAAATAAAATACAACTTTAAGGCCGTTTTTCTCAAAAATGGTATGAAATTGTGCCTATGTTTTTTTAAACATTTTTTTAAAAATGATCATTACTACTAAGTGTTAAAATATTTGTAGTCAAACCCCTGACACCCTGTATACTTGTTTCCTAAAATAAGTAAGGAACGTTTTTATATTGTGGAGAACGCCTCAAGGTAAATTTGGAATTTTTTTTTAGTTAAATCGAGAAGGATATCGTTTCAAAAAAACAACATATCGTTTCAAGCTGTAATTGACAAGCTCATAGAAAGAAAACAGAGTAAACTTTAAAATCAATCGCATTAGTAGTTTATGACATATGCCATGTATAAACGGACAGACTGGCGCAAAATAGGAGAACATGCTTGTTGGGGTCCAAGGACCGGAAACCGCAAAATCTCGGACACTGATTTTTTCACGATTACAAAAATTCCTCCCTCTTACGAAGGAAATGAAATTCCGAAAACTGAAGCTAGAACAGTTACCGCATTTTGTTAAATCTTTAGAGTAAGAATTAAAATAGAGTTCATTATTTACATATTTATCCACTGCCAAGATTACCTCACAGTTTAAGATCGATCGTACGACGATGCCAAGCCTAGCCAGGAACTCCAATGTTTATATTAAGGTGAATATGAATAGAAAAAACAGTTTTCCAGTATTATTTACTAAGCAGTATAAAGAAATTACTTTTATTGCAAAATAGTAAAATACAAGCTAAAATACCTAAAGCTTCAGATCAGATTACACCAGTAACAAGAGTTTTAGTTAGATATGGCAACCCCAATCGACAACTCCACGTATCAGACCATCCCACTGTCGTATTAGACCATCCCAGTTTTATTGACAAGGGATCCTGTAAAGTATAATAGTCTACAGTCAAGATTGTTACAGGGTCACGTGACCGGCGTGGCTTAAAAACCAATAGCGGGTCTTGGAACTATAATAAATTTTAACATTAAAGAAATTAATTTGCTAAAAAATATTTTAACCCAGAAATTAATTCAATTAAAATTGTCGTTAGATACCAAGCTTTTCTAAAGGCCGTTTTACATGCTGCAATTCTTCTTGCAATATACAATAGTCTTGAATGTGAGCATGCGCAGTTCGACAAAATCGTGCACGTCTTTTGCAATTGCAAGAGAATTCGACCATATTTTGTGGTTAGAAGTTATACTTCTTACGGAGCATACATGATTTATGTAGGCCCCTTTCTATAAACATTTTGTCTCTTTTGGTTTGGTTATTAAAAGAAAATATCTAAATAATGGCGTGTGGCAAATAGTAATTTTTGAAACGTTTTTTTATCCATTCTTAAATAAATTAGCGTACTTTTCTTTGTCCTATGGCAAAAATTCTTCAGTCAGTCTCATATTTCCTCTTTCTTGGTTTTACCATGGTCCAACCCACCATGTTCTTTGTCTTCTTTCCACGTTGCTGGTTTCCAAAAGAACAGCAGCAGCAATAATTAAGGAAACTGAAGCAGCGATTACTTTTTTCGGGTTGGATTTACTTATTTTACGGTCCATTTTAACTTGTAATAATAATTTAACTCGCACCACAATTAGTAAACTGTCAACTGTAAACCATTTTGAATCAAGTAGGCTGAAGTCCGGAAGTAAATTAAATTTTCAAAAGTTGGCTACATATTGCAATTAAAACACAATTGCCGCTTGTAAAACAACTTGCAAGAAACATTGCGCGCAATGTCTTGCAAGTGCAATCTCTTGCTGCAATAGACTTGAAGGTATGTCTTGCAGCATGTAAAACGGCCTTTAGCTTTAGCTAGCATGTATTTTAACGTATTAGTGTGCAATTGTTGATATGGTTCAAATCTTCTAATTATATGTTGCCTTACTTCAAGAAGCAGCGTTCTAAAGACGGTGACATTGGAAGAACATTGATTTTTTAAATATTTAATAAATAAGTTTTATTTACTTTATTTGTTTCTTAAACCCGGTATATATTAATTGGACTTCTTTCTTGAGTATAGGTTTATTTGCAAAATCAAACAATGGCATTAACTTGACGTTTCGCCTATCATAGTAGGCTTTCTCAAAATTGCTCATTCCTTTATTATTATTTTTTTTTATATATATATGGCTTTCCTTACCTATCTACAATTAATTTAAAAAACATTTAGTGGTCTAATTATAAAATGACATTTACAATTGACAATAATTATTACAAAATTAATAAACTAAGGTTACCTAGTTTATTAATTTTGTAATAATTATTGTCAATAGTATAAAATTTTAAATCAGTTTTAGAAAAATTGTAAATGTCATTTTATAATCAGACCACTAAATGTTTTTTAAATTAATTGTAGATAGATAAGGAAAGCCATATATACCAAAAAAAAAAATTAAGGAATGAGCAATTTTTGAGAAAGCCTACTATGATAGGCGAAATGTCAAGTTAATCCCATTGTTTGATTTTGCAAATAAACCTAAACCCAAGAAAGAAGTCCAATTATATATATATATATATATATATATATATATATATATATATATATATATATATATATATATATATATATATATATATATATATATATATATATATATATATATATATATATATATATATATATATATATATATATATATATATATATATATATATATATATATATATATATATATATATATATATATATATATATATATATATATATATATATATATATATATATATATATATATATATATATATATATATATATATATATATATATATATATATATATATATATATATATATATATATATATATATATATATATATATATATATATATATATATATATATATATATATATATATATATATATATTGGTATGGGTATAAGAATAAAATACTACATCATATATTATTTAAAGCGGTATCAATCCTGGTAGAAAGCCGAATATTTGTTGTTTAACATATCTTGCGATAAAGCGGATGCCGCTATATATATATATATATATATATATATATATATATATATATATATATATATATATATATATATATATATATATATATATATATATATATATATATATATATATATATATATATATATATATATATATATATATATATATATATATATATATATATATATATATATATATATTGTTTGATTGGTTGTAGTTTAAAAATGCCATTGAAGACATCTGTGTCGGCAGAACCAGAGATCACTCATGCAGTTTTTGTAACTATGTGTCTTCTTTGGCTCTGTAAAAATCGCTGAATATTCTGGATTTATAGTAAGAACTTGGGTAAAGATTATATAAATTGGATCCGGTTTTGTGGTCGCTCTGGCGTGTAGAATATATTTTTAGTTGCTTAAACATGATATCAAATTGTATAAGCATTTAGTTTTTTTACACTACACATGGAAAAAACTACATAATATGGAAGTTAGTTGATATAAACGGATTTAATCTTAGAGTAGGAATTAAAGTAGAGATCACAATTCATTCATAAATCACGTTAGGGGTATGCGCCAACATGGTACTATCTTCATGTTTTTCCATTACTGTCGGTCTGTTCCGGTACAGCTAAAAAATCCACTTTTTATTTAATTTAAATTAAGGATTCTTACCTATTCCTTAATAAGACAAATAGGTATTTTTACAAATTTCAAAGAAATAATTGTTCCCTACTTCACTATTAAAATTAGACCATCTTTTTTGCCATATGTCAGTGTCGTTTTGTAATATTGACATTTAGATAAATTATTTGTTCAGTTGTTAAAAATGTCATCTTAAACCTGTAGCTGTCAACTTAGACCTTGTCTAAATTTAAATCTCTTTAGTGAATACTATTGTTAGAGTTTTAGACTAAAATCAATGCTTTTTACGCTCTTTTATTGGCTTCCTACTCGTCTGATTGTATGTTTGTATGTCTGGTTCAAATCTTGTAATAGATTTTTCACCACTTTCATTACCGATTATTTTCAGGTTTGACGTGCATCTACTTTCGGATATAAAAAATCCGATTTTTGTAGCCAACGTTTAGAAATCCAAAATGGCGGCGTCAATACTGCCGACGAATTTTGTTACTTGTGTAGTTTAAACTGAAAATCGGTGCCTAGGAAAATTTAAGAGTGTCAGCATTTAAAAATTCAAAATAGCGTTGTCAAAATGACAATGTCAACAGGTCGGACGGATGATTTTTTAACATTTGTGGGGATTATCTAAGAATGCACAACAAAAATCAAAGTGGTAACGCCAATGTAGCGAACGAATTTTGTCCTTTGTACAGATTCAGCTGAAATATCTAGAAGTATTTAAGAATGAAAGTTATGAAATTTTAGTCAATATTTGGGAATTGAAAATGCCGGCACCCGCATAGCAGACTAATTTTAACATTCTTGCAGATTTGATTAAAATTCGGCATATAGGGGTATTTAAGACTGCACATCATAAGTTTTTGTCAACATTATATATATATATATATATATATATATATATATATATATATATATATATATATATATATATATATATATATATATATATATATATATATATATATATATATATATATATATATATATATATATATATATATATATATATATATATATATATATATATATATATATATATATATATATATATATATAATATATATAGATATATATATAAATATATACCATTAATTTGTCCAGTCGTCCTACTAAAGTTTTCCATTTTTAGTCATCGAATTATATTGTGAACAATTTTATCGTTTAATTAAGATAAAGTTCAGTTAGTTAATATTTTTAGTTTTCTTTTATAATTGTTCACTCGTTCCTCGACTACAGCTACACAGTGTTTCGCGACTAAAACAGTCTCCTGTAAAATATCCCTACAACACAGGCTACTTGCATCAGGACAACGTCATTATCTAGTAAACATAGTTTAAACATGACCCATTTTCACAGTAAACAACATATGCGTTAATTAAACAACAGGGTTTCTGTAATACGCTCTTCCCTAAAACGTCCGAGATTCATGTAGAAGGAAGAAATTTACTTTATGCGTCCGTTTTAAATCCGGTAGCAAAACTAGCCTGTATGAAAGCCGCCCTTTACAGTGCTGGACTGCGCCAGTTTGGTCTTAGATAGTGACACTCACTTTTATTGTTTTATTGGTAAAGGTACTTTCTATTATATATCTACTATTCAGAGCAAAAATATATATATATATATATATATATATATATATATATATATATATATATATATATATATATATATATATTCTACTTTTGTTGATATTCGCCTGTTAGTTCGCTCTACGTTCAACTTCTGACAGTAATGTACGGAATGGTGTATGCTCCTTGGTTTTACAATTTGATTTTGTCTTTGGGTTTCCAAGTAGTTTACTTATGGTTGCTTGTGACTTGTGTATTATTTGTATGTTGTGTTTTCTACGAATTCTTCCGATTCTGTCTGTTGTGTTGCTGTCTCCTCGGTTTATAATTTTTGGTGTTTGTTGTTCAGAAATCTTAATAGCTTTCTCTATGGTGCGATTTGTCTAGCCATTTTTCTTTAAAGCACCAGATATTATATTTAGTTCGTTCTGTCAGGAATCTAGATATTAGAGTATTGACCACATGAATTTGTGCTGGGTGATGATGTGATCTTGCATTTAAATATCTGTCGATAAGTGTTGGTTTTCTAAACACGGTGAATTGGAGATGTCCGTTGCAATTGCAATTTTGTGATCAAAACATCTAAAAATGGATGCTTGTTGTTTCCTTCTAACTCTAGAGTAAATTGTATTCTGGGATGCCTTGAATTTACGCGAGTCAGAAAATTTTCGAGCTCTGTATGGCTATGATGCCAATAATATATAATAAATATGTCATTCACATAAGAAGTCCCAAACTTGAGCCTCAAGCTTGTTTCTCAAGAGCTTTTTCTCGAAATGTAAATAAACTCGCGACTACTAATATACATACAACATCTATTTGTTTTTTCTTAACAAAACTGCGCTAGTTTCAAAGGTCATCTACATGACCTACAAAACAAAACTTAAAGGGTTATTCTACTCCCCCTTTTCCCCTACTCCCTATATGATGTCTAAATAAAGAGTTGTCTTTTACGATATTAATACTTGAAACTGGGCAGATGCATTGGTCAAGCCCTCTGAGCCCAAGGAAAAAATAAAGAGTGAATTTTCCGACAAAGAATTTTCTTTTCTTTATAATTTTGTTTGTGTTTAATAATTAAAAAAAAAACAAACTTGGAAAAAGGTCTTTTAGTGGTTATTAATAAGCACACCAAATTTTAGGTCTTTGTATACATGACACTAATTTTTTTTAGTACCTAAATAGTTCTACGTAATTTCTTCAAATTTGGTTTCATATGTTTTAAATGTTTATTTTGATAAGTTTATGTACATTATTATTGTGAGCCTATACTCAAAAAGATAAGCCAAACAGTGCAATAGGTTAGTTCTTAAATAAAAAAAATAATTATTTAATTATTATTTTTAAAGAAAATAAATTTTATTTCATTTAAATTTTTTTTTCATAAACAATTATTATTATTGTATAAATATGAAATAAAATTCCATTTTTTTTGAAAATAAGCGTCTGTAATTACCTACTACTCTAAAACACAAGTTTTTTTCCAAAATTATATTTTTACTTACCCTGAAAAAATCACTCTTTCAGGTTTTCACAGATCTACACGTTTTTGGGTCCCTAGATGCTCAAAAACATGTTCTCTTAATTCTCTTAATCGGTCTGTCTGTCGGTTTGTCTGTCGGTCTGTCTGTCGGTCTGTGTGTCAGTCTGCTTGTCTGTCGATCTGCCTCTCTTTTTGTCTGCTTGTTGGCGCAATAGCCAAAAAAATACTTTCCCGATTGATTTCAAATTTTGAAATAAAATTGAGGATGGTATAGAAATGATCTGATAACATTTTGTCAAAACGCCAATGTGGCGGGAAAAATGGCGGCCTAGTGAAATGTTAATAAAATTGTTACTAAAAGACTACTATTTCAAATTTTCTAATAAATAACGGTCTAGTGAAAATGTTAATGAAATTATTACTAATAAACTACTTATACAAAACAGAACTTTACAAAACTGCACCAGCTCTCTAAATTAAGCTTTAACGTTTTTTTTTTTAATATTGAAAATTATATAAAATATCTATATAAAGATATCAAGAAAGAGAGAGATGAAAGATTTTAATATTTCTGGTTTTCCGAAAAATGTCTTTTTTTTTTGAATTATTACTTTCATTTTCTATTTTTTGTGCCTACATTTTACTTAACTACTTAATTTAATTACTAATCCTATGTTTTATTTGTGGCAAATTATGCTTGTTAAAATATTAGGTTTCTCCATTTATGTTCAAATTAGTTTATGAGAATTAATTTAAATTTAATTAGGACTTACGTGCAAGGTGAGTTTTTTACTACAACTAGCTTCTATGTGAAATATTCCAATTTTTTCATTTTTGTGTTATATAGGACTACATATTGGTAAATTTACATAAAAATATAATTATTCTACACGTTTAAGTTTTAAATTGATCGCATCTAATGAAGACGACCGAGTGTATTATCAGTGGAATTTCTTTCTGTAGTTTTTTATAAATATATAATAAACAAAATATATATATATATATATATATATATATAATATATATATATATATATATATAACTTGTATTGTATATATATATATATATATATATATATATATATATATATATATATATATATATATATATATATATATATATATATATATATTATTGTTTATATATAACATATGCATATTTTTTGGATTATTTTTACTCAAATTGTGAATTAGTATCTGATTGTTTTAAAGTCATTAAAAGTTGTGAGTAAATAATACTAAGATCATTAATGTCTTTTTTCTTATTTAGACATTCATTATCTAGGAAAATCTCCACCATTTCTAAAAATTTTTTTTTGTTCGAATTTTTTTCTGTGTTTAGAACCTTGCAATTTATGAAAATCTATGACATATTTGTGTTGGTATGTGTTCTGCAAGTGTGCAAGAATGTTTTTGTAATCTGCAGTCACTTTTGTGTCTAGTTATTCTTTGTTGTAAAACAGTGGAGGTTTGCCCTATGTATTTTTCATTACAATCATTACATGTTAGCGAGTAAACAACATTTGATTTTTTAGTTGGTTCATCTCGATCTTTTAGCCTGGAGAAAGTGTTGCCTATTTTTAATATTTGTTTGCCACATATTTTTTCTAGTTTATGGCTTAATTCCTGGCAATAAGGTAGAGAGAAATAGTAAATCTGTTGATTATTAGGTACAAGGGCACTGATATTAGTAGAACTCTGATTATTATTTAAAGAAACATTGATCCCTGGAGAAAGTACTACAGTTGCATTGTTATTATTATTATTATTATTTATTGTTGCATTAATAGAGTTATGTAAAAATTTATTAAGAAACCATTTAGGGTAGGAATTGTTTATCAAAATTTTTTTTGATTTTCTTTTGTATAGTCTGGATGGCTTATTTTTTGTATTCTATTGCGTAATGCTAATACCAAATTAACTTTCATTTTTTGTGTATGATATGAATGAAAATTAATATATCTACCTGAGTATGTGGGTTTTGTATACCAGTCGACTTTAACTACGTTGTTTTCAGTTCTAATCAATGGTGCAATATTGTAAAGTTCTGTTTTGTATTGTAGCCTTGAAAAAGGAAGCAATAAATTTCCGAAAGCTTGGCGTATGTAAAAAGACGAGTTTTACTTCAGCCCCAGACCGCTACCCCAAGAAAAAATTGAAACTTTTGTATTCAACTAGTTCGGTCGTGACTACCCTCCCACTTACTATATATATATATATATATATATATATATATAATTGAACCTGATTATTTTTCTAGGAGTTTGCCAATGAATTTCCCCTCAGACAAAACTCTATTAGAAAAATAACGGTGAGGCAGATATTGCAACTAATGTTACGCGATAGCTTACAATACAGGGAATAGCCGGTGTATAATCTCTAGCTAATATATATTTCAAAATAAGTAAAATTAGCAAAAATGCTAAGCATGTAAATTAATATCAGTGACTTTTTATATGTTATTGTTTTATTGCGCATTTTTTCTATAAAATTAATATGAATTTTTTTCAATAACATTTCTGGACGATATGGTAAATGCGCCCCATATTCTTATAATTGCACTCGAAACTCATTGCGCCATCTAGTGAAAAAGGCAGAACAAGGTCTGCCAGGCCAGCCAGTTAGACATAATAAGCTGCGGTAGGAATGACGGTTATCAAATATAGTAAAAGACAAAATTCAACCTTAACCTTAACCATTGTTTTTATGTTAATTACCTTGAGTTGGGCACCGTTAACTTGTCATTCGAAGTAGTTGCGTCACAGTCTACAATATTCGCTACCCGTCCCCCGCGTTGAAGTTTCCCAACCATGTCACGGAATATTATTTCTGCTTGTTCATAAAAAATTAAATTCTGTATTACGTTAACATTTCTAGAGTATTTGCGGTTTATTTTGACCTCTGATCCAGATATAGCTCGGGAATGTTCTATTCCTTGTCTCCCGGGTCACTCCTTCCCTGTTTAATCACTTAGTTCATGCTTGCAGTATTAACCAAATTGTTGGGACGAAATTATCTCCAACAGCTCTCTGTTCTCTTTACGAGCAAAAAAGGATTTGTGCAGAAGCACCTTCTCCATTTCACTCTGCGTTCTAATGCATTACAAAAAGAAGTACATTAGGCCCATTGTGCCTAAAATTGTGCTTTAGCTGTGCGATTAAGGGATTAAAACGGGCCGCCTCACAGGATTATTAATTTGTATACTCCTGCGCTATAGTGCAGCACTTTCGGGAAACAAAATTCAGAAATGTATATAGTAACTACTCTGGTTAATAACATTTTAAAAACTATTTTAATTAAAGACTTTAAAAATAGAAATATGAATGAGAAGCAAGTTTTCATACCTATTTATAACCAAGGCTCTGTTAATTTATAAATCGAATGTCAGTCAAAATTAATAATTTTATGTATGTGTATTTCTAAAGATGTAAGTATTCCTTTTCAACTAGATTTATTGCAAAATTGCATTCTTCAATAATTACATTCACTTTCTCGAACAACACAACGGTTTTTAGTTTTTACTCAAAATTGGCGCATAGCAAAAAAAACTCAAGGTAGCTTTTACCTTTTAAGTTGAACGAGAAATTTAAGAATAATTTTAAGTTGGAAAAAACCATTGTCGTATTATTTTTGTCTTAAAAATATCAAAATCAATGCTCGTGCGCACGCCACACAAAAAAACCGAAAAATTTACTTTATTTTTGGAATTATATAACTCCTTAAGTAACTTATTTTAAGTTTTTTTTATTGTCGATTAAAGCCTTTTACATACCAGCGTCACAAACATAGGGAACATTCTAATTAAATTATTTTCTTAAAATGCTTGTTTTTTAACATAAGTGTTTAAAAAATTTGGCACTGTGAGTAAATAAAAGTTTCATTTTTTTTCCTAATATTAAATGGCAATGTGCCCTTAAAAGAAAAGAGTAAAAATTATTTAAAAAAAATATGCGAGTTTTGTATATTTTGAACTGAACTGTAACGTTACAGATTTTTTGGAACTTTTATCAAATTTCTTGAATTGTAAACAGCATCTTTCAGGATTTGTAAGATGTTGTGCAGTTTGAATGCAAATAATACTCAAAAAGTACAAAAAAATTTGGCTGTCCCTTATGTTGATATACATTTTTTTTTCATGTGCTTTAGTTAAAAAAGTAAAACATTTAAGGTTTAGGTTGCCTTTTGCCTGTCTTAAAACTTTACCTCGAAATCAAAATGTTTCCTTGCTCAACTGCATATGTTAAAAATGGTTTGGTTCAATATCCGTATTTTATCCAACATATTGCAAAATCATTTTCCTGTTTCATAAATAATTAATAAGCATTTTTACCGGTTTTCGAGAAAAATGAAAAAAAGTTTTCATAAGCATATGAGTTAGACATAGAAAGAGGGCCTTGGTTGTTCTTTGATATCTTAGAAATTTTTTTTGTTCTTCTCGAAAATCGTTTGTAGTTAAGGTATTTTTCAAACCAAGAAAATGAGTTTCACAAAAATATTGTAAATTATACATGGTGTTTCACATAGAAAAGTAGGGAAGACCCCATTTATAAAGTAAAACAACAGTTTAACCGCTTAGGTTTTCTTAATTATTTTTTTTTAAATATGTACTTTGATTGTATAAGGTATTTTGTTAAATAAAATAGAGAATTACCGGAATAAAGTCCACTTTTGACGCCTTTACTTTCAATAAAGTCGACTTTAAAAAAATAGCTATCGAAATCCGTCTCATTTCATGCTCGCATAACAGTCTTTATAAAAATGTCACTTTTCCTTGTTTAAAATATTCAAGTGATATTTGACAGGCGTGAGGCAAGTCTCTAGTTAAAAATTCTAATTGTTTTTTTTTTAGTTGTGCAGAACCTAATTCCAGAAACTAATTTAAATTAAATATATGCATAAAAGAGTTTCCCATACTGTGCAAAATTTCTGCGGGCTTATAATTAATTTGTTTTTAATTTAAAATGTTTAATTCTTTAATTATACACAAAATAAATAAAAAAAATAAGTATATATAATGTTATACAATATATGTATTTTTTATTCCCAAGATTATATAATATGACCTCTGGGCGCCACTGGTAAAGCTGACAATTATGTTTGTAGGTATTGTTCTTGTATTAAATGTCACTACGTACTAAATATCACTCATCACAAGGGGTTTCGAAAGTCTATATACTTAAAACACTAATCCAGATTTTTCAGCAAATTCGTGAGAGACTTGTACTGCACTAATTTACACGATTTTTTTTTGAACGATCGTCTAGTTACCAATACCTTTCAACACTACTTTTTGTTATTATTTCTTTGCGTATTTTTTCTATAAAACCTATATGTTTTTCTTCAATAATATTTCTGAACGATGTGGTGAATGGGCCTTATATTCTTATAATTACATTGGAAACTCATCAGGCCATCTAACGGAAAAGGCAGAACAAAGTCTGTCTGGCCAGATAGTATTTAGTAGTTTCGTTTTTTTCTCATCCTTTAATATTCGCATTTCATTAGGGAGCAAACTTATCAGCAGTGCAGACTATAACACTTTAGAGAATAGCTCTGATACATGTATAACTTTATCAATTAATTCATAAAATAAAAATTTTAAAATTTTGTGTAATTGTTATAATATACAGGGTGATCCATTAAGAATGGCCTCCGACCATAACTCGGTAACCGCTGGTCACACAAGTATCGTGAAAAATATTTATGGGTAAATCAGCTAAGGGAAATAACCGGAAATTATTTTCAAGTTCGAAAAATAGCCGCAAGGGGGCGTAACAGCAACTCAAAAATAGAAATGCCGAATTTCTCTTCAATTTTCCTAATTAGGATTTGTCGAAAATATGAACATTGAATTCTTCAGAGATTTGTGCAACTTTTTGTTATTTATAATTTTTTTCTATTTTCAATAATAAAGTGGTGGGGAAGGGTCAAACTTTTTCTTTTAAACGTTTATATCTCTGTTTTGGATGAACCAATTCAATTTAACTTGGTGTCAGAGAAACTGTACGGTAATGATTCTATTAGTGGTCACTAGATGACGTTTTTTCCTAATTCTTCAAATAATACGGATTTTCTCAGAAAAAATCAAATGCTGATATGACTTTTTTGTCATAATTTAAGTTAAGGTTATAAAAGGTATCGAATAGTGAAATAAAAAATTGATGATGATCGCCCAAATCTGAAACGTCTGAAAACAGTGAATAATTATTGTAGCCTTAGTCGAAATGACAGAGTCATTTCACTTTGTCACTTTCTCCTCTACAATTGATGAGACTAGTTTTTCAATCCGACGTCTCGGATTCGGGCGACCATAAACCACTTTTTTAATTTAAATACGGACCTGGATTTTTATTTCACTATTCGATACTTTTTATAACCTGAAATTAAATAACGACAACAGATTCATATCAAACCGTTTGATTTTTTTTTTGAGAAAATTCGTTTTATTTGAAGTATTACGAAAAAACGACAATAAAATCATTACGTCTACGTAAAGAGCAAAAAAAGTGACACTAAGTTCAATGTAATCGGTTTATCCAAAACAGAGATATAAACGTTTGAAAGAAAAAAGTTTGACCTTCTTCGACCACTTTATTATTGAAAATAGAAAAAAAAATGGTAAATAGCAAAAAGTTGCATAAAGTTACGTTCCCGTGAGAAATGCAATTCTGCATTTATGCACTTGCAATTCTTAGACTTTTATCTTTTCGTTCTCATGCAACATAAGCATTACTGAACTTATAAATATAACTAAAATGCATTTTGTAGTCAGTTCTCTTTGTACGCTTATGAAATAAAATTGATTTTTTAAAAATAATTTCTCGTGTTTCGAGTTGTTAACTGGCGCAGTCGGTAGGATTATTGCCAACAGTCGCGCATCGTGCGTATTTTCTGGTTTCGTCTCAACGATTTGTGGCAAAAATCGGACAATCAAAAAAAAAATCTTCAGGGTGTACCAAGAAACTCACAATTGACCAGGGATTTGGAACAGCATCGTCCAGCGTCCTATTGGTGCGAGTTTGGGAACACACATCGTCCCACCCTCATAGCAGCTAACCAGGGAAAGGACCACATCGCCTCTCCTATTGGACCCTAGTTTAAGAATGTGAATTGGAATTATCTTCGGTACATTGCTGTAAGTGCTTCCTTTCAATTTTCCTTATTTCATTTTATTTTTATCCTATCTTAAATATTGATACTTACGTGACTTGCAATTCCCCAAACTGGAAGATTTAACATCAGCTTTTGGAAATTTAAATTGTGAAGGAAATCTAACACCCTTTTCTAATTTAATTCAAATAAGTAAAATAATGACTACTGAACCTAATTTACAACTAGTCAGATATCAGGCAGACAATATTCCCTTATTCGATGGGAATCCAAAACAAATAAACAGATTTATTAATGCTTGTGATAATTTTTATAATAATCATAGAAATAAAACTGACAATAATGCACCTATAAATGTATGTTTACACGACACTATATTAAGTAAACTTGTAGGTAGGGCAGCTAGATATTAGTAAAAGCTGCAATAATTTCGTTTTTATACTAGATCATTGATTGTATTATTTCAAGATATAATAACATCCAAACCACACCGCAACAATTTGGCCTGCGTTTGCAAGACGCCCGCAGTTTGTTATTTTCCAAAGTAAATTTAAGCAATGAAACGCAAGCTTTAAAACTTTTAAAAATTAACGAATACGGAAATTTAGTATTAAAAACCTTCATAAACGGTCTAAACTACCATATGCAACTTGTGGTTAGATTAAAAAATCCACTTACTTTAGAAGAGGCAATGAGCTGTGCCTTGGAAGAAGAAAATTTTCTATATTATAAGAACCGTAGTAACATATTACCAAAAAACCCAAATTTTAATTCACAAAAACCAAAAATAAATTTGCCTACACAAGCACATTATACTGCTAATGTGAGACCAATATTTTCGAATTACCCCGTTCAGCAATTTTCAAATTTTATGCCTTCTTATAGACAACCAATCCCAAATTTTAATAATAGAAATAATCAATTTAGGGGTTTCGGACAATTTAAGCAACCCGTAAATAATTTGAGACAATGGAATTTCCCAAATCAATATTTTATGCAAAGAAACACTTTTACCCCAAGACCATCTTTTAACCCCCAAAATCAACGCCCAACTTCTTCTGGAATATCACGCCAACAAAAGCCTGAGCCGATGGATACTTCTTCAGGGAACACAATCCTTAGAAGAACAAACAACCACATTCTTCACAACGTAGTATTGTTGTAGAAGAACTATATAACCAATCAGTTGAATCGATAAATGCCGATAATGATCAAAATGAAAATTTTCAAACTAGCAATGCTGAATTTCAATATTATTACCCGGAATACACCGATAATTCGCAATATTCGTGTAATGACTCAAATACCGAATTTTCTTGTCTAAAATAACCCTTATGAAAAACAAATTGATTTTAATGAAGAAAATTTTCAGGAGAACCAAATTTCCAACAACCAAACATAATACTTTTAAATAATTATACAAATTCAGATTTACCAGTAATTTTCATACCCGAAATCAAAGCAACATTTTTAATTGATACAGGTAGTGGCAAAAGTTTTATAAAGCCTAATTTAGCATACAAAATTTATTCAAATTTCATTTTTTTGGAACCTTTCTCAGTAAGGACAGCCCACGCTACGTTCATTCACAATGAAGTAATTAATATACCAATATTTCCTTGTTTTAATCATGCAGGTAATCATAAGTTTTATCTTTTTGATTTTTCACCTAAATTTGACGGACTTTTAGGAATTGATTTTTTGACACATATTGGAGCGAACATAAATTTGAAACATTGTTCTTTATACTCAATTTGTAACCTTGCC